>CM064864.1:69502683-70139784 GCA_032719365.1 Prinsepia uniflora
ATGAGCCCTCACAGGCAATGCACCGTGACTTCTCCAGTGTCCCCGACACTTGGAGGAGACCAGGATATATATATATATATATATATATATCCTCATATCGAGATGGTTTTATGGAACACATTTTATTATTCATTTCCAAAATATCACAAGGGCCCTGCCCCGAATTTCCATAAAACCGTCATAAGTCCAAATAGTTGATTTAAATCAAAATCATTTATTCAATTCCATTTTAGGGTCCCCGACCCGAAATCGCATATATAAATCAACTGGGCCCCTGGCCCGATCTTGTAAGTCAACTGGGCCCCTGGCCCGATTTCACAAGTTAACTGGACCCCTGGCCCGATTTTACTTTATCAAATCCGTAACAGTTTCATGAAATCATATCCATCTATATTTATGGAAATCAGTGCAAATCCAGAAAACCTCGATTCACGTGCAAACACGTAAATCGCCTCGAAATGCGTGAAAACATATAAATTCACTGATATCCAAAATAAATCATATAATCACAATTGTAACAATCATGAAACAGTTATGCATGCATCGAATTTATAAAACCAATGTCCACTCACAGACCGTTTAACCGAGTGCCTCGATACGCGTGCCATAGGCCTTCCCGGGCCACATCACTATCACCGGGACTTCCAATCCTGTTCAAATCACATTAGAGGATTAATAACCTCATCACTAACATCCTATCAAAGTCCCGTAATTTTCCCGAATTTTTAAGTATTTTTAACCTCGATTTAAAACCTTCGGACATCCCGAACAATATCGAAACGGGATCCGATCGACACGAAACCAACGCTAAAATGTCCGTTACATCGAATAGATTAAAAGTCATGTTTCAGGGGGAACGTGACGGTTCGCCTCCTGAAGTGATCTCTTCACTTACTGCTACCAAACTTCTACGGAAGGGATGCCAGGGTTATCTGGCGCATGTTGTGTCGGAACAGATTGATACTCCGGGTATCGACGAGATACCGGTGGTATGTGAGTTTCCGGACGTGTTCCTGGAAGACTTACCTGGATTACCGCCATCTCGGGAGATCGAGTTTACCATTGAACTACTCCCTGGTACCCGACCTATATCCCAGGCACCCTACCAGATGGCGCCGGCTGAGTTACGAGAACTCAAGACTCAATTGCAGGAGTTGGTGGATTTGGGATATGTCCGACCGAGTACTTCACCGTGGGGAGCACCGGTGTTGTTCGTGAAGAAGAAGGAGGGAAGTCTCCGTTTATGTATTGACTATCGACAACTCAACAAAGTGACGCTGAGGAACCAGTATCCCCTACCCAGGATCGATGACCTTTTTGACCAGTTGCGGGGAGCTCAGTGCTTCTCAAAAATTGATTTGCGGTCTGGGTATCACCAACTGAGGATTTCGGAGGAGGATATTCCGAAAACTGCTTTTCGAACCCGTTACGGACACTACGAGTTCCTTGTTATGCCATTTGGATTGACGAATGCTCCAGCAGCATTCATGGATTTGATGAACCGGGTCTTTCGACCCTACCTGGATAAGTTCGTGATTGTGTTCATCGATGATATTTTGGTGTACTCGAGGAGTGCCCGTGCACATGAGGAACATCTACGGTTGGTCTTGATGAGACTGAGACAAGAACAATTGTATGCCAAACTGAGCAAGTGTCAGTTTTGGCTGAGCAGTATTGGTTTTCTGGGACACGTGATATCGACGGATGGGATTTGCGTGGATCCCCAGAAAACAGAAGCGGTGACCAACTGGGCTAGACCGACAACGGTGACCGAGGTGCGGAGTTTCGTCGGATTAGCAGGTTACTACCGGAGATTCGTGGAGGGTTTCTCCAAAATTGCTGCACCATTGACTCATTTGACTCGGAAAGGAGTGAAGTTTATCTGGGACGAGCAGTGCGATCAGAGTTTTCAAGAGTTGAAGGATCGATTGACCACTGCACCTGTCCTTGCATTGCCGGATGACAGTGGAGAATTCGTGGTCTTTAGTGACGCTTCACTGCAAGGTTTGGGCTGCGTGTTGATGCAGACTGGCAAGGTTATCGCCTACGCATCCCGGCGGCTGAAGACTCATGAGTTGAACTACCCTACCCATGATTTGGAGTTGGCAGCGGTGGTTCATGCCCTGAAAATCTGGAGGCATTATCTGTTCGGCGCAACGTGTCGGATATACACCGACCACCAGAGTCTTAAATACTTATTCACTCAGAAGGAGCTTAACATGAGACAACGGAGATGGTTGGAGCTGCCGAAGGACTATGACTGTACGATCGAGTACCATCCGGGTAAGGCCAATGTGGTGGCTGATGCACTCAGCAGGAAGTCAGCAGGATCCGTTGCACACCTAGGGATGGTGTATCTTCCTTTGCTAGTGGAACTCCGGAAGGCGGGAGTTATCTTGGGTATGGATGAACGTGGAGCTTTGTTGGCCAGCTTTCATGTACGACCTATACTGATTGATCGGATTATCGAAGCACAACTTCAGGATCTGATACTCTGTATTTACAGAATTGAGGTCGATGCGGATGGGAGACAGGATTTCACCATCCGGGACGATATGGCACTTGTGAAATTGGGCCGTTTGTGTGTACCTACAGTGGCGGAGTTACGGGCCGAGATTCTTGAGGAGGCCCATAGTTCGGCCTATGCTATGCATCCGGGAGGTACAAAGATGTACCGTACCCTCCGGAACCATTATTGGTGGCCAGGAATGAAGAAGGATATTGCCGAGTTCGTAAGCAAATGCTTAACCTGTCAGCAGGTTAAGGCGGAACGGCAGAGACCGTATGGGGCTATGCAGCCACTTCCGATTCCCGAGTGGAAGTGGGATCACATCACCATGGACTTCGTCTTTAAGTTACCGAGGACTCAGAGTGGAGTGGACGGAGTATGGGTGATGGTGGACCGGCTAACCAAATCAGCCCATTTTCTGCCAGTTCAGGAAACCTATAAACCTAACCGACTGGCTCAGTTGTTTGTGAAGGAAATCATACGATTGCATGGTACGCCGGAATCGATCGTGTCCGATCGTGATCCGCGTTTCACTTCCAGATTCTGGCGAAGTTTGCAAGCTACTTTGGGAACCACCCTACGTTTCAGTACTGCTTTCCATCCACAGACCGATGGACAGTCTGAAAGAACCATTCAGACCCTGGAGGACATGATGAGGTCATGTGTACTACAGTTTCAGGACTCTTGGGATACTCATTTGCCATTGATGGAATTCGCTTACAACAACAGCTATCAGGCAAGCATCGGGATGGCACCCTATGAGGCACTGTATGGTCGACAGTGCAGGACACCTATCTGCTGGACGGAGATAGGAGAGCGAGCGGCAGTAGGGCCGGAATTGATGGACTTAACCATGGAAACTGTTCGTGTTATCAAGGAGAGATTGAAGGCAGCACAGGATCGCCAGAAGAGTTATGCCGATCGACGGATTCGAGACTTGGAATTTGAAGTGGGAGATTTCTTCTTCCTGAAGTTATCACCGTGGAAGGGGATTATCCGATTCGGTCGACAGGGGAAACTGAGTCCGCGTTTTATCGGACCATATGAGATCGTGGAGAGAATCGGCAGAGTTGCTTACAGATTAGCACTACCTCCAGAACTATCTAGAGTTCACGATGTATTCCACATATCGATGCTACGGAAGTACGTACGTGATGCTTCTCATGTACTTGGGGAACAACCTGTCGAACTACGGGAGGATTTGAGCTTTGATGAACAACCAGTACAGATCTTGGATCGGAAGGACAAGGTACTACGTCGGAAGACGATCCCTCTCGTGAAGATTCTCTGGAGAAACCAGAATGTGGAAGAAGCCACATGGGAGCCTGAGGCTCAAATACGAGAACAATTTCCTCATTTGTTTCTTTGAAATTTCGGGACAAAATTTCTTAAGGGGGGAAGGTTGTAACACCCCGGAAATTCGAGGATTTCAATATTGTAATTTAATGTGTGATTTGACGCTTTTACCCTTGTGATGGGTATGGCCAATTGTTGACTTTTTGATTGATGAATTAAACGGACTTTGACCTATGACCGTGACGTAGTTCGGGACGTCACGAGTTCATAGACAGGTGGCACGTCCAATTCGGACGATCAGGGAAAAAGTTATGACTATCGGAAGTTCAGGGGCATTATCGTAATTTGGACTTCCAGGGGGGAAATGTTGACTTTGCTTTTGGCAACTAATTTTCAGTTGACTCAAAGACCGTTAGGTAGGTCTCAACGTCCTGAGTCCGTAGACAGGCGGCACGCCAAAATCGGACTTCGTACGAGGAAGTTATGGTCAGAAACGTGAAATTGGGGGGTTCGTGTCTCGATTTTTGTGCCAAATATTTTATTCTGGAAATCTGATTGGAGGACACCTGGTGAGTGACAAGTGTCACTCACCCATTGGCTATATTGGATCAGATCCACTATGGGTTTAAATACCATTAAAACCAACTTTTAATTCCAGCCATTGATCTGAAACCTCCAGATCTGATCTCAGCCCTTGATCTCATTCTGAGATTCAATCCTGGCCCTTGATTTAAGCTCCTGTTCTGTATTAAAATTCATGAAATCATACACCCATGTTTTCATTCTCTCAACCCGATTGCACGATTCCCTCTTGGAACCAACTCACCAGCCCTCACCACTCAGCCCCACACCTCAGGAAACCAACCACCACCTCCCTGACGCCGGCCACCACTCCACGGCCGCCCTGCACGGCCGGCATTCCCTCAGACCCGAGAAGGAAACCCGAACAGCTCAAGTCACCAAACCATCCAAACCTTCACTCTGGGACTCGAATCAACGTACGGTTGGGTTCACCGTGACGACAGGACGACGAGGAACTGATCTGGACGGTGTACGGCGGCGACACGGCGGCGATAGGACGATAAACCCGTGAGTGCCCGTTTTCCTTCCCTGCTTCGAAATGTCTGTTTTTGACGTTGACATTGTTTGGTTATTGTTAGGACACATTCAGGGGATCTTGACGACCAGTCTGAACCCAGGACCGTGACTGGAAAGTCGTCGACTCGCCAGAGAAGATAACCAGAACCGGCAGCCAACCTTCCAGTCGATTTTCAGGTAATCTCTTCGACCTAGAATCCAGTTCTAATTACACAGAACCGTTGAGGAGGTTGAGACGAGTCCATAGGAACAAACATCACCTGAAATGGTGATCGGAATCGCGATCTGTGATCGGGTCAAGCCGTGGGGCTGCGGTGACCCGGTTCTCTGACCCGGTTACTGTAGCTGATGACGTCATCATGCTGACGTCAACAGTGACATCATGATGACGTCATCATGTCAGAAACTGTCAGACCAGTGACCAATGGACTGCTGACACGTGTCCTCTGACACTGTCAGTGATGACGTCATGCTGACGTCAGCAGTGACGTCATGCTGATGTCATCAGTACTGTAGCACGGTTGACCAGGCGCATGGGGGCGCGTGTGAACAGTGATTTTGGTGGGACCACCACCATTCTTTAGGTTTCGACGATCCGGATCCAATGGCGGTGGTTTCGGGTCGATCAGAGATCATTAAGTTGGTCAAAATGAGAGTTATTGCCTTGGAAAGCGCGTTCGGGCGGCTTTTCCGGATCGGTTTCGGTCTAGGGTTTCATGATTGAATGTTAGGGGTTTGTTTTGACCTTTCCATATGCTTTGGCTATGACAGGGATTGTATAATCGTACCAGAACGAGGGTATACGTTCGGTTTTCAGCAGGACCGTACTGTGAGTGGGCCGTTTTCTTAAACCCTTGCGTGCATAAATGTTTTCTGGTTTTATTATGCTTATTCACATGCTAAAAACAATAATGGCTTTGATGATATGGAAAATATGGTTATGGCACGTTTTACGGTATTTGGGCTTGAGGCCCGTCTGATGAAATGTAACGATCAGTTCGGATTTTACCTATGTATACATATATGTTTTGCATGTGGATATCAATAAAATGTATTTGGTACTGCACTGTATAGATCCTTCCATATGATACTGTCTCCTCCGGATGAGGTACCCCGGAGTGGTCACGGACGTCTAGAACGTCCAGCGTCTATGACGCTAAGCATCGGGGATGCTGTACCCGAACGGGGTTCGGGGATTGAACTCGGAATTGAGACCCGAGTGGCACGCGTAGCCTTGTGATTGTGACCTTATAGGACGTCAGGGACGTCAGACATCAGGGATGTCGGGATTGGAGTGTATAGTGCAGTGGCTAAAATTATACTTATGGTTTTATTACATGCCTTATGATTCATGTTATATGATTTATGATTTTAAATGATGATGCATGCATGTTTGGAAAACGGAAGGGGTAAATTATATGTTTTACTTATCAAATGATTTTATAAACTTGAGTTTCGGTCCACTCACCCTTAATGTTTTTGGTAACCCCTCCAGGTCGTGATACTGAGGTAGAGGAGGAACCTGAGGCTGAGGCATAGATCTACTTCTGCGTACCTGAACCCCTGTTGGGTGGTGTACCCGCAGGTTTACTATAGAGTCGTGCTCGCAACTTGTAATTTTGGATTTCATCCCTTGTCTGACATTCGTTTAATTCGGATTTGATGTATGACTTTAATTTGGTTATTTATGCATTTGATGTTTTGAGGTTAAAAATTGGTATGAATTATTGGGTGTCAGACGGGAGCAGGGCACGTCCCCTTATGGTCCCTGTGGGATCGGGGCGGGTCCTGTCACAACCAATTTCAGTTCTGTGTCAATGATCAACATCAACCATCGATTAATCGTGTCAACAACCTGTGATCACCCAAAACGGGTCAATCACCAAAACTCCACCAATCCTCAACCATTGTCAAATTAACTTCACAGGAAGCTTATAAGGATTAATACGAACCAATTCACATGATTAATTGAACACGTCGTTACCTCAATCACCACGACTCAAGCTTGAGTTTTCCGGCCGTCCACCTCGTCCGTCCACAGCCCTAGGAGCCCCAAAGCTTGCCCCATTTGATCTGGTTCGACTCGTTGAAGTTCCAGGAAGCTCAATCAACCATCAATTAGGCTTGGGCTGGCCTAAAACTAGAAGTTTGAATTTGAATTTCCCAGAAACCAGTTTCGGGTTTTCAGAGAAATCCAACACCAATTTCCCTCATTTCCTTTCATTCTCAATCCCAGAGTAACCCACTCGACATATATTCCATTCCTCTAATCCAATTTAGCCGTTAAAGGCACCCAAAACCGTCCTCAATCGACTGTGCAAAGTTCCCCTGCACTGACCCGAAACCATTAAACAAACCAATGCCCATGTCGTGCAATCGATTGCCAGCACAATACATGTGCAATCACACCTCATACTGTCCCAATTCAGCCATTAAATTGATAAACAATCATGGGATCGATCGCACAAAGCATCCACTTCACGGCCAGTTCAATGAAACAGTGCCCCGTGTGAAATTATAATTCTGCCCTTGTGTAGAAAATTACCAAAATGCCCCTCACGCATCCTGACTCATAACTCGGTCATACGGACTCCGATTGATGCGTGCCGCCTGTCTACGAACTCAGGGCATCGAGACCTTCCTAACGGTCCTCGGTCCTCGGCCATCGGACCTCCCGATCAAAAAGTCAACATTTCCCCTTATATCGTCCGAATTATGAAAATGCCCTTGCACTTCCGTACATCATAACTTTCACCACGAACGTCGGAATCGAACGTGCCACCCGTCTATGAACTCGTGACGTCCCGAACTACGTCACGGTCATCGGTCAAAGTCCATTTGACCATCCGAATTAAAAGTCAACGTTTTGCCCACGCCTAGGGGCAAAACAGTCATTTTGCACAATTCGTCCGAAATCACCCAACTAATCCCAGATTAGTAAATCACAATTAAATATTATTAAATCTCGATATTCGGGACGGGTCGTTACAACCTTCCCTCAAAGAATTTCGTCCTCGAAATTACCAATCTCCTTATTCCACAACCACCTCGTGGAAAACAATTCGATCACACATCTGTGTACACTTGTACACCCACATACTGGGACCACACCAGCCTCGTCTGTACCCAGACATCCCATCATAGTCATACGTCATAATCAATAACACTCGACCACTTCGAGTGGAAATGATCACCTGATCCGCGAATAAATCGCCTAACCATTAAGCTGACTCCTTCAGCTAGACGGTTCCCTTCCATTACCAATAAATCCTTACCTTTGCTCCCATTAGGAGTCACCAAATCTCATTTGTCAGTCCATGCTGACACCAACAGTCAAACTGTCACCACTAAGCTTTACCACCCTGATAAAGCCCCAACCATCAGCCAGTCAGTGACAACACCACGTATTACATCACTCTCGATGTAGCGCAAGATCAACCACATGATCTCAATTCGCAGGGCAAGCCCATTCCTGCGACATAAATAAATCTCAATATCCATAATCGCCGACTCCCTCAGCGAACCAAAACGCTGGAAACATCACGGTGTGAAAACATCACACAAGGCTATTCGTGGTTACCCAGACCACCAATTCACTCATCCTGAGTGTACGTATACCGTCAACTTACACAATCAAGTGGTGTAACTGGAACACATTGATTACCTGCCCAGCAGTGAACACACATCACAACACTAGGGTTCCACTAGCCAACCATGGCTAAGAGCACCTGCTCAAACAATCACTGAACCCGACAAAATCACTCTGCACAGCGCACAGTATCCAATGTCCAGTCCACGATCACAACCAAACAAAAGATATCGGAACCAAACCGATCACCAACACGTTTGATCACACACCACGGGTACATCCCATGTACCGCCATTAGGCACCACTCAGCCTAACCAGTATCAATCCTCGTACAACGTACCCTGTACGTACATCAATCCATCAATCCACCTACAACAACCCAGGTCATAGTCAAACACGTTCTCGTAACGGAGTACATTTGCCCAACCAACATGAGACAAAACGAACTCCACCCATCATCTAGTTCCAATTCCGAATCCGAATCCGCAATTTCGTAAGAAATCCCGAATCCGAACCCAGACATCATGTTTTTAATCCATGTCCAAATCCGAATCCGAAATCATTATTCCGTAAGCTAGCATTGGAATAATCATTCCGCACCCAAATCCAGTTAATCCACTTTCGAGCTTCGCAATCGAATCCTGAATCGTCACCCAGAAATTCGATTCCAAAACCTAAAATCTCGTTTACGTCAATCAAGACGTAACATAACCGATCCTATCGGTTACCTGTCCAAAACACTCGATTGACTTCATAGGGAAGCCAATCCCAATATTCACACGTCAAAGGTTGACAAAATCCGACCACTTCGGAACCCTACTCAACCGAGTAACAAACCATATGGACTCACTCCGAAAAGAAGTTCAGTCCCGTCATTTACGACTCACATATCAAGGTAAGAGTGATAAACTCTCAACTAATCTGGATCATCACGATCACGATCCAGATCCATCACTATGTCACCCGACAAGTAACATCACGATCCTAGATCGTCACCATGCCCAAAGTCGACAACATCACCAATCAGATCCGCCTAGGATCCACACATGCCCACATAGCAAGCAATCCATCTGAAAGCTGATCGTAGGGTCTTACACCCTCATTGAATCATTCGCCAAATTTCCCTTGGTGGAAAGATGACCTTGCATTTCACCACCAAATCCATAATCATACACAACTGCTTGTGTCCAATGACCCCAAGCCAAACATGGGTCCACCCACCAATACACGCTCAACGTACTGGTAGCAACAATCATCATCTGCCACGGCAGGAAATAAGAAGTCAACCCCCAAAGACTTCGGAATACCAATCACCGATGTGGAAACGAGCACTCCTCTCGTCTCCAAATCACAACTCTCCCCGAATCGGGAGTTCCAACCATGTTGGAAACAAACATGCTCCCAATGAGATGTCAAGTCCAACCACTGGACTGCCCACGTCCATACCTCACTTGGACCACCACGTGTCCAAAATCAATTCATTACTCGGACCTCACGTCCGTCAATACTCATGTATGCACACACCCCGATTCCGAACGGAAATCCACAACTCCGCCTAGATGTGCATACCATACTGCCTTCGTTTCACATCACAACCTAAACAGGTTCAATCCTCAGGTTCCAAGTGATTCACAATCACACAATCATAACGTCAATACCACGAATGGTTTTCCCCGACTTTTTCCAATTTCAATAATTTCCTTGTACTCTCTGGGGATATAAGAATTAAACGATCTTACCAATCTCGGAGCTGACACCAACTCCACAAATCCTCCAATTCTCATGACATAGGGATTATCATCCCTAGATTCCTCAAGTTTCAATCATACCTTCACATCCATTCATCACTTGTCATCATATATCTATTAGGACTTATCCCAACACGTCACAACCTCCACTGGATCCCATCCAGTCCAAGACTCAACCACCACTGAGTCGCAGATTCCGATCATAAGTCCATCATGACAGAGTCACACCCCAACTGGTGGCTCAACGTCATCACACTCACTGACACCAGCACCAGCGCTAGTACCAGCACCAACGCACCATCATCAACACTAGTATCAGCACACTGGCATCCATACTAGTATTGGCATAAGGGTACCACCATACCAACATCCATACATAGCACACGAACATCCATGCTAGCACACTGTGTGCAAAGTTGTTACCCTGGATCTCCGTTCATTCCGAACGACGATCCCGTAACACCACTCGTACCCCACAACTATGGGTACCTCCAGTTTTTGTCATCAGCACATCAGGATAATGAACGTTCCCTGAACGTCCCCAAGTATTAAAACCGCACTAAATACCCTAGATAGTCAGTTATCTCGACACAACTGCCGACCAACAGTCATCGTTGTCAAGATCCGTAACCACCCCTCACACTAATATTCGATCCAACACAGGATTCCATATAGTATCTCTTAACCGTATCCGTAGATCGAAACCCATAAGACTCACTAGAGTCATCCACATGGTCATCCATGACCTCCGCCGCTCGCCGCAGCACAAGTTCCCATTTAAAGTTCACTTTTTTGGTCCATCGATTATAAATTAGGGTTCCAAAATCACACCCTAGGGTTCCACCAAACCCAACTGCCTTCTGCAGTAAAATTCACAACCTGACCGACCCCGCGGTCCTGACATCGCATAGACGTCAAATCCAATCCAATCGTCAATTCAACGTGGGTTCCATCGTGGGTTCCACCACGAAGGTCATCGGCTAACTCCGATGCACCAACACCCCGTACACTAGCCGACACTACCAGGGTCTAAAACTTAGACCAATACCCAACTGGGTTTCGCATTTTCATAACATTATTCGAATGGGGTTCCCTGAACCCGGTTGTGCCCAGTAACACATCCATCCATCATCACATGACCGAACCGCTGGGCTGTCACAATGAGGGCAATGGCCAACTTCTCCAGGTCGTTATACCGGGTCTCTGCGTCCTGGAATGCTTTGCTGACATAGTACACTGGGAATTCCGCGCCGTCGCTGCTGGTGACGAGGACAGAGCTGACAGCGGATGTGGAGACAGAGAGGTAGACGGTGAGCCGCTCACCGGTGGTAGGTCGGGTAAGTAGGGGTACGGTGCTCATGTAAGTTTTGAGGGTTCGAAGGCGGCGTCGCACGTTTCATCCCAGTTGATGTGCTTGCCTTGGGTTTTCATGACCTTAAAGAATGGTAAACACTTGTTTGTCGCCCGAGAGATGAACCGGGTGAGGGCGGCGATCCGGCCAGTAAGAGATTGGACTTCCTTGAGTGTGCGCGGGGGCTTTATGTCCAGGATGGCCTTAATTCTCTCGGGGTTATTCTCGATTCCTTGTTGGCTGATCATGTAACCGAGGAATTTTCCGGAACGGACGCCGAAAACACATTTTGCAGGGTTAAGCCGCATTTTGTACTGCTTCAGGACCTGGAACATCTTGTGGAGATTTGGCATGTGTTCGTTGGCCGTCCTACTTTTGACAAGCATATCATCCACGTACACCTCCATGGTCTTGTCAATCTGATCCGCGAACATGAAGTTGATGAGCCGTTGGTAGGTGGCACCGGCGTTCTTGAGCCCGAAGGGCATAATATTGTAGCAGTAGACCCCCAAATTAGTGCGGAAACTGGTGTGGATTAGGTCATCGGGGTGCATCCTGATTTGGTTGTAGCCAGAGTATGCATCCATGAAGCTGAGGAGTTCATGGCCAGCGCCGTGGCGTCGACCAAGTGATCAATCTTTGGAAGAGGGAAGCTATCCTTCGGGCAGGCTTTGTTGAGATCCGTGAAGTCGATGCACATCCGCCAGGATCTGAGGGTTTCTTGACGAGTATGACGTTTGCGACATACGTGGCGTAAACGGCCTTGCGAACGAAATGGATGGTGCTGAGTCTGACGATCTCTTCCTGTATGGCAAGCTGTCGCTCTGCGTCATAAGTCCGCTGCTTTTGAATGATCGGTTTGAAGAAGGGGCTAATGTTACGCCTGTGGCAGATGACATCCGTGGATATGCCAGGCATGTCAGCGTAGGACCAAGCAATGACCTTGCTGTTGTCCTGGAGAAACTGGATGAGTTGTGCCCTGATTTCTGGGGTGAGTGTGCTCCCAATTTTCACTTGCCGCTCGGGGTGACATGGGCAAAGGGTGATCAGCTCCGTATCCTCCACGGGTTGTTGCTGTGAGACGACAGAGAGGTCGTGCGGGTCCTCGGGGGGACCCACCCATATTTGCTCAAGGAGCTCGGAGTCGACGGGGTCGGCCTCGTAAGCAGCCTCGGCGACGACCATGGTTTCTCACTTGTCGCATGGGTTGAGCTTTGTCAAGGCGGTCTGATAGGAGGAGCAGGCGAATTGTTGATTACCACGGACCTGACCAGTGCCCATGATGGTCGGAAACTTCATGAGAAGGGCCCGAGTGGAGATAACGGCGCTGAGCTGGTTAAGGAGTCCCCTCCCCAAAATGACGTTATAGGCGGCGGGGCAATCGACCACCAGGAAAGTGGTGATGGTTGTTGCGATTTTGGGCGCGCTTCCCAGGGAGATAGGAAAGGAGATGGTGCCGAGGGGCATAACAGAATCGCGGGGCGCGCGATTTGTGGCAGACCCTACGCGGGGCGCGCGTGCTGGAGGAACTGGTTGATCTTCCCCTCTCTTACGAGTGCCTCCATGATGTCGCGGAAGGCTACACACTCATCGATGGTATGGCTGTTGATCATGTGGTACTAGCAATATAGGTTGGATTGGACGCCCGGGTGGGGGCCAGGCGGTCGCGCCCGTGGCTTGGGGATTGGGCCCTCGATGTTCATCAAGACATTCTCGAGGGAGGTATTCAGGATGGAATAGGTTTCGTACTTTGAGGTGGGCCCCATGTGGGGTTTGCCTGACTGGTGGTGGCCTGATCCCTATCCCTTGTTATGGTACTTGTCCCTCATGCGATGATCATTGTTGTACGTCCCCTTCTGCTTACCAGAGTGTGAGTCAGATCGGTGATCCGTATGCGCGTTGTTGATTGGTGGAGGTGACTGTGTATGCCGGTTGCTAGGAGGTGGAGGGCGCGCGCTATTCACGTCAGGTCGGGGTGCTACCTGGGGAGAGTTGAAGTGCTCTGCCTTGGCGTGTATTGCCGCTTGCCGCATGAGCTCATTGTAAACGTCCCAACCCTGGGTGAAGGCATGGTACTTGAAGGTGGACTCCCGCAACCCATTGCGGAAAGCCTGGTAAGCTGCCTTGTCATCCGTCTCATGGTATTTGGAGTATTCCAAGTTGAATCGAGCGGCGTATTGGCGTAGGGGATCGCTATCTCCCTGTCGGAGGGTTACCAAGTCCTCGGTTGTGAGCAGTCGATCCGTCTAGATCATGAACTGGTTCAGGAAGATCGTGTGTAGGCTGTCGAACGAGTCGGTAGACTGTGGTTCTAGACGATAGAACAAGTTGAGAGCGGCCCCAATGAGGGTGGAGTTGAAAATCAAGCACTGCGCTTCGTCGGAGAGATTTCTGAAGGCGAGCGCGGAGTTGTAATTGTTGATATGGGTGTCTGGGTCGCCCTGTCCATCATATATGGCAATCTTCAGGGGTTTGACCTCCGTTTCGTGGCGGTACCGCATGATGCTGTCCGTGATGGGACCAATGTTGGTCCGAGGTCGGGGTAGTGTCCCAGCCTTGGGTCTGGCGGCCTCCAACTCCCACACGCGCTGGAGGATTTCCTATACCACCTCGTCTGATCGATCGGGCCGATCCGCCCCAATCGGTCGGTCGCCAATTGGATGATTTGTGCTGCCGCCTCTGGGTTTTCCGGGTTGTGTTGGTTGCCGCTCGGACGAGGCCATGGTCGAGCTGGCATTATCCTCCGGCTGGTGCCTGCCGACCGGCGAGGAGGGACTGCCTGTAGGTTGGACGGAGAGCCGCGGATGCTGTGTGGGTCGGCGTGCCAATCCAGACCGTGACTGGGCACCCTGAGATAGTACGGGCAGAGGCGGTTGTGCCTGGATCCGGGGGTCGTGAGTTGGGTAAGTCAGACGGTTGGCCGGGGCCTGTGTCTGTCTCCCGTCGAGTAGTTCGCGGGCGTCACGGTAGATCTGCGTTCCCGAGGGGCTAGGCAGGTCGGTCTGGTGGAAGAGCAGGCGACCGGACGCTTCTGGTCGGCAGGTGTCACCAATCTCGACTCGGTAGGCATCGAACTCCTGCCGATGAGATGCAGCGGCAAAAGCCCGTTTGGTTGCCTCCCGCTGCTCCTCCAGTTCCTCGCGTGTGGATTGCAAGATGGCCAGGGTGCTTCCATGCTGCTCCCCCACACATGGTTCCTGCTTTCGATGGTAGCGTTGCTTTTCCTGAGTTCGGCCACCTCCGACTGGAGGGTCCTCAGCATCTCGAGCATGTCCTCGGAAGGTAGGCTGGCTCGGGTTCGGTTGCGATCTCCCTGAGGGGTGTTGTTGAGCTCATCGTCATCCCGTTCGGCAGACATTGTTCGTCGACAGAGGGTTGAGCAAAGGTATGTGAGTTAGTGGGTGTTTACTGATTCCCACAGACGGCGCCAATTGTTTGATCCTGAAATGACCAACTCGATGAGACCCGCTGGGGGTTCCAGGACCAGCTGCGTGGTGTCTTGGGCCCGCTGGGGGCGTTACTGTTTGGCAGGGATTCTGCAAAGACTAGACACCGGTGTGGTGCCGGCCAAAGGGGCTCCGATGCCTAAGTTAGTATCTGAGTTCCGAGGGGCAAGTAAATACAGTGCTCTGGATCGGTTCTGAGTGTCTTACCTTTGTGAAGGGTTTCAGGGTATTTATAGTAGCCATAACTGCGGTAGGTGGGCTACTGTTGCGGGAGCAGGTGGTGCCTTGTGGCTGAGAACTGTCTGACAAGCCCTGGACATCCGGAGGAGGCGCCAACTGGAGTCCCAACTTGCCTCCGTCAGGGAGTTGGTATGGCAGAGTTGGTTATGTGACTGTCGCGGCCAGCTAGCGTCTGTACCATGTCAGGTGCAGAATGACAGGCCTGCAGGTCATTGCCGATCGGCGGGCCACAGTGGGGTGCCGATCGGAGAATCGGTGGGTGTCCTTCCTGTCCTGGCGGGCCCTGTGTTTAGGTGGTCGGTCGATATGGTATCAACACAACCCGATTCAAGGATTTTCAACCAAGGTTTCAATCGTTCAATCTGAGCCTTACTGTATCAATTTTTACCAAATTTCGACTCTAATTTGATTTTCAGGAGTCAAGGGTCATCATAGAAACCTCAATTTCACTAATTAAACATTGAAAATCAAAATTTGAGTTCATGTTCTCATGGTGGGTTCGGGTTCTTGGGTTCAAGTTTCTCCTTCCCATCCCTATTTTCTTATTATGTTTTCCTTTCTCTTCACTCATTTCCTCTCTGTATTTCTCCTGGTTCTCAGATGAAAATCGATGCTTAAGGGATTTTGGTTTTGGGTTCTCGGGTGCTAGACTCACAAGCACCCCACATACACACAAGGACATACATGAGTTCAACATACCATGCCATCAATCCTAATATAACATGCCCTCAAGTCCAAAATTACAAAAATACCCCTAGGCAATTCAAACCTATAACAATTTCATCTGAACTCTAACTTTGACGTGCCACCTGTCTATGAACTAAGGACTTTGAAACCCACACAACAGTCCTAATGGAAAATCCAAAACGCATCCCAACTAAAAGTCAACTTTGACCATGTAAATCAAGTGTAAAAACGTCAATTTCCATTTCAAGTTCTCGAAATTACCTTTTTTTGAATTTTCGGGAAGTCACAATATAATTATGTTATTATCTCGCTAAAAGTTTATGAAGATCAATAGATCTATATAACTCAATCATGTTTACAAGTTTTGTAATTATCTGTATAAATTTGAATGAAATACAAAAGAATAATTTAATTCTTAGATACAAAAGAATTCAAGTCCATATAACCCTCTTAGATACAAAAGAATTCAAAAACTTTATAAGTGGAAAAAATTGAAATTTAACCCTCACACAACACTTACAGGGTGGAACCTATGAGAAAGCGATTGCACCACCTCGAAGGCATCCATTTTTGGAAGCCGCTTTTTTCTTTCCTCTCTGCCTCACCACTTCCCTCATTCAAGACCCTGCCTCCTAATGCATAACACCCTCACTATTCTCTTTGGTTTTTGTCAAAGACAGTCGTGAGGGAAGGTGCCACCCTCGTCGATCAAAAAGCCAAGACCAAGGACCACGATCAGACCCTCCATTTCCCCCGTCTCACTACGTGATCAATAGAGTAGGTAGCAAGTCGCGAGGACCGCCATGGCTCAATCCACGACATGGCCCGTTTTGGACCCGAGAACGGCCTGTTTCGGTATGAGCTTCGAGGTGAGATTGAAACGCCAAGTTTGTTTGGTTAGTTTTCTAGGTCACATACATGGTAATCGACCTTTTGCATGTTGTTTTTTAGTGCGGTTTGACGGTGGAGGACGTTGCTAAAAAATTATGGAAAATCGAGACCTTCCCAGTGATTTTACGATTGACACATGTAATTTTGGACTTATAAGTAAGTTTTTTAGATTCTTAGTGTTGAGTAAAGTGAAATCGAATATTTTCATGTCAAATTTGGTGAATATTAGACAAAATTAGACCTCAGTGGAAACTTGAGATTTTCGAGCGAAAATCCTAGATTCCGGCCAAAGTGGATGGCATCACTGGCGGAGGTTTAATCGTCGTCTATGGAGATACTCTAGCGACTGGACTAGCCGTTAAGTTTAACAATCACCATTAAGACAACGTTAGCATATTCTGTAAAGCATTATTAGTGTCAAAATGACGGTTAAATGGGAATATTCTCTGGAATATGCTAGCACGTCTGATTGGCACGTATGACACGTGTGACTCGCACGTGCAGGCGTGTGACCACACGTACAGGCACGTGGCTGGCGTGTGAAGGAGTTTTCCAATCCCTCGGGGCATGGGCCCATTTTCAAAACATTTCAGACAGTTCTAAGTATGTTTTAGTAGGTTCAACGTGTTTTATATGTACAGTTTTGGTCAAATTTAGTGGGGTTTCTTTAGGGAGTGACTCAAGAATTAAGGAGTAACCTTTACAATCAATCTTGATAGGGTTATATGGACTTAGAGCTCGTGCTAGTTTGACATATCATGTGATTTTGGTTCTCGCACTAGTGCGTGAATGGACCCCTTTCTTAAACTTATTTAAATAATGATGTTTTACTTGCACGTTTTATGAGGATTATTCTGAGTTACTTTCTGAGAACACTTGATTGGTTAAATTCATGATGTCTTATACGCCGATTGGTCATTTTATGATAATTACACCGAGCATGTTACAATTGCTTATCTTATGGTACCATTTTTGCATGCTAGTTTAGGATGTTGCTTGATTATGTATCTCCCATGTACGAATGGTTGAGTTATTTGTTGCATTTTCATATCTAGATAGATTCAATAATGACAGTTAGTGCATACTAGTCATGGGGAATTATTGAGATAGTGATGATAGAACCCACTTTTGGAGTCGTTGTGATAGGACCCATCCCAATCCCCCGGGATTAACGTGGGATGACCCTGCTCCCGTCTGACACGAAGTGTCAGACAAGGGATATTTCCGACCTTTGCCCTCTCGGGCTATCAGAGTACGCCAGGATCCGGAGGAGGTATGTGATATCTCGGTCTTTGCTACAGTCCACATCCGCTGTTAACCTGAAGGGCAGTCAAAACATTAAAAGTTGTGAGTGGACAAAACAAGAGTTTATAAAAACATTTCCATGAAGACATTTTTACCCTTCACTAAAAAGCCTGCATGCATTCGAAAACCATTTAACCAAAGAAACCATATGTGGGAACTAAGCCCAAAACCATAATGAAAAGAACCATAATGAAAACGACCATACGGGCCACTGCCCAAATCCATAAGAAACCAATAAGGGACTCATCCAAAAACCATAACCATACTGAAACCAAATACATGAGCCACTGCTCAAATCCTGTACACACCTGTGCACACCACATATCACATATCATAATCCATATATATATACATAAATACATATAATTCACACAACCAATCCTGTCACGGTTTCCAAAGTTACGTGCGTGCTACCCGGGGTCTCAAACCCAAGTCTCTCAGAGTCTGAGGTCAATGTCCGTAGACCAATGACCCGTCCTGAGGTTATAGTACAAGCCTTTATGAGAGTAAGGCACCCAACGGGGGCAACTCCCACTCAGTCAGTGCTCCGTGACTACTCCGGGGTCCACCCAGGCCAACGACCCTCCTCGGAGGAGATAATAGAACAAGTAAAGGAAGGTATATGAACATACATACATATATATACATAACATAAACATTCATGCCCGGTCGCACTTAACAGTCATGATCTATATCATCCATTATATTCATATACATATAGACAACATCCTCAATACCCGGTTCCCATAAACCGTCATGTACCACAATAACCTGACAAAGGTTCATGCCGGTTCCCATAAACCGTTATGAACTCGGAAATCCATGAACGGTCCCTGACTCGAAATGTAACGACCTGTCCCAAATTCCGGGATTAGATTAGTAACTAATCTTGATTAGTGAGGTTGATCGGTGATTAGTTGGGCGAAATCGGGCGAACGATGCAAAATGACCGTTTTGCCCCTAGTCGTGGGCAAAATATTGACTTTTTGATCGGACGATAAAATGGACTTTGACCGATGACCGTGACGTAGTTCAGGACGTCACGAGTTCATAGACAGGTGACACATTCGATTCCGACATTTGAGGAAAACGTTATGACGTTCGGAAGTTAAGGGGTATTTTGGTAATTTGGCGGAGAAGGGGCCAAATGTTGACTTTTGACCCGGGAGGTCCAATAGACGAGGGCCAAGGACCGTTACGTAGGTCAAGTCGATACAAATCCAATGACAGGCGACATGCCGAAATCGGAGGTTCGACGACGAAGTTATGGTCACGGGAACGAAATCGATTAACCGAACGAACCAGGATTTCGATTAAAATATTATTTAATTATGAATAGTGACCGTTGATTTTGGATGCTTGGATGAGTGACAAGTGTCACCTATCCCTTGATTTGAGGCTTACAATCTGCTCCATGTTTCCCGTTAATCCTCATCATCATGTTTAATCATCATTAGCCATCACTAAAATATTTTCTTCTTTGTTACTTGAACTTGAACCGTGAAGAAGCAAGGAAAACAGAGCATGGGAAATGAGAGAATTAAGCTTGCTCCCATAGCCAATCCCTTCCACACTAAACCACCAGAGATTAGAGAATTGTGAGAAGGAATTGTGAGGACTGATTTAAGGAGGAAACCACTAAACCCAAAGCTCAAAACCGTGAGGATTCAAATTCCCCCGTTAAATCGAATTCGAATTTTTAGGTCCAGAAACTTCAAATTGAGCTCGATTCTAACTTCCTGGGATCGAGACGAGTCGAGCCCAATAAAGATTGGGGAGATTTGGAGTCGAATTGAGGAAGAACAGAAGGAGTGAAAACCCTGAATTTTCGACCTTGAGTCGAGGAATTTGAGGCTTTGATTGAAGAAATTGAACTGGGGAATATGTTCCTTAGGATCCCACGACGCTTTTGGAAGGATCAATTGAAGGAAAACGATGGATATTGCTAAAGTTCAATTAATACACAGTGTACGGCAGTTCTTCGAAGAGTCGAGTTTGATTCGACTGGTTTGAGGTAAGTGTTAGTGTAATTGACTTCACAGAACCTTAATTGGACCCAAAACGAACCTGTTTGAATGTTCAATTGAAAGAGTTGGTGTTGAATTGATAGGAAACGAGTCGAGTTATCTAGCGGGCCAACTGGATCCGTTTTACAGACAACCGGGTGAGGACGAAAGCACTGTAGCTGGCGCGTGGGTTTCACGCGCAGCCACTCATGGCGGCGCTTGACGGCGCGTGGGAACGAATCTCGAGGTGAGGTCAACATGGCTTCTGTCCTATTTAATGTAACAAACATTTTGGGATTGGTTTCGTGTCGATCGGACACCGTCTCGATATTGTTTGGGACTTTAATAGGAGGTTAATGATGAGGTTAGTGACCCTCTATTGTGATTTGGACAGGATTGGGAGTCCCGGTGATAGTGGTGTGGCCCGGGAGGGCCTATGTCACGCGTATCGAGGCGTATCCTTGAACGGTCTGTGAGTGGACTTTTTTTTTCTAACCGTGATGCATGCATATATGATTTAAATGCTTTATTATATGATTTTATATGCTTTGGTATGATTGATGTTTCAATCCGGTGATTTCTCGATTTTGTGGATTATTATATTATTTTTGGCACGATTTTCAAGAAATTGTGAAATTGATGTTTTTGGCGTAAGCCTGGGATTGAACATGATGTTTTGACTCGGATTATGAGTTAAGGATTTGATTTCATGGATTTATATGAAAATGGCAACTAAGGTTGCGTTCGCACAGATTTGCGTGAAAATGATATTTTTGGGCTTGAGACCCAATTGGTTAGTGATTTTGACTCGGATTTGGAGTCACATGTGAATATGATTAAATTGATGATTTTGATTTATAAAGTGAATTCTGGACACTATTTTATGATGGATTTGTGGAACTTGCTTTGTGAATGTTATGTCTCGGGAATAGGCCATATTGAAATGTTTTTGACTTGATTTGAGACATAAATGATTTTAAAATGAGATTACTGGATTTGGTGACATGTTCCACATATACCATCCTCTGTGATTTGATAGTCTCCTCCAGACGTCGTAGATCCTGGAGTAGTCACGATCCACTGCCTGGAGATAAGTCGCATCCGAGGGAGGCTCACTCTTAGGAGCGTGGGACCACTGCCTGGAGATGAGTAGCTCCGAGGGAGGCTCACTCACAGGAGCGTGGGATTATGATGATATCCTCTAGACGTCGTTGATCCTATAGTCGATATCCCCCAAGACGTCGTAGATCCTGGGGGATGTACTCGGACGTGAGACACCGAGTTTGCACGCGTTGCATTGATATCGTGACGGGTTATATGGATATTGAGATTGGATATTGAGGATTGGTGGTATTATGATTTATTGATATTTGTGTCCAGAGGCTTTATAACAGATGCTTTATAACATGATGCTTTATGTCATGAACTAATTTGATGAACATGAGTTTTTATGGACCATGGGAAAACGTATTTTGATTTTATCGGTCCACTAATCATACTTAATTGATTTCACACTATTACTCATGTTTTAAATTATGCATGCACGTTTGTGAAAACTGAAGGGTAAGATGGTGTTTTTGTAAACGTATTTCTAAAAGTTCATTTTTGTCCACTCATAGCTTTTATTGGTTCTATTGCCCTTCAGGTTGATCACGGATGCGACTGCAGCAGAGACTAGGACATTGCACGCCTCCTCCATTGATCCTGGTGCACTCTGGAAGCCCCGTTTGGGCAGTGACTTTTGGTTATCCCTTTTCTGACACCTCTTGTTGGACGGGAGCAGGGCACATTCCACGGTAATCCCGGGGGAATTGGGATGGGTCCTGTCAACTTGGTATCAGAGCAGAGTTGCTCTTTTTGTTCGTACAGGTCGAGGGTGTGATGTCTCTTGGGGCTGAAGTTTCGTTATCAACCTGATAGATAGATTTTGGGTTTGAATACTGAATAGAGTGTGATTGGCCCGATACGGCGTGCGTTAATGTGATTCGACCCAAGTGGGGTTGTATATGATGAACTGGAAATGTGGGACCGTCGGTTCGGTCATGTGATATTAGATTGTTGTGCTGCTAGGTGCAGCTAGGTTCGAGGAACCCCATTTGTGTAATGGTCTAAAATATGAACCCTAGTGGTGATTGCTAGTGTACGGGATGTTGGTACATCGGAGTTAGCCGATGACCTTAGTGGTGGAACCCACAATGAGTTTATGGTAGGATTGAATTTGACGTCTATATGATGTCTAGACCGCGGGGTCGGTCAGGTTGTGGATTTTATATCACAGAGAACAGTTGGGTTCGGTGGAACCATAGGGTATGATTGTGGGACCCTAGTAGATGATGGATTAAAAAGGTGAACCTTAGTTGTGACTCGTGGATGAGAACTTGTGCTTCGAAGAGCGGCTGAGGTCATGGATGACCATGTGGATGACTCTAGTGAGTCTAGTTGGAACGATGGGATTCGATCCACGGGTACGGTTATGAGATAAAATTATGGAATCCTGAGTTAGACCTGGTATTGTGTGATGTGTGGATACGGATCTCGATAGCAATGACTGTTCGTCAGTAGTCGTGTGGAGATGACTGGCTATCGAGGGTATTTAGTGTGGTTGCAGTACTTGGGGATCAGGGGACGTTTAGGGCACGTTCATTATCCTGATGTGGATTGTTAGAATGGTGGTACCCATAGTTGTGGGGTACGAGTAGAGGTTCGGATCGTCGCTCGGTATGAGCGGAGATCCAGGGTTGTCATATTTGCACATGGTGTGCAAGTATGGATGGTTGTATGCTGGTACTTTTGTGCTGATGCTAGTATGGATGCCTGTGTGCTGATACTAGTGTTGTTGATAGTGTGTTGGTGCTGGTACTAGCGCTGGTGCTAGTGTCGGTGATTTTGATTACGATGAGCCATGAGTTGGGGCGTGACTCCATCATGATGGACATATGTTCGGTATTTGAGATTTGGCAGTGGTTGAGTGATGGACTGGATGGGATCCAGTTGAGATTGTGATGTGTTGGGATTAGTCCCGATAGTGGTAAAATGACAAGTGATGAGTGGATAAAAAGGTATGATTGAGACTTGAGTAATCTTGGGATGACGTCCCCTACGTCATGAGAATTAGTGGATTTGGGGAGTTGTTGGCAACTCCGAGGTTGGTGTGATTGTATGTTTCTAATATCTCCAGAAAAGACAAGGAAATGATTGGATTTGGAAAAGACGAGGAAACCATTGGTGGTATAGATGTGGGATTTTGTGATTGTAAATAACTTGGAGAACCGAGTGTTGAACCTGTAAAGGTTGAGATATGAGAACAAAATCGTAATGAATTACATCATTTTGGATGTGCGTAAATGGTTATTAACGAACATGAGGTCTGGGTAATGGATTGATTGCGGACACATGGTTGTCCAAGTGAGTTGAGGATGTGGGAAGTCCAGTGGTTGGACTTGACATCTCCGTGGGAGCATGTTAGTTTCCAACACGGTTGGAACCTTAGCTTCGAGGGGAGTTGTGATTGTGGGACGAGAGGAGTGCTCGTTTCTGCATTGGTGATAGGTATTCTGGAGTCATTGGGGTTGACTTCTTGTTTTCTGCCCTGGTAGACGTTGATCGTAGTTACCAGTACGTTGAACGTGTATTGGTTGGTGGGCCCATGTGTGTTTTGGGGTCATCAAGAGGAGTTGCGTATTCGAAATTGGGTAAACGAGATTTCCCATTTTCTGCTTGGTGGCAGACGATGTTGGGTTACATGGCGTGGGGAGTGCAACGTGTTTTGTTTGCATCCACGTAGGATGAGTATTGGCGTCATTGTTTTGGATCATCCTTGGTTTTTCCTATGTGGGATGGCAAGGATAGATACGAGGTAATCAGTGAGAACCCACAGTCGTGGCGTGTCTCATCGTTGACTGAACTGTTTAGTTGTGGGAGTTGGTTGTCGAACGTTGTGACAGTACGCAAATTAGATGAGGGTGTAAGACCCTATGGTTTGGAATTTAGTAGTTAACTGTGTGGATCCTAGGTGGATCAGGATCGTGACGTTTTTAGTCAGGGATGCGATGTCGAATCTGGGTCGTGATTTTGATGATCCAGATAGGGAGAGAGTTTATCACTCTTACTTTGGTATGTGAGTCGCAAATGAGAGGACTGAACTTCTTTTCCAAGTGGAGCCCGTATGGTATATTACTCGAGTGAGTAGGTTTCTGACGTGGTCGGATTTTGTCAACCTTAGACGTGTGAATGTTGGATTGGCTTCCCTATGAAGTCAATCGAATGTATTGAGCAGGTAACCGATAGGTTCAATTTTGGTGTGTCTGGGTAGACGTGAACGAGATTTCGGGTTTTGGAATTGAATCTCTGGGTGACGATTCAGGATTTGATTTTGGAACTTGAAAATGGATTTCTAGATTTGGGTGCGGAATGATTATTCCAAATGCTAGCTTACGGAATAATGATTTCAGATTCGGATTTGGAAATGGATTAAAAATGTGATGTCTGGGTTTGGATTCGGGATTTCTTACAAAATTGCGGATTCGGATTTGGATTTGGAACTGGATGATGGGTGGAGTTTCGATTTGTCTAATGCTGGTTTGGGCAAATGGACTCCATTATTGGAACGTGTTTGGCTATGACCTAGGTTGTTGTAGTATGGTCGATGGATAGATGTGTGTACTTTGTACATGGTTTGAGGTACGATACTTTGCAGACTTGTGGTGCCTAGTGACGGTATACGAGTTATACCAGTAGTACGTTGGTGAATGTGTTGGTAATTGGCCTAGTTCCAATACCATTGGTTTTGGTTGTGAACGTGAACTGGACATTGAACACGATGCACTGGGCAGTGTGATTTGGATGCATTATGTGATTGTATGAGCAAGTGCTCTTAGCCAGGGATGGCTAGTGAAACTCTAGTGTTGAGTTGTGTGATCACTGCTAGGCTGATGTTCAATGTGTTCCAGTTACACCGTCTGATTGTGCGAGATGACGGTATGCGTATACTCAGGATGAGTGAGTTGGTAGTTAGTGTGACCACAAGTTGCTTTGCGAGATGTTATCTTGCCGTGACCTTACCAGCATCTTGGATCGCTGAGGGGGTGACAGATATGGATACTAAGGATTGGCATTTGTCGCAGGATTGAGCTTGCCCTGCGAGATGAGATCATGTTGTTGATCTTATGCTACATTGAGGACGTTGTAGCACGATGTGATGTGACTGATTGGTTGATGATGGGAGCTTTACTAGAGTGGTGGTAAAGCTTGGTGTTGACAGTTTGGCTAGTAGTATCACCTTGGACTGACAAGTGAGATTTGGTGACTCCCAATGGGAGCGGAGGTCAGGACATATGAATGATTAAGAGGAATCGTCAAGCTGAAGGAGTCAGCTTAATGATGACATTGTCAATTCCAGGTGACTAGTTTCACTCGAAGTGGTCGAGTGTAATCAGTACGACGTGAGTCTGTGATGAGATGTCTGAGTGCAGACGAGTTTTTGTGTTGGTCAGTGGGTGTACAAGTGTACACGTGTTGTGAGGCCCATTTGTTTTCCAAGAGGTGGATAGGGAATACGGATAGTTGGAATTTCGAGGACAAAATTCTTTAAGGGGGGAAGGTTGTAACGACCCGTCCCGAATTCCGGGATTAGATTAGTGATTAATCTTGATTAGTGAGGTTGATCGGTGATTAGTTGGGCGAAATCGGGCAAACAATGAAAAATGATCGTTTCGCCCCTAGTCGTGGGCAAAATATTGACTTTTTGATCGGGCGGTCAAATGGACTTTGACCGATGACCGTGACGTAGTTCAGGACGTCACGAGTTCATAGACAGGTGGCACGTTCAATTCCGACATTCGAGGAAAATGTTATGACGTTCGGAAGTTGAGGGGTATTTTGGTAATTTGGCGAAAAAGGGGCCAAATGTTGACTTTTGACCCGGGAGGCCCAATGGACGAGGGCCAAGGACCGTTATGTAGGTCAAGTCGATACGAATCCAATGACAGGCGGCATGCCGAAATCGGAGGTTCGACGACGAAGTTAAGGTCACGGGAACGAAATCGATTAACCAAACGAACCGGGATTTCGATTAAAATAATATTTAATTGTGAATAGTGACTGTTGATTTTGGATGCTTGGATGAGTGACAAGTGTCACCCATCCATTGATTTGAGGCTTACAATCTGCTCCATGTTTCCCGTTAATCCTCATCATCATTTTTAATCATCATTAGCCATCACTAAAATATTTTCTTCTTTGTTACTTGAACTTGAACCGTGAAGAAGCAAGGAAAACAGAGCATGGGAAATGAGAGAATTAAGCTTGCTCCCATAGCCAATCCCTTCCACACTAAACCACCAGAGATTAGAGAATTATGAGAAGGAATTGTGAGGACTGATTTAAGGAGGAAACCACTAAACCCAAAGCTCAAAATTGTGAGGATTCAAATTCCCCCATTAAATCGAATTTGAATTATTAGGTCCAGAAATTTCAAATTGAGCTCGATTCTAACTTCCTGGGATCGAGACGAGTCGAACCCAATAAAGATTGGGGAGATTTGGAGTCGAATTGAGGAAGAACAGAAGGAGTGAAGACCCTGAATTTTCGACCTTGAGTCGAGGAATTTGAGGCTTTGATTGAAGAAATTGAACTGGGGAATATTTTCCTTAGGATCCCACGATGCTTTTGGAAGGATCAATTGAAGGAAAATGATGGATATTGTTGAAGTTCAATGAATACACAGTGTACGGCAGTTCTTCGAAGAGTTGAGTTTGATTCGACTGGTTTGAGGTAAGTGTTCGTGTAATTGACTTCACAGAACCTTAGATGGACCCAAAACGAACCTGTTTGAATGTTCAATTGAAAGAGTTGGTGTCGAATTGATAGGAAACGAGTCGGGTTATCTCGCGGGCCAACTGGATCCGTTTTACAGACAACCGGGTGAGGACGAAGGCACTATAGCTGGCGCATGGGTTTCACGCGCAGCCACTCATGGCGGCGCGTGACGGCGTGTGGGCACGAATCTCAAGGTGAGGTCAACATGACTTCTGTCCTATTTAATGTAACGAACATTTTGGGATTTGTTTCGTGTCGATCGGACACCGTCTCGACATTGTTTGGGACGTCCGAAGGTTTTAAATCGGGTTTAAAAATAATTAAAAATTCGGGAAAATTACGGGACTTTAATAGGAGGTTAATGATGAGGTTAGTGACCCTCTATTGTGATTTGGACAGGATTGGGAGTCCCGGTGATAGTGGTGTGGTTCGGGAGGGCCTATGGCACGCGTATCGAGGCGTATCGTTGAACGGTCTGTGAGTGGAATTTATTTTTCTAACCGTGATGCATGCATATATGATTTAAATGCTTTATTATATGATTTTATATGCTTTGGTATGATTGATGTTTCAATCCGGTGATTTCTCGATTTTATGGCTTATTATATTATTTTTGGCTCGAGAAATTGTGAAATTGATGTTTTTGGCGTAGGCCCCGGATTGAACATGATGTTTTGACTCGGATTATGAGTTAAGGATTTGATTTCATGGATTTATATGAAAATGGCAACTAAGGTTACGTTCGCACAGATTTGCGTGCAAATGATATTTTTGGGCTTGAGACCCAATTGGATCGTGATTTTGACTCGGATTTGGAGTCACATGTGAATATGATTAAATTGATGATTTTGATTTATAAAGTGAATTCTGGACACTATTTTATGATGGATTTGTGTAACTTGCTTTGTGAAAGTTATGTCTCGGGCATAGGCCCTATTGAAATGTTTTTGACTTGATTTGAGACATAAATGATTTTAAAATGATATTACTGGATTTGGTGACATGTTCCACATATACCATCCTCTGTGATTTGATAGTCTCCTCCAGACGTCGTAGATCCTGGAGTAGCCACGATCTACTGCCTGGAGATGAGTACCTCCGAGGGAGGCTCACTCTCAGGAGCGTGGGACCACTGCCTGGAGATGAGTAGCTCCGAGGGAGGCTCACTCGCAGGAGCGTGGGATTATGATGATATCCTCTAGACGTCGTTGATCCTAGATTCGATATCCCCCAAGACGTCGTAGATCCTGGGGGAAGTACTCGGACGTGAGACACCGAGTTTGCACGCGTTGCATTGATATCGTGACGGGTTATATGGATATTGAGATTGGATATTGAGGATTGGTGGTATTATGATTTATTGATATTTTTGTCCAGAGGCTTTATAACAGATGCTTTATAACATGATGCTTTATGTCATGAACTAATTTGATGAACATGAGTTTTTATGGACCATGGGAAAACGTATTTTGATTTTATCGGTCCATTAATCATACTTGATTGATTTCACACTATTACTCATGTTTTAAGTTATGCATGCACGTTTGTGAAAACTGAAGGGTAAGATGGTGTTTTGTAAAGGTATTTCTAAAAGTTCATTTTCGTCCACTCACAGCTTTTATTGGTTTTATTGCCCTTCAGGTTGATCACGGATGCGACTGCAGCTGAGACTGGGACATTGCACGCCTCCTCCATCGATCCTGGCGCACTCTGGAAGCCCCGTTTGGGCAGTGACTTTTGGTTATCCCTTGTCTAACACCTCTTGTTGGACGGGAGCAGGGCACATTCCACGGTAATCCCGGGGGAATTGGGATGGGTCCTGTCACGAAATCACAACCATAAGGTAACTGGGTCTCGTGCCCGAACATATGACATCAGCTGGGCATCGTGCCCGATATCTAAGGGTTAATCATGACTCAGATCGTAGTGATGTGTGCAACCATCCATCTAGGACCGCCCTCAATCCTGGTATGTCTCCGTGAACGTATCAACCGACGCGAACACCACAAGATCATGGTGCACTCATCACCGATCGCTAACCTGAACCTTCAGCACTCCAAAGTCCAGCCTCCATCGGCTACCCGACAATAGATTGTGCATCGTGACCTCTCCGGAAGGAACACATCCCAATCCGGAGGCGAGCGTCGTATCGTCGATCACCGTGCACATAGCACCCGTCGCGACTATGATTCAGACCCGTAGGTCATCCATAGCGTCATATGCCCGAGACCAAACCAAATGGGTCTCATACCCGAGTTTATCCTTTTAGAAATCCAAAACCTTTTCATTTAGACCATTAAAGAAATACAGACTCGTATAGGCACTGTATAGGGCTGAAACTTCGGAATACGTGCCTATACGTAACCACACGTCCAAATGCACTCATGGCATCAAAAATAAGTATTTAAAAAATATAATAAACATTTATGCATGCACCAATTTAGAAAACAAGGTCCACTCACAGACCGTCCGAGCTGCCGCCTCGATTTGCGTGCCATACGGCTCTCCCGAGCCAATCGTCATCACCGGGACTCCCAAACCTGTTCAAATCGAAATAGAAGGTTACTAACTACCTTATTAACCTTCCACTAAAGCCCCGTAATTTTCCGGTATTTTTAACTATTTTTAAACTCGATCTGAAACCTTCCGATGCCCTGAACATTATCGAGACGGTGTCCGATTGACACGAAACCAGTACCAAAATGTTCGTTACATCGAATAGAGTGTTTCACATGTTGAACACGTTCCCATTGGACCTACCACGCTCCTTGGATAGTCCCTGCGTGTGAGCCCACGCGCTGGGTACTATTCATCATCTCCTTCCTTGGTCGTACCGGGTTCGACTGGTTCGAACCAGACCGGACCGGATCTACCGGTTCAACCCTTAAACCCGTCCATTTATTCCCCATTTGTCCCATTTTAATTCCTAAACGTTCCTAATCCCATTATCCATCTTTTTAGACGTTAAAGATCGTTAAAACGCGAAGGAAACGTACCTCCATACGTCGTCAATGGCGACGGAGACTGCAACCCTCCTCACCGTGCATTCCAGCCGTCCAAAGCCTCGAAAACCATCCTATTAGCCTCCTAAAGTCCCCAGAAGTACAACCCAATCCTTAGGTTTGATTTAAAACCCACCAAAAACCGATTTACAATTTTGAAATAAAACTCACCTTACGGGTTAGCTCTTCGCCGTGAACCACCGCCGTGGCTGGCCGTCACTGCCCTCTCATCTCAGTCCTGCCCTCACTCACACACGGTTACACTTGAGCTCACAGGATGAATGATGGTGAGGTGTGGTGGTGTTTGTGTTTGAAGCAAATGGAGGATGGAGGAGAAAATGGTGATGGTGTTTCGGGTTTGTAGAAGAACAAAGAAGATGGGCTGATCAGATGAGAGAAGAGAAATGGAGGGTGGGGATTTGAGAGAATAAGTGAAATGGATGGATAGGATTGTGTGATAAAAAGGTTAATTATAAAATATTAGAAATAATAATATTTTATTACGTAGATCCACAAATTAGGGGATCTAGCCAATGGGATGAGTGACACTTGTCACTCATCCATGGGACCCACTAAAAATATCTGGCCAATCAGAAAAGGCCACCTCATCAACGCCTTGAAGTACGTGCATAATGAAATCGACCTTCCGTGACCTATAACTTCTCCGTTTGAAGTCCGATTTCAGCGTGCCGCCTGTCTATGGATTCGTATCATCCCGATCTATGTAATGGTCTTCGGTCCTCGGCCATCGGACCTCTCGGTCAAAAAGTCAACATTTAACCCCTTTTAACCAAAATTACCAATATGCCCCTTAACTTCCGGACGTCATAACTTCTTCCTCGAATGTCGGAATTAAACGCGCCACCTGTCTACGAACTCGTGACGTCCTAAAATACGTCACGGTCATTGGTCAAAGTCCATTTAACATCCAGAATGAAAAGTCAACGTTTTTCCACGACTAGGGGCAAAACGGTCATTTTGCATCGTTCGTCCGATTCCGCCTAACTAATCACCGATTAGCCTCACTAATCGTGATTAGTCACTAATCTAATCCTGGAATTTGGGACGGGTCGTTACAACCTTCCCTCCTTAATTAATTTCATCCTCGAAATTCCAACCGACCTAAATCCAATCGTTCTTGCCTCCTTAATTAGTTTCGTTCTCAAAACTCCAACTACCCTGATTCCACATCCACCCCGTGGAAAGTAGAATCGACCTCGAAACTCGTGTACACTCGTACACTAACTAACCAGATCAATACTTACTCGTCTGCAACCAGACGTACCATTAACACTCACGTCGCACTAACTAACCAGAACAATACTTACTCGTCTGCAACCAGACGTACCATTAACACTCACGTCGCATCGACTACATTCGACCACGTTGAATGACAGTAATTACACGTTCCGAACTGACACCACTTGTCAGTATCAGAGTAGCCCAAGTATCATATGAGCTAACTACTTATCAGACCTACCCTTTCACTGACACGAACAACTCTATGGTTCTTTGCTCAACACCAATCTATCCTGACGTCTGCTCCCACAGGGAGTCACCAGATCTCACTAATCGATCCACGCTAACACCTCCGACAACCTGTCACCACTTGATAGTCGCCAGTCGATGACTAACACTATACTTACCTGTGGTTACACTAACCACCAACTCACTCAACCTGAGTATACGCATACCAACAAATACTCGACCTATGTGTGACTAGACCCATCAGAAAACCATGACCCAGTGCACAATATCCAATGTCAAGTTCACGACCTCAACAATTCCAATGGTATCAGAACCAATCCGACTACCAACATGTTCACCAACATACCCCTAGTATAACCTATATACCATCACCAGGCACCACAAGTCTGCCCGGTATTGTACCTCGAACAACGTACAAGGTACATACAACTACCTATCAATCAGCCTACAACCACCTAGGTTGTAGTCAATCACGTTTCTATAATGGAGTCCATTTGTCCAATCCCGGACTAGACAAATCGAAAGTCCAACTCAAACATCCATTTCCAATTCCGAATCCGAATCCGCAATTTCGTAAGAAATCCCGAATCCAAACCCAAAAATCATATTCATATCCATGTCCAAGTTAGAGTTCGAAATCATCATTCCGTAAGCTAGCATTTGGAATAACCATTCCGCACCCAAATTCATAAATCCACTTTCAAGTTCCAAAATTGAATCTTGAATCGTCACCCAGAAATCTGATTCCAAAACCCGAAATCTCGTTCTCGTCTACCGAGACGCACCAAAACCGAACCTTTCGGTTACCTACTCAGACGATTACCTCAATACAATCGATTAACTTCACAGGGAAGCCAATCCCAATATCAACACATCTCTAAGGCTGACAAAACACAATGAAAACTTGGCTCAATCAAAGCCATTTCCTCAATAAGGACTCAACCTAAAACCAAATCACGTGGGTCTCAGCCCAAATCTAATACACATTGGTCTCAGCCCAAAACAATCTCAACAGGGCCTCTGCCCGAACCGTAGCCTTGCATTCGGAGTCTCATGAAACATAAACCAATCCTTTTTATCTCATATCATCATCACTGGTCACGATATCAGCGCTACGCGTGCGACTCGGAATTACACATCCGAATATATACCTGGCTCGAAGCCCATGGCTCGACATCTAGGTGCTTTAACTCATGATCACTCATCACATAGGATGGTCGACATCTAAGCGATGGCATCTACAGGATCACACATCACACAGGATGGTCGACGTCTGCAAAATTTCCATCTTCGATACTCCTGCAGACAGTGTCCCCATGACCTCTCCAGGATCACACATCCCACTGGATGGTCGACGTCCGAAGGCTATCATCACATCATAGAGGATAGTCATATGGAAAACTTTTCTCATCATCTCAAAACATCTCAATAAGATCTACGTCCGGATATAATTTGATCAAACCAGTTTCCACAAAACCATCGTAAAAATAGTTTCTAGAAACACTTCATAAATCTAGGATTCCTCAAATCCTATCAAATCCACAAATGGGTCACATGCCCGAAATATAATTCATAAATCTGAAACAGGGTCACAGCCTGATATATCATTTTCTGGCGTTTATCTTTACTCTAAGTCAAACCATAAATCAAATGGGACACAAGCCCGAACACATTTCCAAATCCGAAAATCATTTCATTATTCAAATGATTGTTCAAAATCCTCGTTGACTGTAATCCAAGTCAAAGTCAACATCCAACTGGGAACTAAGCCCGAATATCGATTTCACACATTTCTGTGAAATTCGTCAAAATCGATAACCAAATTCTCGATTTCACGCCTCCCCATGAAACCATCAAAATCACATAAACGCATGCACGTAAAATACTCGGCTTAAGCCCAAGTATCATATAAAATAAAAATCTCGAACTACGTGTAATATCGCATTTTCTACGAAAATTCCAAACAAATCATATTTAAATCATATGCAATCTATGCATCTCAAATCATGTTCATAAAACATATAAAACAATTATGCATGCATCATTTCATGAAACAAAGTCCACTCACAGACCGTCCAAGCTGCACGCTCCGAAACCCGCACCGTAAGCCACTCCGGGGCTAATCCAAAATCTCCGGGATGTTCGGACCTGTCCAAATCATACCCACAGGTTACTATCAATCTATACAAGTCCAAACTATAAACCCTTAAAACTCTCAGAACGGTCAATGAGTCCCGAACACGCTTCCCGAGGCTAAAAACATTTAAATGACTTATTAAACGATCTTTGATTGACCTAAAACCACCACCATTGGATTGAGAACGTCAAAACCTTTCAAACAAGATGGGTTGACCCCAAAATTCGTGCCCACGTGTCCCTACGCACTGGTCAAAGTTTGGTCAACAAAAAGTCAATGTTGGTCAACGCTGACGTTATCCTGACAGGTTTGACACTTGTCAAGTCTGACAACCTGCCACATGCCACTTCATGATTAGTGCCACGTGTCTCTGACACCTCTAACACACTGTCACGTGGCACCACCCCACTGGTCCACGTGGTCTAACAATGCTGACATGGGCCTGCAACGTCGACTGCCACGTCACCTGACAGATCTTGACACCCTGCCAAATAGCACTGTAACGACCAGAAAATTCTAAAAAGGGAAATTTGGAAATTTTAGAAAGGAAAAGACGATTTTACCCTTGGTTAATTGAGTCAAAAGTTGACTTTTTGTTCAGGACACTTTTTGGACTTTTCGTGAAAACTGTTGCGTAGGTCTCGGAATCTTGAGTTCATAGACAGGTGGCAGATCAAAATTGGAGCTCGGATGTGAAAGTTATGAGTATAAGAAGGCTACTGGCATTTTGGTAATTATGCAAGGAACGGAAAAATGGTCATTTGGTTGATTTTAGCTGATTCATTATGTATACCAGGAATTTGACATGTGTCGCTGTAATAGTTAGATGGCTGGTAGCACGTGTCTTCACTTCTGAGTTGGTAAGTGCTTACTCAATGCAAGTTTAATCGTATTTTTCACAAAACCTTATCTTTGATTTTGGGGGATGAGATTTCCGTGACTATGGAGAGACCAGACGAACTGAGAAGTTGAGAGGAAGTAAAGGAGAACAACGAGAAAAAAAATAAGGAAGAAATGAGAGGGAAGATACAAACCTGAAACACCCAAACCGAAATACCACCATGAATCCTAGAACAATTGAATTCTGATTTTGACATTGAAGTCGTAAAATTGAGCACATAACTATGATCTTGGGTCCCTGACTAGTAGGATTGAGTGAACATTAGAAGGAATCGTTGAGGTTTTAGTCCAAAACAGAGATGACGATGTCTTCGGATTTTCGAATTCTAATTCGAGTAATTGGAGGTGAGAAAACATGCAATTGAGTTCGAATTAAAGTTTAGAATAATCCACAGATGGTTTTTAGTGAATTAGAATGCAAAAAACAGTTGAATTCGAAGGGATTTGAACCCAGAACCGAGTCTAAACTCATTTCGAAATTGGATTGGAATTGAACACTTAAAGGTAAGATTTCGTGAAATCAAGCTTATGGATCTTTAAGTAAGATTACGTCGATGCAATTGGACATTTAAAACAATGAAATTGAGGTCGAAGTGATGGATTTCTAAACGGGTTGAGTTGCGGGTAAATAGACTCGTTTTGCAGGTATTCGGGTGAGGGGGACGACACTGTAGTAGCATTGTAGCAACGCGCGTGAGTTTCACGCGCATTTGATTGCGGCGGCATGTGGGGGCGCGTGAGACCAATTCTCGAGGTACGGCCAAAAATGATTTGATGCTTTCGATGTAACGAACATTTTGGCACAGGTTTCGAGCCGATCGGATACCGTTTCGATATAGTTTCGAGGGTCCGAAGTGATATGTTTCATTTTAAATACGTATTTTAATCCTGAAAAATTATGGAATTATAATATGACATTTCTTGAGGTGTTAGTGACCCTAAGTGGTGGTTTTTGACAGGATTCGTGATTCTTGGAATTTACGAAAAAACGCGCAGCTTGAAATCGAGCAACTCAGACGGTGTGTGAGTGGATGTTTGTTTTATAAATTGATATGCATGCGTATTTAAATGTTTTCCATGATTTGTTGCAAGATTTGAGTTGCAATGATTGTATGATGATTCAATATGATTGTTTGTTGATTTGATGGATTATTTAATCTATTTTTGGGCATGATTTACGATGAAATGTGAAAATGATGTTTTGACTTGGGATTGGAGTCAAACGTGTGTGGTACATGGTATGATGATATGTGTTGTATTTGATGATGTGATGGTATGTGTTGTACTGTGATTGTGGATACTGGTACGTGTCTGGATGATGCGAGTGCAGGCCCTGGACGTGCCTCGGATGTTGCGGTGGTGCAGTTCCCAAGTACATGTACATCTAGATATGCGTGTGCAATTCTCGGACATGACTCGGATGTTGTGTGAGTGCAGTTCCCGAGTGGGCCTACGCGTAGTGTCGTTGTGATGGTGTAATTGACTGTGCACTTGTGAGACATGTTATTTAATTATTGTGCTTGATATTTGAGTATTGGTAATTAGTACAGTTGTCGTTGGTCTTTATACTTGACTTGATGGATGGTTGTATCCAGACATGTTTTCGTGGTTTAAGGAAATGGATTTCTGGAAAAGTGGGACATGGGAGTTTGAAAACTGATATGATTTTATTGGTCCACTGTTTATGTTTGATTCGAAATCCGATTTCTGTTTTACTCTATACATGCATGTTTTATAACTGGAGGGTAAACTGATCCGTTTTGAAATGTATTTTCAAACGATATTATTTTTGTCCACTTACCCTTTTATGTTTTGATGACCCTCCAGGTCGTGGCACGAACTTCAGAGCTGATCGAGAGGCAGATGCATGAGCGGTAATCGGCACAGTCATCCCTTGTCTGACAGGTGCTAAGGGTGTTTTCGGAACTTCAGTTGACTTGTCAGACGGGTGCAGGACCAGACACGGTTATCAAAGTCTAGTTGGGGCGGGTCCTATCAGGCACACTCTCACTAGCCCACGTGGTCAGATAAGTCTGACGTGGCACTGCCATGTTAGCTGCTATGTAACGACATGTCCCAAATTCTTGGGATTAATTAAGGCTTATTATGAATTAGTAGGACTAATTGGGAATTAGTTGAGGATTATCGGACGTTCAGGGTGAAATTACGATTTTACCCCTGAACGAGGGCAAAAAGTCAACTTTTGACTCGGAAGGTTCGATGCACGATGACCGAGGACCATTACGTAGATTGGGTCGATACGAGTCTGTAGACAGGCAGCACGTCAAAATCGGACATTCGATGGGAAAGTTACGGTTCATGGAAGTTCCGAGGAGCTATTTATGGCAACACATTTTACGAGGCAGTTAGTGAACTTTTGTCCTCATTAGGCCCAGATATTTTCCCCAGGCCCAATGGATGAGTGACAAGCGTCACCCATCCATTGATCCCATTACACAGATATATGTATATGTTTCTCTTTATTTCCATTCGATCAACCCAGCTCGAAAGACACGAAAATCCAGACCCCATTCTTCCCTAAACCTATGTTAATCGAGTGAAAGGCTGAGGATGAGTGGGAGGATGAGACGGTAACGTTGAGAGGTGATAGAACCACCGTGGACGGCGGTGGAGCCATGGGGAAACAGGTAAACCCGTAACCCCTTTTTAATTCGAATTTTGGATTTTCGGTTTTAGACGTTTGGGGATGCTTCTGATGATTTGATGATGTTTGGGAGGTTTGTACGATTGTGTGGGGCCGATTTTGAATGGAAGAGGACGGCTGTGTAGCCTGGACAGTGGCTGGGGAAACAGGGTTGTGAAGTTCGATTTGAACAGGTATCCTCTAGACCGTTTTACGTGTTTTTGAATCCATAGATCGATAAGAAATGATGAGACAAAGAGATTGGAATTGGAAGGGATGAAAACTGGTTGAAAAATAGGAAGATATGGGGGTGATCCGGTCACGCCGGTTCAATCGGACCGAAAACGAGGTGAATCGGTCTGGACCGGGTTCACCTGAGGTTGAAGATGACCTATGCAGTGGCGCATGGCTCCCACGCGCAGGGCCTTTGGAAGGCACGCGGGGGCCCTTGGGGCACTGTTTAGGGACATGGTCAATATTTGAAATCATCCTTTCGATGTAACAAACATTTTGGAACTAGTTTCGAGTCGATCAGACATCGTTTCGACATAGTTCGGGATGTCCGAAGGTTTAGGATCGAGTTTAAAATATGTTAAAAATCCCAGAAAATTAGGGAGCTTTAATGTGAGGTTATTAAAGTAGTTAGTAACCCTCGAGTATGATTTGGACAGGTTTGGGAACCCCGAAGATAGTGATTGGCCCGGAGAGGCTTATGACACGCGTATCGAGGCGGCAACTAAGACGGTCTGTGAGTGAACCTTGTTTTCTAAACTGTGATGCATGAATAACTGTTTTATTTGCTTTACATATGATTTCCATGATGATGATTTCGATGCGTGGTTTTCGGTATTTGCACGTATTTCAAAGTTTTCAGTTTTATACGGTGCTTATACGTGCTAGTATTTCTATGATGGTTTCATGGAAAGGTTTTGGATTTAGAAACATGGAATTGGACATGAGACCCATTTGATTTGGAAACTATCGGACTTGGAGTCCATTTGATTTGATGAAAAATCGAGCTGGAGGCCCATTTGAGTTATATGATCGGGCTGGGGGCACCGTTGGTTTACGAATTCGGGCATGAGGCCCATTTATGGTTTGTAAACATGATGTCGGGTCGGGGACCCTAAATGGATTTGGATTTATGGATTTACGATGGTTTTATGGAAAACTCAAGCATAGCCCTTTGAACGATTTTGAGATATTTTGTGAAACGGTTTTCCATATACCATCCTCACGAACGGTTGCCCTCCAAACGTCCCGTAGTATCCTGGAGTGGCGGGTTGTCTCCTCTAGACGTCTTGTAGTATCTTGGTTGAATCATGGGACACTACTTGCGAGGGGTTATTGTACGGAGCGACCAGTTCACATAGTGACTCAGGAGTAGGATTGCCAGAGGTTAAAACCTCCCCACAGGGAGGGTCATTGATCTACGAGTCATTGTCCTGGGTGGAACTTGGGGAGACTTAGGATTTGAGACCCCGGGTAGTACGCGTAGATTGGAACTGTAACGGGGGTGTGGGTTGTGACATCTGGGATGCCGAGGATTGGTTTTGGGCTGAGACCCACGTGTATTGGTTTTGGGCTGAGACCCACTTGTATCTGATTTGGGCTGAGACCCACATGATTTGATTTGGGTGAAGTCCCTACATATTTGGTTTTGGGCTGAGACCCACATGGTTTGATTGGTTTTAGGCTGAGTTCCCATATACTTTGGTTTACGGTTTTGGGCTAAGGCCCTAATGCTTTAATTAATGACTAATGATTGAATTAAATGGTTTTCGAATGCATGCATCCTTTTTAGTGAATGGAATAAATGTCTTTTTTATGAAACGTGTTTTTAATTAAATTATTGGTTTCGTCCACTCACAGCTTTTAATGGTTTTAATGCTCTTCAGGTTGATCGCGGATGCGTGCTGTAGCAGAGACCGAGACATCACACTCCTCCGATGATCCTGGCGCACTCTGGAAGCCCCGTTGGGGCTAAGGTTGGAATTATTTCTTGTCTAACATTTCGTGTCAGATGGGAGCAGGTACGTCCTACGATAATCCAGGGGATTTGGGACGGGTCCTGTCATGCTAATTGGACTAACACCTGTTCACATGTCACCCTCTAGTTGGCCACGTGGCCTAACATGATGTCGTGGCTTTCCACGTCATCGTCGTCAACCTCTCGACAAGTCGACCTGACCCACTGTAACGGGTCATTCGACCGGCGACTCGATCCGATTGTAACTCGCTCATTTCTCAACCTTTTTCCACCATTTTTCTTCCTAGACACTCGTCTCACTCATATGAATAGAAATATGGAATCAAAATCGAGATACCATACCTGAAAACCTTGAGCCAAGATCGATCTTCATGGGTCCAGTTTCAAACTCGAACCCAGGTCTGTCCAGCCATCATCTTCCTTCGATTTTCAATCCTATGCACTCGTCCAAGCTCAGAAAACACGACTAGGGCATTAGAACACATCCCAAACGTCCAAAAACCAAAATCCAATTTTCAAACCAAAATGGGTTTCGGGTTTACCTTTCTCTAGGTTTTCCAGCCACCTCACGACGGCTCAGCCTTTCACCACCATCATCTTAGGCTCTCGCTCACCCTCTCAGTCTCAATGTGGCCTCAAACCGAAATGGGAATGGGGAAATGAATGGGTTTTCGGGTTTTCGGGTTTGGATGAACAAAATGGGAGAAATGGGATGATATGCATGTATGTGTTAGTGTGGATCAATGGATGAGTGACACCTGTATACAAACTCGTATCGTCTTGATCTACGTATCGGTCCTCGGTCCATATGCAATAGACCTCCCGGGTCAAAAGTCAACATTTTACCCTTTCAGGGGAAAAATTGTAATTTTACTCCAATCGTCTGATAATCATCGATTAATCCCGTTTCATCCTTACTTAATCCTTAATTAATCCCGAAATTCGGGATAGGTCGTTACATCTAGGGAACTTGTTGTGACGGTGCTCAGCACCTAACTTTCACGTGGTCATCGTATGTGAGAATTATAGATACCCAACATGTCATTTACATATGACTCGTGCGACTCATGAGCAAGGTTTAGTGGGTTGATATGTGTTACATGTATGTCTAGCTTGCCTCATTTGACTGTTTATTATTTTATTATTATTTCTCGTAGAACATGCAAATAAAAGTTTCTTGATTATGAGTTTTCTATAAAACGGAGGGGTTAATGGGGTTATTATAAAACTAAGGGGTTAAAACATGTTTTATAATTCGTGATTTTACACTGAAATATTTTACTGGGTTCATTCCCCCTTTGTTTTATAAATGGTGCCGAAACACCTTCCAACTTAAAGCCACCAGCATTAAGCCATCTGTTACGTGTGTGTTAATTTTTTTTTTAATTAAAAAAGTTAAAATAAAATAAAATTTTAATTAATATATATATAAATGAAATAAATAACTGCCTCAGGCTATTACCCTTTACTCCCCTATTAATAGTTAGCTTTTACTAAACTAAACGTTAGATATTTAACTTTAATATTATATTTTTAAATATTAAATTACTTAAATGGTATTTTGTTATAATTTTTGGCTTAACATTTTCACCGTCGATAAATATTAGTCTTAAAACATCCTGAATTCTTATTCTTCTATATTCGTCCCTTTTCCCATCCTCTTTTTTCCAAAAATAGTAATAAAATATTTAAAACTGATCAAAATAGCAAAAATTATTAAACTAAATTTCAAAAAAAAAATCAAAAACTAATTTTTAAAATAAAGTTTTGGGTCGTTTTCATACTGAATATTTAATTATAATATATTAAGTCGGGTCGGGGCATTAAAAAAAACAGCTGTAATACTACTGCTAGCACATGAGTTGAAATGGACTTCTCACATGCAATTGAATGGCAAATTGGCCAAAATTTAGATGCACTTTAAAATGGTGAAGCATACAACTCAATATTAATTCTGCCACCGTTAAAAATTAATTATAATAGAATAATATTCGTACCAAAATTAATTATAATTCTGCCAAAACCTTTTGCTTTATTATATATCTATATATATATATATATATGCATATATGTCCTTAACAATTCAAAAGCTTTCAATTATACCTAAAGACAAACGCCACCTTTACAACAGAGATGGCTTTTGTTATATATATATATATATATATATATATATATATATATATATATATATATATGAATTTGGAGTCAGGGCACACCAAATTCCCTTGCTTTATTAATATGTGGTATTGACAATTCAAAATGTTGAATTGTTCCCATGATTCCACACGCCACTTTTGTGGCGTATATATATATATATATTTGGATTTAGAGTTATCGGACTCACCAAAACATTAATGGGCTTTTGTTTATATGTATAATATATCATAGTTTTTATTTGTGTCAATTGGATTACATGGTCGGCTGTGATAATTAATCACTTGGCCGGTTGACCTTAGTAAAATTCTTTGGCCGAACCAACTATGTGGTCTGATTGTCGGCCAGGTCGTATGGCTTTTAGACTAAGAAGTAGAGTGGTGGCCACTAATGGTCTAATGACACTCAATCAAATTGGGGTTGGGTTTTAGTGTTACTAAATTTAGTTCTTCGACCCAACCCAAGCTTTAAAGAAAATATGGGTGCGGATCGGGTTCTCATCAAACCTCACCCGACCTTGATTGTCAATTGGTCGAAATAAAGAAACAAATCAAGCCAAGATTATTTCAACCTATAATCCTCTCGTTCGAATCATTTCAATATCAATCCGCCATGAATCAAGTCATCTTAACAAGACAAGTTTTTACAATCCGACTTGGAAGGATTTGTGTGGCATGACTTGAAAAGATTTGGGTGGCCTGACTTGGAAAGATTTGGCTAGCCTGACTTGGACAGATTTTGGGTGGCCTAACTTGGAAAGATTTTTGGTGGTCTCGATTTGGAAGGATTGCGGGAGGATCAAATTTGGAAAGATTTGGGTGGCCTGACTTGAAAAATTTGAGTGGCTCAACTTGGAAGGTTTTCAAGTGAGAGGAGTGGAGGCCAAACATGGCCAATTCGTGGGTTGGCTAAACCTTATAAATAGCCAAGGTGAAGAAGAGAATGGGACATCCATATCAACACACAAACTTACTCTTACCTTACACCTCTTCAATTCTTAGACTAGAATTTCATTCAAAGCTTTAGTGTAGCCAAGTTCTTCAGTTTCTAGAGTAAGTTTATTTTTTGAAAGCACCTTTTGTTTTATTGTTACAAACTCAAGTTTATTTTTATTTGATATTCATTTCGATTCAAGCTTACTTTATTTTCGTTTATTCTATGGCTTTATTTAATCGCTTTATTAATCTTAGTTTATTAATCTTGAATTTAATTTAATTATTGATTTTCTTTTAAACATTAATTTATTGAACTTACGTTTAAATTTATTTTCTTAAGTACATTTACTTTCCGAGTTCAATTAAATTATTGCACTTGCATTCCATATTCACATAATTTTTTTTAAATATATATATATATATATATATATATCTATATAAAAGTTGAAACCTAAACACCCTTGACTTTGAGGGAGTGAAAGAACCCAGACCGAGAGGAGGTTCTTTGCTCGGTCGCACAATCTTAAGGTTAGGAGTCAACCTTAGGAGCGCACCCAACACTTACAATTCCATCTAGGCCATTTGGTGGTCAGGTGGTGGCACGCCTGCGCATTTATTCAAAGAAGGACCAAAATGACAGGACCCGCCCCAACTGGACTTTGATAACCGCATCCGGTCCTACTCCCGCGACAAGTCAACTAAAGCCTTGAAACTACCTCTCAGCACCTGTTAGACAAATGATGAATGGATCGATTTCTGCTCATGCCTCCGCCTCTCGATTTACCTTGAATCTCGTGCCACGGCCTGGAGGGTCATCGAAACAGGAAAGATGTGAGTGGACAAAAATAATATCATTTAAAAACACATTTCAAAATACATAATTTTCCCTCGAGTTTATCAAACCATGCATGCATAGAATCAAACATATGAATCATCTCATGAAACCGTTTTATCATAAAATAAAGCACATAACTCGGGAATTACACATCTGAGGGTCCTTTGCGAATTACACATCTGGAGTTATCATCCTGCTGGGAATTACACATCCAGCCCTGTTGGGAATTACACATCCAGCCTCACCAGGAATTACACATCCGGTCCCTCCGGGAATTACACATCCAGAGTCCCTCCGGGAATTACAAATCCGGTGTCTACCTAGGAATTACACATCTGGGGGCACTGAATATAAATACAAAATCAAAATATTTATTTCAAAATCATCATTAAAACCACTTCAAAACCATTTATCACGAGGTCTCATGCCCAAATCTCATTTCTTGTAAATCCGTAAAATCATTAAATAATTCAATACACGTAAATCTATAAAATCATTCAATTCCATAAAATCATCTTTAACTCACAATCCAAGTCAAAACATCATTTTAAAATCCCGGGCCTAGCCCAAAATTATCAATTGTACTTTCCTCGTAAAACGTGCCCAAAATACTGATTAAAATAATCATTAAATCCAGGAAATAATCGTATCAACTCATCAAGAAATCATTGCAAATAAAATCATGCCATAAATCATGTAAAACATTTAACTATGCATGCATATCAGTTTATAAAATAAACGTCCACTCACACACCGTCCAAACCCCTCGTTTTCCGAGCTGCACGCGTTTCAGTAATTTCTGGTACTTTCTAGGAATCTCGAATCCTGTCCAAAATCATTATTCATAGTCACTAATGACTTAATTATCATCATATTAATTTTTCATAATTTTTCGGGAATTAATTACGAATTAAAAACGTGACATAAACCTTCGGACCCTCGAAATAATATCGAAACGGTGTCCGATTGACTCAAAATTAACGCCAAAATGTTCGTTACATTGCATAGAATAAAAGTCATGTTGACTACAACTTGGAAATCATGCCCACGCGCCTTCAAGCGCCGCCGTGAGTGGCTGCGCGTGAAACCCACGCGCCTGCACAGTAACTACTACAGTGCATCGTCTTTACCCGACTTTCCTGCAAATGGGTCCTTCGACCCGCGACATAACCCGATTAATTAGCCTTCAACTCAGCTCGATTTCAGTTATTTCTTTCATTGGATCTCTTCTAATTCATCTTAATTGAAGTTCTGCAAAGTTTAATTTACACAATTAATACTAAAACCCGTAATTCTCCAAGTCCATACCGTTGAATTCAAATTCCCAATTCATCCAATTCAACCTTAATTGTTCCTTCCAATTAATCAGAAAGTATGTTTAGATTAACAAACACATAAAAGCAACATCATTTAGGGAATTCCTCACCTTCACTTACACGAATTGAGTTTGACTGTTTCAAAAATTTCGTAGGACCTGTTCTTGATGGTTTCTTCGTCAATTACCTTCGTTTTCAAGGTGGTTCGACACAAAATAGTCCCAGAAGACTGATTCTAATCTTACTTCGACTTGGGTTAGACTACAACTTGGAAATTGAATCTCAATTTCCCCAAGCACCAATTCGGGTTTTCTATACGGGTTTATTGGTTTCCTTTCTATTCTCTCTCTAATTCCTTCCCGTTTTTCACTCAAACATTTCCTCCTAATCTCACTATGTCTCTGGTTTCCTCCCTGATCAATAAATTTGAAGTTACGTACATCCATTTGTTTTATATTCTTTGTATTTGAGTTTCACGATTTCAAGCGGCAGTCTTGCCACTAACTTGATCTTTCCAGTGACAGATCTCACCTAACTACATAACTGAGGCAGTTGACGGCTGAATCAGCCAATTTTCCCACCAAATTACCTTTTTACCCTTTGCTTAACAAATGATCAAAATTCCCCTAATGTTCCAAGGTTTGTAACTTTTCCATCCGAACTCCGATTTTGGCATGCCGCCTGTCTACGGACTCAGTGTCTCGGGACCTACCCAACGGTCATGTCCAAAAGTCCAAAAGGCATCCCGAACAAAAAGTCGACTTTTGGCCCCATAACCAAAGGCAAAATCGTCATTTTACATCCAACTTTTCCAATTTTTCCTTTTTCGAATTTCCGGGTCGTCACACAAAATCCCTTCGCAAGCGGTCATCTGGCCGAAAAATAGGAAACATATTTTGGCACGCCCAGTGTGACACATTAGGTTTTCATATTGCATGGTCGTTGGCACTAGGGGGAATCCTAGAAACCACCAAGTGATCCAGCTAGCCAATTTAGTAGTCGAGCAAAGGAGAAGAAACATGGTTGGAACACTCCCAATGTCTACCCAGCTATTTGGTATGTCAACTTCTCAAGTAGGCCATAGTGGCCAATTATAAGTCGGCCGAACCTCGGCTGTGACAACAGACACAAGTTTAGTTGAGACTACTTACGGCCCTTTGGAGCCGGTCCTCCAACCAAATCCACCAACCTCGTTGGACTTCCAACAATTGATTCAGACGTTGGAGGTGACAAATCGAGCGACCAACCAATGGCTTGACGAGCTCACTACTGAGATGAACAACCAGTGACTGAATGTTCGCAACCAGTTCGCTCAGGTGAATGATAGACTCGGCCAACAGTCAACCCAAAATGGACACCCAGCAGCCGGAGGTCAAGTAAGTGCTCAAGCTGAGACCTTTGGATCAAACGAACAACCTGGAAACAATCTAGTGAGGAACAACTAGGGTGCAAATTTCCCAAATCACAACAATCCTCCAGGTTGGAACAATCAGTTTGGACCGAACCCTTATCACGCTTTTCCCCAGGCTTGACCACAAGCCAACCCAGCGGTCGGGGGCAACTTTGCTAGCTCATACATAAATTAAATTGCTAGCCTAGGTGGTTGGGGAAGTCATGGAGGAAATCATCTGAATGGTCATGACAACGGACTCAACCAACAAAGAGCTCTCGACTGGGGTGTGGTCGAGCAACTGATCTAGGAGATGGTTCCTCTAGCTAGAAGAGTCGGTCGACCTGTGTACAGGAGGCCGTATCCTCAACACTTTGACTTGGAAGAATTTTCACGTGGTTTCAGAGTTCCTGATTTCACCTTTTTTTTTTAGTGATGGACTTCAATCCATGATAGAACATGTAGGTCGATTCACGGCTCAATGCACGTAGATAGCCCACCGTGAAGGCCTTATGTTAAGACTCTTCCCAAGTAATCTCACTTGGATTGCATTCACCTGGTATGTGAATCTACTGTAGAACTCTATTGTGAATTGGGCGACCATGGAGCAAGTCTTCCATGAACAGTTTTATCGACCTAAGCCAGAGATGTCTATGGCCGACCTGGTGATAACGCCCAAACTACGCATTAAATTAACCACGTAATTCGGGTGTTATGCAATTTAAACCCTTTTTGTGTAGTTGTAGTATTGGTAAATAGGGATCGTTCTTAACCGGGGAAATTAGGGAACATTATTAATATGTTAGTTAAAAAGAATAATGAATAATCAAAGAATAATGAATTAAAGAATTAAAGAATTAATTAAGTAATTAAATAATAAAGAATTAAGAATAAATGAATTAAAGAATAAAAGAATTAATGAATAAAGAATTAGACGAGGGGTTTGAAGGATTGTAATTAAATAGTAAAGAAAGCAAGTAAAAATAATCAAGAACTTAATTCTACTTCTACTTTAACTTTTATGCAAGTGAACTTTCTTCAAACACATATTTTTACCAACACTCTAACATCATGCTCATATTGAACCAATCACGAAATCCTACCTTAATCATCTCAAATACATGCATACATTTTTCAATATTATAAATGCACCGAACATCGGTCATAAACACTTATAATACGATTCACCTTACGTTATTGATTTCAATGTATGTCAAACATTTAAATCTCTTCAACCCTATTCTAAGTGCACCGAACAGCAGTCATAAACACTTAGCGTTAAATTGAAGGTTAAGCACTAAAACATATGAAGTAGATGAAATTCAAAAAGTAAAACACATGGAGATTGTATTGACATTTACAAATGTTAGAAAGAAAATACCAACACATATATTGAATTATAAGTAAACCGAAATAATAACAAGAATTTAAGTAAAGGGAAGAAAGTTACACTTTCGGAATCCAAGAACAGTTTGTGATTCTGAAAGTGGATGGAAACAATGTAATGTTATTCATAAGGAACACCGAACAGCGGCTAGAACCTTATGAAGATGGAGGATAAAATATAAGAATACAGACTTAAATTCTAGAATTATTTTGGAAATACTTGGCCTAGGTATTTCTTAAGGAAAATATAAAAATGTATTTAAGAGATCTCAAAGAAAAATCACAAGAACAAAGGAAAGAAGAAATGAAATTAAGAAATAACATAAATTATAACATAAATTAAGAATAAGAATTTAAAAGAAAGCTAATTAGATAAAAGAAACTACAAGAAGTTAAAATGGTCCCCAAAATTAAAGAAAGAAGATGAACTAAATGAAGAGAAACTAGAGAGAAATAATAGAGCCTAAACTAAAGAGAGAACAAAATGAGAAAAATGGGGACCCTTTACAAGTGAATTTGCCTCCCTATTTATAGAGGGAGGCCTAAAATATTCAAAATAAAAATACAAAATAAAATTAAATAAATGAAATGATGATTTTGGGCTGGTTTGGTATTGGAAAGTGGCTGGAAAATCTGAAAAATCTGAAAAAGGGGAGTAGTTGAGCAGTTTTGGAGTGGGTTTGGGGTTGTTGGGCTGGTGTAGGAAGGCAAGTGGACTGCAGTGTACGGGCTGGTGGGTTGGTGAAGAGTGGGTTGAAACAGAAAAATGGGTGGATGTGCAGGTGGGCTCAGACTGGAGCAGTAGGGTTGGTAATGGGATAGGCGTACGGACTGGAAGGTGGCTGCGCAGTGGACTGGGCTGGAGCGCGCGAACCTGGGCTGCTGCAGCGGGTTGAAGTCTGGTGTGCAGGAGATGCGGGCGGAGCAGATTGGCGGGCTTTGGTGCAGTGGTCACGGGCCGAGCAGGTTAGCGGGCCAGGAGGGCCAGGCGGGTGCTGGGCTGGGGGAAAGAAATGACGCGGGCATGGGCTGTGCTTCGCGCATGGGCTGGAATGGAAGGGTCGCAGCCTTGCTGTTGGGCTGGACAATTTGGGCTCGCGGACTGGGCTCTTGCATTTGGGCTGCAGAAATGATTTTTGGGCTGCAAAAGAATAAAAAATAATTAATAATTAATATATACAATTCAATCGAATTTCGTCCCTAATTTATTTGTTATAATTCCGATCGGGACGATTCTTTCGCCAAAACGCTCCAAATAACAAGCTTTATTTGTTTAAACAAAAATATCAGAAAATAAATCATTTTATCTAATTATTTATTATTTTAATATTAAAATTCAAGTATAAAGGGTATAAAATAATATAAAATAATACTTATTTGAGGACCTATTACCTGGCCAAAATGAGACAAACTTTTAATGAGTCGGCTCAAGAATTCTTGGCCAGGTTCAAGGTGGCTAGGACCAAATGTATGATCTCCATGCCAGAACATGAGTTCGTCAAGTTGGCTCAAAGAGCACTTTCTTTAGACCTTAGGAAGACGTTTGAAGGAATGGAGTTTCGTGATATATACGATCTCCTTTTAAGAGTCGACCGATCTGAGGGTATTTTGAAGGAAGAACAACCAAAAAATCACCAAATTTCACGGCCATCCTTTTATAAAGATAAGCCAAAGCCGACCACGGCTAGGACAACATCAGTTCACGCCGTAGATGACACGACCCATCCCAATCCCCCCGGGATTACCATGGAATGTGTCATGATCCCGTCTGACACGAAGTGTCGGACAAGGGATAACCTGATGCCACTGCCCAAATGGGGATTCCAGAGTGCGCAAGGATCGATGGAGGAGGTATGCGATGTCCCAATCTCTACTGCAGTCGCATCCGGAATCAACCTGAAGGGCATTAAAAACGTAAGCTGTGAGTGGACGAAAATAAATAAGTTTATTAACACATTTCATAAGACATTTATGCCCTCCAATAAAAACGTATGCATGCCACGAAAACCAGTAACCAAAACATTTGCTCAACAAGGCATTAGGGCCATAGCCTAAAACCGTAAACCATAAATCCAACCGAAAAACCATTTCATAGATCCAATAGTTCATATTTACCACATTACCATAACCGGCATCCCAGATGCCTAGCGTCCCAGACGCCTGACGTCCCATATGACATATTTCACGGTATAACCATAAGCTACGCGTGTTGCCCGGGGTCTCAATCCCGAGTCCAATCCCCGAACCCAATCTGGGTACAGCAACCCAGATGCCTAGCGTCCAGACGCTCGACGTCCCAGACGCCCAATCATAGCAATCCTGCTCCGGAGTCACTATACGGTCTGGTAGCTCCGCACAATGACCCTTCGCAGGCAATGCACCATGATTTCCCCAGTGCCCCAGACACCTGGAGGAGACCTTCACATATTCTCGTATCAAGATGGTATATGGAACCAGTTTTATTAAATTATTTCACAACATCTCAATGGGTCCTGCCCAAAATCTCCATAAAACATCACAATTCCATTTAGGGTCCCCGGCCCGAAATCACGTTTATGAAACCAACTGGGCCTCATGCCCGATTCTGTAAATCACTGGGCCCACGGCCCAAATTCATACATCAAATGGGCCCCTGGCCCGATTATATAACTCAAATGGGTCTCATCCTGATTTCGTAAATAACTGGGCCCCTGGCCCGATTTCATAAAGCAATTGGGCCCCTAGCCCGATTACGTAACTCAATTGGACTCCAAGTCTGAGGTTTCCAAAACAATTGGGCCTCATGCCCGAGTTTCTCTTTCCAATTTCAAAACCATTTCATGAAATCATTTCCAAGGTCTTAAGTATGGAAAATCAGTGTAAAACCGGAAAAATCTCGATTTAAGTGCAGGCACGTAAATCGCCTCGAAATGCGTAAAACCATATAATTTACCAATATCCAAATCAACATCATACAATCACAATCATAATCCATATAAAACAGTTATGCATGCATAGAATTTATAAAACCAAAGTCCTTTCACAGACCGTTTAACCATGCGCCTTGATACGCGCACCATCGGCCTTCCCGAGCCACACCACTATCACCGGGACTCCTAATCATGTCCAAATCACATTAGAGGGTCACTAACCTCTTCATTAACCTCCTATTAAAGTCCTGTAAATTTCCCGAATTTTTAACTATTTTTAAACTTAATTCAAAACCTTCGGATGTCCCGCACAATATCGAAACGGTGTCCGATAGACACGAAACCAATCCTAAAATGTTCGTTACATTAAATAGGACAGAAGTCATGTTGACCTGACCTCGAGATTCGTGTCCACGCGCCGTCACGCGCCGCCTTGAGTGGCTGCGCGTGAAACCCACGCGCCAGCTACAATGTCATCGTCCCAACCCGTTTCTCTGGTAAACTGATCCTGTTGGCCCGCGAGACGACCCGACCAGCTCTCTATCAATTCAGCCTTAATCCTTTCAATTGATCATTCAAATAGATTCGTTTTAAGTCCAATTACAGGTCTGTACACTTATGTTTACCAAAACTTACCTTAAATCCAACGATTCAACGATGAACATCGAAGAACACCTGGGCGCTGTTCGTCCTTCGAATTGATTCACCCAGAAGCATCAATGGACCATGAGAAACTGTTTCCCCACTTCAATTGCATCGTTTGATCACTCAAAGATCACGACTCAACCTCGAACTTTGCTTACTGTTACCAGGCCCGTTCAGAGCCAATTGGGCATCAATTTCCTTCGCTCTTGATGTGGATCGACTCGTCACAACCTCAGGAAGCTAAAGGAAGCTTCAATTTCGATCCTCAAGGCTCATCTTTCAACATTCGAATTTTCCCTCCCAAAATTTCTAAATTTTCGATTTCCAGTTCCCAGCTCTCTCTCAGTCCATGTGTTTCCCTAGTTAATTCTGTCTCTCAAAACACTCAATTTTCTCCTCAAAACTGGTTGTGGAAGGGAGCTCAATTCTCTCAATTTCTTCTTCCAATCGTTCACGGTTTGAAGACAAAGAAGATGATTAATGGAGGAATAAAATGATAAAGTGTAATTAATAAATAATAGAACATAATGATGATGTTTTCCCCAAAACATGGAGCTGATTCTTGGCCTTAAAATAAGGGATGGGTGACACTTGTCACTCATCCAGGTGTGCTCAATCATCGGTCACTATTCACAATAAAATAATATTTTAATCGAAATCCCGGTTTGTTCGGTTAATCGATTTCGTTCCCGTGACCATAACTTCGTCGTCGAATCTCCAATTTCTGCATGCTACCTGTCATTGGATTCGTATCGACTCGACCTACGTAACGGTCCTTCGCCCTCGTCCATTGGACTTCCCGGGTCAAAATTCAACATTTGGCCCCCTTTAACCAAAATTACCAAAATGCCCCCCGACTTCCGAACGTCATAACTTCTTCCTCGAATGTCGGAATCGAATGTGCCACCTGTCTATGAACTCGTGACGTCCCGAACTACGTCACGGCCATCGGTCAAAGTCCATTTGACCGCCCAATCAAAAAATCAACATTTTGCCCACGCCTAGGGGCAAAATGGTCATTTTGCACAATTCGTCCGATTTTACTCAACTAATCCCAGATTAGTCATTCTAAATCATAATTGAATAATATTAAATCCCGATACTCGGGGCGGGTCGTTACAACCCATCCGAATCCCCTCGGGATTAAAGCAAGATGTGTCATGCTCCCGTCTGACACAAAGTGTTAGACAAGGGATAACTCAACCCTCGGCCCGTTCAGGACTTCCAGAGCCCGCCAGGATCGGTGGAGGAGTGCGATGTCTCGGTCTCTGCTACAGCCCACATCCATGATCAACCTGAAGGACATTAAAAAAACCATTAAAAGCTATGAGTGGACGAAAATCAATAGTTTAATAAAAACACATTTCGTAAGAAGACATTTATGCCCTTCACTAAAAAGTATGCATGCATTCGAAAACCAGTAATCAAACAATTTACTTTAAATAAATCATTAGGGCCTTAGCCCAAAACCGTAAATCCAAACATGTGTGGAAACTCAGTCCAAAACCATAGAATACCAAATCCGTAAATTCAGATCCGAGTGGGCCACTGCCTAAATCCATAAATACAAATCTATAAGCACAGAAATACCATTTTATAAATCCAATAAATCATGTGCACCAAATATCATATAACCAATCCTCGGCATCCCTGACGCCTGACATCCCCGATGTCATAATCAGTACTGTCATGATTTCCAAAGCTACGCGTGCTACTCGGGGTCTCAAGTCCCAAGTCTCCCCAGGGTCCACCCAGGTCAATGTCCGCAGATCAATGACCCTCCCTGGGGGTTATAATCCATAAATGCCCTCCTGATCGGGAGCCACCCCACGGAGGCAGTCACTCCCAGGTAGTGCGCCGTGACTACTCTAGGGTCCACCTAGGTCAATGTCTGCAGATTAATGACCCTCCTTGGAAGAGACAATCCATAGATAAAAGTATGGTATATTAGAAAACCTTTCGTAAATCATCTCAAAACCTTTCAAAACTTTCAAAGGGTCTATGCCCGGTTTCCCATAAAACCATCATAAACCCAAAAATCCAATTTCTCAAATCCAAATCCATTTAGGGTCTCTGAACCCGAAATCATATTTATAAACCACAATGGGGCTCATGCCCGATATCATAAACCACTTGGGCCTCAAGCCCTATCATGTAAACCAACTAGGCCCCCAGCCCGATGCCTTATTAAATCAAATGAACTCGAAGTCTGATAGTTCGTAAATCAAATGGGTCTCAAGCCGGATTCCATATTTCCAAATCCGAAATCAGTTCATCAAACCATTAATGACATACAAGCACGTATAAACACAGTATAAAATCGTAATCCTCGAAATACATGCAAATATGTAAATCACCAAGACCACAATCATATTCGTAGAAATTATATATATATATATAACATATAAAACATTTATGCATGCATCACAATTTAGAAATCAATGTCCACTCACAGACGGTCTTACGTTGCCGCCTCGATATGCGTGCCATAAGCCTCCCCGGACTAAATCACCATCCTCGGAATATCTGAACTTGTCCAAATCACATTTTAAGGTCACTAACACTTCCAATAACCTTCCATTAAATCCCCGTAATTTTCTCGGATTTTTAAACGTATTTAAACTCGATCCTAAACCTTCGGACACCCTGAACTATATCAAACGATGTCTGATCGACTCGAAACCAATCCCAAAATGTTGGTTACATCGAATACATAAAATTACATGTTGGACACTTCTCCCAGACATGCCCCATGTGGCGTCGCAAGCGACTGAGTGTAAAGCTCACGCGCCTGGCTACAATCATTGTCAACCTCGAGTTGAACCGGGTTCAGGCCAGTCCTCTGCAAGTCCGGTTCAACTGGACCGGCGAGATCGGTTCACCCTTATTCCTTACCTATTTTCAATCCCATTCAATTCCTATGCCTTCAATTGGACCTAACTATAAGTTCTATGGATTTAAAAGCACAAAACAACGTCCAGATTCATACCTTCATCGCAGAAACCCGTGGCCCTATTTTTCCTCCTCCGTTTCCATGCATTTTTCGCCACCCCAGCCACGATACCAGGACCATTCGACTTGTTTCGACCTCGGGAACGTCACACAATCCACAAAAACGGTCAACAACTAACCATACTCGATTTTCCCTTTTTAAATTTAAACACAAGCTTTTCGGTTTCTTACCTCCGAATCGCGCCACCGTGCACGACGGTCGACGCCGTCAGCACCACCCTCACCGTCGTCCTTCACTCCCTCACTTTTGTTTACAGTCCATAGGCATTAAGTGAGGTTTGGAGGGGCTAGTGTTTGGGGGTTCACGGTTGAAGAAAAACAATGAAGAAGCCCCAATCACAAATAAGATGAAGATCAATGTGAGGGAAAAAAATATAAAATAAATAAATAAATATTATTATTTTAATCTTAGTCATCCAATCACAATTGAGATCCATAATTTGGGGGAAATGGCCAATGGGATGAGTTGTCACTCATCCAAGTGCCTCACACTAAAATATCTGCCAACTAGATTTAAATTATATTTTATTCAAATCCCGAGACGTAAGTTCTCGATTTCGATCTCGTGACCATAACTTTTCCATTCGACGTCCGATTTCGATGTACCGCCTGTCTAGGTACTCTTGACGTCCCGATCTAAGCAACGGTTTTGGGTCTTCGTATGTTTGACTCCCTGAGTCAAAAGTCAACATTTTGCCCAAGTCCAAGGGCAAAACGATCATTTTACACCGTTTGTCCGATTCCACTCAACTAATCTCCGATTAGTCATTCTAAATCCATAGTTAATTAATATTTAATCCTGATATTCGGGACGGGTCGTTACAGTAGAGGTGGATGATGAGGAGCCAATCGATCAGTTGGAGGAGATTTCATCCAAGGTGAATGATGAGTCGGTCGAAGTGAATTTGGCTTAAATGTATATTAATCGACCGCATATATGTAAGGCATTGTCGAAGGCCACGAAGGACCAACAGCCGACATCGGCGCAAGTCTCAAAATTTAGTGGTAGTTTTCAAAAAGGGATGGGGAATAAAACTTACACCTTCGATATATCTAAAGCCGAGCAAATTTTCGACCAACTTTTAAAAGAAAATATCATAAGATTATCATCTGGTCATGTTATTCCATCAGCTAGTGAGTTGAAAAATAAAACATATTTCAAACGGCACAATGTGTGGACTCATGGAACTAACAATTGTTTGGTTTTTTCACAATGCTGTGCAGAACTTTATTGAGAAAAGATTTTGAAATTTACAGAGAAGAACCCAATGGGAATTGACAAAAATCCATTCCCTTCAGTCTAGGCCAACATGGTGACAGTTAATTTCCCTCGCCCAGACCAGCCTAGGAGATGTTTGGATCTAGTTGGGTGGGCCAAGGCTAAAACTGAGAGGATGGCTAAGGAAGCCCAGCCAGATCATATGGCAAAGAGAAAAGAGAAAATGTTACTAGAGTCACCAATGAAGGAAGAGCTTCCAAAGGCCATCGTGTTATGTGGCAGGTGTCAATGCGAGGTGGCATTAGATGTCCCACAGTTGAAGCCGAAGAAGCTTGAGAGAGAAATGGTCAGGGCGGACGAACCAAGAGAGTTAGACAAAAGGGTGACTCTGAGTCTGACCGAGAATTACGGTCTCTATAGCTCGAGAGAAACGTATGAAGCTAGGCTGAATAAACGGTCATTCCTAACCTACCAAGGTAGGCATGAAAGGTCATGTTTCCCACCGAGGGGGAACCATCAGAAGCCACTCGAGTATGTGCATATTGTGGGTGGCCCGTTCCACCAGAGCGAGAACAAGCATAAGAGCATTTGGGTGACCACATGCAATGGCAAGAAGAGGATTGTCGACTATGTCCAAAGGCCCAGGCCATCTGATGGTAGTAGTATCAATACTTACAAATTTCCAGATACTAAAGAGGGTCAATGGTACCAGAGTCGGGGGCACGGCTTGCCGCCAAAACCCTTGACTAGGACCCAAATGAGGAGAGCTCAGAGGGAATTCTCTGCCAATAATAGGGTTGATGATAAGTGGATAGAGGAAAGACAAGCTCAGTTGAATCGATTGGTGGCCCTTAAAAAAAGATAAAGAGGGAGGATCTTGAGTTGGCCAAGGTTGACGTCGCGACCTCTTTGGAGGCAACGGCCGCAGAGGAAGTCAAAATGCATAAGAAGTGGGTGAATGGTTGAGTCATGGTAACATCCATCAAGGAACCAATTTTTGAGCTGGAGTCTCACTTGACCGGGGCATTTGAAGAAGAGAACTCGAGAGAGTACCCTCACCAACCATTGGTTGTGGGATCGTCACGAGCCAGCCTCAATTCGACACAATCTCTATCCTCAAATCCAACTCGAGGCATCGGCTATTCATCTCTTCCTAATCGATATCTACGTCTCGTTCTCATCTCATCTTTATTCCCATATCCAACCTCTGTCTTATCATCTCACCAATTATGCTAAGGGATCGTTCATCAATCGCACAATATGATTCTTCTCTGCTCCTAGCTTAGCATAATCAGCAAGGAAATTCACTCCAATGACGACTAGACTTTGGTCTAGACGCCTCACGGTCGTCACAATCATTTCCGTCTTCTCGATCATCCTCACATTACTCGATCTGTCTCATCTTGGGTACTCACTTGTCACATCACCAGATGTGACACTACGAATCCTCTGGTCTCCAAGTCACTCAAATTTGACCCACAACCTAGGGGTTTGGTTCTTACACCCTCTTTGAACACTTATTTGTCATCTCCTTCCTCATCGTTCCACATGAGGAAAGTTGAAGATGATGGCATCAAAGTTCATCCTATGTCATCTTCTGGTACCCAGCGCGATCTGCTAAAGAGCAGAAAACGAGAAGTCTTATTCACTAGTCTCTCAGTCGAGAGTAGTTGCAACTATGTTGGAAGCATACTCAACTGTTTCAATTCCTGAGCTAGAAGTCCTTCTTCCCTGACTAAGAGTGTTCTATGATAATTAATGTTATGCTTAATCCTTCCTTCAGGACTAAACACTTCCATTGATTCCTTTCGGCTTCTTCCATCGCTGTTCACGTCGGTAACCTAATTCGCACATCCCAATCCTCATGGCATCCAATTCCAGCACCTAACGCTCGTGTCGTCCGTCCATAACGACCTCGGGTACCTGTCACCACCCCAAATCTAGGTAGAGGGTATACCTCGCACCGCGCCACTCAGGATCCTCTCTGTCCTACTTAGCGCCCACTGAACTCGGACGATTACTACGCTAGGGCATGTCTACCAACTCGATCGTAAACTAAGTCCAAGTCCTCACTCACTCGGACATCATCCACGGATTAGCGAGACTAATCGGGGATTAAATGAGGATTAACGGACGTTCAGGGCGAAATTACGATTTTTCCCCTAAACGATGGTAAAAAGTTGACTTTTGACACGGGAGGTCCGATGGCCGAGGGACGAGAACCGTTACATAGATCAGGACGATACAAATTCGTAGACAGGCGGCACGTCGAACTCAGACGTTCGACGAAAAAGTTACGATTCACGGAAGTTTGAACGCACTATTGCATATTCTACGAGGCGAGGGACTTTTGGCAGTAAGTGGGGCCTAGATTTTAGACAGGCCCAATGGATGAGTGGCAAGTGTCACCCATCCATTTCCAAGCCCAAAAAACTCATGCATATCCTCCCCTTCTTTTGTGTTCGACCGTTTCCACCAAACCAAACCCGATCAACCCATCCAAACTAATCCAACCCTTCCCCATCTGATCATGCTTGTGAGGCCCAGAGAGTGATGTGAGGACAGGAGGATGTTGGTGGCCGGCCAGGAGCAGCGCTGCCATGGACGGCGAGGACCCCTGTTCAAGGTACTCGATTTTTACCTGTTTCCTTCCATTTTTGATTTGTGACATTATGGGCCGTTTTGAGTGATTAGAATGAGTTTATTAGGTTACTAGGAAGTTGTTAGGAAGGTTTTGGGGGTGGTTCATGGCTGAGGAAGCCCTGGGGAGAATCTAAAAATGTTGAACCATGAGGGAGGTTTTGAACCGTGAGGATTTAATGGGTTTTTGGTTGTTTTAATTCCATATTTAGGTTCCTAGGATCAAAATAGGTAGAATGGAATTGATTAGGAAGGAAAACTACGAATATTGAGCGGTCTAGGAGCTTGGACCGGTCACGTTGGTCCAGTTGCATGATCGAACTGGACCGAACTGGTTGGACTCGTTGGCTGGAGGACAGGGATGACCACTGTGCAGTGGTGCGTGAGGCCCACGCACAGGGCCATCCGACGGCACGTGACAGCGCGTGGTACGGAGTTTGGGGAAACTTCCAACATGTGAAATCATCTATTCGATGTAACGAATATTTTGGGACTGGTTTCGAGTCGATTGGACATGATCTCGATATAGTTCGGGTTGTCTGAAGGTTTCGGAGCGCGTTTAAAAATAGTTAAAAATCCTGAAAAATTAGGGGAATTTAGTGAGGGGTTAATTAAGTAGTTAATAACCCTCTAAAGTTATTTGGACAGGTTTGGAAACCCCGGAGACGACGATTGACCAGGGAAGGCGTACGACACGCGTATCGAGGTGACAGCGCGGACGGTCTGTGAGTGGACCTTTCTTTCGAACTTGATGCATGCATAAATGTTTTATAAGTGTTTTAATATGTATTTTGTGATGCCATGAGTGCATTTTTGTGTGTGTTTACGTATGGGCACGTACTTTGAGGTTTCTGGGTTTTATACGTGCTTATACGCGCTTATGCTTTCAGTTTTAATGAAATGGTTTTGAAAAGGTAAAACCGGGCATGAGACCCATTTGGATTTGGTTTGACTCGGGCATGAGTCCCTATTGATGACCTACGGGTCTGAGTCGTTGTCGTAACGGGTGTTGTGTGCACGGCGACGGACGACGTGACGCTTGCCTCTGGACTGAGGATGTGTTCCCTCTGGAGAGGTCACGATGCACGTCCCGTTATCGAGCAGCTACTAGAGGCTCGATTTCGGAGTGCTGAAAATTTAGAGGATCGATCGGTGACGTGTGCGCCATGTTCTAAAGATGGTCGCGTCAATGATATGGTCACGGCGACATATTAGGATTGAGAGCGGTCCTGGATTAATGGTTGCACGCATCACTATGATCGGAATCGTGACTGAACCTGAGATATTGGGCTCGATGCCCCGTTAATTTACGAGTTGGGCTTGAGTCATAGTTAAGTGTGAAATCGAGCTAGAGGCCCCGTTGAGTCATACGTTTGGGCTAATGGCCCAGTTGACTTGTGGTATCGGGCGTGAGTCCCGTTTATGGTTTTCATACGAGTATGTATATACCCTCCTTATGAGCGTATTATTCTCATTCAGACGTCGTTGATCCTGGAGTGTCACGATCCACTGCCTGGAATAAGTGACTCCAAGAGGGAGCACGTTCCAGGAGTGATGAGATATGGTATAGTCTCAGACTGGGTCCGCAGACTGTCCTCCAGACGTCGTAGATCCTAGATTTTGAACGATTTCTACCAAACCTCGTAGATCCTGGGGGTAGACTCGGAGTGAGACACCGAGTAGTGTGCACATTGATAGATATATCGTGACGGGTTATTGAGTTGACATCAGAGGATGTATAGGATGGGTTTTATATATATCTACGTATATGTGTATGAGTTTTCACTGAGACATCGTTGGGCTGAGACCCACACGTGTTAGTTTTGGGCTGAGACCAACAGGTGTTGGACTGGGCTGAGTCCCCAGGTACTTTGATTGGATTTTGGGCTAAGGCCCTGTGTCATATTTGAGAAATGGTTTTTGAATGCATGCATGCTTTTTAGTGAAGGGCATAAAGGTCTTTTTATGAAAAAGTTTTATAAAATCTTTGTTTTTTCCACTCACAAATTTTCGTGTTTTTAATGCCCTTCAGGTTGATCGCGAATACGGGTTGTAGCAGAGATGAGACATCACACTCCTCCTCCTGATCCTGGCGCTCTCTAATAGCCCCGGTTGGGCTAAGGGCAGAATTATCCATGGTCTAACACTTCGTGACAGACGGGAGCAGACGTGTCCCACGTTAATCCCTGGGGATTTGGGACAGGTCCTGTTAGCCAATCTACATTAGTGGCCTACTGGAGCCGGGTCTGACAGGACCCACCCCGATTATCGCCTCGATAATCGGGAAGTATCCTGCTCCCGTCTGACAATCGAACTCAAAAGACTAGAAAACCAAATGACATTACATCACACCCATTGTCAGACCAGGGAGATTAAACAATACAACCGACTGGACATCAAGTCCATAGTTTCACAGAGCATAAAATTACAAAACAAGATAAAGATCAAATCCTACTCTGTGAACTAAACTACACCGCAGCGGAAAACTTTATGCCTCTGCCTCGGCGTTAGCCCCCGTACTTGCACCACGACCTGAAGGGTATTTAAAACAGCAAATTGTGAGTGGACTAAAACAAAAGTTTCCAGAAAACAGTTTAATGAAATCGGGGTTCGCCCTCTAGTTTTATAACACTCATGCATAAGTAGATATTCGGAAACCGCATACTAAACGTTCGAAATCCCTTTTCTGAAATCATATGAAAAATGTTACAGTAAAAAGCCATACACTCATGTAGAATAATATAATATTACCAAAATCCAGAAATCGTCATATCGAAACATCAATCATACCAAAATCAAGTAAAACTGAATTCAATAAACACAATCAAGCTGTTGGATCCTTCCGAGTCTTTAAACTCAATATAAGGCCTTCCTGAGAAATCAACGAGTCTTTAAACTCAAAACATAAATAATAGGCCTCGGGGGTATCACAATAACCAAGTTTTTAAACTCACGAGTCTTTAAACTCAATCCGGGTCTTTAAACCCAATTCGGACCCGCCCCCGTCATCAATTAACCGGGTCTTTAAACCCAAAACCAGATTCAACAATCATACCGGATCTTTAAACCCAAAATCACGTGGAAAAAATTATAACAACCCGGATCCATCGGGACCCATTTTCCAAAACCATTCCAAAATTCACATTTCGTCATGAAAAGGACTTATGTCCGGATTTCACATGCAAATCCCAAACTTACTTACAAACATACTCAAATCATCATTAAAACGTAACATGCATAATCATCTCAAATCACCTTATCCAACCATCATCCATGCACAGGAGAAAAATGTAACCTCGAAATATGATAATCATCTCAAATCACTTTATGAAAACGTGCATTCATGTAAAACCAAAATATCATAATCATCACTATAAAATCATATATGAAAACATAAGATAAATGATTAAAAACAGTTATGCATGCTTGGTTAGAAATCAAAAGTCCACTCACGGATTTCGGAAGCGTCAATCGCACCCCGTGAGCTCCTCGGTAGCTTCGGGAATTTTCGGGCATGTCAACAAGTACAAAAAGGGTTACAAACATCCCCAAAAAGCTCGTATTAATTTCCCTAATTTTTCGGAATTTTTCGACGTAATTTAACTTAAGGCCCTAAACTTCCGAACCCGCAAAACTATCCCGAACGACACCTGATCGACTCGAACTTTAAATGAAAAATGTTCAATAAATTGAAAGGATCAAATCTCGAGTTGACCGTGATCGGAAATGAGGTCACACGCGCCGTCACGCGCCACCCAAAGTGGCTGCGCGTGAAAGCCACGCGCTGCTACAATGACAAGCTACAGTGTCACCATCTTCACCCCGACTGGCCTGTTAAACGGGTCCTCAACCCGCGACTCGACCCGGCAAATTACCCCTCAAATCTCACTCAAAAGCTGCCCTTATTCCACCTAATCATTCCTTATCATTTTAATTTAGGATCCCATTCTTTAATTATCTTCAATTAGCCATAAATCGATCAATTTAAACTTGAACAGTCGAACGGGTCGACTTCTGAAACTCCCTCAAATAGACTTGGTTCTCTAATTAGTTGACACTGAAGCTTCATACGACCTAGGCAAACATTAAACCGCAACCAATTTCACAAACCTTTACCTGGAAGTGGTCGTCCTCAACCTTGAAATTTTCCAGAAACTGGAACTCCCGTTCTAGGCCAATCAACGATCAACCTCCTTCAATTCTTGTGTGGTTGAGTTCGTAATAAACCCAGAAGACTAATCCCAATCACTGTTTAGCTCCTCTCCCCTCACAAATTAATCTTCGAATTTTCCCTCCATTTTTCAGTTTTTTCTTCGTTTCTGTTTTCTCTCCAATTCCTCAGCTCTCAGTCACACAAAATGAATCTCTCTCACTCCCCATTACTCGGTTAACCGAAGTGTATGGCCGGAAACTTGTGGGAAACACTCTCAGACCCACTGAACTCTGTTTCCCGTAAAACAGAACCCAGAACCATTTTAAAAACTTGCCCGTGCTCTGTGTGGTTTCAGTCCATTCAACAATGTTTCCAATATCCTCAAAACCAGTAAACAATCCACTCTTGCCAGCCACTAAAATGTTTAAACAATTGGGTTGCTCAGAACCACCAAGCATGGCGTACAGACTCTGTTTCCCACGGCTGTAAACAGTAACCAGCCCTGTAAAATGACCAAAATGACCTCCTGCTCAAAAATTACCAAAATGCCCTTCACTTTCCAGACCCGTAACTCAACCGTCCGATGTCCGTTTTCAGCGTGCCGCCTGTCGTTGTACTCAGGGCATCGAGACCTACCTAACGGTCCTCGAGTCGTGTGAAAATCAGTTGTCAAGCAAAAAGTCAACATTCCCCCCCCCCTTTCGACCAAATTACGAAAATGCCCTTGAACTTCTGAACGTCATAACTTTTTCTCCGATCGTCGTAATTGGACATGCCACCTGTCTATGGACTCGTGACATCCCGAACTACGTCACGGTCATCGACCAACGTCCGTTTGATCTACCAATCAAAAAGTCAACAAATTGACCATACTAACGTCATTTCATTCATTATTTTACAAAGTTACATTTTCCAAATTTCCGGGGCGTTACAGGGTCTATAGACCAAGATGGAGGGGTTGTTTCGGGAGTTCAAGGATTGCTTTGCTTGGGACTACACCGAGATTCCTGGGTTTAGCCGAGACTTGGTGGAACACTGCTTGCCTATTTCGAAGGATTTCAAGCCATTCAAGCAACCACCCCGCCGGATGGCGGCAGAAGTAGAGTTATAGGTAAAGGAAGAGATTGTAAAACTTCTCAAAACTAAAATCATCAGGCCAGCTAGATGTGTAGAATGGCTTTCAAATATTGTACCTGTAAAAAAGAAAACTGGAGCAATAAGAATTTGTGTCGATTTTCGCAATTTAAATCTTGCTACTCCGAAAGATGAGTATACAATGCCCATGGCCGACCTCTTAGTTGATGGAGCAGCCAAGCATGAAATTTTATCCTTTATGGATGGACATTCAGGCTACAACCAAATTTATATACCCGAATAAGATGTTCACAAAACTGCGGTTGGGTGTTTGGGGTCTATTGGTACGTTTGAGTATGTGATGATGCCTTTCAGCTTGAAAAATGCTGGAGCTACATACCAACGAGCCATGAACGCAATCTTCCATGACATGATTGGTCAAAATTTGGAAGTCTATATTGATGATGTAGTGGTAAATTGTGAATCAAGGCCGGGTCACTTAGATGACCTTCGAACGGCCTTCGAGAGAATGAGGAACCATCAATTAAAGATGAATCCAAAGAAATGTGCTTTCGGGGTTTCGACCGGGAATTTCCTCGGCTTTCTGGTGCACCAACGTGGAATTGAGATTGATAAAAATAAAGCCAAAGCCATCATCGATGCACCACCCCCAAGGAATAAGAAAGAATTGCAAAGTCTTCTCGGCTGGATAAATTTTCTCAGAAGATTTATCGCTAACTCGGCCGGAAAAATTGAACATTCTTTTCTTTGTTAAGACTCAAAGGAGAAGACAAGTTTTGATGGGAAGAATCCCACCAAAAAGCCTTTGACTCGATCAAGGGCTATTTGACCAGGCTACCAGTGTTGATTCCCCCAAAGCAAGGCCGCCCACTTAGACTCTATATCTCGGCTGCGGACAATTGTATTGGCAGCCTACTGGCCCAAAATAACGATGAGGGGAAAGAGCAAGCCGTGTATTACCTAAGTCGAATATTAACGGCTGCTGAAAGGAATTATTCTCCTATTGAGAAGCTTTACTTGGCATTGTATTTCACGGCCACTAATTTTAGGCATTATATGTTGCCATCTGTGGTTCATATAATCGCCAAAACTGATTTGATAAAATACATGCTTTCTCGGCCTATCATTGATGGCCGGATCGAAAAGTGGACAATGGCTCTGGCCGAGTTCACCTTTCACTACGTACCCCAACAAGCCGTGAAAGGCCAAGAACTAGCCTACTTTTTGGCTTCCCACCCAAGTGTGGAGATTGAGAGCATGGAGAATGTTGAAATTAATAACGTCACTTTAATCCCGTGGCAACTCTACTTCGATGGGTCTCGGATAACAAATATGTCTGGAGCCGGGATTATTATTGAAACGTTGTTTGGTTTTAGAATGCGTTATGCTTTCCAATTCGATTTCGAATGTTCTAACAATGAGGCAGAGTATGAAGCTTTGATTATTGGGTTGGAAATTCTTCGCGAAATAAGGTCACCAACATATTGATCATGGGAGACTCCTTGTTGGTTATAAAACAACTATCTAGAGACTCTAAGGTATCTAGCCAAAATTTGTTGGCTTATCACACGATGGCAATGCAACTATTGGATGATTTTGATGAGGTGGAGTTGAAGCACCTGCCAAGGGATCGTAATTCTCAGGCCAACGCAATGGCTCAACTGGTCTCCGGGGTTCCAATTTCTAAAGAATTTTCCGAAGAAATGTTCAAAGTAGAGAAGAGATCTTTACCCTCGGTCGCCGAAAGAGGAATTCCTTTGTAGGTGTTGGTATTGACCGTCGACCCGGATGATTGGAGGTACAAAAGTATAAAGTATCTAAAAAATCCCAAGTGTCCCTTCTAGTCGACAAACCTGGGGAATGGCTCGTAATTACGTCTTACAGAACAACAAACTCTTTTTTATCTGCTTTGATGATTTGTTAATAAGTTGCTTGGGTAAGGACGATCAATTCTTGGCCATGGCCGAAATCCATGAAAGGATCTGTGGAGCTCATCAAGCCGGGATTAAAATGAGGTGGCTTTTGAGAAGACATGGCTATTATTGGCCAAAAATCCTAAAAGATTACATTAACTATGCTAGAGGGTGCCAAGCATGCCAAAGGCATGGCCCAATCCAACATGTCCTGGTTGGGCCAATTAACCCAATAGTAATAGCATGGCCATTCAAAGGTTGGGCGATGGACATAATTGGCCAAATCCACCCAAAGTCATCCAAGGGTCATGAATATATCTTAGTGGCTACTGACTTTGTCACCAAGTGAGTGGAGGCAATCCCATTAAAGAAGGTCACTCAAACTAAAGTGAAAAAGTTCATAGAAAATCACATTATTCACCGATTTGGGATGCCGGAGTCCATCATGACGGATCAAGGCAAGGCCATTATAGGAACAACGATTGAAGCGGCTGCGACCAACTGGGGTTTAAGGCTAGCACACTCTACACCTTATAATCCTCAGTCCAATGGTCAATCCAAGGCCAGCAACAAAGTCATCAAAGGAATATTAGAGAGAATGATTGAAGAAAATCCTAGAGATTGGCATTCATTCTTATCCAACACTTCATTGGCTAATCGAACCTTGAAGAGGGCAGCCACCGAGAAAACTTCATTTGCATTGACTTACGGCCATGATGTCGTGTTGCCACTTGAGATGAATGTAAAATCTTTGAGGGTAGCGCGCCTTACTGAATGGAGTGAGGATGAATACAACCAGGCCATGTTTTAAGAGATGGATGATTTAGATGAAGTAAGGTTGAATGCCTTGGACAAGTTGAAGGCTTAGAAAGAAACGGTGGCTAGAGCCTATGATAAGAGAACTAAAGCCAAAAGTTTCGGTGTAGGAGACCTGGTATGGAAAACAATATTACCGGTGGGAACCAAAGATCGTAGGTTCGGTAATTGGTCTCCAAATTGGGAAGGACCATTTTTAGTTCACCAAGTTCTTGGAAAAGAGGCTAATAGGTTGAGTTATATGAGTGGCTGAATTCATGATCTCCCAATAAATGACTGGTATCTTAAGAAATATTACCCTACGTCTTAGGACATGGCAACAACCAACTAGAAATAAATTCTTAGTTAATATAAATGTTTATTGGTCATGTCGCATCATGTAATGGGTATGCTTGAATTCAATGGACAATGATTTTTCATTATAAGGTGGGCCAACAGGTGACCAAAGTTAAACAAGTCGGCAAAAAAAAATGGTGGCCAGAAAACTTTAAACATAAACTACTTAGGGTAGTCTAGTGGCTACAAAAATATGCCAATAGATGGCAAAGTGACTACCAAGTCAGGAAAAATGGCTTTATAATTTACAAAATATGGTGGCCAAGTGGAAAATAAAAATAGACTAGTGCGCTGAGATACATATTAAGTGGCTAAGGAAGTGAGACAGCAATATCAACTTGAGGGTGGCCCAATGGTGGTCTCCACGAGCTTTCGTAGCCAAATATGCTTCTCTTTTAGAGTTAACCTCTTTTACCTCTGTCTTTTTTGTCATGAGTTGAGTCTCAAGTGGCTGGGTGGCTTGGAACCTGTCACTTATTTCCTTTATGAGGGCTTGCTTTCTAGCATCCAACTCCAACATCTCATTTCGGAGTTACCGACTTCGCTCTTCAATGGATGCAAGCTCACGGTCGCTGTGCCAACTGAACTCAATCGTGTCCCTGAGAGAAGTCTTGATGGAAGTAACTTCACTCTCTAGGACTTTGCTCACTTCAAGCTGCGAAGATGAGTCAAGGTAGCTTGGAATAAGGCTCTCTAACTCAGTCATAAAAAACATTACCATCTCTGATGTGGATGGATCGATCAAGGAGTTGGATCCTGCCAAGTTTTCAATGGCGGCTTTGAATTGGCTGAGGTCGGCCTGGGAAGCAATGAAGGAAAGGTCCCGCTCAAGAAAGCCTCAGATGGTGGCCTCGACTGTGTGATCTCGCTCCTATACAACTACAAGAGTGGTAACTGGTGGATGAGAGTCATCATCACTCGCAACTAGTTGCTCAAGCCAGGAGAAAGAAATAGGCAAGGTCGGGGCGGATGTCTGCATGGAAAAATGAAAAGTATTAGGCTCTATAAACAAAATATTCAATGTACTTGCCTACTTTCTTTTCTAAAAGTGTATATAAATTTACCGGGTCGAGTATAGGCTGGATATCATCGCATCTGGCCGAATGACCACTTGGAACAGTCGTATGGCTCTCAAGCCCGACCGGGTCTCCTGAAGCAAGTGTAGGATGCATAGTCACCGCCTGTGGTAATGGTATAGGTGGGTGAATCTCACATTGATATACAAAATATTTACATGCATAGATTAATGATTCATACCTCATGAGTAGAGGGCGCCGACCCACCGGGAGCAATAAGAGCATGAGGTGGAACAATAGCCTCTAAGGCCAGCTGGGCGGCTAAGGTTAGAAGCTGTGTAACGACTTGTCCTGAATTTCAAGACTAGATTATTGACTAATCAAGGATTAGTAAGGTTAATCGGTGATTAGTGGGGTACTTTCGGAAGGACGATGTGAAATGACGATTTTGCCCCTAAAATGAGCAAAACGTTGACTTTTAGTTCAGGTGGTCAAATGGACTTTGGCCGATGACTGTGACATAGTTCGGGACGTCATGATTTCATAGACAAGTGGCACGTCCTATTCTGACATTCGAGGAAGAAGTTATGACGTTCAGAAATTCATGGGTATTTTGGTAATTTGTTTAAAAGGGACAAATAGTTGACTTTTGACCTGGGAGGTCCGATGGATGAGGGCCAAGGACCGTTACGTAGATCGGGACAATACGAATCCGTAGATAGGCTGACAGGACCCGCCCCGATCCCACAGGGACCACAGGGGGGCGTGCCCTGCTCCCGTCTGACACCCAATAATTCATACCAATTTTAACCTCAAAACATCAAATGCATAAATAACCAAATTAAAGTCTTACATCAAATCCGAATTAAACGAAATGTCACACAAGGGATGAAAACTAAAATTACAAGATGCGAGCACGACTCTAAAGTAAACCTGCGGGTACACCGCCCAACAGGGGATCAGGTACGCAGAATGTAGATCTATGCCTCAGCCTCTGGCTCCTCCTCTACCTCAGTTTCCCGACCTGGAGGCGTTATCAAAAACATTAAAGGTGAGTGGACCGAAACTCAAGTTTATGAAATCGTTTGATAAGTAAAACATATAATTTACCCCTCCGTTTTCCAAACATGCGTGCATCATAATTCAAAATCATAAACCATATAATATGAACCATAAGGCATATAATAAAACCATAAGTATAATTTTAGTTTCTGCACTATACACTCCAATCCCGACATCCCTGATGTCTGACGTCCCTGACGTCCAATAAGGTCACAATCACAAGGCTACGCGTGCCACTCGGGTCTCAATTTTCTGAGTTAAATCCCCGAACCCCGTTCGGGTACAGCATCACCTGATGCAGCATCACCTGATGCTTAGCGTCATAGACGCTGGACGTACTAGACGCCCGTGACCTCTCCGGGGTACCTCGCCGGAGGAGACAATATAATATGGAAGGATCTATACAGTGCAGTAACAAATGCATTTTGTTGATATCCACATGCAAGGCATATATATCAAGCCCAAATACCGTGAAACATGCCATAACCATATTTTCCATATCCTCAAAACCATTATTGTTTTAGCATGTGAATAAGTATAAATAACCAGAAAACATTTATGCACGCAAGGGTTTAAGAAAATGGTCCACTCACAGTACAATCCTGCTAGAAACCGAACGTATACCCTCGTCCTGGTACAAATGTACAATCCCTGTCAAGTCTAAAGTATTCGTAAAGATCAATACAAACCCCTAACATTCAACCATGAAAGCCTAGGTCGAAACCGGCCCGGGAAAGCCGCCCGAACGCGCTTTCCAAGGCAATAAACCTTATTTTGACCAACTTAATGATCTCCGATCGACCCGAAACCACCGCCATTGGATCCGGATCGTCGAAACCTAAAGAATGGTGGTGGTCCCACCAGAAACACTGTTCACACGCGCCCCCACGCGCCGGTTAACGCGGCGGTCAACGCAGGAACAGTTCCTGCTGACGTCATCGCTGACGTCACTGCTGACGTCATGCTGACAGCTGTCAGGTCTGACATGTCAGACTCTGACAGGTGCCACGTGTCAACATCTGATTGGTCCACCACACTGATCTATCAGGCCACGTGTCAGATCTGATATGTGCCACGTGTCAGTACGGCACTGGTCCACGTCACTGACAGACTGACAGGGTGCCACGTCAGCACCGCTGTCCTCAGACGGGTTGACCCGTGTTCCTGTAACTCGGGTCGATCAGACCCGCGATCATGACCCGGTTACCATTTCATCAGCTCTTGACCATTTTCGTTCCTTTTAATTCGTATTTACTCGTCTTAAACCCTAGAATGGTTCTGTGTGACTAGAATTAGGTTTTAGGTCTAAGAGGTTACCTGAAAATCGACGGAAAGCTTGGTTGCCGATTCTGGTAATCCTCTCCGGCGAGTCGACGGTTGTTGAGTCCCGGTCCTGGGTCCAAATTGGTCGTCAAGGTCTCCTAGACGAGTCCTAACAAAAACCAAATGATGTCAACGTCACAAACAGGCGTTTCGAAGACGGGAAGGAAAACGGTTACCTACGGGTTTATCGTCCAATCGCCGCCGTGTCGCCGCCGTACACCGTCAGGATCAGTTCCTTGCTGTTCTGTCGTCACGGTGGTTCCAACCGTACGTTGGTTCAAGTTCCAGATTGAAGGTTTGGATGATTTGGTGACTTGGGCCGCTCGGGTTTTCTTCACGGGTTTGAGAGAATGCCGCCGTGCAGGGTGGCCGTGGAGCGGTGGCCGGCGTCAGGAAATGTGGCTGCTGGTTATCTGAGGTGTGGGGTTGAGTGGTGATGGCTGATGAGCTGGTTCCAGGGAGAAATCGCACACACACGGTTGAGAGAATGAACACATGGGTGCATGATCTCATGAGGTTTAATACTGAATAGGAGTATGAATCAAGGGCCAGGATTGAATCTCAGAATGAGATCAAAGGCTGAGATCAGATCAAGGGATTTCAGATGTAAGGGCTGGAATTTAAAGCTGATTTAAATGCTATTTAATCCTATAGTGGATCTGATCCAATCTAGCCAATGGGTGAGTGACACTTGTCACTCACCAGGTGTCCTCCAATCAGATTTCCTGAATATAATATTCGACACGAAAACCGAGACCCGAACCTCCCGATTTCACGTTTCTGACCATAACTTCCCCGTACGAAGTCCGATTTCGGCGTGCCGCCTGTCTACGGACTCAGGACGTCGAGGCCTACCCAACGGTCCTTGAGTCAACAGAAAATTAGTTGCCAAAACAAAAGTCAACTTTTTCCCCGAAAGTCCAAATTACGGTAATGCCCCTGAACTTCCGATAGTCATAACTTTTACCCTGATCGTCCGAATTGGACGTGCCACCTGTCTATGAACTCGTGACGTCCCGAACTACGTCACGGTCATAGGTCAAAGTTCATTTAGTTCACCAATCAAAAAGTCAACAATTTGACCATACCAATCACAAGGGTAAAAGCGTCGAATCACACACTACATTACAATATTGGGATCCTCGAATTTCCGGGGTGTTACAACCTTCCCCCCTTAAGAAATTTCATCCCGAAATTTCAAGGAAACAAATGAGGAAATTGTTCTCGCATCTGATCCTCAGGCTCCCATGTGGCTTCTTCCACATTCTGGTTTCTCCAGAGAATCTTCACGAGAGGGATCGTCTTTCGTCGTAGTACCTTGTCCTTCCGATCCAAGATCTGCACTGGTTGTTCTTCAAAGCTCAAATCCTCCCGTAGTTCAACAGGTTGTTCCCCAAGTACTTGAGAAGCATCACGTACGTACATCCGCAACATCGATACGTGGAAAACATCGTGAACTCTCGATAGTTCTGGAGGTAGTGCCAATCTGTATGCAACTCTGCCAATTCTCTCCACGATTTCATAAGGTCCGATAAAACGCGGACTCAGTTTCCCCCGTCGGCCAAAACGGATAATCCCTTTCCACGGAGACAACTTCAGAAAGACAAAATCTCCCACTTCAAACTCCAAGTCTCGAATCCGTCGGTCGGCATAACTCTTCTGGCGATCCTGTGCCACCTTCAATCTCTCCTTGATCACGCGAACAGTTTCCATGGTTAAGTCCATCATCTCCGGCCCTAAAGCCGCTCGCTCTCCTATCTCCGTCCAGCAGATAGGTGTCCTGCACTGTCGGCCATACAGTGCCTCATAAGGTGCCATCCCGATGCTTGCCTGATAGCTGTTGTTGTAAGCGAATTCCATCAATGGCAAATGAGTATCCCAAGAGTCTTGAAACTGTAGTACACATGACCTCATCATGTCCTCCAGGGTTTGAATGGTTCTCTCAGACTGTCCATCGGTCTGTGGATGGAAAGCAGTACTGAAACGTAAGGTTGTTCCCAAAGTAGCTTGCAAACTTCGCCAGAACCTGGAAGTGAAACGCGGATCACGATCGGACACGATCGATTCCGGCGTACCATGAAGTCGTATGATTTCCTTCACAAACAACTGAGCCAGTCGGTTAGGTTTATAGGTTTCCTGAACTGGCAGAAAATGGGCTGATTTGGTTAACCGATCCACGATCACCCATACTCCGTCCACTCCACTCTGAGTTCTCGGTAACTTAAAGACGAAGTCCATGGTGATGTGATCCCACTTCCACTCGGGAATCGGAAGTGGCTGCATAGCCCCATACGGTCTCTGCCGTTCCGCCTTAACCTGCTGACAGGTTAAGCATTTGCTCACGAATTCAGCAATATCCTTCTTCATTCCCGGCCACCAATAATGGTTCCGGAGGGTACGGTACATCTTTGTACCTCCCGGATGCATAGCATAGGCCGAACTATGGGCCTCCTCAAGAATCTCGGCCCGTAACTCTGCCACTGCAGGTACGCACAAACGGCCCAATTTCACTAGTGCTCCATCGTCCCGGATGGTAAAATCCTGTCTCCCATCCGCATCGACCTCAATTCTGTAAATACAGAGTATCGGATCCTGAAGTTGTGCTTCAATGATCCGATCAATCAGTACTGGTCGCACATGGAAGCTGGCCAACAAAGCTCCATGCTCGTCCGTACCCAAAATAACTCCCGCCTTCCGGAGTTCCACCAGCAAGGGAAGATACACCATCCCCAGGTGTGCAATAGTTCCCGCTGATTTCCTACTGAGTGCATCCGCCACCACATTGGCCTTACCCGGATGGTACTCGATCGTACAGTCATAGTCCTTCAGCAGCTCCAACCATCTCCGTTGTCTCATGTTAAGCTCCTTCTGAGTGAATAGGTATTTAAAACTCTGGTGGTCGGTGTATATCCGACACGTTGCGCCGAACAGATAATGTCTCCAGATCTTGAGAGCATGAACCACCGCCGCCAACTCCAAATCATGGGTTGGATAGTTCAACTCATGGGTCTTCAGCTGCCGGGATGCATAGGCGATAACCTTGCCAGTTTGCATCAACACGCAGCCCAGACCTTGCAGCGATGCATCACTGAAGACCACAAACTCCCCACTGTCATCCGGCAATGCAAGGACAGGTGCAGTGGTCAATCGATCTTTCAACTCTTGAAAGCTCCGATCGCACTGCTCGTCCCAGATAAACTTTACTCCCTTCCGAGTCAAACGAGTCAATGGTGCAGCAATTTTGGAGAAGCCCTCCACGAATCTCCGGTAGTAACCTGCTAACCCGACGAAACTCCGCACCTCGGTTACTGTTGTCGGTTTAGCCCAGTTGGTCACCGCTTCTGTTTTCTGGGGATCCACGCAAATCCCATCCGTCGATATCACGTGTCCCAGAAAACCAATACTGCTCAGCCAAAACTGACACTTGCTCAGCTTGGCATACAATTGTTCTTGTCTCAGTCTCTCCAAGACCAACCGTAGATGTTCTTCATGTGCACGGGCACTCCTCGAGTATACCAAAATATCATCGATGAACACAATCACGAACTTATCCAGGTAGGGTCGGAAGACCCGGTTCATCAGATCCATGAATGCTGCTGGAGCATTCGTCAAACCAAATGGCATAACAAGGAACTCGTAGTGTCTGTAACGGGTTCGAAAAGCAGTTTTCGGAATATCCTCCTCCGAAATCCTCAGTTGGTGATACCCAGATCGCAAATCAATCTTCGAGAAGCACTGAGCTCCCCGCAACTGGTCGAAAAGGTCATCGATCCTGGGTAGAGGATACTGATTCCTCAGCGTCACCCTGTTGAGTTGTCGATAGTCAATACATAAACGGAGACTTCCTTCCTTCTTCTTTACGAACAACACCGGTGCTCCCCACGGTGAAGTACTCGGTCGGACATATCCCAAATCCACCAACTCCTGCAATTGAGTCTTGAGTTCTCGTAACTCGGCCGGCGCCATCCGGTATGGTGCCTGGGATATAGGTCGGGTACCCGGGAGTAGTTCAATAGTAAACTCAATCTCCCGCGATGGTGGCAATCCAGGTAAGTCTTCCGGGAATACATCCGGAAACTCACAGACCACCGGTATTTCGTCGATAACCGGAGTATCGACCCGTTCCGACATGACATGCGCCAGATAACCCTGGCATCCCTTCCGTAGAAGTTTGGTAGCAGTAAGTGACGAAATCACTTCAGGAGGCGAACCATCACGTTCCCCCTGAAAGATAACTTCCGGCAAACCCGGGCTCCGCAGAATCACTTGCTTGCTACAGCAGTCGATGAGCGATCCGTGCTCCGACAGCCAATCCATCCCTAGGATTATATCGAAGTCGTGGATATCTAGAATAATTAAGTCTGCTGGTAAATCCACATCCTCAATTCTTACCGGGCACCTCCGAATCACCTGATTCACAAGGTACACGGTACCCATTGGGGTGCCAACACCCATTTCGCAATCTAAGGGTGATACCACACAATCAAGCATACCAGCACAACTTTTTGAAATAAAAGAATGTGTAGCCCCCGCATCCATTAATACACGTACAAGAAGGTTAAAGATATGTAGTGTACCTGTGACCACGCCTGGAGCAGTCCTTGCCTGCTGCTGGGTCATTGCAAACACTTGGGCCCTCGGCCCTCCGTTCCGTCCGCGCCCGCGCGCGCCACATCCAGCACCGCGGTCACCTCCCTGACCGCGACCTCCATTAGTGTGGGAAGCCGTGCTCTGCACCACACTCGAGCCCCCAGCGTCGTTGTTCTTGGACAACTGCGGAAAATTATTGGCATAGTGGCCCATCTCCTCGCAAGCGAAACAAGTTACCGGCCTTGGCCTGTCCGAATGCCCGCCAGAAGCACCGCTCCAAGATGAGCGTTGTCCAGAGTTGTATCCAGATCCTCTGCCCTGAGAGCCTCCACGTCGACCCGACCAGCCACGACCCTTGAAGGATGAGGGTGCTCCCCTGTAGCTCCCTCCCTTGTTGTTCTTATGGCCCAATGGCCCAAGATGTGGGCGATCCTGACGTCGCCCCTCCCCCGAAGGTTGTCGTAATTGGTGTGCCGCCAGACTGGCCTCGACACGCACCGCTGCGTCGACCATATCTCTCAGAGAAGCATGAGTGGTAGCAGTCACACTGGCCCGGATCTCCCCTCGGAGTCCAAGCTCAAACCGCTGGCATTTGTCCTCCTCCGTGCTTACGAATGAAGCAGCGAACCGAGAAAGTTTCCCGAAAGTTTGCTCGTAATCTGCAACAGACATGTCACCCTGCTCCAGCCGCAGGAATTCCGCCTCCCGCGCCGCGCGAAAGGATCGCGGGTAGTACTGGTCCAGAAATCTGGAACGGAAAGCTTCCCAGGTAGTGGTATGGACAGACCACCCAGACATTTCGAGTCTGTGCCACCACTGGTAGGCTCCTCCTTCCAGTAAGAAGGCCGCCAGCGTCACTCGTTCGCCCGGAGGGCAGTGCATCACCGAGAAGATCCTCTCCCACTTGGTGATCCAGTCGTGAGCATCCTCGGGGTTTGATCCCCCGCAGAAAGGAGTGGCTCCCAAACGTTGAGCCCTTTCAATGCTCGCGCATTCCATCTCTCTTTCTAGATCCTCGTCCGTTCGAGTATGAGGAATTCTCCTAGGAGGCATAACCAACTGTTAAGAGGCATAGATCAGAAAACAATATTCTTAAAAGTCGAAAAGTAACTAGTACTAATCGCTAGTCTAGCATGCTGACCAATACCCTAGTACTGACCACAACCTAGTGCTCTGATACCAAGCTGACAGGACCCGCCCCGATCCCACAGGGACCATAGGGGGGCGTGCCCTGCTCCCGTCTGACACCCAATAATTCATACCAATTTTAACCTCAAAACATCAAATGCATAAATAACCAAATTAAAGTCTTACATCAAATCCGAATTAAACGAAATGTCAGACAAGGGATGAAAACTAAAATTACAAGATGCGAGCACGACTCTAAAGTAAACCTGCGGGTACACCGCCCAACAGGGGATCAGGTACGCAGAATGTAGATCTATGCCTCAGCCTCTGGCTCCTCCTCTACCTCAGTTTCCCGACCTGGAGGGGTTATTAAAAACATTAAAGGTGAGTGGACCGAAACTCAAGTTTATGAAATCGTTTGATAAGTAAAACATATAATTTACCCCTCCGTTTTCCAAACATGCGTGCATCATAATTCAAAATCATAAACCATATAATATGAACCATAAGGCATATAATAAAACCATAAGTATAATTTTAGTTGCTGCACTATACACTCCAATCCCGACATCCCTGATGTCTGACGTCCCTGACGTCCAATAAGGTCACAATCACAAGGCTACGCGTCCCACTCGGGTCTCAATTTTCCGAGTTAAATCGTCGAACCCCGTTCGGGTACAGCATCACCTGATGCAGCATCACCTGATGCTTAGCGTCATAGTCGCTGGACGTACTAGACGCCCGTGACCTCTCCGGGGTACCTCGCCGGAGGAGACAATATAATATGGAATGATCTATACAGTGCAGTAACAAATGCATTTTGTTGATATCCACATGCAAGGCATATATATACATAGATAAAATCCGAACCGATCATTAAGTTTCACCAGACGGGTCTCAAGCCCAAATACCGTGAAACATGCCATAACCATATTTTCCATATCCTCAAAACCATTATTGTTTTAGCATGTGAATAAGCATAAATAACCGGAAAACATTTATGCACGCAAGGGTTTAAGAAAATGGTCCACTCACAGTACAATCCTGCTAGAAACCGAACGTATACCCTCGTCCTGGTACAAATGTACAATCCCTGTCAAGTCTAAAGTATTCGTAAAGATCAATACAAACCCCTAACATTCAACCATGAAAGCCTAGGTCGAAACCGGCCCGGGAAAGCCGCCCGAACGCGCTTTCCAAGGCAATAAACCTTATTTTGACCAACTTAATGATCTCCGATCGACCCGAAACCACCGCCATTGGATCCGGATCGTCGAAACCTAAAGAATGGTGGTGGTCCCACCAGAAACACTGTTCACACGCGCCCCCACGCGGCGGTCAACGCAGGAACAGTTCCTGCTGACGTCATCGCTGACGTCACTGCTGACGTCATGCTGACAGCTGTCAGGTCTGACATGTCAGACTCTGACAGGTGCCACGTGTCAACATCTGATTGGTCCACCACACTGATCTGTCAGGCCACGTGTCGGATCTGACATGTGCCACGTGTCAGTACGGCACTGGTCCACGTCACTGACAGACTGACAGGGTGCCACGTCAGCACCGCTGTCCTCAGACGGGTTGACCCGTGTTCCTGTAACTCGGGTCGATCAGACCCGCGATCATGACCCGGTTACCATTTCATCAGCTCTTGACCATTTTCGTTCCTTTTAATTCGTATTTACTCGTCTTAAACCCTAGAATGGTTCTGTGTGACTAGAATTAGGTTTTAGGTCTAAGAGGTTACCTGAAAATCGACGGAAAGCTTGGTTGCCGGTTCTGGTAATCCTCTCTGGCAAGTCGACGGTTGTTCAGTCCCGGTCCTGGGTCCAAATTGGTCGTCAAGGTCGCCTAGACGAGTCCTAACAAAAACCAAATGATGTCAACGTCACAAACAGGCGTTTCGAAGCCGGGAAGGAAAACGGTTACCTACGGGTTTATCGTCCAATCGCCGCCGTGTCGCCGCCGTACACCGTCAGGATCAGTTCCTTGCCGTTCTGTCGTCACGGTGGTTCCAACCGTACGTTGGTTCAAGTTCCAGATTGAAGGTTTGGATGATTTGGTGACTTGGGCCGCTCGGGTTTTCTTCACGGGTTTGAGAGAATGCCGCCTTGCAGGGTGGCCGTGGAGCGGTGGCCGGCGTCAGGAAATGTGGCTGCTGGTTATCTGAGGTGTGGGGTTGAGTGGTGATGACTGATGAGCTGGTTCCAGGGAGAAATCGCACACACACGGTTGAGAGAATGAACACATGGGTGCATGATCTCATGAGGTTTAATACTGAATAGGAGTATGAATCAAGGGCCAGGATTGAATCTCAGATTGAGATCAAAGGCTGAGATCAGATCAAGGGATTTCAGATCTAAGGGCTGGAATTTAAAGCTGATTTAAATGCTATTTAATCCTATAGTGGATCTGATCCAATCTAGCCAATGGGTGACAACACTTGTCACTCACCAGGTGTCCTCCAATCAGATTTCCTGAATATAATATTCGACACGAAAACCGAGACCCGAACCTCCCGATTTCACGTTTCTGACCATAATTTCCCCGTACGAAGTCCGATTTCGGCGTGCCGCCTGTCTACGGACTCAGGACGTCGAGGCCTACCCAACGGTCCTTGAGTCAACAGAAAATTAGTTTCCAAAAGAAAAGTCAACTTTTTCCTCGAAAGTCCAAATTACGGTAATGCCCCTGAACTTCCGATAGTCATAACTTTTACCCTGATCGTCCGAATTGGACATGCCACCTGTCTATGAACTCGTGACGTCCCGAACTACGTCACGGTCATAGGTCAAAGTTCATTTAGTTCACCAATCAAAAAGTCAACAATTTGACCATACCAATCACAAGGGTAAAAGCGTCGAATCATACACTACATTACAATATTGGGATCCTCGAATTTCCGGGGTGTTACACAGGCGGCACGTCGAATTCAGACGTTCGACGGAGAAGAAATGGTTCACGGAAGTTCTGGGAACTATTTACGGCAACACGTTCTATGAGGTGAAAAGTAGCCTTTTGTCTTTTAGTATGGGCCCATATCTTTCTTAGGCCCAATGGATGAGTGACAAGTGTCACTCAACCATTGCCTATCACCCCACATTCATGCATATCATCTTAATCTCCTTTGTTCGTTCAACCAAAAACCCGAAGCCTTCTAAATCGTGCAAAACCACACATCCACACCACTATGCCATGTTGCTTTTCAACCATGAAAGGACTGTGGGGGGAGGACTGAGATCGGCAGGGAGTTTTGGCGACGGAGCAAGGCGGAGCCACGGCGGAGGAGAAAACCCGACAACACGTTTGGATTCAAATTTTGAGGGTTTAAATTGGTGCATTTTGGATGAGTTCTGAGGATTGGATATTGATCTTGGGGGTCTCATGAGTCCAGGGGAATGGATTTGAGTGGTGGACGGCGGCTGGGAAGCTCGGACGGCCGGCTGGAAAACAGAGTCGTATGCTATTCGATCGAACAGGTAACCTCTGAGCGTCATTTGTGTGTTTTTAATCCACACAATGGTAGGGGATGAAGAAACATAGGGATAGGAATTGAAAGGGAAGGATTTGGATGAAAAATGGAGGAGAAAACAGGTTGGACCGGTCGTGCCGGTCTGGTCCGGTCGAGAACCAGCGAACTGGTTTAGACCCGGTTTGCTGGAGGTTGAGGGTAACTATTCCCGACACGTGAGCCCACGCCCAGGGCCCTTTGGGCTGCACGTACTAGAGCGTGGGATCCCTTTTGGGGATGTTTTCAACACACAAAATCATCTATTCGATGTAACGAACATTTTGAGACTGGTTTCGTGTCGATCGGACATCGTTTCGATAGGTTTCGGGACGTCCGAAGGTTTAGAATCGGCTTTAAAAATAGTTAAAAATTTCAAAAAATTACGGGGCTTTAGTGGGGAGTTATTTAAGTAGTTAGTAACCCTCTAGTACGATTTGGATAGGTTTGGGAGTCCCGGTGACGACGATTAGCTCGGTGAGGTTTACAGCACGCGAATCGAGGCGGTAGCTTAGGACGGTCTGTGAGTGGACCTTGATTTCTAAATTGTGATGCATACATAAATGTTTTATATGCTTTATAGATTTGATTCTATGATGATGATTTGGTGGTTGTGATTTATATGATTTCACGTATTTCGAGGCGATTTACGTGCTTGCACATAAATCGAGATTTTCAGTTTTGCACTGATTTTCCGTACTTATAGTTTTGGAAATGATTTCATGAAATGGTTTTGGATTTAAAAAGGTAAACTCGGGTTCGAGAACCCTTTGTTTTGGAAACCCTCGGACTCGAAGTCCATTTAATTACGTTCTCGGGCCAGAGGCCGAATTGGTTTTTGAATCGATTTCGGATTTGGAAATATGGACCGGGAACGAGACCCATTTGATTTACAAACTCTCAAACCTGAAGTTCATTTGATTTAACAAGGCATTGGGCCAGAGGCCAAGTTGGTTTACGTATCAGGCTCGAGGCCCAGTTAGCTTTCGTATCAGGCACGAAGTCCATTTGGTTTACGAAATCGGGCACGAGGCCCAATTGGTTTACGATTTGGGCCGGACGCCCAAATTGTATGTGGATTCGGGCTTAGGGCCCAGTTATGTTTTAAGATTGTGATTTCGGGTTGAGGGCCCATAAATGGATTTTTGGTTCATGACCGTTTATGGGGACCAGCATGTACCTATGAAAAGTTTTTATTGGTTCATGACGGCAAGATTTCTATGGAAGATGAAGAAATGAGAGAGTGAAGATGAAGAGGAACTGAGGAAGAAAGAACGTGAGAGAATTCAAGAGGGAGATTCTTCTGAAGGATTTCTCATTAACTTACAATTGTGACCTTGCACAATATATACATGGTTCTGTACGGGTTCATGACAACTAAGAGATTCTTACTAACAACTAACTACTAGCTTAGATGTATAACTAACTCTACTAACTGTCTAACTTGATGACCACTTAACACAGTGGAGTAGGATCAGGGTCTAACTACCACGTGCTTACAGCCTCCCGCAATCTGATGCTAGAGGCACGGTGCAGCAGATTGGCACGATAGAACTCAAACTTGGGCGAGTGTAGTCCGTGCGTCATGACATCGGCCAATTGGTTACGGGAGCAGACATGAGCCAAGCGAAGAAATTTGTTCTGTACTCGCTCGCGGATGAAGTGAACGTCGAGTTCAACATGTTTCGTCCGACCATGAAATACGGGATTATGAGCGATTTGGATGGCAGACATGTTGTCGCACCAGAGTAAAGGTCTTTGTGGAAGAGTTAGACGAAGATCTTGTAGGATGTAGGTGATCCAATGTATCTCACATGATGTGTTTGCTAGGGCTCGATATTCGGCCTCAGCAGATGATCGAGAGACAGTGCGTTGTTTCTTAGCACCCCATGAGATAGGATTTCGACCTAAGAAAATGATGTGACCTGAGGTAGACCGTCGTGTGTTTGGATCCCCTCCCCAGTCTGCATCCGAGAAGGCCTAAAGGTGTAAAGGTCTGGGTCCTGAGCCATAGCTTACTCCGTAGTCGATAGTTCCTTTGACATAACGTAGGATACGTTTAACTGCCACCATGTGTGCATCTGTGGGAGTATGCATAAATTGACACACCGTGTTTACTGCAAACACAATATCAGGACGGCTAAAAGTCAAATATTGAAGAGCTCCGACCATGCTACGATAGAGTGTGGGATCAGAGAGAGGAATGCCATCACTTATGAGGAGTTTGGAGTCTGGGACGATTGGTGTGGTGACTGGACTACAGTCGGAAATGCCCACCTTAGTCAAGAGATCATGGGCATACTTGCTTTGATTAATGAAGAGTCCGTCCTCATGATGACAGACCTGGAGACCAAGGAAATATGACAAAGTATCGAGATCCTTCATGTCAAACTCAGAATGGAGAGCTTGAATTAATCGGGACATGGCCTGAGGGTTGTTGCCAGTAACTATGATATCATCAACATACAACAAAACAATGAGAAGAGTGGAATTAGTGTGCAATACGAAGAGGGCTGTGTCAAATAGAGACTGAATGAAACCAAGCTTAAGCATGTGATTGGTGAATCCAGCACTCCAAGCCCGAGGGGCTTGTTTCAGTCCATAGAGCGATTTATGTAACTTGCAGACGTAGGAAGGAGTATGTGCATCTTCAAAGCCTGGTGGTTGTGTCATATAGACCTCCTCATCAAGATGACCATGTAGAAAAGCATTCTTGGCATCCAATTGCTTGAGAGTCCAGTGGTAATGTGCTGCTAAGGCAAGTACCAATCGAACGGTGGTGTGCTTAACCACAGGGCTGAATGTCTCACCGTAGTCGACCCCAGCCTCTTGAAGGTATCCCTGAGGGTCATTGATCTACGGATATTGACCTGGGTGGACCCTGAGAGACTTGGGCTTTGAGATCCCGAGTAGCACGCGCGTAGCTCTAGATACCATGACAGGATTGTTATGTGAAATTGGATAAACATGATTTCAATTGGTTTGCGAAATTGTGTTTTATATATAATAAATGGATTTGGCCTGATATCCCACATATGTTTTGTCAGGGCCCACCCCTAATCCCCCAGGATTAGGGACTAAACCATGCTCCCGTCTGACAACCCAAAAACGAAAGACCAAAATAACCTCACAAAAACCATAAATTTACAATGTCAGACGCAGGAGAATTGAAAACAACCCAAAGTCAACAGTTATACAGAGCATGGTACCGAACTAAGAAAACAAAAACCGATACAGAATATACGCACAACGGAAAATTTAAACCACTCCGGGGTCACTCTCGAGTATTCTATGCCTCCGACGCTGCCTCAACGTCAACCCCCGCGCTAGCTCCATGACCTGGAAGGAAATTTAAAACCAGAAAGTGTGAGTGGACCATAAAGAATAAAAGTTTCAAAAACCATTTTATAACAAACCAGGGTTTGGCCGTCCATTTTGAAAACATGCATGCACAACCCATTTATTAAACACAGCCATAAACCACATAGTAATCATCATAAAAACGTTTATAATTCACAAAATAAGCATCATGAAAACAGTACGATAAAACATAAATCCAAGTCATCTTTATCCGATCAAACCTGCTGGACCTATCCGAGTCTTTAAATTCCCGAGTCTTTAAACTCAATCCAGGCCTCAATAATCCGAGTCTTTAAACTCAACAGGCCTACGAGGGAAATATCAGTATATCCGAGTCTTTAAACCCAATAACCATATCCAGCAAATCCAATCCAAAACCGTTTGAAAACCATTTCTAAATCCATATCCAAATCCAAATCCGAAATCACTGGCCCGAAGCCCTTCCGGCATCCAGAACCGTCATTCCGAACCCAAATCCAGAATTTTCACTTTTCAACTTTAAAACCAAATTCCGCTTTTCGAAATCCGATTCTAAAACCGAAAACCCTTAATCATCGAAATCATGTTCCAAAATCCCTTTATAATCATTGAAAACCCTTTATCATTTGAAATCCCAAAACCACCGCAGCATAATCAGAAATCAAGTCTTTCTCGTCAAACGTGTCAAATACGTACTTTCTCGAAAAACGTGCAATTAAGAAAAAAACAGTTATAACATCTTCGATAATCATGAAATCACATGTAAAACCATAAAACAAGTAATTAAAAACAGTTATGCATGCTCAGTTATAGAGAAGGGGTCCACTCACAGATACCAGGCACGTCACTCGCGTCCCGTACGTTCCGCACATTCCTCGTCCGCCTCGGGGATTCCCGATCCTGTCGACAGTCACCAAACTACGTCACTAACACGTTAAAGAAGGTTCTCCTCCCCAGTTTCCCTGTGTTCTAAACGTAACAAACCGAGACCCTAAACCTTCGATCCCGCAGAACTAACTCGAATCGACGTCCGATTAACCCGAAACCTATCTCAAAAGATTCGTTACAACATCTAGACCAAAAACTTAGTTGAAAGTTTCCCCAGAAACCACTGCACGCGCCCTCACGCGCCGCCCAAAGTGGTTGCACGTGGGCCTCACGCGCCTGCACTGTTCATCGTCTTCAACCTTCGTCCAAGCGGTCCAGACCGGTTCAGCCAAACTGAACCGGCGTGACCGGTTCTCTGTCATCCGTCCACCATTTTCTTTCCTTTTTCCTCCATTCTCTTCGTCCTACCCTAAGCAACTCAATCCAACCTTAAAAAATCGACATCACGGCCTGAAACACACCTCCCTAACTCGGACCCGAAACCAACCAAAAACTTTGTTTCTCAATCCGGCCAGCCGTGCATCCCCCCTTCTCGGCTGCACCACCAACAGCTTCCTAGGGACCTAGTGAAACTCCTAGAACCTATAGAACACGTCGACTCAGCCCCAAAAGTCACGACTTAACGTTTGATTTTTTTACGGAAAAACAGAGCATCTAAACGGGTGGAAGAAATTACCTGCTTGCCGTCCACCACCGTGCTCGCCGCCACGTCCTGCAGGGTTCACAGGGCCTTCCTAGCCTTCCCTCGATCCTAATTGGATCAACACACTGCAACACCACCACCAAGTTCCCTCAACACCTCTTTGTTTTCTCGAAATCTCACCCTCACACACACAACAGCTCTGCCACGAGTTCCACTCACAACTCACTCACCAGGTCTTAAACTCTCTCTGCTCTCACTCCCTCACTCACCAGAGTACACACTCCCGGCCATCAATCGATTTCTCACCCTCAGATTAGTCTCTATTTTCCCCTTCGAACAAACACAAACACGACTCACCCCTTAATTTGAACCGTGCAAACTAGTAGAAACCTCTAGCCCCTTGCCACATGTCACAATCCTATAGCCCCTCTCACAAATATCCACTTGCACCTGTACACTTGGCCTTATCAGATTGGCCCAATTCCCAATGCACCAAAAAGACCAAAATGCCCCTGTGAGTTAAAATTACCGTTTTGCCCTTCACCGTTCTAGACCCATATCTCGCTCGTCCAATGTCCGATGAAGGCATGCCGCCTGTCGTTGAACTCAGGATGACGAGACCTACCTAACGGTCCTAGGTCTACGTACAAAACCCCTGTAGTATAAAAAGTCAACTTTTCCCCCTTCGTTTACCCAAATTACGAAAGTGCCCTCAACCTTCCGAACATCATAACTTCCTCCTCGGATGTCGGAATCGGGCGTGCCACCTGTCTACGGACTCGTGACATCCCGAACTACGTCACGGTCATCGGTCAATACCCAATTGACCGCCCGAACTAAAAGTCAACATATTGCCCAACCTAGGGGCAAAATCGTCATTCTACGCCCAAAGTCCAACAGTAACCAAACTAAACACCGATTGAACTCACTATGCCGTTACTAATCACTTTACTAATCCCGACTCTCGGGATGGGTCGTTACATGTTTGCTATGTTACATATTTCTGTAAATGGTTGTGGATAGGGGCCCCTATGATTATGGTTGTTTAAACATATGTGGTTTGATAAATGGTTTTACTATGCATGCAAGCTTTTTAGTGAAAGGCGTAAAGGTCTTTTATGAAATATGTTTTATAAACTCTTTTATTTTTGTCCACTCACAGTCTTTCTGTTTTCAATGCCCTTCAGGTTGAATACGGTGTGGACTGTAGCAGAGACCGAGACATCACATACCTCCTCCGGATCCTGGCGTACTCTAGAAGCTGTTCAGGCTAAAGGTTCAAATTTTCCTTGGTCTGACACTCCGTGTCAGACGGGATCAGAAGCGTCCCTCGTTAATCCCGAGGGGATTGGGACGGGTCCTGACAAGCTGACTAGCGGCATCCACCTAATTTGAAGGTATATTGAGAATCCAAAATTCAAAAATCGAAAGAAAGAAATATGAATATAGCTTGCCATGAGAGAATGGGAACGGTTCTACCAGCAACACTTGGGTGAGAAGCCGCCTGCAAAGGTGGGCTAGACGCGTGGGTAAACTCCTCAACAAGGGTCTCTGGGTCAAGTTGTTAAGGCCCTTGAATGGTCTCCTCAATTATGGTCTCCTCAATTATGGTCTCCGGGTCCAAAGCACCACTCTATAATGAAAGGGGGATGAGTGAGAAGTGCATGATATTTTAATAAAAATAATGTTAGGGTGAAGTTAACTCACTTGGGCCAGTGTGAATGACGTTGATTCGACCACAAAATCGTCGACCAGCTGCAAGATGCAGTTTGTCTTCCCAACCTTTGAATATGATGTTTAGAGAACGAAGTTGGTACCACATGAAAAAGAAAAAAGTAGCAGCTACATACCCCAATTCCTTTAGTCGAAGCGACCATAATTTTAGTGGTCGGTGCCAAAAACTCCTACATGAGTGGGAACATAAGTAATCACATAAAATAGTTGTGTGGTGAAAAATCAAAAGAATCTCATAAAAATAGTGGCGTACTTGAAGGGTAGAGGCTGAGCTGTCTGAATGAATTCATGTGGTCGAGGCTGAAGTTTTAACTGGCCTGGGGGCATTCAAGACAAGCTTTGGGCGTTTAGATTCTTTTCTCGGCTGGTTTTCTTCATTTCGAGTTGAATCTTCAGTGGCCCCTTAAAATGGGAATGGAAGTGGGTGAAGCCGAAAGAGGAAAATAGTGGACATAGATTTTCTCTTCTCACCATGGTTGGTTGGCGGGTGTTGAGCAGGAGAGCTGGAGGCTTTGACTTGAGCTTCAAAAGACCAATCCAAATAAAAAGTCACTATATTGCATTTAATTATGAAAAGATACCAAGTTAAAAAAAAATTCATACAAATGCCTTTGGAGTTTGAGGCCGCCGGCTTGGGATTGGTCCGCTTAGGGAGAGAAGGACAAGTCTTGAAGATCCTCACAACATGGACCTCATATGGCTTACCGAACCAGGTGGCCGATAGTTTGGTCCAAAAGTCGTGAAACTCTTCGAGGCAACCGAAGTCTAGAAGGCTACTCTCAATGTCAAATTCTTCGAGTTGGAGGGCTTGGAGGCCATCAACATGCTTAGCATCTTCTGCTTTGTTAAATTTTCCAAGCTAAGAAGTGGTTTTTCAGACTCTGTAATTGGACTCGGGATGGCTTGAGCAAACCCAAGCCGATGACCCACAGCCGCTAGGTAATACAACTCACAACCACAGTCATAATTGTTTGATGGGCTGGCCAGGAAGCCAAATGGGATGTCTTGGGTGACGAGGATGCTGGCCCATAGTTTTTGTTCATCAGCAACATCGTTTGTAGGAATAGTGTCTAGGATTAAAGCTAGATAGCTCGGGTGACATCGGGCTAGACAAATGGAGAATTTCTGAGCTGTCCTATCCTCACAATGGTATAAGAATTTAAAGCACTCTTCTACACTATGGTCTGGTATAGGAAATGAAAGTAGGGTGTCACCAAGGAATTTGTCATGGGTAAAGTTTGGGATCGAGGGCCCTAACTCAGGGAAGTAAAGTTAAAGTCAGAGTTGGAAAATCCAAAATGGCCCAGAGACATTGGCCAACATGGGTGTAGGATGGACAATGTTGGCAAGTGTCCTATACAGGTAGCCCAATAATAAGGGTCCTAAAGATACACATTGGCCATCCGCGAGGGCCTCGGCCAAGGGTTGAACATCTTTCGTAACCGAGAGAGATAAAAGGCAAAAGAAGAACTTAAAGAGCCAGAGTTGCAGGAAAGCTACATGCTCCACCCGAGAGACCCCATTGGTGGGTCGCAGTGGTGACCCGAAAGTATCGCCATCAAAGCCATAGTAAAAGTTTACCCAACCATTGTAAGCCTTGATGTGTTTTTCATAGTTCAGTTCAAGTGTTGGGTCAGGGAAGCTAGTGGCTGAGTAGTACACTCCATGTGGGCGTAGGCCGAGCATGGCGGCCAGGTCAAGCAAGGTTGGATTCATCATCCCAAAACGGAGCTTCATGCAATTGTTGGGTGAAGACCAAAAACATAGCCCGACTTGAATGAGTGCACGGTCGTATGAGAAGTGCTCGATCGCACAAAGCTCCAACGTATGAGAGATCCCGATTTCATCCCAGAACTCACTCAACTTCGGGTTGCGTGCTTTGTACTAGTCACACCATTTTTTTCCTTGAGCGGGTGGAAGACTTGTATGGGATGCGGCCGGGGGAGGATTTTGTGGCTTCGACCCGGCCGGCTTGCAAGTTGACCCAATTGGCCAGCTTTTTGTTGGCTTGGGAAGGCCCCATTAGGAAGCCCAATATAGGTTCTCATGTAAGAACAACGGTGCATCATCCCCACCCTCCTCTAAAACTCCAAGAAGATGGGTGGAAATTTTGAGAAATTTGGACCAAGATGAGAGCCAAGACGGTCGAGCCACATGTGATGGAAATGATCATCCAAGTCGGTCGGATTATCGTCCATGATTTTTTGGACTTTCCTAAAGTGGCTAACCACATGTTTTGGAGGCATTTGTTCCCTACAAAAAACACCAAAAATTCATGAGCCAAAGAAAATTTTGGATTCAACTAAGTGGGTGAAAAATAAAAAAAGGGAAATATCAAGAACACCATGTGTTCAACCCGAAAATTCAAGCCCCAAATCAACCAAAACTCAAGCATTCATGACAAAATTAAGTGCAATCTTCCTCAAATGTTACTTAGAGTTGCTTCTTGAAAACATTTGGGGTAACTTTTGTTAGGTAATGAGAGATTTTGAGGATGGCCAAGAGGGAGTTCTTTAAAACCCTAAAATGGCTTTGGCTTTGTATTTATAGTCTCAATGAAGAAGATGAAGGGGGCATGGAAGATTAAGAGCCAAAATTAAACTAAGTTTAATACCCATAATTCCATATTAAATACATAAATTGAAGACAAGAGCTTAGGTGTTTACCTCATCAAAGAAGTTGGGAAGAAGGTCCAATTTCAATTGCTCACCCTTAGAATTCGGATAACCAATTGAAGGGGGCAATGTTTAGTGGTGGAATGAATTTTTCCCACCCAATATAGGAAGCAAAAGAGGATTTTTGGTTGGATATTCTTGGTGGATTTCGACCTGATTTTGTATGGGTGTTGGTTGGGATTTCTTGATTTTTGGCTGAATTTTTGCTTATTATTTTCGGGTGAAGAGGGATGGATTTTTGGTGGATATTTTATGAAGAGGTGGCTGGACGTTGAAGTAGAGATGTGGCTAGGTGTTTTGGTTTTGATTAAAAAAGAAGGCAGTTGGGATATGAACAAAAGAAAGGTTTAAAAATAAGAAAGTCAAGAGTATAGCTGGCTCACTCATTGTGAGAATGGTGAATTCTCAAGCCACCAGCCAAAACCCTTTGCTTTATTATATACCTATATATATATATATATATATATATATGCATATGTCCTTAACAATTCAAAAGCTTTGAATTATATCCACAGCCACATGCCACCTTTGTGGCAGGGATGGCTTTTGTTTATATATATACATATGTCCTTGACAATTCAACACTTTTGAATTGAACCCATAGCTTCACACGCCATCTTTGTGGCAGTATTGAGTTTTGTGTACATATATATATATATATATATTTATATATATATATATATATATTTATATATATATATATATATATTTATATATATATATATATATTTATATATATATGAATTTGGAGTCAGGGCACACCAAATCCCCTTACTTTATTAATATGTGGTCTTGCCAATTCAAAATGTTGAATTGTTGCCAATTCAAAATGTTGAATTGTTTACATGGTTCCACACGCCACTTTTGTGGTTATATATATGGATTTAGAGTTATGGGACCCACCAAAACATTAATGGGCTTTTGTTTATATGTATAATATATCATAGTTTTTATTTTTGTCAATCGGGTCACATGGTCGGCCGTGATAATTAATCTCTTAGATGGTTGACCTTAGTAAAATTCTTTGGCCGAACCAACTATGTGGTCAGATTGTCGGCCAGGTCGTATGGCTTTTAGAACAAGAAGTAAAGTGGTGGCCACTAATGGTCTAATGACACTCAATCAAATTGGGGTTGGGCTTTAGTGTTACTAAATTTAGTTCTTCGACCCAACCCAAGCTTGAAAGAAAATATAGATGCGGATCGAGTTCTCATCAAACCTCACCCGGCCTTGATTGCCAATTGGTCGAAATAAAGAAACAAATCAAGCCAAAATTATTTCAACCTAGAATCATCTCGTTTGAATCATTTCAATATAAATCCGCAGTGAATCAAGTTATCTTAACAAGACAAGTTTTTACAATCCGACTTGGAAGGATTTGGGTGGCCTGATGTAACGACAAGGATCGATACGAGGTAATTGTAGTGACAAGTGTCACTCATCCCATTGGTCCTTAACCCCAAAAAGTAGATCTAATTCTTGATTGGTGGGTTTTGGGATTAAAATAATAATATTATTATTATTTTATAATTTCCACTTCTCTCATCCCTTAATCCCAGCCATTCATCTTATCTTCCCCTCCCTTATCCACCGTCGATTTCTTCCTTCTTCATCAAACTTCATCATTCTTTATTTTCTCATAACCCGATCACCTTTCTCCATTTTTCTCTCAAAACAAACACACAAGCATACCACCCCACATCTCAACCATCTCTGTACTGACTGTGAGAGACTGAGAGGGAGGTCATGAGTGAGACAGTGACGGCAGGAGGATGGTCAGACCGCCAGGGACGGCGGAGGAATGGTGAACCAGCACGGGTACCATTCCAAACTCAAACTCAAATTTCTGCTAGGGCACTGGGGGGACCATTTGACAGGACCCACCCCCAATCCCCCGGGATTAAGGGCTAAGTCCTGTTCCCGTCTAACTTACGCATGACACGAAGGTTAAACCGACATCCAACCTCCATGTGACACGTAAGTCGGACAAGGGATTCTCGATCCGACTGTCCAAAAGCTTCCTGACTTCCCAAAGTGTGCAAACTCTACTGTGGATTGTGTGTGTGATGTCTCCGTCTCTCTCGACCAACAGGCCGCACCGCAACAACCTGGAGGGTATCGAAAACATAAAAAGACTGTGAGTGGGCAAAAATAAAGTCTAAGTTCAAAAACAATTATTAGAAAACACAATTATATTTATACCCTCCATTTAAAGACCAATGCATGCATATCAAAACCCATGTCATAAAATCATTCTATATTCAAGTTATGCAAACTATTTAAGAAAAACCGAACTCATTTTCCTTTTCTCAAATCCCGGGCCTCAGCCAAAAATCATCAAAACCATAATATCCATGTCTTAGCCCAAAACATTGGAAAACCATTCCTAAAAAACCATCGTCATCAAGTCTCAGTGAAAATCAAAAAACATTTGAAACCACATTTTCATCCATCGAACCTGCTGGATCTATCCGAGTCTTTAAACTCCCAAGTCTTTAAACTCAATCCAGGCCTCAATATAATCCGAGTCTTTAAACTCAATAGGCCTACGGAAGAAATATCAATATCCGAGTCTTTAAACTCCCAAGTCTTTAAACTCAATCCGGATCTTTAAACCCAATCCGGGCCCGCCCCCGTCATAATATATCCGGGTCTTTAAACCTAATAACCAGATCCAGCAAATCCAATCCATAACCACTATCCATATCCGAATCCGAATCCGCAATCTCATCAAGATCCCAGATCCAAACCCAGAACTCATATCCATATCCATTTCCAAACCCGAGTTTGAAACCATTATTCCGTAAGCTAGCATCCGGAATAACCATTCCAAACCCGACCCGGAAATCCACTTTCAAGTTCCAAACCGAATCCCGAATCGTCATCCAGAAATCCGATTCTAAAATCTGAAATCTCGTTAATCAAAACCATTTTTCTGGACTGGGCTTCAAGCCCGAAATCACTTTTCCAAAATCCGTTTTAAATCTTTGAAATCAAATTATATTTCAATTCCCGAAATCAAATCATTTAACCATGGTCAAATCACAACATTATTTGAAATCTCGTAAAACGTGCAAAATCGTAAATATCTCGAAAACTGTGCAAAATCGTAAACCATCAAGATCATAAATCAAATCATAGAATCACGTATAGAAAACATATAAAAACATATATGCATGCATCAAGAGTTAGAAAACAAAGTCCACTCACAGACCATTAGCGTCGCCGCCTCGATACGCGCGCAATTACGCTTCACAGGCTAATCCACTATCACTGGCTTTCCCAAACCTGTCCAAATCCCATAATAAGGTTATTAACGACTTCATTAGGCTTCCACTAAGTCCCCGTAATTTTTCCAAATTTTTAACTATTTTTAAACGGCCCTAAAACCTTCGGACATCCCGAAACATATCGAGACGAGGTCCGATCGACTCGAAACCAGTGTCAAAATGTTTGCTACATCAAATACTTTAAAGTCCATGTTGGAAATTTCCTCAAAAGGGGCCCCACGCGCTCTCACGCGCAGCCCAAAGGGGCTGTACATGGGAGCCAAGCGCCTGTACTGTTCATCGTCTCCTTCGTCTCGCCGACCCGGTCTAGGCTGGTTCGAACCGATCCGGTTCGACCGAACCGGCATCCACGGTTTTCCACCATTTCCAACACGATTTCGATCTATTTTCCTACTAATAATTTCGTCCAAGCATTGTAACTCAATTTACCTACCCAAAACTCTAAAACGTATACGATTTCTCACCTTCCAAAATCGGAGAAAAATCGAGCAGACTTGCTCCTCGGTTCCTGGCCACCACAGGCCTTCTCCAGCCGTAAGTTCACATTGTCTGGGTTCACCTCAGCTTCCAAATCACTTCTGACCAACAAACCGATCAATAATCATTAAATCCTATAGTTCCAAGTTTGAACAGAGACTGATGAAACAGGGGTGACTAAAAATGACTTACCTTCCTTCTGTCTCTCTGTTGTGGCCTCCACCGTAAGCTTTACGTCGTCCTAAGTCCCTTTTTCTCACTAATCACGATCAACAAGCGAAGTTTACAGAGGTTTTCAAGTTTGAGTTCCATGGCTCTAGGTATTCACAGGTTCAAGTTTCCTTTCTCTCACTCTGCTTCACCCTTCCTTGTCTATTTCTCCTGGTCTCCCTCAAATGCACACCCACACTCACCTCTGATTTCTCACTCAGTTACACACACTACACTAAACTCTTCTCACAACAACCAAATAACCCAGCACGACTTACTGCTCTGTTTTTAATCAGCCACAATCCCATTTAATCGATTACCAACGTGAGAGATGGCTGGAACCAACCAGAAACAGCCAACGTGTCTTCATCTCCCAAAAAGTCTGGTGAAATATCCACTATAGCAAGGACAGATGTCCAGAACTACGTCACAGTCATCGGTCAAAGTCCATTTGACCACCTGAACAAAAAGTCAACATTTTTGCCCATTCTAAGAGCAAAATTGTCATTTCGTACCGTCCGTCCGAACACATCCAACTAACCACTGATTAACTTCACTAATCCGTCATTAACTACTAATCTAATCCCGATTTCCAGGACAGGTCGTTACACCATTTCTGGAAAGTGGATGCTGCTTGTGAGGTTCCTGTGAGTCGAAGAAGGTCAAAATCGAAGGGTTTCAACGACAGAGCAACGCAGACCGATGACGGGAAAAGTAGGCGAAGTTCTTCGATTTAAAGGTATTGACTTTGGCTCGTTTTGTTGGTTCTAAAATGGTAGAAAGATAGGAAATAAGATTAAGAAGAGATTATGATCAAAATGGAACGAAATGGTTTGAAAATGAACAAGTTTGGACCCTGAACCAGTCCAGACCGGTCCGGTCCGGTTCGAAACAGCAAACCTGGTCGGCGAGAGGTTAGAAGTGACATTGTTCACTAGCGTGTGACTTTCACGTGCAGCCCTTTTGGGCGGCGCATGAGGGCGCTTGAGCGGTCCTATGGGGAAGTGTTCAACATGTGAAACACTCTATTCGCTATAACAAACATTTTGGGACTGGTTTCGTGTCCATCGGACACCGTCTCGATAATGTTCAGGACATCGGAAGGTTTAGGTTCGAGATTTAAAATAGTTAAAAATTCAGGAAATTACGGGGCTTCAATGAGAGGTTAATAAGGCAGTTAGTAACCCTCTAGATTGATTTGGACAGGTTTGGGAGTCCCGGTGACGACGATTTGCCCGGTGAGGCTTACGACATGCAAACCGAGGCGGTAGCTTAGGACGGTCTGTGAGTGGACCTTGATTTCTAAACTGTGATGCATGCATAAATGTTTTATATGTTTTATGAATATGATTCTATGATGTTGAATTGGATGGTTATGATTTATATGGTTTCACGCATTTCGAGGCGATTTATGTACTTGCACGTAAATCGAGGTTTTCGGTTTTACACTGATTTTCCGTACTTGTAGTTTTGGAAATGATTTCATGAAATGGCTTTGGATTTGAAAAGGTAAACTCGGGTTTGAGACCCATTTGTTTGGAAACCCTCGGACTCGAAGTCCTTTTAGCTACGTTTTCGGGCCAGAGGCGCAATTGGTTCTTAAATCGATTACGGATTTGGAAATATGGATTCGGGTACGAGACCCATTTGATTTACGAACTCTCGGACTTGATGTCCATTTGATTTAACAAGGCATCGGGCTCGGAGCCCAGTTGACTTACGTATCGGGCACGAGGCCCATTTGGTTTACGATATCGGGCACGAGGCCCATTTAGTTTACGAAAACGGGCACGAGGCCCAGTTGGTTTACGATTCAGGCTGGAGACCCAGTTTGTATGTTGATTGGGGCTTAGGGCCCAGTTATTTTCTAAGATTGTGATTTCGAGTCAAGGACCCATAAATGGATTTCTGGTTCATGACGGTTTATGGGGACCGGCATGAACCCTTGAAAGGTTTTATGGTACATGACGGTTTATGGGGACCGGGCATGAACCCTCGAAAGGTTTTGATAATGATTTCAAAAGGTTTTTTGTATACCATCCTTATTATATGAATTGTCTCCTCCGGGGAGGTTCGTTGGCCTGGGTGGACCCCGGAGTAGTCACGGAGGACTAACTGAGTGGAGTCGCCCCTGTTGGGTTTCTTGCTCTCATAAAGGCTATGGATTGTAACCTCCAGGAAGGGTCATTGATCTACGGACATTGACTTGGGTGGACCCTAGGGAGACATGGGTTTGAGACCCCGGGTAGCACGCGCGTAGCTCTAGATACCGTGACAGGATTGGTTATATGAAATATATGGATAAACATGATTTCAATTGGTTTGGGAAATTGTGTTTTATGATGATAAATGGATTTGGGCTGAGATCCCACATATGTTTATTATGTTCTAGTTTTCTGTAAATAGTTTTGGGCAGGAGCCCGTATGGATGTGGTTGTTAAAACATATGTGATTGGATAAATGGTTTTACTATGCATGCATGCTTTTTAGTGAAGGGTATAAAGGTCTTTTATGAAATGTGTTTTACTAAACTATTACTTTTTGTCCACTCACAGTCTTTCTGTTTTCAATGCCCTTCAGGTTGAATACGGTGCGGACTGTAGCAGCGACCGAGACATCACATACCTCATCCGGATCCTGACGTACTCTAGAAGCCGGAAGGCTAAAGGTTTTAATTTTCCCTGGTCTGACACTCTGTGTCAGACGGGATTAGGAGCGTTCCTCGTTAATCCCGGAGGAAGGATTGCGGGAGGATCAAATTTTGGGTGCCCTGATTTGGACAGATTTTGGGTGCCCTGACTTGGACAGATTTTGGGTGCCCTGATTTGGACAGATTTTGGGTGGTCTCGATTTGGAAGGATTGCGGGAGGATCAAATTTGGAAAGATTTGGGTGGCCTGACTTGGAAAGATTTAGGTGGCCTGACTTGGAAAATTTGAGTGGCTCAACTTGGAAGGTTTTTAAGTCAGAGGAGTGGAGGCCAAGTATAGCCAATTCGTGGGTTGGCTAAACCCTATAAATAGCCAAGGTGAAGAAGAGAATGGGACATCCATATCAACACACAAACTTACTCTTACCTTGCACCTCTTCAATTCTTAGACTAGAATTTAATTCAAAGCTTTAGTTTAGCCAAGTTCTTCAGTTTCTAGAGTAAGTTTATTTTTCGAAAGCGCCTTTTGTTTTATTGTTACAAACTCAAGTTTATTTTTATTTGATCTTCATTTCGATTCAAGCTTATTTTATTTTCGTTTATTCTACAGCTTTATTTAATCGCTTTATTAATCTTAGTTTATTAATCTTGCATTTAATTTAATTATTGATTTTCTTTTATACATTAATTTATTGCACTTACGTTTAAATTTATTTTCTTAAGTAAATTTACTTTCCGAGTTCAATTAAATTATTGCACTTACATTCCACATTCGCATAATTTAAAACACACACACACATATATATATATATATATATATATTGAAACCTAAACACCCTTGACCTTGATGGAGTGAAAGAACCCAGACCGAGAAGAGGTTCCTTACTCGATCGTACAATCGTAAGGTTAGGAGTCAACCTTAGGGGCGCACCTATCACTTACAATTCCATCCAGGCCATTTGGTGGCCTGGTGGTGGCACGTCTGCGCATTTATTCGAAGAAAGACCAAAATGTCTTCGCTGGCGGTCATCTGGCCGAAAAAAAGGGCAACAGTATCTATGAGGCGTTAATGTCATTACAATGGGCAATTTGGAAATTATATGAATTATAGGTCATGTCGCGGCTCCACAATTTTTAGATGATTTTCGTTTCCACAAATATCCCCACATCGCTTAGGAATTCAGGAAATCCTAAGGAATGTAGGTTTTTTCACGCCCCAATAAATTTTTTTGGAGTAGGACACCATCTTATCTCTTATTATTCTTGTGTCAGAAAAACTTATTGGGTCTGGAACGTAACATTTAGTTAATACAAGTAAACATTGGACTTAAACTTGTGTAATTGGGCTTAGTTTATGACTCATCCATAATTAATCCATATATTTATGAATTTTGATTTTGATTTATATGAATTTTGATTTTGATTTAATGGAACGCGTAACTTCTATTTCATAAAACCAAAACTTATGGTTTTCTCCTTGCTTTGCCTTTGGTGAGGAATAAAGAAAGGTGGTGGCCGGAGGGTCTCCTAATTAATTCACAATATTATTTATAGTAAGAAGATGAGAGGTAACTTCCATCTCGACGCCAAATTGTTCCCTACTGGTGAATAACAAAGAGGAAGGTGGCGGCTACTGTTGAAAGAAGAAAATGTTGTTTTTCTTCTTTTTTCCACTTCTTTAATTTGGGGAAAGATGATAGAAGAGGAAACTATTTCCTTCTTTTATCTGTCGTCGGCCAAAGTAGATTGAATTGTTGGAGAGTCTATAATGTCGCTGGGTGAGTGAGGTGAGAAATAATTTTTATTTTATTCTTCTTTGTTTTTGCTGCTGACAAATTTGTTGATGTATTTTATTTTTATTTTTTTATTAGAAGGTAGAAATTTCATAGAAAAAAACACAACAGAAAAAGCAACAATTACAATTAAAATCATAAAAATAACGGAAAAGACAAATATAAGGAAGAGATTCGGAGTAAAGACGCATAACATACCATAAAACGTCTACTATTAAGCCCGAAAGGGAAAAACTTAGCTAGGGGGTAGGGGAAACCATAATAGTTTAAAATAAACACTAAAAGGATGGAGAACGGTCAATCTAGACTTCCCTGCACATTCTTCATCGGGCTTGAGTATCTAAGGTATCAGCTATCTTGTTTGCGCTTCGAGGGATCCAATAGAAATGAACTCGCTCAAAGTGAGCTGGGTGAGAGCGGATCTGAGAGAAGATGGCAAAGATTTCCCAGTTTCCACGCTCAATACGGCCAAAAACACACTTGGTCAGGTCTTGGAGTCCGATTACATAATCACATCACTGAAACCACGATTTCGAGCTAGTTCCACACCAGTGAGAACGGCCCAAGCCTCGGCAATGAGAGCATTCTTTGTGCGCTTTGTCTCACATACAGCACCGCGGAAAACACCCCTTGAGTTTCGGATGATGGCCCCGAAATCAACAGGAACATCTGTAACGACCCGAACCGAGAATAATAATATTTTAATGTAAAAAGACTATTTTGCCCCTGAAGGGGGGAAACTTTGACTTTTGGCCGGGGCAACAATTTGGACTTTGACCCATGACTATGACGTAGGTCGGGATGTCACGAATCCGTAGACAGGCGGCACGCCGAAATCGGAGTTCGTATGAAGAAGTTATGGTCAAAGAAGCGTTTTAGCGGAATTTACGAACCGAGAACAACGGAATAAAATATTAATTTATTACGGGAATCCGTGCCAACCTAATATTTAAATCAAACCGGTGGATTGGTGACAAGTGTCACCCATCCAAGCCTACAATATTCCCATAAAGCAACTTACACTATTTAACTCATTTTTATATTAATTATTTTCCCTCCAATTGTTTCTAGCCCTTGGATCTGCTGCTCAAATGCATCCTGGCCCCTCATTTCTTCTGATTTTCCTTATTCATACACGATCATCCTCTGTCCGTTTCACTCAAACACACAAACACACATTAATCCCCCCCTCCACAACCCGTGCATTTCTTCCATTTTCTCTCCATCCAAACACACGAACCAGCCATCCTCTTCGCACCAAACGACCACCCACAACACCACCATCATCTGGTCTTCACAACCCGTGCACCACCAGCAACCACCAGCCCATTTTCCCGTCCGAAATTCCGTCCAAAAACGCAGACCCGAAACACGACGGAAACGGGTCCAAGAGGCAAACCGTGACAACCACACCACCTCGACACAGGGGAAGCTCCAGTCTACACCGTGGGGACCCCAGGAGCTTAACTGGACGACGGCACGGCCTGCGGCAGCGTCACGGCGGCGGTAAGGTCGAAAACCCGAAAACCCGTATTGATCCCCTGTTTCGAACCATCGTGTTTTAGTGCTAGGAAATTGATTGTGTGATGTTAGGAATGTTCTAGGGTGAGAGACGAGTCGATCACGACTGGTTTGGACGACGGAGACGGCGTGGATCACCGGAGAAGGCGATCGGACTTTGGCCGTGAGTTTCAGAGAAGAACTGGTGAGTTTTCTCCCATTTTCTTTCCATTTTGAGGTTGTAGAACCATAGAACAGACCTAGACGACCCTATAGGGATGAACCCCGTCGAAAATGGTGGCTGGAATCGTACGGTTGAATCGGGTCAAGCCGCGGGTCGACGACGACCCGGTTCCAGTCAAACGGGTCTGACCCGATACTGTAGCATGATGACGTCATCATGCTGACATCATGATGACGTCATCCTGTCAGATATTGTCAGACCAGGGACCAATCAGAACATGCCACGTGTCACCTGACAAGTGTCAGTGATGACGTCATGCTGACGTCAGCAGTACTGTAGCAGCGTTGACCCACGCGTTGACCAGGCGCGTTGGGGCGCGTGTGAACAGTGATTTTGGTGGGACCGGTACCATTTTCAAGGTTTCGACGATACGGATCCAATGGAGGTGGTTTCGTGTCGATCGGAGATCGTTATGTTAGTCAAAATGGGGTTTGAAGCACCGGGAATAGTGCCCGGGATGCGATTTTGAGGCGGATCTGTTCTAGGGTCTTGGTATTGATATTATAGGATCCTTAAGTAACCCTCAGGAATAATAATACAGGTTTATAGAGATCGTTGAGCAGCAAGGACCGAGTGTGAGTGGGCTGTTTGATTTATAAAAGGCTTGCTTGCATAAACTGTTTTACTATTTCCACTGATGAGTCTTATGAACTGTTTATATATGCTATTACAATGTTTTGGGCATGAGACCCGTCCTGATTATATGTGGATTTTGTTTGGGATGTCCGGGGGACATAGGGTAAACTATACTGTTATTGTACTGTACTTTCCTACCTGTGTATATTATCTCCTCCAGGGAGGGTCGTTGGCCTGGGTGGACCCTGGAGTAGTCACGGGGCTCTGACTGAGTGGAGTTGACCCCCATTGGGCTGCTTACTCTCAGGAAGGCATGTTCATATACCTCGGGCAGTGACCGGGATACCAGGAGCTGATGTACCTAGAGAGTCTCGGGTGTGAGACCCTGAGTGGCAACGCGTAGCCTTAGAACCGTGACATCATTTGGGTTGGGTTTTACAGTGCACTGATATGTTGGTTTCACCTTATGATTATTATTGTGGTTCATTTGTTATGATTTCATTATAATATTATGTTTTCACTGCATGCAAGATTTGGAAAACGGAGGGGTAAAACCTTAGGATTATTTTATTATTAAATTGATTTCTAAACTGTTATTTTTGGCCCACTCACCCTTGTTTTACTGACCCCTCCAGACCCTGACACGGAAATAGAGGAGGAGGACCCGGAGGAGGAGGCAGAGGTTTAGTTTGCCTAGCTGTGCACCTGTACACCCACTTGTGGGTAGGTTGAGCACCGAATAAATGTACTCTGACTAGTGTGCTCACGTGTTGTATTTTACTTTCCCTTGTCTGACAGTATCACTTTAAACACTGTGTTTGTACGTTATCTATCTATGTAAGTATTCAGTTTTTATTTAAGGGTAATTTCGGTATGTTTAGAGTCATTGTCAGACGGGAGCGGGTCACGTCCCCGGGTGGTCCCAGTGGGATTGGGACGGGTCCTGTCAGCTTGGTATCAGAGCATTAGGATTAGTAGTCAGAGTACTAGGTTAGCGGTTTGTACTTTGTACATGGTCGCTTTCGATGTCTTTTAACCTGTTTGCCTCTTCACAGTTGGATATGCCTCCCCGACGTGAATCCCGTGCACGTGTTGACGAGGGCAATGGAGGAAATGGAGACACTGCGAACATTGAGCGGGCTCAGCGCCTGGGTGCTACGCACTTCAGTGGGGGAACCGACCCCAAGGAAGCACACCAGTGGATTGACCGCTGGGAGAGGATTTTCGAGGTCATGCACTGTCCTCCGGAGGAGCGTGTCGTACTGGCGACTTTCCTACTGGATGGGAGCGCCTATCGATGGTGGCACAACCTTGTTTTGGCCGGCTGGACCGTTCACACATTCCATGGGAGACCTTCCGATAGCGGTTTCTCAACCAGTTCTATCCACGGTCGTTTCGCAACGCCCGTGAGGCGGAGTTTCTGCAACTCCGGCAGGGGGATCAGACTGTAGCAGAGTACGAGGAGACCTTCCTGATGTTGTCTCGCTTTGCTGAGAACTTCGTGATCACCGAGGCAGACCGATGTCGCAGATTTGAGTGGGGCTTGCGACCTGAGATTCAGGCGATGGTGACTGCAACACCCTTTGCTTCCATGAGGGATCTGACTGATGCGGCGACCAGGGTTGAGAACAGTATCCTGGCTCGTCAGCGAGCTGAGGGGGAGACACGGCGACGTGATCGCCCACACTTGGGATTCTCGGGCTGTCGTGGCTCGAAGGGAGGACATTCTGGTGGATCTAGGGTTTATCCGACCCAGTACATCACCATGGGGAGCGCCGGTCTTATTTGTGAAAAAGAAGGAGGGTAGTTTACGGTTGTGTGTGGATTATCGGCAGTTGAACAAGGCTACGGTAAGGAACCAGTATCCCTTACCCAGGATCGATGATTTGTTCGATCAATTACGAGGAGCGCGGTATTTCTCCAAGATAGATCTGAGGTCAGGATACCATCAACTGAGAATAGTCGAGGGGGATGTTCAGAAAACAGCTTTTCGAACGAGGTATGGGCATTATGAGTTCTTAGTGATGCCCTTTGGATTGACGAATGGACCAGCTGCATTCATGGACTTGATGAATCGAGTCTTTCGAGCATACTTGGATAAATTTGTGATCGTGTTTATCGACGATATCTTGGTGTATTCCAAGAGTGTCAGGGCTCATGAGGAGCACTTACGAATGGTATTGGGTAAACTACGACAGGAGCAGCTGTATGCTAAGTTAAGCAAGTGTCAGTTTTGGCTAAATAGTATTGGATTCTTGGGTCACATTATATCACCCGAGGGGATAAGTGTGGATCCTCAGAAAACGGAGGCTGTGACGAATTGGCCAAGACCGACCACGGTGACGAAAGTGCGAAGTTTTGTTGGGTTAGCAGGCTATTATCGGAGATTCGTAGAGGGTTTCTCCCAGATTGCCGCACCATTGACTCGGTTAACCCGAAAAGGGGTGAAGTTTATATGGGACGACCAGTGTGAACAAAGTTTTCAGGAATTAAAGTTCCGATTAACCACTGCACCTGTCCTTGCATTACCAGACAGCAGTGGAGAGTTCGTGGTATATAGTGATGCATCGCTGCAGGGTTTGGGTTGTGTATTGATGCAGAATGGAAAAGTGATTGCTTACACATCCCGGCAGCTGAAGACGCACGAGTTGAACTACCCTACTCATGATTTGGAATTGGCAGCGGTGGTTCATGCTCTAAAGATCTGGAGACATCATTTGTTCGGTGTGACATGCCGAATATTCACCGATCACCAGAGTCTTAAACATTTGTTCACACAGAAGGAACTCAACATGAGACAGCGGAGATGGTTGGAATTGTTGAAGGATTATGACTGTACGATCGAGTACCATCCTGGCAAGGCAAATGTTGTAGCTGATGCACTTAGCAGGAAGTCGGCGGGATCAGTTGCGCATTTGAGATTGGTGTATCTTCCTTTGCTAGTGGAACTTCGGAAGAGCGGAGTTATGTTAGGGATGGACGATTAGGGAGCCTTGTTGGCTAGCTTTCATGTGCGACCCGTGTTGGTCGACAGAATCATCGAGGCTCAACTACAGGACCAGATACTTTGTGATTACAGGAACGAGGTTGAATCCGGACAGAGACAAGATTTCTCCGTCAGGGGCGATGGAGCATTAGTAAAGCTTGGGAGATTGTGTGTACCTGCGGTACCAGAGTTGAGGAGATAGATTTTAGACGAGGCCCACAGTTCGGCCTATGCTATGCATCCAGGAGGGACAAAGATGTACCGTACCCTCCGGGACTATTATTGGTGGCCAGGGATGAAAAGGGAGATAGCTGAGTTTGTCAGCAAATGTTTGATCTGTCAGCAGGTCAAAGCAGAACGGCAGCGTCCGTATGGGGCTATGCAGCCACTTCCAATTCCACAATGGAAGTGGGATCATATTAAAATGGACTTTGTCTTCAAGTTACCGAAGACAAGGAGTGGAGTTGATGGAGTCTGGGTAATAGTGGACCGGTTGACTAAATCAGCGCATTTTCTGCCTGTACGTGAGACGTACAAGCTAAACCGTTTGGCCCAGCTATTCATTAATGAGATCATTCGACTACACGGTACCTTAGAGTCGATCGTGTCGGATCGGGATCCGCGTTTCACATCCAGGTTTTGGAGGAGTCTACAGACTACTTTGGGTATGAAATTGCACTTCAGTACGGCATTCCACCCACAGACCGACGGACAGTCTGAAAGGACAATACAAACTCTCGAGGACATGATGAGAGCCTGCGTGTTGCAATTCCAGGATTCGTGGGCTGATCGATTGCCATTGATGGAGTTTGCCTACAATAACAGCTACCATGCGAGTATAGGGATGGCGCCCTATGAGGCCCTGTATGGTCGACAGTGCAGAACACCGGTATGCTGGATGGAGATCAGAGAAAGAACCGCAGTGGGGCTGGATCTGATGGATATGACCCAGGAGACAGTTCGGGTTATTCGGGAGAGATTGAAGGCGGCCCAGGATCGTCAGAAGAGCTATGCGGATCGACGGATCCGAGATTTAGAGTTCGAGGTTGGTGACTTTGTCTTTTTAAAGCTATCGCCGTGGAAAGGGATTCTTCGATTTGGACGACGCGGGAGATTGAGTCCTCGTTATATCGGACCATATGAGATTGTCGAGAGGATTGGTCCAGTGGCTTGCCGTTTAGCACTACCTTCGGAGCTTTCCCGAGTACATGATGTATTTCATGTGTCAATGCTACGGAAGTATCTTCGGGATGACTCTCATGCACTACCAGAGCAACCACTGGAACTGATGACAGATTTGAGTTTTGAGGAACGGCCAGTGCAGATTCTGGATAGGAAGGAAAAGGTCTTAAGGAACAAGACGATTTCTTTGGTTAAAGTACTATGGCGGAACCACGAGGTGGAGGAAGCGACATGGGAACCCGAGGAATTGATGAGAGGGCAGTACCCATACTTGTTTGAGTAAATTTCGAGGACGAAATTTCTGTAAGGAGGGTAGGTTGTAACGACCCGAACCGAGAATAATAATATTTTAATGTAAAAAGACTATTTTGCCCCTAAAGGGGGAAAACTTTGACTTTTGGCCCGGGCAACAATTTGGACTTTGACCCATGACTATGACGTAGGGCGGGATGTCACGAATCCGTAGACAGGCGGCACGCCGAAATCGGAGTTCGTATGAAGAAGTTATGGTCAAAGAAGCGTTTTAGCGGAATTTACGAACCGAGAACAACGGAATAAAATATTAATTTATTACGGGAATCCGTGCCAACCTAATATTTAAATCAAACCGGTGGATTGGTGACAAGTGTCACCCATCCAAGCCTACACTATTCCCATAAAGCAACTTACACTATTTAACTCATTTTTATATTAATTATTTTCCCTCCAATTGTTTCTAGCCCTTGGATCTACTGCTCAAATGCATCCTGGCCCTTCATTTCTTCTGATTTTCCTTATTCATGCACGATCATCCTCTGTCCGTTTCACTCAAACACACAAACACACATTCATCCCCCCTCCACAACCCGTGCATTTCTTCCATTTTCTCTCCATCCAAACACACGAACCAGCCATCCTCTTCGCACCAAACGACCACCCACAACACCACCATCATCTGGTCTTCACAACCCGTGCACCACCAGCAACCACCAGCCCATTTTCCCGTCCGAAATTCCGTCCAAAAACGCAGACCCGAAACACGACGGAAACGGGTCCAAGAGGCAAACCGTGACAACCACACCACCTCGACGCAGGGGAAGCTCCAGTCTACACCGTGGGGACCCCAGGAGCTTAACTGGACGACGGCACGGCCTGCGGCGGCGTCACGGCGGCGGTAAGGTCGAAAACCCGAAAACCCGTTTTGATCCCCTGTTTCGAACCATCGTGTTTTAGTGCTAGGAAATTGATTGTGTGATGTTAGGAATGTTCTAGGGTGAGAGACGAGTCGATCACGACTGGTTTGGACGACGGAGACGGCGTGGATCACCGGAGAAGGCGATCGGACTTTGGCCGTGAGTTTCAGAGAAGAACTGGTGAGTTTTCTCCCATTTTCTTTCCATTTTGAGGTTGTAGAACCATAGAACAGACCTAGACGACCCTATAGGGATGAACCCCGTCGAAAATGGTGGCCGGAATCGTACGGTTGAATCGGGTCAAGCCGCGGGTCGACGGCGACCCGGTTCCAATCAAACGGGTCTGACCCGATACTGTAGCATGATGACGTCATCATGCTGACGTCACTTCTGACGTCATGATGACGTCATCCTGTCAGATATTGTCAGACCAGGGACCAATCAGAACATGCCACGTGTCACCTGACAAGTGTCAGTGATGACGTCATGCTGACGTCAGCATGACGTCACTGCTGACGTCAGCAGTACTGTAGCAGCGTTGACCCACGCGTTGACCAGGTGCGTTGGGGCGCGTGTGAACAGTGATTTTGGTGGGGCCGGTACCATTTTCAAGGTTTCGACGATACGGATCCAATGGAGGTGGTTTCGTGTCGATCGGAGATCGTTATGTTAGTCAAAATGGGGTTTGAAGCACCGGGAATAGTGCCCGGGATGCGATTTTGAGGCGGATCTGTTCTAGGGTCTTGGTATTGATATTATAGGATCCTTAAGTAACCCTCAGGAATAATAATACAGGTTTATAGAGATCGTTGAGCAGCAAGGACCGAGTGTGAGTGGGTTGTTTGATTTATAAAAGGCTTGCTTGCATAAACTGTTTTACTATTTCCACTGATGAGTCTTATGAACTGTTTATATATGCTATTACAATGTTTTGGGCATGAGACCCGTCTTGATTATATGTGGATTTTGTTTGGGATGTCCGGGGGACATAGGGTAAACTATACTGTTATTGTACTGTACTTTCCTACTTGTGTATATTATCTCCTCCAGGGAGGGTCGTTGGCCTGGGTGGACCCTGGAGTAGTCACGGGGCTCTGACTGAGTGGAGTTGACCCCCGTTGGGCTGCTTACTCTCAGGAAGGCATGTTCATATACCTCGGGCAGTGACCGGGATACCGGGAGCTGATGTACCTAGAGAGTCTCGGGTGTGAGACCCTAAGTGGCAACGCGTAGCCTTAGAACCGTGACATCATTTGGGTTGGGTTTTACAGTGCACTGATATGTTGGTTTCAACTTATGATTATTATTGTGGTTCATTTGTTATGATTTCATTATAATATTATGTTTTCACTGCATGCAAGATTTGGAAAACGGAGGGGTAAAACCTTAGGATTATTTTATTATTAAATTGATTTCTAAACTGTTATTTTTGGCCCACTCACCCTTGTTTTACTGACCCCTCCAGACCCTGACACGGAAATAGAGGAGGAGGACCCGGAGGAGGAGGCAGAGGTTTAGTTTGCCTAGCTGTGCACCTGTACACCCACTTGTGGGTAGGTTGAGCACCGAATAAATGTACTCTGACTAGTGTGCTCACGTGTTGTATTTTACTTTCCCTTGTCTGACAGTATCACTTTAAACACTGTGTTTGTACGTTATCTATCTATGTAAGTATTCGGTTTTTATTTAAGGGTAATTTCGGTATGTTTAGAGTCATTGTCAGACGGGAGCGGGTCACGTCCCCGGGTGGTCCCAGTGGGATTGGGACGGGTCCTGTCAGCTTGGTATCAGAGCATTAGGATTAGTAGTCAGAGTACTAGGTTAGCGGTTTGTACTTTGTACATGGTCGCTTTCGATGTCTTTTAACCTGTTTGCCTCTTCACAGTTGGATATGCCTCCCCGACGTGAACCCCGTGCACGTGTTGACGAGGGCAATGGAGGAAATGGAGACACTGCGAACATTGAGCGGGCTCAGCGCCTGGGTGCTACGCACTTCAGTGGGGGAACCGACCCCAAGGAAGCACACCAGTGGATTGACCGCTGGGAGAGGATTTTCGAGGTCATGCACTGTCCTCCGGAGGAGCGTGTCGTACTGGCGACTTTCCTACTGGATGGGAGCGCCTATCGATGGTGGCACAACCTTGTTTTGGCCGGCTGGACCGTTCACACCATTCCATGGGAGACCTTCCGATAGCGGTTTCTCAACCAGTTCTATCCACGGTCGTTTCGCAACGCCCGTGAGGCTGAGTTTCTGCAACTCCAGCAGGGGGATCAGACTGTAGCAGAGTACGAGGAGACCTTCCTGATGTTGTCTCGCTTTGCTGAGAACTTCGTGATCACCGAGGCAGACCGATGTCGCAGATTTGAGTGGGGCTTGCGACCTGAGATTCAGGCGATGGTGACTGCAACACCCTTTGCTTCCATGAGGGATCTGACTGATGCGGCGACCAGGGTTGAGAACAGTATCCTGGCTCGTCAGCGAGCTGAGGGGGAGACACGGCGACGTGATCGCCCACACTTGGGATTCTCGGGCTGTCGTGGCTCGAAGGGAGGACATTCTGGTGGATCTAGGGTTTATCCGACCCAGTACATCACCATGGGGAGCGCCGGTCTTATTTGTGAAAAAGAAGGAGGGTAGTTTACGGTTGTGTGTGGATTATCGGCAGTTGAACAAGGCTACGGTAAGGAACCAGTATCCCTTACCCAGGATCGATGATTTGTTCGATCAATTACGAGGAGCGCGGTATTTCTCCAAGATAGATCTGAGGTCAGGATACCATCAACTGAGAATAGTCGAGGGGGATGTTCAGAAAACAGCTTTTCGAACGAGGTATGGGCATTATGAGTTCTTAGTGATGCCCTTTGGATTGACGAATGGACCAGCTGCATTCATGGACTTGATGAATTGAGTCTTTCGAGCATACTTGGATAAATTTGTGATCGTGTTTATCGACGATATCTTGGTGTATTCCAAGAGTGTCAGGGCTCATGAGGAGCACTTACGAATGGTATTGGGTAAACTACGACAGGAGCAGCTGTATGCTAAGTTAAGCAAGTGTCAGTTTTGGCTAAATAGTATTGGATTCTTGGGTCACATTATATCACCCGAGGGGATAAGTGTGGATCCTCAGAAAACGGAGGCTGTGACGAATTGGCCAAGACCGACCACGGTGACGAAAGTGCGAAGTTTTGTTGGGTTAGCAGGCTATTATCGGAGATTCGTAGAGGGTTTCTCCCAGATTGCCGCACCATTGACTCGGTTAACCCGAAAAGGGGTGAAGTTTATATGGGACGACCAGTGTGAACAGAGTTTTCAGGAATTAAAGTTCCGATTAACCACTGCACCTGTCCTTGCATTACCAGACAGCAGTGGAGAGTTCGTGGTATATAGTGATGCATCGCTGCAGGGTTTGGGTTGTGTATTGATGCAGAATGGAAAAGTGATTGCTTACACATCCCGGCAGCTGAAGACGCACGAGTTGAACTACCCTACTCATGATTTGGAATTGGCAGCGGTGGTTCATGCTCTAAAGATCTGGAGACATCATTTGTTCGGTGTGACATGCCGAATATTCACCGATCACCAGAGTCTTAAACATTTGTTCACACAGAAGGAACTCAACATGAGACAGCGGAGATGGTTGGAATTGTTGAAGGATTATGACTGTACGATCGAGTACCATCCTGGCAAGGCAAATGTTGTAGCTGATGCACTTAGCAGGAAGTCGGCGGGATCAGTTGCGCATTTGAGATTGGTGTATCTTCCTTTGCTAGTGGAACTTCGGAAGAGCGGAGTTATGTTAGGGATGGACGATTAGGGAGCCTTGTTGGCTAGCTTTCATGTGCGACCCGTGTTGGTCGACAGAATCATCGAGGCTCAACTACAGGACCAGATACTTTGTGATTACAGGAACGAGGTTGAATCCGGACAGAGACAAGATTTCTCCGTCAGGGGCGATGGAGCATTAGTAAAGCTTGGGAGATTGTGTGTACCTGCGGTACCAGAGTTGAGGAGATAGATTTTAGACGAGGCCCACAGTTCGGCCTATGCTATGCATCCAGGAGGGACAAAGATGTACCGTACCCTCCGGGACTATTATTGGTGGCCAGGGATGAAAAGGGAGATAGCTGAGTTTGTCAGCAAATGTTTGATCTGTCAGCAGGTCAAAGCAGAACGGCAGCGTCCGTATGGGGCTATGCAGCCACTTCCAATTCCACAATGGAAGTGGGATCATATTAAAATGGACTTTGTCTTCAAGTTACCGAAGACAAGGAGTGGAGTTGATGGAGTCTGGGTAATAGTGGACCGGTTGACTAAATCAGCGCATTTTCTGCCTGTACGTGAGACGTACAAGCTAAACCGTTTGGCCCAGCTATTCATTAATGAGATCATTCGACTACACGGTACCTTAGAGTCGATCGTGTCGGATCGGGATCCGCGTTTCACATCCAGGTTTTGGAGGAGTCTACAGACTACTTTGGGTATGAAATTGCACTTCAGTACGGCATTCCACCCACAGACCGACGGACAGTCTGAAAGGACAATACAAACTCTCGAGGACATGATGAGAGCCTGCGTGTTGCAATTCCAGGATTCGTGGGCTGATCGATTGCCATTGATGGAGTTTGCCTACAATAACAGCTACCATGCGAGTATAGGGATGGCGCCCTATGAGGCCCTGTATGGTCGACAGTGCAGAACACCGGTATGCTGGATGGAGATCGGAGAAAGAACCGCAGTGGGGCCGGATCTGATGGATATGACCCAGGAGACAGTTCGGGTTATTCGGGAGAGATTGAAGGCGGCCCAGGATCGTCAGAAGAGCTATGCGGATCGACGGATCCGAGATTTAGAGTTCGAGGTTGGTGACTTTGTCTTTTTAAAGTTATCGCCGTGGAAAGGGATTCTTCGATTTGGACGACGCGGGAGATTGAGTCCTCGTTATATCGGACCATATGAGATTGTCGAGAGGATTGGTCCAGTGGCTTACCGTTTAGCACTACCTTCGGAGCTTTCCCGAGTACATGATGTATTTCATGTGTCAATGCTACGGAAGTATCTTCGGGATGACTCTCATGCACTACCAGAGCAACCACTGGAACTGATGACAGATTTGAGTTTTGAGGAACGGCCAGTGCAGATTCTGGATAGGAAGGAAAAGGTCTTAAGGAACAAGACGATTTCTTTGGTTAAAGTACTATGGCGGAACCACGAGGTGGAGGAAGCGACATGGGAACCCGAGGAATTGATGAGAGGGCAGTACCCATACTTGTTTGAGTAAATTTCGAGGACGAAATTTCTGTAAGGAGGGTAGGTTGTAACGACCCGAACCGAGAATAATAATATTTTAATGTAAAAAGACTATTTTGCCCCTAAAGGGGGAAAACTTTGACTTTTGGCCCGGGCAACAATTTGGACTTTGACCCATGACTATGACGTAGGGCGGGATGTCACGAATCCGTAGACAGGCGGCACGCCGAAATCGGAGTTCGTATGAAGAAGTTATGGTCAAAGAAGCGTTTTAGCGGAATTTACGAACCGAGAACAACGGAATAAAATATTAATTTATTACGGGAATCCGTGCCAACCTAATATTTAAATCAAACCGGTGGATTGGTGACAAGTGTCACCCATCCAAGCCTACACTATTCCCATAAAGCAACTTACACTATTTAACTCATTTTTATATTAATTATTTTCCCTCCAATTGTTTCTAGCCCTTGGATCTACTGCTCAAATGCATCCTGGCCCTTCATTTCTTCTGATTTTCCTTATTCATGCACGATCATCCTCTGTCCGTTTCACTCAAACACACAAACACACATTCATCCCCCCTCCACAACCCGTGCATTTCTTCCATTTTCTCTCCATCCAAACACACGAACCAGCCATCCTCTTCGCACCAAACGACCACCCACAACACCACCATCATCTGGTCTTCACAACCCGTGCACCACCAGCAACCACCAGCCCATTTTCCCGTCCGAAATTCCGTCCAAAAACGCAGACCCGAAACACGACGGAAACGGGTCCAAGAGGCAAACCGTGACAACCACACCACCTCGACGCAGGGGAAGCTCCAGTCTACACCGTGGGGACCCCAGGAGCTTAACTGGACGACGGCACGGCCTGCGGCGGCGTCACGGCGGCGGTAAGGTCGAAAACCCGAAAACCCGTTTTGATCCCCTGTTTCGAACCATCGTGTTTTAGTGCTAGGAAATTGATTGTGTGATGTTAGGAATGTTCTAGGGTGAGAGACGAGTCGATCACGACTGGTTTGGACGACGGAGACGGCGTGGATCACCGGAGAAGGCGATCGGACTTTGGCCGTGAGTTTCAGAGAAGAACTGGTGAGTTTTCTCCCATTTTCTTTCCATTTTGAGGTTGTAGAACCATAGAACAGACCTAGACGACCCTATAGGGATGAACCCCGTCGAAAATGGTGGCCGGAATCGTACGGTTGAATCGGGTCAAGCCGCGGGTCGACGGCGACCCGGTTCCAATCAAACGGGTCTGACCCGATACTGTAGCATGATGACGTCATCATGCTGACGTCACTTCTGACGTCATGATGACGTCATCCTGTCAGATATTGTCAGACCAGGGACCAATCAGAACATGCCACGTGTCACCTGACAAGTGTCAGTGATGACGTCATGCTGACGTCAGCATGACGTCACTGCTGACGTCAGCAGTACTGTAGCAGCGTTGACCCACGCGTTGACCAGGTGCGTTGGGGCGCGTGTGAACAGTGATTTTGGTGGGGCCGGTACCATTTTCAAGGTTTCGACGATACGGATCCAATGGAGGTGGTTTCGTGTCGATCGGAGATCGTTATGTTAGTCAAAATGGGGTTTGAAGCACCGGGAATAGTGCCCGGGATGCGATTTTGAGGCGGATCTGTTCTAGGGTCTTGGTATTGATATTATAGGATCCTTAAGTAACCCTCAGGAATAATAATACAGGTTTATAGAGATCGTTGAGCAGCAAGGACCGAGTGTGAGTGGGTTGTTTGATTTATAAAAGGCTTGCTTGCATAAACTGTTTTACTATTTCCACTGATGAGTCTTATGAACTGTTTATATATGCTATTACAATGTTTTGGGCATGAGACCCGTCTTGATTATATGTGGATTTTGTTTGGGATGTCCGGGGGACATAGGGTAAACTATACTGTTATTGTACTGTACTTTCCTACTTGTGTATATTATCTCCTCCAGGGAGGGTCGTTGGCCTGGGTGGACCCTGGAGTAGTCACGGGGCTCTGACTGAGTGGAGTTGACCCCCGTTGGGCTGCTTACTCTCAGGAAGGCATGTTCATATACCTCGGGCAGTGACCGGGATACCGGGAGCTGATGTACCTAGAGAGTCTCGGGTGTGAGACCCTAAGTGGCAACGCGTAGCCTTAGAACCGTGACATCATTTGGGTTGGGTTTTACAGTGCACTGATATGTTGGTTTCAACTTATGATTATTATTGTGGTTCATTTGTTATGATTTCATTATAATATTATGTTTTCACTGCATGCAAGATTTGGAAAACGGAGGGGTAAAACCTTAGGATTATTTTATTATTAAATTGATTTCTAAACTGTTATTTTTGGCCCACTCACCCTTGTTTTACTGACCCCTCCAGACCCTGACACGGAAATAGAGGAGGAGGACCCGGAGGAGGAGGCAGAGGTTTAGTTTGCCTAGCTGTGCACCTGTACACCCACTTGTGGGTAGGTTGAGCACCGAATAAATGTACTCTGACTAGTGTGCTCACGTGTTGTATTTTACTTTCCCTTGTCTGACAGTATCACTTTAAACACTGTGTTTGTACGTTATCTATCTATGTAAGTATTCGGTTTTTATTTAAGGGTAATTTCGGTATGTTTAGAGTCATTGTCAGACGGGAGCGGGTCACGTCCCCGGGTGGTCCCAGTGGGATTGGGACGGGTCCTGTCAGCTTGGTATCAGAGCATTAGGATTAGTAGTCAGAGTACTAGGTTAGCGGTTTGTACTTTGTACATGGTCGCTTTCGATGTCTTTTAACCTGTTTGCCTCTTCACAGTTGGATATGCCTCCCCGACGTGAACCCCGTGCACGTGTTGACGAGGGCAATGGAGGAAATGGAGACACTGCGAACATTGAGCGGGCTCAGCGCCTGGGTGCTACGCACTTCAGTGGGGGAACCGACCCCAAGGAAGCACACCAGTGGATTGACCGCTGGGAGAGGATTTTCGAGGTCATGCACTGTCCTCCGGAGGAGCGTGTCGTACTGGCGACTTTCCTACTGGATGGGAGCGCCTATCGATGGTGGCACAACCTTGTTTTGGCCGGCTGGACCGTTCACACCATTCCATGGGAGACCTTCCGATAGCGGTTTCTCAACCAGTTCTATCCACGGTCGTTTCGCAACGCCCGTGAGGCTGAGTTTCTGCAACTCCAGCAGGGGGATCAGACTGTAGCAGAGTACGAGGAGACCTTCCTGATGTTGTCTCGCTTTGCTGAGAACTTCGTGATCACCGAGGCAGACCGATGTCGCAGATTTGAGTGGGGCTTGCGACCTGAGATTCAGGCGATGGTGACTGCAACACCCTTTGCTTCCATGAGGGATCTGACTGATGCGGCGACCAGGGTTGAGAACAGTATCCTGGCTCGTCAGCGAGCTGAGGGGGAGACACGGCGACGTGATCGCCCACACTTGGGATTCTCGGGCTGTCGTGGCTCGAAGGGAGGACATTCTGGTGGATCTAGGGTTTATCCGACCCAGTACATCACCATGGGGAGCGCCGGTCTTATTTGTGAAAAAGAAGGAGGGTAGTTTACGGTTGTGTGTGGATTATCGGCAGTTGAACAAGGCTACGGTAAGGAACCAGTATCCCTTACCCAGGATCGATGATTTGTTCGATCAATTACGAGGAGCGCGGTATTTCTCCAAGATAGATCTGAGGTCAGGATACCATCAACTGAGAATAGTCGAGGGGGATGTTCAGAAAACAGCTTTTCGAACGAGGTATGGGCATTATGAGTTCTTAGTGATGCCCTTTGGATTGACGAATGGACCAGCTGCATTCATGGACTTGATGAATTGAGTCTTTCGAGCATACTTGGATAAATTTGTGATCGTGTTTATCGACGATATCTTGGTGTATTCCAAGAGTGTCAGGGCTCATGAGGAGCACTTACGAATGGTATTGGGTAAACTACGACAGGAGCAGCTGTATGCTAAGTTAAGCAAGTGTCAGTTTTGGCTAAATAGTATTGGATTCTTGGGTCACATTATATCACCCGAGGGGATAAGTGTGGATCCTCAGAAAACGGAGGCTGTGACGAATTGGCCAAGACCGACCACGGTGACGAAAGTGCGAAGTTTTGTTGGGTTAGCAGGCTATTATCGGAGATTCGTAGAGGGTTTCTCCCAGATTGCCGCACCATTGACTCGGTTAACCCGAAAAGGGGTGAAGTTTATATGGGACGACCAGTGTGAACAGAGTTTTCAGGAATTAAAGTTCCGATTAACCACTGCACCTGTCCTTGCATTACCAGACAGCAGTGGAGAGTTCGTGGTATATAGTGATGCATCGCTGCAGGGTTTGGGTTGTGTATTGATGCAGAATGGAAAAGTGATTGCTTACACATCCCGGCAGCTGAAGACGCACGAGTTGAACTACCCTACTCATGATTTGGAATTGGCAGCGGTGGTTCATGCTCTAAAGATCTGGAGACATCATTTGTTCGGTGTGACATGCCGAATATTCACCGATCACCAGAGTCTTAAACATTTGTTCACACAGAAGGAACTCAACATGAGACAGCGGAGATGGTTGGAATTGTTGAAGGATTATGACTGTACGATCGAGTACCATCCTGGCAAGGCAAATGTTGTAGCTGATGCACTTAGCAGGAAGTCGGCGGGATCAGTTGCGCATTTGAGATTGGTGTATCTTCCTTTGCTAGTGGAACTTCGGAAGAGCGGAGTTATGTTAGGGATGGACGATTAGGGAGCCTTGTTGGCTAGCTTTCATGTGCGACCCGTGTTGGTCGACAGAATCATCGAGGCTCAACTACAGGACCAGATACTTTGTGATTACAGGAACGAGGTTGAATCCGGACAGAGACAAGATTTCTCCGTCAGGGGCGATGGAGCATTAGTAAAGCTTGGGAGATTGTGTGTACCTGCGGTACCAGAGTTGAGGAGATAGATTTTAGACGAGGCCCACAGTTCGGCCTATGCTATGCATCCAGGAGGGACAAAGATGTACCGTACCCTCCGGGACTATTATTGGTGGCCAGGGATGAAAAGGGAGATAGCTGAGTTTGTCAGCAAATGTTTGATCTGTCAGCAGGTCAAAGCAGAACGGCAGCGTCCGTATGGGGCTATGCAGCCACTTCCAATTCCACAATGGAAGTGGGATCATATTAAAATGGACTTTGTCTTCAAGTTACCGAAGACAAGGAGTGGAGTTGATGGAGTCTGGGTAATAGTGGACCGGTTGACTAAATCAGCGCATTTTCTGCCTGTACGTGAGACGTACAAGCTAAACCGTTTGGCCCAGCTATTCATTAATGAGATCATTCGACTACACGGTACCTTAGAGTCGATCGTGTCGGATCGGGATCCGCGTTTCACATCCAGGTTTTGGAGGAGTCTACAGACTACTTTGGGTATGAAATTGCACTTCAGTACGGCATTCCACCCACAGACCGACGGACAGTCTGAAAGGACAATACAAACTCTCGAGGACATGATGAGAGCCTGCGTGTTGCAATTCCAGGATTCGTGGGCTGATCGATTGCCATTGATGGAGTTTGCCTACAATAACAGCTACCATGCGAGTATAGGGATGGCGCCCTATGAGGCCCTGTATGGTCGACAGTGCAGAACACCGGTATGCTGGATGGAGATCGGAGAAAGAACCGCAGTGGGGCCGGATCTGATGGATATGACCCAGGAGACAGTTCGGGTTATTCGGGAGAGATTGAAGGCGGCCCAGGATCGTCAGAAGAGCTATGCGGATCGACGGATCCGAGATTTAGAGTTCGAGGTTGGTGACTTTGTCTTTTTAAAGTTATCGCCGTGGAAAGGGATTCTTCGATTTGGACGACGCGGGAGATTGAGTCCTCGTTATATCGGACCATATGAGATTGTCGAGAGGATTGGTCCAGTGGCTTACCGTTTAGCACTACCTTCGGAGCTTTCCCGAGTACATGATGTATTTCATGTGTCAATGCTACGGAAGTATCTTCGGGATGACTCTCATGCACTACCAGAGCAACCACTGGAACTGATGACAGATTTGAGTTTTGAGGAACGGCCAGTGCAGATTCTGGATAGGAAGGAAAAGGTCTTAAGGAACAAGACGATTTCTTTGGTTAAAGTACTATGGCGGAACCACGAGGTGGAGGAAGCGACATGGGAACCCGAGGAATTGATGAGAGGGCAGTACCCATACTTGTTTGAGTAAATTTCGAGGACGAAATTTCTGTAAGGAGGGTAGGTTGTAACGACCCGAACCGAGAATAATAATATTTTAATGTAAAAAGACTATTTTGCCCCTAAAGGGGGAAAACTTTGACTTTTGGCCCGGGCAACAATTTGGACTTTGACCCATGACTATGACGTAGGGCGGGATGTCACGAATCCGTAGACAGGCGGCACGCCGAAATCGGAGTTCGTATGAAGAAGTTATGGTCAAAGAAGCGTTTTAGCGGAATTTACGAACCGAGAACAACGGAATAAAATATTAATTTATTACGGGAATCCGTGCCAACCTAATATTTAAATCAAACCGGTGGATTGGTGACAAGTGTCACCCATCCAAGCCTACACTATTCCCATAAAGCAACTTACACTATTTAACTCATTTTTATATTAATTATTTTCCCTCCAATTGTTTCTAGCCCTTGGATCTACTGCTCAAATGCATCCTGGCCCTTCATTTCTTCTGATTTTCCTTATTCATGCACGATCATCCTCTGTCCGTTTCACTCAAACACACAAACACACATTCATCCCCCCTCCACAACCCGTGCATTTCTTCCATTTTCTCTCCATCCAAACACACGAACCAGCCATCCTCTTCGCACCAAACGACCACCCACAACACCACCATCATCTGGTCTTCACAACCCGTGCACCACCAGCAACCACCAGCCCATTTTCCCGTCCGAAATTCCGTCCAAAAACGCAGACCCGAAACACGACGGAAACGGGTCCAAGAGGCAAACCGTGACAACCACACCACCTCGACGCAGGGGAAGCTCCAGTCTACACCGTGGGGACCCCAGGAGCTTAACTGGACGACGGCACGGCCTGCGGCGGCGTCACGGCGGCGGTAAGGTCGAAAACCCGAAAACCCGTTTTGATCCCCTGTTTCGAACCATCGTGTTTTAGTGCTAGGAAATTGATTGTGTGATGTTAGGAATGTTCTAGGGTGAGAGACGAGTCGATCACGACTGGTTTGGACGACGGAGACGGCGTGGATCACCGGAGAAGGCGATCGGACTTTGGCCGTGAGTTTCAGAGAAGAACTGGTGAGTTTTCTCCCATTTTCTTTCCATTTTGAGGTTGTAGAACCATAGAACAGACCTAGACGACCCTATAGGGATGAACCCCGTCGAAAATGGTGGCCGGAATCGTACGGTTGAATCGGGTCAAGCCGCGGGTCGACGGCGACCCGGTTCCAATCAAACGGGTCTGACCCGATACTGTAGCATGATGACGTCATCATGCTGACGTCACTTCTGACGTCATGATGACGTCATCCTGTCAGATATTGTCAGACCAGGGACCAATCAGAACATGCCACGTGTCACCTGACAAGTGTCAGTGATGACGTCACTGCTGACGTCAGCAGTACTGTAGCAGCGTTGACCCACGCGTTGACCAGGTGCGTTGGGGCGCGTGTGAACAGTGATTTTGGTGGGGCCGGTACCATTTTCAAGGTTTCGACGATACGGATCCAATGGAGGTGGTTTCGTGTCGATCGGAGATCGTTATGTTAGTCAAAATGGGGTTTGAAGCACCGGGAATAGTGCCCGGGATGCGATTTTGAGGCGGATCTGTTCTAGGGTCTTGGTATTGATATTATAGGATCCTTAAGTAACCCTCAGGAATAATAATACAGGTTTATAGAGATCGTTGAGCAGCAAGGACCGAGTGTGAGTGGGCTGTTTGATTTATAAAAGGCTTGCTTGCATAAACTGTTTTACTATTTCCACTGATGAGTCTTATGAACTGTTTATATATGCTATTACAATGTTTTGGGCATGAGACCCGTCTTGATTATATGTGGATTTTGTTTGGGATGTCCGGGGGACATAGGGTAAACTATACTGTTATTGTACTGTACTTTCCTACCTGTGTATATTATCTCCTCCAGGGAGGGTCGTTGGCCTGGGTGGACCCTGGAGTAGTCACGGGGCTCTGACTGAGTGGAGTTGACCCCCATTGGGCTGCTTACTCTCAGGAAGGCATGTTCATATACCTCGGGCAGTGACCGGGATACCGGGAGCTGATGTACCTAGAGAGTCTCGGGTGTGAGACCCTGAGTGGCAACGCGTAGCCTTAGAACCGTGACATCATTTAGGTTGGGTTTTACAGTGCACTGATATGTTGGTTTCACCTTACGATTATTATTGTGGTTCATTTGTTATGATTTCATTATAATATTATGTTTTCACTGCATGCAAGATTTGGAAAACGGAGGGGTAAAACCTTAGGATTATTTTATTATTAAATTGATTTCTAAACTGTTATTTTTGGCACACTCACCCTTGTTTTACTGACCCCTCCAGACCCTGACACGGAAATAGAGGAGGAGGACCCGGAGGAGGAGGCAGAGGTTTAGTTTGCCTAGCTGTGCACCTGTACACCCACTTGTGGGTAGGTTGAGCACCGAATAAATGTACTCTGACTAGTGTGCTCACGTGTTGTATTTTACTTTCCCTTGTCTGACAGTATCACTTTAAACACTGTGTTTGTACGTTATCTATCTATGTAAGTATTCGGTTTTTATTTAAGGGTAATTTCGGTATGTTTAGAGTCATTGTCAGACGGGAGCGGGTCATGTCCCCGGGTGGTCCCAGTGGGATTGGGACGGGTCCTGTCAACATCTGTGTTCAACCATGAGGCATTGCAATTGACCTTCACGATCGAGTCCGACGGGGGACACCAGGTAGCAGAGGCAATCTGTGGATTGCAGGACGGGCCAGGAGGGGAATGGTGAGAAATAAGAGAACACCAGAATTCAGAGACATACCGAAAAATGGCTTGGATGATGATAGAGGGATTAAACGGGCGGCCCTCAAAGAGAAATTTGCAACGGTTCTTCCAGATTTCCCAACAAGTAAATGCAACAACAGATGCAATCAAACCTTGATTACCATCTACTCCCATAAAGGGGGAGTGGATGGTACGCAACCATGCTTCAAAAGAAGTCAATTTGGAAATATCAATCTGGTAGTTGAGAAGGCCTCCAAACCAAATACAAGTCACACCAAGACAGAGAAAGAACAAATGCTCAATGGTTTCAGGGAATTCCTCGCAGATTGGACAAATCTGGCAATGACCCAGGTGGCGGCGAAAAGCATGGTCTGAGTAGGGAGGCAACCACGAAGAACCTTCCATATGAAATTAATGACTCACGGTTGCACTTTCAGTTTCCAAATAGTGTTCCAAAGGTCCATTGGGAAAATGGAGGAGCTTGAGGCTCTGGCTAGAGCAAGAAAGCAAGGGGGCGGTGACTTCGTTTAAAGCCAAAAATATCCTGATTTCATGATATACTCACCCGGTTTGTAGTGAGGCCAGATGAGTCGGTCTCTGTCCTCTGGGTGTCCTAGAAGGATAGAGCAAATAATCTCACAGTCCACCACCAAAACTAGGGGCTCAATAGATTCAAGATTCCAGGAATGGGAGGTTAAGTAAATTAGAGAGGACATAAGTTGAGGTGAATAGCTGGCGCCAATGAGAGAAGGGGTAAGCAAGCCATTTGAGTTTCCTGGGAATCAACGATCAGTCCAAACATGTGTATCAGTCTTATTCAAAACTTGACAGCATGCGCCCTCAAGAATAATACAACTGCCCTTCAATATACTCGTCTAGGCCCAAGAGGCACGGTTTCCCCTACCAGCATCCCTGAAGTTACCATTAGGAAAACACCTACTCTTTATAATTTGATCCCAGAAACGATACCATATCATTCATTGAATATTAATATAACCAATATGCACAAATGAGCCATGTAGAAACCAATCATATGTCACAATATCAACACACATCATTAATGCTCATGAGTCGCCTCGAGTCTCATACTCGGAACATGCACTGAGTATCCTTGCTCAGTACCACAGCCGCGTGAAAGCTAGGTGCCTCACACCATCACCTCATGTCCCCTAGAGCTCGGGGTACAAGCTGGCATACTTTTAACTAGTATTACGAGCGGCGCAGGTGATCAATCATCTGAAGGTTGGTCTGTGGCCATACAAACGGGTACATGATACTAGGGACTCCTAAGTAGGTTCTAAATCTCTCAATCTCATTAATATCCCAGGGACTCTCATGCAATGCAATATATGTGACTCGAAACATAAAACTATGCGTACTTACCATATTACCGTAGATAAACATAACCGGATATGCATAGTAATCATTCATCACAATCTTATACCACAATAATCACATAATAAATCATGCATGCTCAACAATTATAAAATGCGCAAACATCGTAGAATGTGTGAGTAGTAAAGCATATAAAACAAATTTGGGGAAATAGGTCCACTCACACTAGTCGGGGAGTCGGATCACCCGAAAAAATCCAGTTAACCGCATGTTCCCAATCATTCCAGCCCTACAAGACCATTTACCGTGGTCAAAGTTATTTTTCGTTCAATCATTTCATCTAAATTCCCAAAGGGTAGCCCAACATGGCCTATACGCTGTCTAGAGTAGAAAATCGACTCTACGTGCCTTTTTAGGGTTGGAAAACCACCTAAAATGTCCCAAAATGGTTTGAAAGTGTGCCCACACGCTGCCACGAGCCAGCGGAGGGCTAAAAAAATGGCTCACGATGACGGAATCCATCTCAATCCCCCTGGATTATCGTGGGATGTGTCTGCTCTTGTCTGACACCACGTGCCAGAAAAAGGATAAAACCATAACCCGCTCGAGGTTACCCAGAGTACGCAAGGATCTGTGGCGGCATGTGATGTCTCGATCTCTGCTACAGCCCGCATCCGCGATCAACTTGGAGGGTGCCAAAAAGACAAAATTTGTGAGTGGAAAAAAATAAGCATATATTTAAAAAACCATTTTACCAAATAAAGCTTTCACCCTCCGTTTTACAAAGCATGCATGCATACCAATTTAAAACCAGTACTTTCCAGTGAAACCACACATACGGAAAACAAGTACTTTCAGGGTAAAACCAACACAGGTTAAAACAAACAACTGGACACAATCGATTAGTCAAAAACCTCGGGACCCATTCTCATATCCGTCATCCGTCCCTGTCCATAAAATCGTTCGTTTTTCTCTGTAATGGGTCGATTCGACCCGCGACCTGACCCGACTCGATCTCACTCATTCCTCAGCCATTTTCGACCATTTTTCTTCCTTCAGGATCGCAATGATCCCAATAACTGTTCTATGGATTTAAAATTGACTAAAAAGGTCTCGAAATTACCTTCCAAGCTTGGTGATTTTGGATGAACTTCCAACTCTGTTTCCAGGCACTCTCAGCAACCAAAATCCTCCATTTTGATCCCCGTGAGCTCGTCTTGTCCCTAGGAATCGATTCTACACATTAGAATCACCCAACAAACCCTAAAACCCAAATTCGAATTTTGAACCCAAATCGGCTTACCGTCGGTTTTCCAGCCACCGTGCACGATTGTCCCAACTGTTTTCACCATCCTGTCCGTCTCGTCTCACTCTATCACTCTCTCTTTCACACAGACAGCAAAAGGTGAGGGAATGAGGGTGTGGGTGTGGGATTTAGGTTGTGGGTTTCGGGTATGAGGAATGAAATAGGAAAGGGGGAGGGGAGATGCATGAATGAAGATGATGGGCAATGGATGAGTAACACTTGTCACTCATCCATTGGGCCTGGACCACATATATGGGCCTACTAAAGGACAAATGTCAACTTGCCTCGTAAAACGTGTCACAATAAATTTCCTGTATGATGTCCGATTTCTACGTGCTACCTGTCTACGGACTTGTACCATCTCGATCTATGTAATAGACTTTGGTCCCCATGTCATTGACCTCCCGAATCAAAAGTTAACTTTTTACCCTCTCTAGGGGCAAAATTGTAATTTTACCCCGATCGTCTGATAATCCTCGATTAATTCCTGATTAGTCTCACTAATCCTCAATTAATTCTTAATTAAGCTCGTACATTCGGGACGGGTCGTCACACATGCGTTAGCCACGCACACACACGCACGGCCACACGCTCTCACACGCGGACAGTGCCCGTCACACATGTTGCACGTGCTACACGTGTGCGCCACACTCTCCACATGTGTGGGGAATATTCCCTGAAATATTCCATGGAATATTTCATCCGTTGATCGTTAAGTTTGATGTTGACCCTAACGTTGACTAATGGCGTTAACCGTTGACTGGTCGTCGCTAGAGCCCAGCCGCAGACGATGGTCGGACCACCTCCGTCATTATTGTCGACGGTGGCCGAAATCTGGAACCTTCGTAGGAAAACTTCCAAATTCCGATGAGGCCTAAAACCATCGATTTCACACCCAATTTCAACATGCAACCTACCAAACATATTCTACTCAATGTAGGGATTATGAAAAACGTGTTCTTAGGTCGATATTATACTTGTATAGTTCAGAATACCGTCGAGAAGGACGATAACTCTGTAACTGCGGTGACCACCTTCGCCGTTGATGCTCAAACCAAACAAAATGACTATTAGACACGACAATGGGTTCAAAAAGCGAGTAATCTATTAGTGGAAGCCTAGAGGCTCACCCTTACCTAGATTGTGTTCGAAATGGCTCGAGAGTTTCTCAGGTCTAAGTCGGGTTCACGGATAGACTGAGCTATAGGGACCATTCGATTCACAAACAGCTGTATGGGCTTCGCATGAAGGAGGCAACGACAGTGTCGTTCATTAATGGTGTGGAAAGGTCGTGATTTGAGCAAGGCCATCTTGGGTCGAAATCGGGCCATTCACAGGTCGAGTTAGAAGGTTCAGGCGATGGCGGTGCTCGGGACTCCGCAAGAATGTTCTTGGGCTCGTGACAGTGAGACTATGAAGACGAGCATAATTAGGCGTCCTCGTTGCACAATTGGGGACTTCTCTGAGTTCGAAGGTCGACCAGGGAGAGAAACAGTGAGGTGACAAAATAGAAATAACCCACGGTGGGGAGGACTGAGACGGATTTTCAGGGAGGTGGCTAGCGCTCGGCCAACAGGGAGCGACTACGGTGGATCTTTTAGTGGCGACGACAGCTCCAGGGCTTCGATGGGGTCCCTGGTTAAGGGCTCAGTAGAGAAGACGAGTGGACATGTGTGTGGGTTCTAGGTGTTTCTAGTGTTTGAATCGTGTGGAGGAGCTCAATGACCCTTGGTGATTGACTTTGGGTTTGGGATAATAGGCTCTTGGGCTCAACATGAAGTGAGAGAGATCAAGGCTGAAACTTATGGCCCAAGAGTTTGGGCCTAGCAAGAAAATGAAAGGGGTACTCACACCTAAATGGGTATCAGATTTGGGATATGTATTTTATGCCCTCAAAATGGTAATTTACAAGGCTCAATCCAATTAATCAGGGATATCCAACCCAAGTCCACTCAGATCCAACTCGGACATATAGGGGTAAAATAGTAATTCCCTTACTTTGGGTTTAAATTTTCGGTGCCGATCGTATCAAATACATTTCAAGGTAAATAAATGTAGCATCAATTTCTAACTTTTCCCACTCAAAATTTTCCCATCCAAAGAGTAAACATGTCATACCGATAAAAAGAAATAAAAGGAAATTTTGGTAATCTAATGGGTTAAATGTTTGGGCATCTGAGTTGGACTTTGTTTTTGTGGGCTTTTCTTAAAATGAGTTTTTAAACCTAAACCCCCGTATGGCTTCTTTTCTCTTTGTGGGTATTGATTGTCCTTTTAGTGGGCTTCTTACAAACTTAAGTTGTTGAGCCGAAGCCGACATATTCTGCCTTTCATAGGTATCCATTTCGAGATCTTTGTAAACACAGCCCTTTCTCGCACTTTCTCAATTTGCATGCTGTAGCCGCATCAAGGAGACCATAGTCTCTCAATCGCGCCACAAGGTTAGGGTTTATGTTCATTAAGGTTTCTTATTTGATCAATACCTAATGAAGAGCAAGGGTCTAGAGTGTTTTAGTTTATATTTTTATTGACCATCTCAATACAACCATTGCGGTTCATGAACTCGCCCTCAAGTTTCCATTAGTGGTTTTTGTATTTTTTTTTCTTTTCCTGTTTGCGGTTCGTTGATCATATTAATGCTTTGAAGGTGGGTGATTGCCCAATGATCTTATTATTGTATGATCAATTTAAATTTTGTTTCAAGGTTTTTTGTTTCTGCGTAACGCCTCTTTCTTTGATCATACAGATCATACTATGGTTATGTTTATGGTGCTCTCTTTTCTCTTATTATTGTGATATTTGTGATGGGGGACAGTGATTCATTTCCCAACTAAATGAAGCCGGCAATTAGTGCTTGTATATTCCAACGTAAACGTCGGAAACAAATTCTCATTGACGTTGAAGGTGCCTCCCTTGGGGTCCCTCCGTCGATGGGTGGTGTCATATCCTATTGCCTTGTGGAGCCTTTATCATTTGGGACTGGCCATGGGATCCACATTTTTTAGTTACTATAATCATGCTATGTTTTGGTTTACGTTAAATGCATTATATTCTCGACCATAAGTTACATTTTGCATTTTAATCTCATTTTCATTTAAAAATACTTTGAAATAATCGAGTTGGATTACTCAGTTGTCTTTCCGTTCAACATGTTAACTTGGCGTCAAAAGAGGGGCAAAAGGAGAATTCAGACACGCTTGCACACAAGTTCTAATTGATATAGTTGACGTGGAAGAGGGAAGGGACCCACAAAGTAGAAATGGCGAATGAAACCATCTCCCTCTCGACCAATATTTTAATTGCAAAGATTTGGGAAAATTCTAAATTTTGGGAGAATTCGCGAATTGGGGAGATCTGGCGTTAAATAAATGGTGTTCGTTAAATAAATGGTGTTCCAGAGATAAGAATTCGGCGTGTATTATTCGGAGATGTGAGTGTTGTAGTGGATTTTGAAGATGATTCGTCGCAAAGAGGGAAAGGAGTAGCCCACTTACGATAAGATGACATTAGTGGCTTATTTACAAAAAGGCAAAGGCCAAGCCGAAACATCTAACAATATAATCCTAAATTGTATCAAGAAGCGACATGACCATAAAAAAAAAAGGGGTTGTGTGAAGAAGAGTTTGATGGCACGCTCTGGACTTATCGCACAAGTCCACGTCGTGCAACATGCCAATCTCAATTCATTCTTGCATACAACAATCCCATCACACGTTGTTCAATGTCTTCGTCAATCTCTCCCTCAATCGTTCTGTCTCTCCCTCAAATACACATTTACTCTTCCCTCTGGTCCTCGCATCAATAGCTACAAAATCAATCCTAAAATTGAACCGAGCAGGTCCATTTCTGGGCCATGAAAAATGTCAATACCAAATCGATATATTAAAAAGTGTTTCAATTTGACTTTACACGAATACGAAAATAATGAATAATAGTATGACGAGTTATATTATTTTGATGGTGTTAACTCCAAAAAAAAGAAAAATTAAATCATGTATAATAAATAAAATAATGATCCAAGAAGGCTGCTGTGTTTCAAACTTTGAAGAGGAGAAGATATGAGATTTGGTTTCAAATTATGAGCATGTGGGGTATGGTTTTTATTATTGGGCTTCTTTTGTATTTGCCTGATATTTTGTGTTGTCAGATTTAGTTTTGTTTTGAACTTTTTAGGGCGCCAAACTTTTTATTGGTTATATAAGGGTCCTTTTATCCTTCAATTTATTTAGTTCTTCTGAAATTATTTTGGATCAAGGTTTTGATTTAGGTTGGGTGTTGTATCTTTGTTTAAGGATTTATTTCTAGGTTTACCTAAATTAATTCTTATTTTCCCCTAAAGTACCCTTTATGTAGTGTTTTTATTCTAATATTATTATTTACCTAATTAAAAAAATTTAGATGTCTTGATCTACATAATCAACTGACCACCTACATTTTCTTGGACTCACAATCATACTAGCTAATGTTAAATCATCATTGTCACTTAATTGTATGAAGTGGTATTATTCTCCACACGTTACGTGAGAAGTATTAAATTCGACTCTCGTAAAAAATTAAATTGAATCCAAATATATATATATATATATATATATATATTGTAATGAATCTATCCTAGCTAATCCGAATATGTTATTTAAGAAGGTGCACCCTCTTCTACCACACTATTATAAATGAAGGGGATACATTTTATCGGTACTTGTATTGTTATCAATATTTTGGAAATAATTCCATTAGGATGAATGCATAATTAATCATTTGAGTTTTGACTTAAATGTATCATGATTTGATTCATCTTTCAAAATGTCATGTTAAACACAAGGAAACAGTTCCCTTACCATCACCTTCTCAAATGCAATGCTTTCATTTTTGGAATTCAATTGATAATGTATTTAACTTTTGAAACTGTCACTTAATACTATAAATTAGTGATATTTCTTTACATTTTTTATGTGAGAAGTCTCAGATTCCACTCATGTCGGATGAGACCGAATTCTAACGTTTATATAGTTAATCCCCCTCTATCATTATCAACAACAAAAAATCGCCTCTTGAAGTTTATTTTTCAAAAAATTATGTAAAGGAAAATGAACTATTAATGATGATGAGAAAGAAAAAAAAAAGATTAACTAACTGATCTCATATTAATATGTTATTTTCTCAGTTACTTCAGAAGAATTTGAATTTATTTTTCACTGTGGCCTTTCATCACTTGAGCTAACTCCAAAGTCCGTTACCCAATTTGCTCTTTATTAATTCCTAATTGCTAAGTCTTAGACTTGCATAATTCTTGGTTTTTTTAAGTATGGAAAGTTTTATGTATTTTATAACCAATGGTCAAGTGATGCCTGGGGTTTGTAATTGTAAGCAAAGTCAATTAGTGTGCAACATCATCAAACTATGCCACTTTTTCCATCAACTGAAAATTTTCGGTATATACAACTCCATGTATTAAGAAAGCTATCAAGATTTGATCGAGAGAAACACAAAAACAAACGTAACAAATAACATAAAACCGCTCCATTGATCTACATCTTCATCTTCCTGGGTTGTTTCATAGACAGACATTTTGTTGACCTCTATAAAATCTTAGCCATTGAAATGGAGAACCTGATCTTTCTCAAAAATCATAATCAATGTCTGTCATGTTCTGGGAGGCAGAGTGTCTCACCAACTTCCCTTGCTCATCATACCGGTCAAGATTCTCACAAGGGGCCGGGAAGATGGTTCCTATAACACGACCTTGAACAAAGGCACACTGGAAAATGTGCTTCTTTTTGTAGGTCAGCCCCACGGACATATCCTGGAAAGTCACGTTTCTCACTGGAATCTCTTCACTCCCATGGATGCGGACAGGCACACGAACCCCCTGTCCATGGACGCTTGTGAAGCTTATATCCTCGAGCACTGGAAGAGCCTTTGGGTCATAGCCCTCATCCGGGTGCTCATTGTAGTCTGTCTTGATAACAATTCCGACTCGGACATTGTCAAATGTCAGATTCCGGTAGGTTATGTGACGCACATATCCGCCTCTACCAGGGGCGGTCTTGATCCGCACAGCACGCCTTGAGCTCCACACAAGCAGGTTCTCCACCGTGACATCTGAAACCCCACCAGACATCTCACTGCCTATTGATACACCAGCACTGTTGCATTTCAGCCAAGGGGAAATTTGAGTTACCATCTGACAGACGTAAAACCAATACAAACAGACAAGCAAGGAGTAAAATGACAGTAATTATTAGCAAATAGATGTATGAATACATGCTAACAATATAGTAAACATGACGGTTCTCCTTACTAATGTAGTTGCAGCTGTATGGCATCTAGCACTAGGCCCGAGAGCCACACAGCTAGAATGCCTAACAGTATTTTTGTCAATTTATGCCCTAAATGAATAAAAATTTGGAGCTAGGGGGCAAGAATTTCCGAACAGAGGTATCAAGGAATTTTAAGGGAAGTGCTATTCACACTCCCCGTTGCTCTCCCACACTCTAGGGTAATACATATCCTGCACAGGAGTGTGAATGGCATTCCACAAAATTAATGATTATAGATACATACCATGATATACGAGGACAGTCATCTCTTGTTTACTTACAAGATGGAACCATGCAAAAATGAAAGCCTGCTATAAGCATAAGATTCACCTGACCATAGAGCGGACAACAAGATTTCTAATGAGTATGTTCTTTGATGGTCGTCCGTAAGAAATCCCATACTGATCCCAGCCACTCTTTATTGCAATCCCATCATCCCCCACGCTTATGTAACAGTCTTCAATCACCATATCCTCACATGAATCTATTTATATAGTAAAAACAAAGTTATTCAGTATGGTCTGGTAATAAAGCAATAAGAATAACGCATACCACACAAACTAGAGCAAACCAACAATCTGAAGCTAAAACTAGACATGAAGCGTGCTCGTAAAAAGCTGAAATGAATTTCAAAAGTATAATCCCTCCTGCTCCAAGTGGCCTGGTTCAAATTCAGGCAACTCATGCAACATTCAGACAAAGAAAAAAAAAATAGCTCAAACCTTTCAACCAGCATGCCTCAAAAACACAACTGAGTTCTCCCGGTTATTAATCAAACCTGTTTAGTTGGTTCAGAAAACCACATAACTTATGAAAAAAAACATTTCTGAATTTCTTGTCTTCGCATCAACTGCACCTTTCACTTTTCACTTATTTCCTTTGTTTCATTCAATATCTTGTCTAGTTTCACGTACTGCATTTTTCATGGTTATCAACCCAACCCAAACGGATAAATAAAGAGAATGGCAATCCATACAGCATATACCAGTACCAGAATAGATTTATGCAGCAATTCAAACATAAAGTTGGTGGAAAACCCCACAGTACGACCCACTTACCAGGATCTATACCATCGGTATTTGGAGCTTCAAGTACAGGAGCCAAGATTGTAACGTTTCTAACAGTAATATTCTTGCAGTCATATGGATGAAGTGTCCAAAAAGGAGAATCACACAAAGTTATGTTACTGATCACGATGTCGCTTGACCACATAATCTGAACAAGTGGACCCCGAGTGTTGTTCAGAAGCTTTTGGCGGTACTTCTTCCACCATGTTTGACCCTGTCCATTTATGGTACCATTATGTCCTGTTTGTCAGTGAATACATTAAACATAATTAGAATAAGCCAGAAATTGAACACTTGGATGCAACTTAGACCCTTAGCATAATGACGTATATAGTAGTGCACTGGAAGCACCTATGGAAAAACTTATTGCAAGCAAGAAAGCTTTCTAGGCTTGAATTGAAGGCTATGATATATTGGACTTGAGGTGAAAGGAGAACTAATTAATTTTTCCTTCACAAGTTTTTATAGCAAATCATCTTTGACGGCTAAGATGGCCAATTCATATATCCTTTCTGAATTTCTTTATCAAGTGTCAACAAATGCTATTTTCATGGTTAAAGGCTTACAAACAAAAGAAACTTTAATGATGTTTAATCACATTGGAATCCTGCTTGCATTAGCTTTTTAAAATAAAACCTTCCAATTAAACAATAATACTACGTGGTGCAACTATAATGTCAATAAGGAAAGGATGAAATATCTAACCTGTTATAACGAGATCTTTCAGATTTTGACCATGAATGAGACTCCCATACCGAGGCCCAGGATGCTCTCTTCCATACCCATACGAAGGTAAAGGAGGCATCAATGGCCAATACTTCTCATCCTGTCATGCACATATGAGAATGCAGCATCAAAAATAACTATAGTACTATGTGTGTGATCTGCCAAAAAAAAAAAAGTACGCACGCATGAGCGCACAATCATCAACATTTCAAAACCTATATAAACGCAAAAACATAACATGATGCCAGTATGTGTAAAATTGATAAGAGATTCTCAATGGTTAGTTTCACCTCATTAGGGTGTAAACCTCCAAGATTATTAGTAGTCTTATGGTATTTAGAATGTGTGATGCTAAGTCTTCAGGTCAAATTCAATACAGATATACCATGTTTACTCTAGAATTCAAGGCACTGGGATAAACAGGCATATCATCTATACGTTTGTGCACATTATCTCTAGTTTGCTAATCCTCAGTGATAATTAAACAATTTCATCAAATGTAGGATGCATATGGAGGACGCATTTCCAGAATAATGATTAAGAATTTAAGGGACTTTTCACAACAGCTATATAAAAGAGTAAGATAAGGAAGTAGATATTCCATAACACAGACCAACTCAATTCCAAATAAATGAGCAAAGGAAATTTTCTAAGGAGTTTATCAATTGGGTTAATATTATTATAGAACTTGTAAATACCTGCCCGTAGTTAGAGTGGGATATATATATATATATATATATATATATCAGTACCATATGATCAATGCTTATTTTACAATCCTATTTACTACAGGAACCTAGGCTAGATAATCACACTTGACCCAGAAAATAAACTAAATCACAGAATCTACTAGCAGAGCACTTAGCAAATATACAGCAGTATTCAGATGTTGCCAGAACCCAGTAGAGTTTGAGAGCCTGCCAGTCTTTAAATCTTAAATACTTAGTAGAAATTCTTTTCATTATATTACTGGCAGACTTAAACTAATCCTAATAAACAGACTTCCGTAATTATTATCAAACTACAAGTGTACAATTCCCAAAAGACTTCAGGTACTCCCATTTCATTGATAACGAAAAGCCAAATGAAATGCCAGCTATAACAGTACTGAAATTCGCTACTCGTAATTTACCATTCCAATTAATACAGCATATCTTACTATCTCAGTGCAATGGAAATTTAACTGGATGCCAAACCTTCACACCTAACAAAACGAAATAACGACAACCATCTAACACATTATTTCTTACCTATGCACTCTATATTACCAAATAAAGAGGGGGACTTGTATAAGCATCCAATTAAGTAAAGCAAGAGATAACACACGTACACCTGATTCAAGTCCACAATTACAACTATTATCAAATGCCAAGTTATTACTATTTTTACATACAAATAAAAGAACCAAGCCTTTGAGGCAATGAATTATAAAATTCTGTGTAGCTAATATATCCCGTTTCACCGAAATATATAGATCCTAGTGAAGTCGAAATGACATGAAACAAGATAGAAATACATTTCACAATTTGGAAAGAGAGAAGAAACGAATACAGATACAATTAAGGGGGATAAAAACAAAAGCTCACCTGAATCCCGAGTATCTCAGCATCTTCAGCAAGAAAGAGTGTCATGTGACTAGTGAGATTAAATGGCGCCGTGAGCCAGCGACCAGGAGGAACATTGAGCTGGCCACCGCCTTTCTTTCCCAGCTTGGAAATAGCCAACACAGCCTTCTCAAAGGATTCAGTGTTCAAAGTAATCCCATCACCCACTGCCCCAAAATCGGTCAAATTGAAAGCCACAGGTCTCAGCTTTGGCATGGCTCTCACCTGAACTCGCTTAAATATCGAAAACCCATCAACAATGTTCCTCTGCCACACGAAAACCGATACGAACGCCGCGATCCAAAGTAAGGTGAAGAGGGTTTTGTGGGAGGACAAGAAGGTTGGGAACCAGCGCTTCAGGTCCAGCCTCTGGTGGTGGAACCGCCCTAGTGGTGAGGTCTCCAGCATGGTCAATTAGACTGTAAAGCGACGTAAAGCAATGATCTTTGTGGAAAATGAACTATTGGGTTGGGCCAATTTGATTCAGGAAATTGAACAGAGGTTGAGAAGGGCAGTTGGGGATGTGGGGATTTCTGATTTTTGAGAACATGGGATTTATGGGTCTTTGTTGCTATGATGAAGGAATAGGAAGAGAGATCTATAGGAGAAGATTGTGCTTATGGAATTGGGGACGAGGGAATGAGAAATGATAGTGGAATTGGCAATTGGATTGGGTGAGATGTTAATGTTGGTGAGATCAGAGGCAGGTGGATTTGGTTTGTGAATAGGTAAAGTTGGAGTGCATTACAAGGGAAAGTTGTTAGGGTTGAATAAAAGGGGATGATTTGAAAGCTTGGGTTTTGGTTTTGGGGTCTCTCAGCAAACCAGAAAACGCAGTTTGGAGTTTTGGAATTTGACGGGTTGAGTTGTGGGAGGGCAGTGCGATGCAAGTGACAGTTTGACAGTTGATCTCATGTAAATTTTCATGGTGCTTGTATCAGGTTACGCCACGTGTGCTGAAATTATGATTATTTACTCCATTATTCAGTATCAAATCAAATCTACACACTAAAACTAGCTCCTCTGTGCGGTCAATATTACAGTAATTGTAAGTTAGGGCTAGGTTAAATTTTTATTTTATAATCTTGAAAGTAAAAGTTAACAAAATCAGGACGAAGTAAAATAAACACAAACGTCATTTTTTTTTTCAGCTAGCATTTTTTTTTAATCAAGAAGGTATCAATATATCATAAATAATACGTAAAATTATATCATCCAAATTAAATCATGACAATAAAATTTATAAATTAATATGTTAACTTTAACACGCAAAAAAAAAACACTAACAGCTAACAAATATAGAAACTCATAAATTTAAAACAACCAAAATCTTAATAATGTCTACAATTTCCACAGTGGTATATTTTTTATAATATACACTAAAAAAGGATGATATAAATAATATTGTGTCTGCTTATACTATAATTAATATTGTCTATGTTTAATTGTAAGTTTTTCGAGTAGCAGGACTTGGTAGGGAGGCAATTGTTTAGGTAAATTTTTAAAAAATGTTATCTTAATTAGAAATTTTTCTCAATGGCTGATAGGTATTTATAAATTTTTTTTTGGTTGTTAGAGCATCATTAATACTGAGATTGAGATTGCGATGTAAAGTCGTCAAAATGAAAATTTTACAATTATAGTTTAAAATTTTAAGTCATTCTTTGCAATTTAATTTAATAATTTCTTAAAATTAAAAAATAAAAATAAAAACTTGTGAAGTCTTCCATTGGGAAAATTTAAGTCACTTAATTTTGAGTTTCTGAGTCCGGATCCATCCCAAGTCTATCGTTGTCTCTATCCTTAGGGAAACCAAAAACGAAAGAATCCCAAATACAAACTTCACATTAAACATTTGTTTGTACTCATAATTATTCCAGCATACGCAATAGAATTCAAATGGAATGTCTCTTTTGCTGCAATATGAAGTAATTAGTTTGTATCATATTCATGAATCGACAAGATTTGTGAGACGACATGTTACAATATTAATATGTTTAATTAATTACTTAATTGCTCTAAGAAAGCAATGGATTCTTATGGATGGATCATGGATCCTGACCACACCAACAAACGCACTCACTCAATCTATCTGTACATGGCTAGCGACTTGAGAGTTGAGAGAGAGGCCTTATTTTTTATTGGCTTTTTACTGTAGATGCACAAAAAATACGTCAGCGTGTCTCAAAATGTATTAGAAACAAAAATTTATTCCACTTTGCACTAGGAATATGTGCAACGTTAGGTCTGTTGCACTATTTGACAAATTATGTCTTTGATACCGTTAAAACTACGGTTTCTTTCTTTAAATGCCCTTAAACACTGTTCATCTTCTTCCTCTTCCTCTTCATCGTATTCCTCTCTCCTATGAAACTCTCAACTCAAACCAAAATCCTCCACACTTACTACCATGGCTTCTCCACCAAGCTCTCCCCCTCCCAAACCCAGAAATTCCCAAACTTAGAAAATTCTCTGTTTTTCGTTTTTTATTTCTTTATTTATTTTGGTAAATTACAATAATTGCATTTCAAAATAAGGAAAGTTTAATTTTTCATTTGGAATCTTGGATTATTACAGAAAAGTTCACAACTTTATTATCAAAATAGTGAGAAAGATAATTTTTTTAATTTTATCTAATTTTGATTTTGTTTTGAATTTTGTTTGGTGTCATTCAGAGTTTTCACTTGAACAAGGTGGACTATTAGAGGATGTGATAAGGAAGGCATTTGATGCAACCGAGGAGGAGTTCTTGGACTTAGTCAAGTGAGCATGGCCGCTGCGGCCGCAGAGTGCCTTAGGTTATGTTATCTTGTTATAGTAATTGCAAATGGTGTTTTTATGTGGCTAATCTTGGAGATTCCCAGGCAGTCCTTGGCTGGAGACCATCAGAGGGGCAGCTGATGGTGGAGGAGCGATTGTTTAGAAATTGCAATCAGGATTGCTCTGCCGATGGAGGAATTTCTGGGCTTGGGAGGGGGAGAACTTGGTGGAGAAACCATGGAAATAAGTATGAAGGATTTTAGGGGATTTGAGTTGGGAATTTCAGAGAAGAGAGGAAGAAGATGAAGAAGATGGAGAAGATGAAGAAGATGAACAATGTTTAATGACATGTAAGGAAGGAAATAATAATTTTAATGATGTCAAAGACGAAATCCACTAAATTGTGCAACGGACCTAACGTTGCACCCATTTCTAGTGCAACGTGAAACGAATTCCCGTTCCTTGTACATTTTGAAACATGATGGCGCGTTCATAATATATCTACAGTAAAAAGCCTTTTTTTTATTTGTGTAATTTTAATTTGCTTTTTACATTTTCAAATTATTAAGAATGTTTTTCTACAAGCAACTTGGTCTGGATTCCGTATTCGACATGTTATTATTTAACAAATAATATGTTATTTTGGTTGAAATCACTAAGTGTATATTACTCAAAATTAACATTAGGATTGTTGGCCTAATGAGCAGGATACTACTAGTCGACCAATACTAATAGCACCTTAATTCTTGCAAAGCTTAATTAATCATATTTTAAATTTAGGACAATACATGCATTCCATTTTGATAGTACCTTCTAGTATCATTTTTTAATTTACCGAATTATCTTTGTACATACGAAAATGTTCATTCTCTAAATTATCATGTTAAGATCATTTCCGTAAAAATCAACAAGATTGAAGATCGTTTAGTCATTTATATATATATATATCAAATAAGTAAACATTTTGGTTAGAATTAAAATCCTCGTGACTAAACGACTTCCAATTTTGTTGATTTTTTACGGAGATAATCTTAACATGATAATTTGGAGAATCAATGGTTCCGATTATGATATATGTACTAAGTAAATTTGATAAATCAAAATAATTGTACGAGTGGGTTATCAACAATTTAATGTGAGTTGAAAACATTTTATAATTCAAGATTTAGGCTCCCAAATTTTGTCATTAAATCTCACTTTGCACTCCAATTATAATTTGATACTCCTGAAATACTTTACCCAATTTTTGTCAACACCATTTAATTGTCGTTTATAAAAATTAAGCGAAACCCCAATAATTTATAGCACGATAATGCTGTTTACAATCACAAAAGTGATATGAATTCATTTCATATAAATCACAACAATATAATTTGAATGAATTCATGGCAGATTTTTTAACAAAGTGCTAGTTATCCTTTTTTCTGAAACCAACCATTTTCCAAAATTTTCCATTTGGATGTACTGCCTTCATTTCTTTGTATATTAGATGAGATGTCGGAGAAAACTAAACAAGAAAACTAAACTGCAACTACACAGGTGGCTGACAAAAAATAAAATACCATTAAACTCTCCTCCTCAACCAGTTTTCTGACCAAGAAATAAAGTGAATCTTATATGTAGCCAATTTTATAAGTAAGAAAGAAAACCTCACAAATAAGGTAAAAATAGTAAACTTTGGAGTCGAGATTCACGAGGGTAGCGATAGCAACCGGAAAGCATGTTATCATATGCCATAGCATGCCCAACTCTTGAAACAGATTGATTAAATTAAAAAATTGATAAAGAATGATGATTATATTTTTCAATATTAAGAATTGTCTTTCCCAAAAAAGCGTATTTTTAATTACCAATACTAATAAATCATTGACATTTTGGGGGGTTATTACTCGTTAGTATTTATAAAATTTGAAGACGATGAAGATAATTTATGTCGAATTTATTGTCAAGTAAAAGTTTTTATGAAAAGAAAGAATAAATGACCATATTTATTGGTGTCAATTTATTTATAATTATTCTTAATTTCTTATCGTATAATAATAATCAATAATATTACAATGTCAATATTAGATCTTTTAAATCAACAATGGAACTAAATAAACAGTCTCAACCCAAGTGCACCAGAGAGAATAAAGTTCAAAAAACCAAACCATGATGCAGAGATAAAGGGATCTTTGCCACGTGGCATAAATCAGGACAGGTCCAGATTGGTCAGATGGGTGGGTTCGGCCCGTAATAATGAAGTGGGCTTCTTTAGAGTTTGTGAATGCTAACTCTTTCCATTGCATTGTTTAAAAAGAACCTTGTAGTTGAGTTGAGTGTTGAGATATGGAGCTTCAGATTTTTAAAATCAGTTTATTGTAACGGTAAACTTGGTTTCCAAATGGTGCGGTCTCCACTTCATCATCCTCTTTTTTACTTTTTTCTCTTTTGGAATTTTGGAAGTGTTAAATATTCCAACTGTCGATGACTCGTTGCCCAATCTGTAACACCCCGGAAATTCGAGGATTTCAATATTGTAATTTAATGTGTGATTTGACGCTTTTACCCTTGTGATGGGTATGGCCAATTGTTGACTTTTTGATTGATGAATTAAACGGACTTTGACCTATGACCGTGACGTAGTTCGGGACGTCACGAGTTCATAGACAGGTGGCACGTCCAATTCGGACGATCAGGGAAAAAGTTATGACTATCGGAAGTTCAGGGGCATTATCGTAATTTGGACTTCCGGGAGGGAAAATGTTGACTTTTTTTTTGGCAACTAATTTTCAGTTGACTCAAGGACCGTCAGGTAGGCATCGACGTCCTGAGTCCGTAGACAGGCGGCACGCCGAAATCGGACTTCGTACGAGGAAGTTATGGTCAGAAACGTGAAATCGGGAGGTTCGTGTCTCGGTTTTCGTGTCGAATATTTTATTCTAAAAATTCTGATTGGAGGACACCTGGTGAGTGACAAGTGTCACTCACCCATTGGCTAGATTGGATCAGATCCACTATGGGATTAAATAGTATTAAAATCAACTTTTAAATTCAGCCCTTGATCTGATATACCCCTGATCTAATCTCAGCCCTTGATCTCATTTCTGAGATCTAATCTGGGCCGTCCATCCATTTCCCTCCATTTCTATATAATTCTCACCCGACACCCTCACTCACTGCTCACTGATCCACACTGGCGCACTACACCCTGTCTCTGTGCCTGTGTGTTGCTGGACTCACGGGGAAGGACTGAGGCACGGCGGCGGAAGGCGGCAGACGGCGGCGAGGTGAGCCGGTTTCAAAACCCGAAACGGTTTCAAAAACCCAGAATTTGGTAACTTGAATTCCAACTTTTAGTTTTGTTCTCTATGAATCCTAATCGACTCTAGGGACTGCCAGGAACCTTTTGGGCTTGTTATCGTGACCGGAGGTGATCAGGACGGTAACTAAACGGCGACGGGAAACCGGTTCTATTCTTCGAGGTAAGCCCTCGATCCTGTCTATTTTTCTCGATTTTGATTCCATAGAACCCTTCCTGGGATTAAGACGAGTAGTTAGGAACAAACCTGAACAAAAATGGTTGAGAAATGATGAAATGGTGACCGGGTCATAATCGCGGGTCTGATCGACCCAAGTTACAGAGATACGGGTCAACCCGTCTGAGGACAGAGGTGATGACGTGGCATCCTGTCAGACTGTCAGGTGACGTGGACCAACCGTGAGCCGACACGTGTCACATGTCAGTGCACAGTCAGCACTGACATGTCAGTGACGTGGCCCAATCAGTGACTGCCACGTGTCACTACATGTCAGTGACGTGGACCAGTGCCGTGCTGACACGTGGCACATGTCAGATCTGACACGTGGCCTGACAGATCAGTGAGGTTGACCAATCGGGTGTTGACACGTGGCACTGTCAGAGTCTGACATGTCAGACCTGACAGCTGTCAGATGACGTCAGCAGGGACTGTTCCTGCGTTGACCGACGCGTTGACTAGCGCGTGTGGGCGCGTGTGAACAGTACTTTTGGTGGGACCACCACCATTCTTTAGGTTTCGACGATCCGGATCCAATGGCGGTGGTTTCGGGTCGATCGGAGATCATTAAGTTGGTCAAAATGTGGTTTATTGCATTAGGAAGCGCGTTCAGGCGGCTTTCCCGGGCCGGTTTCGGTCTAAGGTTTCATGGTTAAATGTTTGGGGTTTGTATGGACCCTTACGTATACTTTGGATATGACAGGGATTGTATAATTGTTCCAGATCGAGGGTATACGCTCGGTTTTCAGCAGGATTGTACTGTGAGTGGGCCATTTTCTTAAACCCTTGCGTGCATAAATGTTTTCTGGTTTATTATACATATTCACATGCTAAAAACAAATAATGGTTTTGATGATATGGAAATTATGGTTACGGCCAAGGATGAAAATATCGATATCGACGGATATATCGCTCGCCGAATTTACGGATATCTCGCCTCAAATATCGATATCGATATCGATATCGTTTACGGTCAACAAAAATGACGGAAATTGGGTCCAAATGACGGAAATTTGGAATGAAACTTTGGCAAACACTTAAGTACCCAATAATGGTTATATAGGACTAATAAAAATTATAAAATGACTTTGATATGATAAATATATGATGAATCATATGATGGAATATAGATCTGCCGACCACTAAAGTATAAAATCTTAAAAATAAACTTAAATTAAAACATAATTTCATTGATAATATTGCATTAACAATATTGTACACATTGAACTTGATAAAAAACAAGTAGAGTTTCGACCAGCTTGAAAATTAGATTGGTCTTGAATCTCTTGATCTACCAAGACACAAAAGTTTTGCCAACTGATGCTATTTGACCAAATGGAAATGTATTGTTGGACATAGTATTCGTATATCTCCTTTGAATGGCCTACTTTTCCTCCATAGATAGGGTAGTTCGGATTTACCCAACTAACTTCTCCATAATCTTCATGTGACATTTGAGGGAGATGGTTGTCTAACAGGGGGTGACGATATGGACCATAAGCATATGGATCATTTGAGTTGTTACTAGGATCGGTGCCTAAACTCATTGACTCAAAACTAATTGCCATGGAATCCTCAGAAGATGGGTTTCCATAACCTTCATATATGTTTCATGTCCGAGTGTAATCTTTTCCGACACCACCGATTCCTACTCCTCCTTCTCTACACCCATGATCATAATCTTGTGTGGCATGAGTGAAATCCGCCTCTTCAGTAAATGGGCTCAAGGGTGCATATGTATCGGTTACATGTTCATTTCCCCCGTCATCATCCCCTCCGTCATCCTTGTCTTCATCGTTTGTCTCAACATCATCTCCTCCATAATCATCATCATCATCATCATCATCATCATCATCTGGAGATTTATTTTGATGAAGTCCCTTACTAGTAGCATCAGCTCGTAAGTCACGTCTACCGGTAGAACCAAGCATTGATCTTTCCCATGAAGACATTGTCCGCTCACTTCCTACGTCCTCACTCCCCACTTCTTCAGATAGCACTCTATCGACATTAACACCGTGTTCACTAGCAAGATGTGCTACTCGAGGGTCAGGCCTTCCACTATCATCATCCAAGTGAGCTGGCATAATCCATGCTTGAAGTGGATCAGCCTCATTACCTTCCACATGTTGACCTGCAATTTCCAACAGGTCAACGTAGTCTTCTTCCACAACTTTACCGGCTTCGGCTTCTTCATCTCTTAACTTGAGTTTCATGTTGTAATAACAGAAAACAAGTTGTTCTAACTTAGAATATGCGAGACGATTTCGTTGCTTTGTATGAATTAAAGCAAATGTACTCCAATTTCTCTCACATGCCGAAGATGATGCCGTTTGTGATAATATACGAACAGCAATTTGTTGCAAGCTGGGAGAAGCTTGGCCATATAGTTCCCACCACTCAGCTGTCAATATCAAGTTTAATGTAAGAGGCATTATAAAGTGCTAAGTCATAGAATATCAAGTTAAATGCAAGTAATATACATGGGGGCATTTTCGTTCGTGATTGTACAGCCATAGGTGAACGAAATGTTTTCCGACCATCTCTAAAGTTGATCAACTACATTAAGGCTGATGTTAATATAATGCCATAGATGTACAGATTCGAAATAACTCATCAAGATTCAAAATAACTCATCAAGATTCATATATGGTAGTGAACTTACGTCTACTCCAAAATTTTGTAAACCCACTTGTCCATTTGGATTCAGTTTGAGGAATACTTGTTGAACTGATTGGACAAGGAAGGAGTCATGCCCAATACCTGCTTGATATTGATATCGGGGATTCAAGTAATAAGCTGCAAATCATGAATGAACTTTGCTTAGTAAACAACAATAAAATAAAATATTAACAAGTTCAATAAGATAGAAATATACCAGCAGCATGTAAAGGATGTACTAATGTTTTTTCCCATCGCTCCTGTATGATTTTAAGGACCCACTTCTTCCCTTTAAGACGGGTTATCTTTTCTTTCATTCGATTGAACATATCATACAGGATTGGCATGGTTGGGACTACCTCTGTATCAACAATTCGGAGGATGCAATATAATGGTTCATATATTGATTGCATCATCTCCAAGGACTCCCAGAATCTTTGGTCGAGGATATGAGCCTCAACCCTCTTGCCTTCCACTTTCCTACTCAATGGGCTACCATGCCATTGATCACTGGTAAACAACCTTCTAAGGCCAACTTTATGTTTAACTATACTGTTTATACAAATATAGTTGGTTGCGAACCGAGTTGCACCAGGCCGAACCAAGTCTCCTTGACAAAATTCATGCATCTGAGCAAGTAACCATAGATGATTATAGATGTAGTTAGTTACCTGCCTAGCATTTTTTATGATGAGCGTCATTGTCTCATTCTTCCCAATATTTTCAAATATTAGGTCGATACAATGGGCTGCACAAGGAGTCCAATAGAGCGGATAAGTCTTCATCAGTTCTTTTCCAGCCTTTTTGAAGTTCGACCCATTATCAGTAACGATCTGTACAACATTTTGTACTCCAACCTCCTGAACAACTTCCTTCAACAAATTTCCTATGTACACATAGTCTTTATGAAATTTGGAAGAATCAACTGACTTGAGAAATACAGTTGAACCCTTACTATATACCATGAAGTTATTTATGGATAACTTCGTTGGACCGGTCCAACCATCGCACATTATGGTACATCCATAAGTTTCCCAGTGTCGCTTTTGTTGCTCCACATACGCCGTCATTTCTTCATACTCCATAGGAATATATTTATTTTTCACTTCATATGGAGAAGGAGTGGACACGCCTTCACCTACAAATCAAAACATAAGTTAGCATTTAATGCTATTTCATAAGCTAAATAAACATGTATCATAAATAAATAAATTTATTAAATACCTGCTCGTTGGGCTTCAATGATCATATTCTTAAAATGATGAGAGTTGGCTTTATTTGGAGCCACGCCTTCATATATAAAAAATTTGCTTATGTATCGACCCAACTTTTCTTTCGTCCCTTTCCACATCGATTTTACAGTCTTCTGTTGACTTCGTGCGGTTTTGTAGAGTTTTGGTTCGGGAGGAATTGAAAATGGATCACGCAAACTTTGTGATCGACGCATCTGTTGCGGTGGTTGACGACTGCTACTGCCTCCTTGAGCACCACGCATGGACCCAACTCCATAATTGTCGACACTTCGTCATGCCTCATCTCTCGATGCATTTACAGCAAAGCGATATGCTGCTCTCTCAGATCTATGCACATCTGGTGGATAAGCGAATCCATCATCATCCTCTTCATCATCACTATCGTTAATTTGAATGCTCTGTTGAGTGTCCAGTGGATCTCCTCTCAAGCCAGCTCGTATATTCTCCCCAATCATATTCTTAGTCTTTTTAGCAGTATCTTTACTTTTGATCCATGCTCTGACCTCATCCCTAATAGCTTTAGGTACGTCTTTGCATTTTTGAACATTTTTTTTCGGATCAAAACCTGCTAAATGAAACTTTAATCGCGTTATGCCTCCACTCTGAAACTGATGTTGACAAAACGAACAAATGGCACCGTTTTTATTTCCAGGAATTGCAATGGCATATTTCCATGCTGGGTCAACTCGTCCAGGTCTTGGGTGGCTATCACTTGCACTTCCACTAGCCATTTTATGAAATCTAAGATACATGAAAAATAATGAGAATTTGATAATGACAAATAATAATAATAATGAAAATACAAAGAATAATAAAATTATTTCAATTAGAACATATATTCTAAGTTAAAAATTAAGGAGCAAAAATACATATATTCATAATTTTAATATATATTCTAAAATAAAACATATATTAAAAATTAAAACAAATATTACCAAATATATGAATTACCTCATATTTTATATTAAAATATACATTACTAAAACATATTTTTAGTAATAAATGATCAATTTATTATTAATAAATGATTACCAAATATATGAATTAAGCCATATTATTTGCATGAAAAATACTTAGAATTTGATAATGACAATTAATAATAATAAAAACACAAATAATAATAAAATTATTTCAATTAGAACATATATTCCAAGTTAAAAATTAAGGAGCAAAAATACATATATTCATAATTTTAATATATATTCTAAAATAAAACATATATTAAAAATTAAAACAAATATTACCAAATATATGAATTACCTCATATTTTATATTAAAATATACATTACTAAAACATATTTTTAGTAATAAATGATCAATTTATTATTAATAAATGATTACCAAATATATGAATTAAGCCATATTATTTGCATGAAAAATACTTAGAATTTGATAATGACAATTAATAATAATAAAAACACAAATAATAATAAAATTATTTCAATTAGAACATATATTCCAAGTTAAAAATTAAGGAGCAAAAACACATATATTCATAATTTTAATATATATTCTAAAATAAAACATATATTAAAGATTAAAACAAATATTACCAAATATATGAATTACCTCATATTTTATATTAAAATATACATTACTAAAACATATTTTTAGTAATAAATGATCAATTTATTATTAATATATGATTACCAAATATATGAATTAAGCCATATTATTTGCATGAAAAATACTTAGAATTTGATAATGACAATTAATAATAATAAAAACACAAATAATAATAAAATTATTTCAATTAGAACATATATTCCAAGTTAAAAATTAAGGAGCAAAAACACATATATTCATAATTTTAATATATATTCTAAAATAAAACATATATTAAAGATTAAAACAAATATTACCAAATATATGAATTACCTCATATTTTATATTAAAATATACATTACTAAAACATATTTTTAGTAATAAATGATCAATTTATTATTAATAAATGATTACCAAATATATGAATTAAGCCATATTATTTGCATGAAAAATACTTAGAATTTGATAATGACAAATAATAATAATAATGAAAATACAAAGAATAATAAAATTATTTCAATTAGAACATATATTCCAAGTTAAAAATTAAGGAGCAAAAACACATATATTCATAATTTTAATATATATTCTAAAATAAAACATATATTAAAAATTAAAACCAATATTACCAAATATAAGAATTACCTCATATTTTATATTAAAATATACATTACTAAAACATATTTTTAGTAATAAATGATCAACTTATTATTAATAAATGATTACCAAATATATTAACAAATATATGAATTAAACAATATTTTATATTAGCACATACATTACTAAAACATATTTTACTAATAAATGATAAATTTATTTTTAATAAATGATTACCAAATATATTTCCAAATATTACCAAATATATGAATTAAACCATATTATTAACCTAATAATAAATTTTGAATTTTGTTAAAAAAAACGTTTATGCCATATTGTTTACCTAATACCAAATATATGAATTTGACAATATTTATGATATAATTTAAATAATTATTTATTTGACAAATATTTATACCAAATAATAAATGATATATGTAATTAAAAATGATATTTATACCAAATAATTATTTATTTGACAAATATTTATACCCAAATAATTATTTAAAGAAATATTTGACAAATAATTAAATAATATATGTAATTAAAAAAAATTAAAGAAATGAAATGAAACGAAACGACGTCGTTTCCTTCCATTTCTTATTTACTCAACGAATGGCTCTCAGACTCCCAGTCTGTCTCGAAGTCGCGAGGAGCTTCGGGGAAATCGATCGATCGATCGTGAGGGTGAGGGCCGACTTCGATGGTGGTTCGAGCGATGGAGCGATGGAGGGCCGACTTCGATGGTGGTTCGAGGGAGGTTCGACCGTTCGAGTGAGGTGAGTCGACCGGGCTGGTGAGGGCAGACGGCGCGAGCGACGGAGATGCAGACGAGCGGTGGTTCAAGCAGAGGTGGTTCGACCGATTTCGGCCGGCGAGCGAAGAAACAGAGCTGCAGACGGCGTTGACAGATCAGGGGTGGGCTGGGATCGCTGGGTTCGAGCTTTTCTTCGGTTGCCCCCCTCCCCCCCGCCCCATTTATGCTTCCGATTTGCGAAGGCTACTGATGAGTCCGTGAACAAAAAATTTTGTTTTTTCCCCATTCCTGTTCGTCCGTGACATTAAATGATTTTCTTTTTGAAATTGAATTGAAATTTGGTTGTTTGTTTGTGAATCTTTCTGTTCAATCCGTGAGATTGCTTGTTTGAATCGATGGGGTCCAAATGTCGGGAAATTATGAAATTATCGACCGAAATCGACGATATCTATCGATATTGGACGGTTTCGTCGATAATGGGGGAAGATAGGTTTTCCCCCCGCCGTTAGCTGCCGGACGCCGGAAATCCCGATATATCGACCGATATATCGGCGATACCGGCGAAATTTCAATCAGTGGTTACGGCACGTTTCACGATATTTGGGCTTGAGACCCGTCTGATGAAACTTAAAGATTGATTGGATTTTATATATGTTTTGCATGTGGATATCAATAAAATGTATTTGGTACTGCACTGTATAGATCCTTCCATATTATATTGTCTCCTCCGGATGAGGTACCCCGGAGAGGTCACGGACGTCTAGTACGTCCAGCGTCTATGACGCTAAGCATCGGGGATGCTGTACCCGAACGGGGTTCGGGGATTGAACTCGGAAATTAAGACCCGAGTGGCACGCGTAGCCTTGTGATTGTGACCTTATTGACGTCAGGGACGTCAGACATCAGGGATGTCGGGATTGGAGTGTATAGTGCAGCAACTCAAATTATACTTATGGTTTTATTTCATGCCTTATGGTTCATATTATATGACTTATGATTTTAAATACGGTTGCATGCATGTTTGGAAAACGGAGGGGTAAATTATATGTTTTACTTATCAAATGATTTTATAAACTTAAGTTTCGGTCCACTCACCCTTAATGTTTTTGGTAACCCCTCCAGGTCGTGATACTGAGGTAGAGGAGGAACCTGAGGCTGAGGCATAGATCTACTTCTGCGTACCTGAACCCCTGTTGGGTGGTGTACCCGCAGGTTTACTTTAGAGTCGTGCTCGCAATTTGTAATTCTGGATTTCATCCCTTGTCTAACATCTGTTTAATTCGGATTTGATGTATAACTTTAAATTGGTTATTTATGCATTGATGTTTGAGGTTAAAATTGGTATGAATTATTGGGTGTCAGACGGGAGCAGGGCACGTCCCCTTGTGGTCCCTGTGGGATCGGGGCGGGTCTTGTCACAATCACCAAATGACGCGTATCCCTCTTGTGATATGTCAACTCAAGTGGATCGCGGGTTTCTGTTAGTACGAGCACCGGTGTGGTGCCGGCCTAAGATTCTCCGACGATCAAGTCAGTTACTTTGTTCGTAAGAGGAAATAGTAAATGGTAAGTTTGGTAGAGTAATAATGAATAGTGAATCTTAGTTACCTTTATTGGGAAATGTGTACCCCTTATGTATGAGTAGGCAAGATGTTCAATTTCCAAAGTTCCGATGTGGGACAAAACGCTCCTCGATTTACGTGCTGACTCGTGTTACGTAGATCGAGGGTGGATACGCTTCCACGTGGCATCCCGCATTGGGCCCGGTGTTAAGGCTGTTGTAAGTACGGTAGTTTTGGGCCTTGAACGGAGTCTGAGATTTAAGTATACGGCCCAGTCGGTCTGGTCAGATATGGTGTCAACAAAAGTCCCCCAAGTCGTTGACTGAGGTGGAATTTCTCGGTCGGGGACTTGTTTCATTCTCCCAGACTCTGGTGGGAAGTATACCTATAGTCCCCCAAGTCCCTAGTGGGAGAGTCCGCCGAGACAAACTCGGTCACAGCGAGGAAGTGGCTAATGGTCGGTCTGTAAGGGATGCAACTCGGCGAACCAGTGTTTCAGTCAGCATGTATGTGCCCATGCAGTCGGTGGTGATGCCATGGTCGGTGAGGAGGACCAAAAACTGGATTGGAAGTGCTGATACCGAGCGGTGTACGTGGGTCGGTAGCGAGGGCCATCGTCTGCAAGGGGGTTGAGAGCCCCGAAAAGTGTACATGAGTCGGTGGAGAGGGCCAAAAATTGGATTGGAGGTGCTGAGACTGAGCGGTGTACGTGGGTCGGTAGAGAGGGCCATCGTCTGCAAGGGGGTTGAGAGCCCCGAGAAGTGTACATGAGTCGGTGGGCAGGGCCAAAAACTGGATTGGAGGTGCTGATACCGAGTGGTGTACGTGGGTCGGTAGCGAGGGCCATCGTCTGCAAGGGGGTTAAGAGCCCCGAGAAGTGTACATGAGTCGATGGAGAGGGCCAACATTTGTAGGGTAGTCTAGGGCACCGAGCGGTGTACAGAAGTCGGTGTCGAGGTGAGGGAAAATGGTTGGGCTTCCTCGGACAGATGGTTGACACGTGTGCGGTCAGAATGATTGGGTGCAACACGTGTCTGTCACTAAGAGGGGTGACGCCTCGTAGTCTGTGCACCAATTGCTATAAATATGAGGAGCTCTTCACCGACGTCCTCACTTGTGTTTTTGAGAAAACTGGGGAAACTCTGTCGAGCGAGGAAGGCGATTTCCGACAAGCTCTCGATGGTGGTGCGTACGGTGGTTGCGATTTCTGGCCTACGGTCCTCTGTGAAAAAACACGGTAAGCATTTTTTCAAGTCTAGATTTTCGATTTAAGTAGGAGGTTGTGAAGAACCGTCCATGAACTTGGTGAAGGTTGTGGTCAGATCATCATAGGAACGAGTCGGTCGTCTGAGTTCTGTTTCTCTCTTTTTTGTTTTGTAGATGTCGGTCGATAGTGACTCGGTATCCGAGGGTAGGTGCTATGACTCGTAGGGCAGTGAGTCGTCAGGTAGCAGTGTGCATGTTCTCATTCCCATCTCTGGGAGTGAGGATGAGGCCCACTCAGCCGATACACAAAGTAGGGCACAGTCGGTGCATAGTACAGTCGAGTCGTCAGGTAGGACAACGGAGGCTTGTGAAAGGGTTGAGCCGACCCGTAGGTCGGGCGGTAGTAACCTCTTGGTGGACGTCGAGACGATAGTCAAAGTTGGAGTTCACCGAGCTTTGAAGCTGACCCACGGCCGAGATAAGGGTGCAGTTCGGCTGAATAAAATGAAACCGACCGGGGATGAGTGGGTCCCGGAGGCCGTTCCGATTGAACGTGCTGCCTTCACTGTGGACGAAATGGTCAACAAAGAGACCGAGAAGGGCCTGATGAAGATAAGGATCGAGTTTGGAGTTCCCGACTCGGTGACGACGAGGCTGCCCACAAGAGAGGAAAGACCTAGTAACCCCCCGGCCGGTATGGCGTTGTTCTATACCGAGCTGATGCACCATGGGGTAAGGCTGCCCCTGCATCCCTGGCTGCGGAAAATGGTGAAGAAGATGGGAGTGGCACTCGGTCAGCTCAATCCTAACGTGTGGATTGTGCTCTGCTCCCTCTACACGGCCTTCAGGTGGGTCGAGCAACCGGAGCGGACCTACGCCCAACTCATGTACCTCTACGAGTTTGGGTTTCAACAGAAGAGTACCGGGTGGGTCTTCGTCCGTCATCGCAAGAAGAGCAAACGGGGGGAGTTCATCCTGGACATACCGACCTCCCAAAAGTCGTACAAGACGAAGTTCTACCTGGTCGGTGGGAACTGGGAAGGGGACATCGACAGACCACCAATACCGTCCAAGTTTCAGACCAAAGGTGAATAGTTATAGCATAGGCCGACCATTTTGATGTGATTGTTTATAGTTGGTATATGCCCAAGTATGGCTATGTTGGCTGACCAATTCTCGGTGTGCAGGGTTGTTCCCAGAAGAAGAAATCTCTCCAGCGGAGAAGGAAGTCGTCCACCGAGTAAGGGAGATCTTGGACGAGCTTAACCGGAACCGACAGATCCTTCGGCTGCCTGGGTTCCAGTACAAAGTCGGCCTCATCGACACCGATGAGGGTAAGTGTGTATGGTGCTGTGTTTTTTTTTGTTTTTTTTGTTGTTGTTTTTCGTGACTAACCGGGTGCTCGGTATTGCAATTTCGTATCATCTCGGGAGCTGAATATACAAAGACTGTGAGCAGCTGAGAATGAAGGCCGACAAGAGCTCGGGCGAATCTGCCTCACTGTCAAAGGCTGCCGAGCGTCTGGAGCTCCTCCTCCGAAGGAAGAAAGAACGAGCCGACAAAGGCTAGCCAAAGCGGTCTGGCCGAGCACAACAGGGCCAATCCTCTAAGCCGGGACCACCCAGTCTGCCATTCTGGTCACCGAAGAGGAAGTAGAGCACAATCGAGGGAGACCGAGTGCTCTTCCCTGAACCGAGGCGGACGAAGGTGAGAAAGGAGGCCGAGACGATCCTGTTGGCACAGGAGGCAATTGGCGGCAAGAGGACGATGGCGGTCCCAGAGTTCAAACCTCCACCATCCCCCCCTCGGTTAGACGTCAGGATAATGGAGATGCTCAAGAGGAGGGGGACGTGAACCTGGGCGTGTTCACCGAGGGGAAAGCGATCGGCGAGGGGTCCAGTGCCGAGGCCACCCTCTGCTGTCCGAGGCAGATGGTGCCATTACTCAACGGAGCCTGCCAGGGGGCCTCTACGCCCTTAGACGAGATGGCCGAGGTGCAGTGTCGGTCGGCGGAGCAAAAGATGGAGAAGGCTCTATTTCTTCTCAACAATGTAAGAAATTTTGGTCTTGCTATTTTTTTTTGTTTTTGCAAGTGTGTTGTCGTAGGCCGAGTACCTTACTAAGCTTTGTTTTGTGCAGGCCCTCGATGAAGTCTACTGCCAGTTTGGGAATGCCTAGAGGAGGGTGGCTGGTGCTCGGTAGGAGAAGGACCGACTGAAGAAAAAACAGGAGGAGCTCACTTCGAAGCTGCAGGAGGCAGATAGGGCCATGAAGGAAGCGGCCGACCTTAACGGTAAGTTGGAAGCCGAGAGGTGGAAGACTCAGGAGGCCCTAGCTTTCAGAGATCAGATGAAGGTCGAGGTTGAGGCCAAAGAGAAAGACCGACTCCGACACTGGAAGGAGCTCAGTCGGGTGAAGTCAGCGAGGGAGGCCGAGCTGGAGGAGGCGAGGAAGGCTGTTGTGGCCGAGTTCAAGGCGTCCGAAGAGCTGGACAAGCTGAAGAACAAGTATGTCGCCGACTGCAAGCAGGAGTTCTTCCGAAACTTGTTTCGGCACAACCCTGGTCTGACCGTGAAGACCCCCTGGCTCGGCCAGGATATCACTGCCGAAATGTTCGAGGATGAGTCGGGGGAGGAAGAGGAGGAGGTTGGCCAGCCGAGTCCCCAGCAAGAAGCCGAGCCAGTGAACGCCCCAAAAGAGACAGAGCTGGTGGTCGAAGTAAAGCAGGCCGAGGAGGAGCCAAGAGAGGAGCTAGTGTAGGATAGGTTGTAATGTTTTCTCCCTGTTGTTTTTTTTGTTCCGTTGGAAGGTTGTAAAGCTTGTGCAGGCCGAGCATAATAGGTCTGCACATTTTGAATGAAATTGGAATTTCTTCGAACACAAAGTGTATACCGAGTTATCCTTTCGATTTTTCTGTTTGTCGGAGTGTAGGTGTAAGCCGAGTAGAACATTACACCGACTCGTTAGTTTGAGTGTAAATAGCAAGTGTTAGGGTGTAGGCCAAGTAAGACCGAACCCCGACTCATATGTTGGAGTCAAGGTATTGGTGCAAGCCGAGTGAGCTGTACACCGACTAGTTAGGTTGAGTCTAAGTGTTGGTGTAAGCCGAGTAGGGCTGTACACTGACTCGAATGTTTGAGTCGAAAAAAATACCAAGCGTTGGGGTGTAGGCCGAGTAGGGCCGTACACCGACTCGATAGTTTGAATCTAAGTATTGGTGCAAGCCGAGTAGGGCTGTACACCGACTCGTTAGGTTGAGTCTAAGTATTGGTGCAAGCCGAGTAGGGCTGTACACCGACTCGTTAGGTTGATTCTAAGTGTTGGTGTAAGCCGAGTAGGGCTGTACACCGACTCGAATGTTTGAGTCGAAAAAGTACCAAGTGTTGGGGTGTAGGCCGAGTAAGACCGAACCCCGACTCGTGTGTTTGAGTCAAAATGTGAGTGCAAGCCGAGTAGGGCCGTACACCGACTAGATAGTTTGAGTCAAAATAGCAAGTGTTGGGGTGTAGGCCGAGGAAGACCAAACCCCGACTCGTATGTTTGAGTCAAAATGTTAGGTTATAAAAGCTAGGTATATGGAAGAGTATATAAATAACGGGCGCAATAATCGGCAAATTACAGCAAGTTATAAGATGAAAGAGAAAATACAAAATTTTAAATGAAGTATTTCTTCAAGTGGTCGGCATGCCATGGGTGGCCCAGTTTTCGCCCTTTTGAGTCTTCTAATTCATAAGTACCGGGCCGGAAAATTCTTGTAACTCGATAAGGACCATCCCAATTTGGACCGAGGGTACCGGCTGAGCTATCCTTGGTGGCGAGGCTGACCTTCCGAAGGACCCAATCCCCGTCCTGAAAACCCCGGTGTTTGACTCGGGCATTATGGTAATTGCAGAGCCGCTGTTTGCAGGCAATGTTTCTGAGGTTAGCCTGCTCCCTGTGCTCCTCAATGAGGTCTAGACTGAGTGCAAGCTGATGGTTGTTTTGTTCGGGTTTATAGGTTGACACTCGGTAAGAAGTTTCGTTCAGTTCAGCAGGGATGACTGCTTCGGTTCCGAAGGTCAGTGAGAAGGGGGTTTCATTGGTCGATGTGCGGTATGAAGTCCGATATGACCAGAGTGCATTGGGGAGGATTTCAGACCACTTGCCCTTGGCCTCATCCAGCTGCGTTTTCGGCGTGTGCTTGAGGATTTTGTTGATGGCCTCTACCTGTCCATTGGACTGAGGGTGAGTTGGTGAGGCGAAGCAAAGACGGATGTTGTGTCTGTCACAAAAGGCACAGAATCGTGCGTTGTCGAATTGCTTCCCGTTGTCCGTGACAATTGTGTAGGGGAGACTGAAACGGCAGATGATGTTCTAGAAGACGAACGTTTCTATTTGGGCCGTGATGATGGAAGCCAAAGCCTTTGCCTCTACCCACTTTGTGAAGTAGTCCACTGCTACCACTGCATACTCTGTCTTGCCCTTCCCTGCTGGCATTTTCCCGATTAAGTCAAGTCCCCACTGCGAGAAGGGCCAAGGGATGACCATGGGTGTGAGGTTTTCTAGAGGTAAATGGAAGAGAGGGGCAAATAGTTGACATTTATCACACCGTTTGGTCAGCTCGGTCGCGTCTCCATGCATAGTAGGCCAGTAGAAACCCTGTCGGAAGGCTTTATAGGCCAATGACCGCGGTCCAGAGTGATTTCCGTAAATACCGCATGTATTTCTTCGAGAATGGCTCTGCCTGCCTCCGGGACAAGGCACTTTAGGAGGGGCAAAGTGAAGCCCCGTTTGTAGAGTTGATTGTTGATGAGTGTATATCGAGCTGCCTGTCTCCGGACCTTTTTGGCCTCAATCTTGTCGGAAGGGAGAGTTCCGTTTGTGAGGAAGCCCAACAGCGGGGTCATCCACGTGCTGTTAGTGTTGATTGCACAGACCACCGGGCCCTGTGTGCTGGGTTGATCAAGAATCTCGACCAGTACATTCCGACTATGTCTCTCATCGAGGGAGGATGCAAGCCGGGCCAGAGCGTCAGCGTGGCTATTTTCGGAACGTGGAATCCGAGTGATGGTATAACTGTGGAAACCACAGAGAAGAGAATTTGCCAAAGCTCTGTATGCTGCCATGGAAGAGTCTTTCGCCTCATACTCATTGTTGATCTGGTTGACGATAAGCTGTGAATCACTGAAGATCTTGACCTGTTCTGCCCCCATGGTCTTGACGAGGCAGAGTCCTACGAGGAGGGCCTCATACTCTGCGGCATTGTTGGAGGCCTTGAATCGAAAACGAAGGGTGCATTCCATTCGGACCTTGTCCGGTGTGGTGAGGACAAGTCCGGCTCCGGACCCATTGTGGCAAGCCGACCAGTCGACATATAGGAGCCAAGTTGGCCGAGCAGGGTCAATTTGGGGGTTCCCCTCATCCAAAGTATGTGTTATGGACGGAGGGGCAGATGGTGGGACCTCATGTGTGGCCATTGCTGGAATGTAGGAGAACTCAAAAATAAAGTCTGCCATGACCTGCCCTTTCTCAATGGTGCGGGGGGCGAAAACGATGTCGAATTCGCTGAGTTCGATCTCCCATTTGAGCAGTCGTCCCAGATGTTTCAGGTTTCTGGAGTACCTGACGGAGTGGTCTGTCGGTCAGGACAATGATAGAATGAGCATGGAAGTATGACCTGAGCTTTCGGGAAGACATGATGAGGACGAAAACGAGCTTCTCTAGGTCAGAGTACCTTGTCTCGGCGTCCTGCAAAGCCTTGGTGATGTAATACACCAGGTGCTTGGTGTCGTCCTTACGCTTAACCAAAACTGAACTTGTGGCAAAAGCGGAGATAGATAGGTACATGTAAAGGGTTTCTCCGGTGTCTGGTCTTGCCAGTAACGGTGCTCTTCCCATGTATTCCTTGAGTTTAGTGAAGGCCTTGTTGCATTCCTCAATCCAGGTGATGTGTTTGGACTTGCCCTTTAGGGCTTTGAAGAAAGGCACGCACTTGTCCGTGGCTTTGGAGATGAAGCATGTAAGGGCTGCGACTCGTCCCGTTAGGCTTTGCACTTCTTTCGGGGTTTGTGGGGGCTCCATATAGACCAGGGCCTTGATTTTTTCCGGGTTGGCCTCAATACCCCTTTGACTAATCATGAAGCCCAGGAATTTTCCAGAGCTGACTCCGAACACACATTTGACCGGGTTTAACCTCATTCGATATCGTTTCAGGACGTCGAACATTCGCGAGAGATTGAGGATGTGCAGGTCAGCCGATTTACTCTTAACGAGCATGTCATCGACATAGACCTCCATTGTTTTCCCTATCAGGTCGGCGAACATGAAGTTTACGAGGCGCTGGTAAGTGGCCCCGGCGTTCTTGAGGCCGAAAGGCATGATATTGTAGCAATATAACCCCTGATCTATTCGGAAAGTTGTGTGGATCTGATTTGTCGGATGCATGAAAATCTGGTTGTAGCCTGAGTAAGCATCCATGAAACTCAGGAGCTCGTGCCCTACGGTGGAATCGACTAGTTGGTCTATCTTTGGCAGAGGAAAACTGTCCTTGGGGAAAGCCTTGTTCAGGTCAGTGAAATCGATGCACATTCGCCATGCCCCCGAGGGTTTTTTGACGAGGACAACGTTGGCTACCCATGCGGCATAGACGGCCTTCCGGACAAAATGAATGGTGCTGAGTTTGACGATTTCTGCCTTCATAGCCTCGGTCATTTCTGCGTCATATAGGCGACGTTTCTACTCGACATGCTTGTAAGCAGGATCGATACTGAGCCGGTGGCAGATCACATCGGTGGAGATACCGGGCATGTCGGCGTAGGACCAGGCAAAGACTTCAGAGTTGTCCCTCAAGAAACAAATCAGATGTGACCGTAGTTCGGACGAGAGGGTTGTGCCAATTTTTACCCGTCGGTCTGCGAAGTCATGGGAGAGTACTATCTCTTCAATATCCTCAATGGGCTGCAGATGTGGTGTTGCTGAATGGTCCCGAGGATCTTCAATTGGCCCATCCTGTATTCTCCGTGAGTCCTGGGGGCTGACGGGGTCAGCCTTAAACGCGGATTTTGTGACTGCCATGGTTTCCTTTGGTGGTTGGATCGGGGTAGCAGAGTTGCACGCTCTTGCAGCCATTTGGTCCCCTCTGACTTGGCCAATCCCCATAAGAGTTGTGAATTTTACTAGCAGTAAGTGGGTGGAGACGACTACCTTCATTTGGTTAAGTATTCCCCGCCCGAGAATAGCGTTGTAAGCCGCGGGGTAGTCCACCACCAAGAAGGGTGCAAGCATGGTTACCCTTCGTGGTTGGGTTCCGAGGGAAAGGGGAAGGGTGACCATGCCGTGCGGGACGGTGGAGTCCCCAGTGAAACCAAAGAACGGCGTAGGGGACCGGTCCAGACTCGATTCTAGGATGCCCAGTTGCTTGAAAACCCGCATGAAGATGACGTTGACCGAGCTTCCAGTGTCGACCATCACCCGTTGTACGTCAAAGTTTGATATTTCAGCCATAACGACAATGGGGTCGGCCTTGACCGCTCGGTGTCCCGTGGGTGGGACGGTTCCTGAGACCTAACATTCTGTCGCCCGTCATGTCCTGACTGCTCGGTGCTCCTTCAGCGGGTTGGTTCAGGGCGATGAGGGAGCGGAAGGCCGAGAGGGGTTGACCGCTCGGTGTCATCGCGAGAGGGCCTTGATGTTTTTCCTTCTAGGTGAGAGCGGTCGGTCCTGTAGCTTAGATGCCGAGAGGACTTGGATGTGCTCTCGGCCTCCAGGGACGAGTCGGTGACGGTGATGGGGTCTCCCGTTGAAAAAGTCCCGCGGATGACACTTGGGCGGGACCACCGAGCGGTTATGTGTCCTCGGTGATGAGTTCCCTTTCCCACCTCCGGCCGAAGATCGGGTCGGCGTGACTGTTGTTCATTAACCGACCGGTTCCGTCCCCCTCCCTCGCTGAGGGCGTTCTGAGCGTCTCGGTAGATCCTGGTGTCACCGGGCTGGCTGCTGGGGATGATCAACATCCGAGCCAATTTCTTGCTTGGCTCGGCTTCCCCATGCCTACCTTTGTGTGGCTCGGCCGCCGTGTGTTCTTTCTCTTTTTCCGCCAGCTGGCGATTCTTTTCAGCACGCTCGGCACACTTGGCTACTACCTTGTCGGCCTCAGCCTTACCGACGCGAGCTCGGTGGGTAGCGAGTTCTACATGTGCAACTCGTAGCTGTTCGGCCACCTCAGTGTACCGATCGTCGAGTGCCTGACATCTCGACTCGGCTGGGTACCTTTAGCTTTGACCTCGGCCATGTCACTCTGGAGTCGCTCGATTATCTGTAAAAAGTTAGGAGAGGGGTCTCTCATTGTTCTGGGGCCTTGCCCGGGTGTGATCTCACCGAGATCGTTCTCGCCCTGTATGTTCAGTGCCGACGGGTTGTCTCTCGGTGTAATGGGTGGATGAGTCGTAACTCGATCTGGTTGAGCGTGGGCAACCTTAGTCAGAATTCCCACAGACGGCGCCAAACTGTTGAAGCGTTAAATGTTTCAACTGCCGATTACTCGTTGCCCAATCACCAAATGACGCGTGTCCCACTTGTGACCTGTCAACTCAAGTGGATCGCGGGTTTCCCTTAGAACGGGCACCGGTGTGGTGCCGGCCTAAGGTTCTCCGACGATCAAGTCATTTACTTTGTTCTTAAGAGGAAATAGTAAATGGTAAGTTTAGTAGAGTAATAGTGAATAGTGAGTCTTAGTTACCTTTATTGGGAAATATGTACCCCTTATGTATGGGTAGGCAAGATGTTCAATTTCCAAAGTTCCGATGTGGGATAAAACGCTCCTCGATTTACGTGCTGACACGTGTTACGTAGATCAATGGTGGATACGCTTCCACGTGGCATCCCGTATTGGGCCTGGTGACAGGACCCATCCCAATCCCCCCGGGATTAGTGCGGGATGACCCTGCTCCCGTCTGACACGAAGTGTCAAACAAGGGATATTTCTGACATTTGCCCTCTCGGGCTATCAGAGTACGCCAGGATCCGGATGAGGTATGTGATATCTCGGTCTCTGCTACAGTCCACATCCGATGTCAACCTGAAGGGCAGTCATAAAAAGACATTTGTACCCTTCACTAAAAAGCATGTATGCATTCGAAAACCATTTATCAAACCGTTCATTAGGGCCTTAGCCCAAAATCATAAGAAACCAAATACACGGGCCACTACCCAAATCCATGAAGATACCAAACACACGAGCCACTGCCCAAAACCTGTGCACATCACATATCACATATTTATATCACATACACATATAATTCACACAACCAATCCTGTTACGGTTTCCAAAGCTACGCGCGTGCTACCCGGGTTTCAATTCGAGTCATCTCAAAGTCAAGATCAATGTCTGCATACCACTGACCCTACCCGAGGTAATAGTAATCATAGCCTTCATGAGAGTAAGGAACCCAACTGGGGGGTGACTCCACTCAGTCGGTGCTCTGTGACTACTCCGGGGTCCACCCAGGCCAACGACCCTCCCCGGAGGAGATAATAGAAGTAAAGGAAGGTATATGAATACATATATATATATATACATAACATAAACATTCATGCCCGGTTCCCCTGAACCGTCATGATCCATAATGACCTGACAAAGGTTCATGCCGGTTCCCATAAACCGTCATGAACCACAATGACCTTTCAGAGTTCATGCCGGTTCCCATAAACCGTCATAAACTTGGAAATCTATCTAGGGTCCCTGACCCGAAATCATCAGTGTAAAATAACTGGGTCTCGTGCCCGAACATATGACATCAGTTGGGCATCGTGCCCAATATCTAAGGGTCAATCACGACTCCGATCATAGTGATGCGTGCAACCATCCATCCAAGACCGCTCTCAATCCTGGTATGTCGCCGTGAACGAATCAACCGACGCGACCACCACAATATCATGGTGCACTCATCACCGATCGCTACCCTAAACCGTCAGCACTCCGAAGTCGAGCCTCCCCAGGCTGCCCAACCACGAATCGTGCATCGTGACCTCTCCGGAAGGAACACATCCCAATCCGGAGGCGAGCGTCGTATCGTCGATCGTCGTGCACATAGCACCCGTCGCGACCACGATTTAGACCCGAATATCGTAAATAGTGTCATATGCCCGAGACCAAACCAAATGGGTCTTATACCCGAGTTTATTCTTTTAGAAATCCAAAACCAAATCATTTAAATCAATAAAGAAATACAGACCCGTATAAGCACCGTATAAGGCCGAAACCTCGAAATACGTGCTTATACTAACCACATACCAATGCACCCATGGCATCATCAAAAATGTAATAAAACATATAATAAACATTTATGCTTGCACCAATTTAGAAAACAAGGTCCACTCACAGACCGTCCGAGCTGCTGCCTCGATTTGCGTGCCATACGGCTCCCCGAGCCGATCACCATCACCGGGACTCCCAAACCTGTCCAAATTTTAATAGAAGGTTACTAACTACTTAATTAACCTCCTACCAAAGTCCCGTAATTTTTCCGAACTTTTAACTATTTTTAAACCGACCCTAAACCTTCCGACACCCCGAAAACTATCGAAACGATGTCAGATTGACGCGAGACCAGTCCCAAGATTTTTGTTACATCGAATAGAAGATTTCATGTGTTGAAAACTTTCCCAAATTATGGCCCACGCGTCCTCACAAACCCCTAGAAGGTCGAAAATACTGTTCATCGTCTCTACCTCCAACTGAACCAGTTTTCACCGTAGCAAAACACTGTTCATCCGACGGTTTTTTTCCGGTTTTCGGACTGATTTTAGGTCCATTTCATCCCATTTTAATCCTAATATAATCCTAATCCTATTTCCTATCTTTCTAGCTAATTAAAACCGAATTAAACACCCCAAAACCGTGCTTCCATCCGTCATCAATGGTGGCCGGATTTTCTCCGGTCGTTCACGGCCATTTCCGGCCATCCCAAGCCCCAAAACTAATCCCATTAACCTCCTAGAGTCCCCAGAAATTTTTCCCAATCCCTAGAATCGAACAAAAACTAACAAAACCGAAATTTGAATTTTTGGGCATTTTCTTACCTCAGGGGTTCACCCGCCGTGAGCCGCCGTCGTGAGCCACCATGGCCGGCCGTCGTGTCCTCCTCATCTGACAGGACCCGTCCCAACTGGACGTCAAAAACGGTACCCGGTCCTGCTCCCGTCTGACAAGTCAACTGAAAGTCCGAAACTACCCTTCAATACCTGCCAGACAAGGGAATTTTTGCGCCTGTGCCCGCACATACCTCCACCTCTAGAATAGCCTCGATCAACGCACCACGACCTGAAGGGTTAACAAAACAGAAAAGGTGTGAGTGGACAAAAATGACCTCTTATAAAAACATTTACCAAAATACATTCTTACCCTCCAGTTTTCACAAACTTGCATGCATATCGGAAAACATGAGTAATAGTATGAAATCATTCAAGTATGAACAGTGGACCGATAAAATCAAAACATATTTTCTCATGGTCCACAAAAACTCATGTTCACCAAATCAGTTTAACATCTCAAAAAGTTCACAGTTTCTTTAAATCATTTTAACCGCTAAACCACGGTTTCCTCAAAATCATTTTCCATAATCCACGGGACTTATTTCCATATCCTGTTGCTTAGAGTCACGTTTATCCCTGCAACGCGTGCATATCAATAGGCTCAAGGACCGCTCAAAATCCGAGCATCCGCTGATGTGAACACATCATCAGTCAGCAATCCGTCGCTGGGAAAAACTCACCAGCCGACGATCCGGATCTCGTGAACACATCACTTACCGATCCATATAATCCAGCACATCTGATCTGAGTCAAGCCTCCCCTGGGCTGCAAGACAAAGATCGTGCTACGTGACCTCTTCGGGGTAAACACTTCCATCCCGAAGGCGAGCGTTATCTCCAGGGTGCACTCCGAGGAAAAACATATTTTCTCCCGAAAGCCCTAAATATCCGCAACATATCACCATCACAAAAACCAGTGAAAAACAGTTGCATTAAAAACCAAATCATATATCAACACAGGGTCTCAGCCCCAAGTCCCGATTTACTTTATAAATCCAAAAATCATCAATATCATCATGTCATCACATGGAAATACAATTCCAACCAAAATCACAATTCCATTGGGTCTCAAGCCCAAAATATCAATATCACGTAAATCCGTGCAACCGTAAACCCGAGTTGCCACGATCACGTAAATCCATGAAATCAATCACTGACTCATAATCCGAGTCCAAATATCATTTTCAACTTCCTGACTCATAACCCGAGTCAAAACATCATTTTCAATCCGGGCTTAGCCCAAAACATCATTTGCACGTTCCTCGTAAAACGTGCCCGAAAGACTGATTAAAATAATCACAAAAATCACGAGAATACCAAAAATCATCAAATTCATCAATTTCACATGTAACTCCAATTCCGAGTCAAAATCATTATTTACTTGGGTTCTCACGCCCACAATATCATTTTTAACCAATTTCATGATTTCTCGAAAATCGTGCCAGAATATAATAATATAATAATCACAAAACCGAGAAATCACTGAATTGAAATACCAATCATGCCAAAGCATATCAAATCATATAATAAAGCATTTTAAATCATATATGCATGCATCACGGTTAGAAAACAAAGTCCACTCACACACACCGTTCAAAACGGTTCGTTTCCGAGCTGCACGTTTTTCCGTAAATTCTGGAAATCACAACTCCTGTCCAAAATCATTATAGAGGGTTACTAACATCTCAAAATACATCATATAATTTTCCCCAATTTTTCCGGAATTTAAATACGTATTTTAAACGTAAAACAAAACTTCGGATACGCGGAACATTATCGAAATAATATCCGATTTCCCCGAAATCAACGTCAAAATGTTCGTTACACTGAGAGGATCAAAAGTCATGTTGACCTCACCTTGAGACTAGGCTGGACGCGCCCTCACGCGCCGCCGTGAGTGGCTGCGCGTGAAACCCACGCACCAGCTACAGTGTCATCGTTCAAGCCCGTTTGTCTGGTAAACGGGTCGTTTAACCCGCGATCAGACCCGTTTGGTTTTCTGTCAATTCCACACTGTTTTCATCAATTGAACATTTAGTAAGTTTCATTCTAAGTTTAATTAGGGTTCTGTAACATCAATTACTTGAAACATTACCTCAATCCTCACGATCAAGGATGAACAATCGAAGGACCTCCGGCCACTGTTCATCATTCGAATTACCTCAATTCCACATGATTTCCCCAAATTGATTCATCAAGAAGCTTCATTGAACTCAGGTAAACCTTTCCCTCAACTCAATTGTATCAATTCATTGCTCAATCTTCACGACTCAAACTCGAACATCCGTACACTGTGCAACCATGGAGTTTCCACCTTGGCCACTGATTCCTCCCAATTGATGAACCCAGAAGCATCAATGGACCATGAGGAATTGTTTCCCCACCTCAATTTCGTCGTTTGATCACACATTGATCACGACTCAAGCTCGATATCTCTCACTGTTACCAAACCCGTTCAGAGCCAATTGGGCATGAATTCCTCTCGTTTTTGATTTGAAACAACTCGTCTCAACCTCAGGAAGCTATTTCCAATCTCCAATTTGATCATCACAGCCCAATTCGTCCAATTCGATTTTCCCTCCCAAAACTCAAAATCCGAAATTCCAGTTCGATAGTTACCCTCAATCCCTCGTGTTTTCCTCACTCAATTAGTCTCTGAATTCTCTCCAATTTCCGTTCATAAGTTTAGTGGATAGGGAGGAGATTAAGGGTGGAAGGATTTTGAATTTTGGTGGTGCACGGGTTAAGAAATCACAGAAGAGAAAATGGAGGTTTAATGGATTTTTAATTAATTAATCATCACAAAAACACAATAATTATATTCTCCCCAAAACAAGGATCCTGGTTTTAGGCCTCAATTTAAGGGATGAGTGACAAGTGTCACTCATCCAAGTGTGTTCAGTCACCGGGTACTGTTCATTATTAAAATATTATTTTATTCCCGGTTCGTTCGGTTAATCGGGCTCGATTCCGTGACCATAACTTCGTCGTCGAATCTCCGATTTCGGCATGCCGCCTGTCGTTGGATTCGCATCGACGAGACCTACGTAACGGTCCTTGGCCCTCGTCCATCGGACCTCCCGATCAAAAAGTCAACATTTGGCCCCTAATATGCCAAATTACCAAAATACCCCTCAACTTCTGAACATCATAACTTTCTCTACGTATGTCGGAATTGAACGTGCCACCTGTCTATGAACTCGTGACGTCCCGAACTACGTCACAGTTATCGGTCAAAGTCCATTTGACCGCCCGAACTAAAAGTCAACATTTTGCCCCCGCTAGGGGCAAAACGGTCATTTTGCACGTTTCGTCCGATTTCACTCAACTAATCCCCGATTAGTCATTCTAATTCATAATTAATTAATATTCACTCCCGATATTCGGGACGGGTCATTACATCATCATCCCAGTCCTGCCCTCACTCTCACACGGTCACACTTGATGGAGGATTGTGGTGGTGTTGTGTGTTTGGAGAAAATGAAAATGGTGGATAAGGGGGGTTCGGGTTTTGTGTTTGGAGAAGAAGAAAATGCAAAGAAATGAAGATGATGATGTTGATCTGGTGAGAGGAGTGAGGATTAGATGATTAGATGAGTGGTGAGGATTAAAAGTTTAAGTTTAGATAGAGGGCTAGGATTTAATGTTAGAAAGTTTAATTATAAAATAATTAATATAATAATATTTAATTAATGAGATCCACAATTTAGGGGTCTTAGCCAATGGGATGAGTGACACTTGTCACTCATCCATGAGACCCACTCAAAATATCTGGCCCAATCAGAAATTGCCAAATCATCCCCGTCTCGAAGTACGTGCATAGTGAAATCGAACTTCCGTGACCTATAACTTCGTCGTCGAACGTCCGAATTCGACGTGCCGCCTGTCTATGGATTCGTATTGTCCCGATCTATGTAATGGTCTTTGGCCCTCAGCCATCGGACCTCCCGGTCAAAAAGTCAACATTTGACCCCGTTTAACCAAAATGCCCCTAAACTTCCGAACGTCATAACTTCTTCCTCGAACGTCAGAATTGAACGTGCCACCTGTCTATGAACTCGTGACGTCACGAATTACGTCACGGTCATCGGTCAAAGTCCATTTGACCGTCCGAACGAAAAGTCAACGTTTAGCCCACGTCCAAGGGCAAAACGGTCATTTCACATCGTTCGTCCGATTTCGCTCAACTAATCACCGATTAACCTCACTAATCGTGATTAGTCACTAATCTAATCTAGGAATTTGGGACGGGTCGTTACACCTGGTGTTAGGGCTGTTGTAAGTACGGTAGTTTTGGGCCTTGAACGGAGTCTGGGATTTAAGTATACGACTCAGTGGGTCTGGTCAGATATGGTGTCAACAGGAGTAGACTTAATTTGAACTCCAATAATTGTGGTCACTATTTACCTCTTTATAAATTATGAGCAGTGAGCACAGTATATAAGTTTTTTCAACATGTGCTGTAGCAAGTCCGTGGGGTGCTTCTCAACTGAGAGGTTGTCTTGCTTTCAAATAGCCAGTTTATTGGGGGTTTCTCTTTGTAGATGAGTAGTGTAGTAACTAGTATAGATAGATTGAAAGTTGTGGGCTTAGCCTGAATGCTATGATATTGCCTTAGATGAGTTGATAGGTTTTAACTGCCTTTAAAAAAAGCATAACACTAGTAAAAACTGCTACTAAACAAATTGGATGGTTTCATTTTGAGCCAAAAAAACATTTTTTCAATCAAATGATTGTGAGGCAAATGGAAAAATTACTTCAAATGTTATTTCCTATGTTTTCTTCTTAATGTATCCGAGAACTTTAATAAATTTTTTTTTTCAATCTAGTCCAGTTTCAGTTTATGTTATATCTGAAATGCTCATGTTAGCAGCTTGTTATTTAATTAGATGGCAGTTAGACAGACAAAATTCTTTTTAAGTCTAGATGATGATAGCAACTAGCACACGAAGATGATTTTATGACTTAAAAACAGCCATAAAACACATTTGTTGTGCATCCTGGATATCTCGATCAAACTCAAGAAAATCTGTTGTATTGCAATGAAGGTGAAATACAAACTCTTAGAAAGTGAATACTTGAGTTTTGAATATAGAAATTAAATTATAAGTGCTCAAAGTAAATTATTTTGTTGTCAATAAAGCCTTGAGAAGGTACAATCTTCTAGAAATTATTAATTGAATGAGTATCAGTTAGAATCATGTCATAGGTTGACAGAGTTTTAGAAGACACTGAGACGTCGAGGGTTGGGTATTTGGATGCCTCAAAGGCTGAATTGAGTGGTAGTCGGGATGAGGTGAATGTCTTGGGATCTCCACGAGTAGCGTAAGGAGCAAGTTGGGATGAATGAGAGCTTTGTGTTCTTGAAGTAAGAATTGAGAAAGAGGCTGAGAAGAGAATTAAATCTTGATTTTAGATTGAAAGAAACAGGTAGTGCATAAAAATGTGAGCCTTCGAACGGCAAAACTTTTGAGGGTTTGTAATCATTTTAAAATTGATTTGATTTGAATAATTCGTTTGTTTATTTGGATTGGTTGTCCTTTTGAGAAGAAGATTTCTTCCCAATAGGTAGTTGAGGATGAACTTAGCTTGCCATGTAGGCTTCCACGTGGACTTGTTTGCAGTTATCTTGTCGAATCCCTCCCTTTTGCCTTATGACATTTTCGACTTAACAGAGTCAATTTCCTTATTTTACGCTCCTATTTTCGCACGTTCTCAAGTGACTGCTGTTTGGACTAAAAAGTTGGGTTTTTAATTTTTCCAATTTTTACTTCTGGCCCAGAGTGTGATTTTTTTTGCATAAATACAACATAAAAAAATTTATAAGTAAATGGATCAACCAAAATCTAAAACTCATTTCTCTCAAGCTATTTTTATAATCCCGTCATCGATCTCCTTTGTATTTTAAAATATAAGTAAAAATTACTTGAAAACAAAGTTATGTTTGATAACTATTTTATTTTTAATTTTTAATTTTCATATTTTATGGTGAAATGAGGAATAAAAAATAATAGAGAATATATAGTGCATGTGGATTGAAGAGATGGAAAACAAATATATATATATATATATATATTTAATTAAATGAAAACATATATATAAGGAAATTTATTGTGAGTTTCAATTTATAGATTTCGTTTTCATTCTTGTTTCTTCATCTTCATATAAAATATTTTTGTTTAGTAGAATATAAGTACTTTCATTCAATTCGTTGAGCTCTCCTATATTTTCTCCATATTTCGAACACGAAAAAAAAATCGCTGTCAATAGGGTTGAAAAATTTCAAATTAATTTTCAAAGACTTATCATTAATATATTCCCAAAGTTCAGGATATAGTATTCTTTTTACCAAGTAATTGATCAACCAACATATAAAACGAATTTCCCAAATTCTATAACAAATAATTAGTTTGTGAAGACAAAGACCCCATATGGGTTTGGTTCATTGCTTCAAGCTCAAGTTACAAAAGAATCTTATTTATAATTTGAATTATATTATCAGATAATTGCCAAAAAAAAAAAACTCTTCTTTATAATTCAAATTAAATGATCAGATAATTAAATAAGTTAATTTCTTTACATGTTAGATTGTGGAACCCAAAAATCATCAGAAAATTGTAAAGCTGCCGCGTGACCCATAATTCCCCAAATACCTAAATTGCCATTAACAATGGCATTAGCAACTTACAAACACTCACATATTTAATAAATATTTCCAACTAAGTACAATATTAAATCGGGTTAAAAGCTTCGATAATACTGGTATTCTCCGAGAAACAATTAATTATTTATAACAATAAAACGTTTGTTATAAATATTAATCGTTATTATTATCGTAATTACAATTAACGTTATTATCATTATAATCATAATGAATAATTATTACAATTTTTAAATAGTATATTTTATTTAATATATATTATTTATTAATTACAAATTCAACTGACCAATCAGAACGCTTCAAGACTCCCAAGGTTTTCCTATAAATAGCGGAGCTCATTTCACTTTCAATAAAACTCGTTTATTTGCTTCAAAGTATTTATTTTTCCTCTCTCAAAGCTGACTTAAGCATCAGAGTATTCTTGGTTGAATAATTCTCCGTATAATCGATCGAGATAATGATAACTGATTGTTGGTGGATATATACAATTGGCTTAAAAGACATGAACATGATCCAACTCAAGTTGATTGGAAGCAATGTATGTGTATCAAAATATTATGCCAGTAGGCATGCAGTAGGTATACAGCTAAGAATCCTGAGAATAAGATGCATACATATCTTATATCTTATTATCATTTCTTGGTCCCACCTCTCCCTCAATTTCTGTCACAAGCTAATCACCCTATTGCTCACTCAGGGTGTCATGATACTCTCAATCTGCATCTTTACCTTTCTTTTATTTTTCTTTTCTAATGAATCATATCTAAACCTAGCTATCACCAATCAATATCCTCTCTTTAATTATGCTAATTAACTTCCCAATCATTGAAATGAAAGGCCTCATAATTTACATTCCACAAGCTACCAATATATGCTCTATTTAAACCTTTTAATAGTTCAATTTACATCACTAGTTGACAAGCTTATGCTTAGAAGAGAGAGAAGAGAAGAGAAGAGTTTTCATTTGGTCATAACAATTGTTTTTTTTTTCTTTCCTTTTTGGGCAATTAGAAGAGAAGAGTTTTCATTTGACAATTGATATTCACATGGGTCAAAATGATTTTATGTAAGTGCATATAAATTATTTGGAATATGATCAATGTTCTATCTTTATTTAATTTAAAATATTAGAATTAGAGACACTGATAATATATTAACTCATTAAAATGTGATCATGACAATATCTTTTAACATAGAAATATTTAGCTCAGCTTAGTACAAATATTACGGGGTGAATAAGCACTAGAGTATGATAGTATTCTTCTCGTTTGTAAGTGCAATTGAAACATTAATTTTAACTCTAATATATACCGTGAAGGTACATTTGTGTGAAGTTTGATATTTACAATGTAGCTCATTTTGTGGGTTAAATCTAATAGCCTACACAAAATATCGTTATATACACATAAAATAATAGGTATTGTATTATCAATTGACAATTCTTTGTTATCTATATATTAAATGTATTTTATACATAATAGATAATAATTACGATATAGGCGATGTTAAATTTTGTGACACCTAAAATTGAATTTAATATTGACTTTGACGACATTCCGAACAATTACTATCGGCTAACAAAATAATATTATGTTTGACCAAAAATTGAAAAAAAGAAGAATAGTAATAGTATTGAGATAAAGAGTAAATGAGAAGAAATAAGGAAGGATGATGAGCCAGGTACGGTTAGCAGGTTGGCAATCAAATGGAAAAGAAAAGGAAGACATCTCTCTCTCTCTCTCTCTCTCTCTCTCTCTCAGATGTAAATGACAGACTGGCATTAGCGAGGTCAAGTGAGATTGGGAGAGAGAGAGAGACTCAGCCTCCCTGTCTCTTCCTGGATAATTATATACAGTTATATATATATATATCTATATATGTTCATATATAGTCTGGCTCTGTATATATATATTGTCTCCCCTTGTTCTAGAATTGGCCCTTTATTGTCGCCGTGGATTCTGCAGAGAAAGAGAGAGAGGGTTGAGAGACACACGCAGAGAAACACCATGAGTCTCTTTGGCCTGGGAAGCAGGTACCTTTCTTTCTAATCATCTCAAGTTTCAATCCCATTTCTTCTATTTTGTAGTTTTCTGCTTTTCTTCTTCTTTCAACCAATCATAATCTGTTTCCAGGTCATTATTCATTTGTATTTATCAAATTTCTTGTATTTTTTAAATTAAAATCAGAGCGCTTGTGGGTTTTGATTGTTGTAAAATCTATCTGGTGCATGTTTGTTTTAAGTGGGTATCGATCAAATTTACAAATGAGATAATTGTTCTTTCTTGTTTTATTTTTTATTTTTTATTTTTTTTCCTGAATCCCTCCCATGTTTGATTGTGCAGAAACCAAAAGACATTTAGGCCTAAGAAGAGTGCTCCATCAGGAAGCAAGGTTGGTCTTTTGGTTTTTGTTTTCCTTGTCAAAGGTTTAATCTTTGTTTTTGGTTGATGGAATGGAAGCAATTTATATTTGTGTTGAAAATGCTGCAGGGTGCCCATCTTCAGAAACATATTGATGCTACTTTGGGCAGTGGGAACCTGAGGGAGGCTGTTCGTCTGCCTCCCGGCGAAGATATAAATGAATGGCTGGCTGTGAACAGTAAGGACTCATTTGAATCTGTTCCATTATGAAGTTCAAGATCATCACAATTGTCATGTTGATTATTAAGATGTAATCTTTTGTTTTATCGATTTGGGGAAGAAAAAAAAAGGTAGACATGCATTCAACTTATTTCAATTTGGTTCATTGTACACAGCTGTTGATTTTTTCAACCAAGTGAACATTCTGTATGGCACTCTCACCGAATTCTGCACCTCGGCCAATTGTCCGACAATGTCTGCAGGACCGAAGTATGGTTCTTGATTCCATTGTTGAATTTGTGAATTTTGATCATTTATCTTGATTACCAAATTGCCATGCATCGACTTCGTTGTGATCTAAGTCCTCCAATTCGGTTGATTTCTCCACAGGTATGAGTACAGATGGGCTGATGGAGTAAGCATCAAGAAACCAATAGAGGTTTCAGCTCCGAAATATGTTGAGTACCTAATGGACTGGATCGAAAATCAGCTAGATGAGGAATCAATTTTTCCTCAGAGATTGGGTATGCTGAAAAAAAATATTCTTGATGAAACTATAGGCATAAAGTATTCGGTTTCATTTCAATCATTACAAACTCGAAGCACCTCCAACTTACTTGCTCTTATGTGTTGCAGGGGCACCCTTTCCAGCCAATTTCCTAGACGTTGTCAAGACCATATTTAAGCGGCTGTTTCGTGTTTATGCCCATATCTACCATTCTCATTTTCAGAAAATTGTTAGCTTGAAGGAAGAAGCCCATCTCAATACTTGCTTCAAGCATTTTGTTCTCTTTACATGTGTAAGTTTTTATTTTATTTTTTTTGAAATTTGATTTGATTTTTGAACGCATAATGAGCTTAAGAATTGCATTGTTGTGATACAGGAATTTCGGTTGATCGACAAAGGTGAGCTTGCACCTCTTCAGGACCTGGTTGAGTCCATTTTACAACCCAAGTGATTGTTGATTTTTTGTCTGGTTTTTTGGGAAAACAGTTTTGTCAGCTTCTTGCTTGCCCATGTAAGAAGAGACCCCTCCTTTTAGCACCCTCTTTTGTTTCTCTGAAGTCCCTCTCTTGTAACTGTGATGTTGAATCCAAAGAGATTGTTTCTGGTTGTAATTTTGATTCAAGTTGTTATCCTTGTGAAGCTGCCAAATGAGCAGTCATGAAAGCAATTTGGTTATTAATTGGATCTAATTTTGTAATTTCATTTTTGCATTGTTCAACAAAGAAAAGATATTCTTTGTACAAGACATCGGGCCTTCGATTAAAGGATGTATATTTGTTTCCATAACATGTTACCTTTGTCAAATTCATAATTTGTCCTTTAATAAAGAAGGAATGCCATGATTTATCCGGCCATGTACAGAGGTAAATCTTAACAAAACAAAAGAGATTGTTAATGAACAAATACAATAACGGTACGGAAAATCGGCTTGTGAGTAATTAAGTACTTGGAATTTCATTGTGGTAACTATTGCAATCTAGAAGCAGTACATTCCATTGAGTATCATCCCGTGTATTCCTATCACAACACCTCTGAGCAAAAAATATTTCGGAAAGAAAAAAAAACAAGAAAAATTAATTGGAAAATAAACACCGGTGATCGTTTTAGCTGTTGTGGTCGAGTGGCAAGCAGGTAGTCTAATGGTATCAATCTTTACTTTGAGTCGTAAATTCGGGAGCATAATGTACACCTGACTTCTGTGATTGCAGCTTCTTTGATTCTCGGTTCCCAACTGCTCCAAGGATTCTGTGTCGCCCTAAAGAGCAGTTTCTCTTTGAAATGGGAAACTTGAGATTGCCATTCATTCGTCTGAACTGATGGCAACGCAGACCTTGATGTCTTTGCATGCCGATGAATCCACATCACGAAATAATGCAAAACCGGTAGGGTTGGCCAGGCTCTACTTTTTCCATCTTGATTCACAGATACAACCCGGAAAGGGATTTGCGTAGAAGCTTTCCTCCAGTTTTGGAAAATCTCCAGGCTCCCTCAAATATGGAGCTCCAACTCTGTCTATGTGAAGCTTTCTGACTTTGGAACTGAACTTCTTCCAAGAGATTTTTCCTTCATCAAACTCATCGACAAGCTTTACAAAATTCATCCTGTGTCAACAATGAAATGGCAATAATTGCATACCGAAAATGTCACGACAGAAATTTCAAATAGATATCATGCTAAAAGTAGTTGTTTGTAAGAATATAACTAAGAGAATTACTTGTCTGGATTGATGGTCTTCTTAAAGTTCTCAAAGCGCCTATGACCTTGCACCGCTTTCGCCATGTTTCCATCATATGTATAAAGAAAAACATCACTCTGTAAGGCCACAACGTAGTCTATACCAGCCAACATGTTCTGATGATTCTTGAATGGACTCAGTTCTTCTTCTGTGGTGAGAGTGGAATGAGAGAAGATGTGGGGAAAGTCATCTTCAAGATATTGCATACTTCCGTTCCCATAAGCTTCACCAGCTACCAAGTAAATTCTGGTGCTGGATGGGAAGCCCAACCCTCTGAGCAAAAGTGAAGTCTCCCTAGGGGTCAATGGGCAGCCCCCGAGCAACCTTCTCTCTGTCCCATTAATCTCTTTCTCCTTCCAGTGGCTGACTTCATATCGCATTCTACGCAGTTCTTCATCCTCTTCTGCCGTCAAACCATGACTGCAGCCCGTAAATGCAAGCATATCCTTCTCATACCTATAGTAAAGATCTAGAAATCACAAGCTGTATGAAAGGTGGAAGACAAGTTTAAAATATATTGCTTACATCACCATACTTGTCAAATACAGGAAATGAAAACCTGCTTTTACTTATGAATATATATATATATATATGCTGTAAGGCCATTTTATCTGTGAATGATGACTCGCATCATACACGGGAACAGAGTGGCATGGCCCATCTAATACTTAAGTTTAAACTTTAAACTTATCGACACTTGCCTCAAATGAAGTGCAAGATAAGGGCCTCCATTCTGCCGCATTCTAGATACTAAAGTTTTTCCAAGTTCTTCTATTGGAGCTGAATACTTCAATGCCCTGTAATTGACACGGCACCTCAGCCTTTGAATGGAGCTTGGGAGGGCATTGTTGGAAATTCGAGAATCAGTATGAGTGAAATAGATTACTTTGTGCTGCTTCAACAGTGGGAGAACCTCTGACTTATAATAACTAGCCTGAAAAAATTAATACAAATCAGCTTACAATAACTATCCTAACAAATGATATGAGATGCATTGAGATGACAGTTAATTGCAGCCACTAATATGCATTGAACTGTGCATACTTGCGCATCAAATAAGCAAAAAATTGAATCTCTAGTCACACTTCTGAGTGGCCATCGTGTGTGCCCTACAGGCATGTAACCTAGTGTGTGAAGACTGCATAGAGAACATAAAACCGGATTCCTAATCGTACGCTCCTATATACCAATACTAAAGGAATGAGCATCATCATCATAGGATATATAGATTTTTATATTTACCTTAGACCAGGATATTAATGTTTTGTTGAAAGGCTCGATTCCAGCATAGGCAGGAGGTAATGTCTCAACTATGTGGATATCATCCTTCAGAGTCTCAATAAAGTGTTGCCAATCAAACAGATCTTTAAAGTCACTGCAAGTAGATACGACATAATTATTTCACAGAATATAACTGGAAAAACTAGAATGCATGCCATCTGGAGCACTTGAAGAACTTTACAATGCATTTCAGTATATCAATCCAGTTTTAGAACTGCAGAAGCAAACAAACCTCTCATCAGCCCAGTAGGAGGTGTGATCAAGTGAAGGTAGGACAAGCGTTGCCTTCATAATCTTAGCAACAGCAACCATATCACAAATCTGCACTCTAAAATTTTCGTGCATCAGACACTGGATAAAACTTATAAAATTTTAATAGTAGGAACAATCAAAATGCACAACAGTCAGACCCCAAATCTCATCTGATTCAATCCACCATTCGCATTTATAAGAATGTAGCCGTTGATCTTTGCATCCAGCTCTGCCAAAAGATGCAAGTATGAAATGAGAGGATGAAAACCTCAGGTTCATAAATCCAAAAATACAGAGAGAAAAGAGTTATGCCATCTAATTGCATGTGTTACATACTTTTGTGAATTCTTGGCAAGTCAATGCACTGACTGAAATTCTCACTGTTGGGTCTGGACCAGATACCTGTGTACTGAACCAGAAGTGAATTTAAAATGAAATAACAAATTACTATTGAAAAAGGACTCATTTCCTCTCTTTGGTTCTCAAGCTCAGCATGTTTTTAGCATTCTCGGCCTCCAAACCGGCAATTCTTATTGGCAGCCAAAAAGATCAAAGAGAGAAAAACAAAACATCAAGCGTCAACACACAAAGATTTAAGACTTACTTCAGCTCTGCTTTCTTCACCAACAACACGATTCACACTAGACGCCATCATCAGGGTACGTTCAACATCACTTCCTCCCTCCCTATATCCATAATCATGGGAGCTTTGATCCATCCGACGTAAGTTATTGATGGAATCGTGCTCATCCTGAAATTCAAAGGCCGAAATTTTTTAGCAATATTTAAAAAGGAAATGCAACAAGGCATAAAACGCAAAAGCACTAACATAACAAAGTACCATTAGGCATACCATGACCATTTCCTATTATAGCAATGGGCAGAAACTACTAGTAAATCATTGAAGCCAAGCAGCAATAGAAATACAATCTCAAAACCATTCAGCAACTCACTCATAAACATAATATATTTCAGAATAAATATAATATTAAACTTGTATTCAACCAACCTGATTGAACCTTGCACTTTCAATAGCAGATCCAAACCAACCGGTAGCACAAATCTTTATAATACCAAGAAACAAGCAAACCCCACAAAAGGCAAAGAACATCCACTGACCAAGCTTCTTCTTCTCCCTGAAGCCCAAGTCGACCACCACAGATCCAATAGGCTTCCTCAGAAATGCCCTCACAGCAGCTCTCTGGCTCACATGATGGGTCTGCTTTCTCTCCAAGACCGAGTCAAACGCATCACTCGTAACCGTGTTGCCACCAATTTCAGATCCGGGTGAGTTCAATTGGAGGTCAATCTCGTAATCGCCACCGCCAAACCCACCATTGCTGCTGTTGGTATTATTGTTACTGTTAGCAGCTCCATTGTTGGCGCCGCTGGCATTCGGGTTGCGCTTGAACGAATGAGCTCGGCGAGTCATTGGGCCCGAGAATCTCGGGCTGTTGACTCGCTGTGAGACGCCATCAGTTGTGTTGTGGAGGTGGTGGTGATGACCCATGTCTCCAAATTGTGCAAAACGTTGCCTTTATAATGATCAGTGGTATTTATTGCTATCATTGATAATTGGGTTGCTGGGTTACGATCGCCATTAACGGACCACAAAGAAAGAAAATACAGAGCAGCAGCAGCAGCAGCAGCCAGCCTTTGTTATTGTTATCGTCTTTTTCTTTATTTATTATGAGTCTGAAAATCTGAAATACGCGGTTTGTGCTCTGAATGATTGAAATCGAGAGGGGAAGGTTATGGTTGGAATTCTGCGATTTGTTTAGTATGGCCAATCACGATGTCGATAATAAAATACTATTCAAATATTGGATCTAAACCCACGATTCCACTTCCTTTTTTTCTTCCACTTTTTCCTTTTTTTAGAGCTTTTTCTAGAGAAAGTATAAAATAAAGGATTTTATGGTATAAACATGCAATTTCATTTTAGTATTGACCTTCCTTATCATATAAACTTCGACTTGGAACCCCCTTTTTATTTTTTTCCAACGACTTGGAACCCAATGTTTTAGGATTTTTTTAAAATTCAACATTTATCATTTATTTTGTGAAAAATAATTATACATATATATATATATTTATGAGGATAAGTTGAACAGAAAATTTAAATATAAATTGAAAATTTTCTTCTGATGAAATAATTTAAATTGAATTTAACGCACTTTAATTTGATTCAAAATTTAAAATATATCAAAATTTTGGTTCAGTTGTATATATTTAATTTGATCATTTTGACAAAGTCGTAAAAATGTAATTTAGTTTACAATAAATAATAAAAATAACAGAGATATTGCTCAAAAATAAAATTTTTTTAAAAAAAGTAAAAGAGATAAGAAAATAGTATTAAAATCCCCTTTTACTATATTTGAGCTATTTTTCAATCACAAAGATTCACATGTCTTATTATGTAGTGATTAGAACTTGGAAAATAAAATATTCTGGTATATGTGTAACATGATGAGTTGCTGTTGGATAAAATATGAAAAGAAGACATAGAAAATTATCCATTTAGTCTGTGCTTGTAGTTATTCTTTGGAGTGTGTATATATAATGCATGCCTGGTCCAAATGGGATGACAAGAAAAGTCTAAACTTGTTTGAAAATTTACTTATGTCTTCTAGTGTAACAAGAATTGATAGGGACATTACCGTTAATTTTTTTATCTACAGACTATCCTATAGTACAACATTACAATGACATATGATGTTATAAATATCTTATATCATATAAATTATGAATAACAATCATAATATATACTCATATGAAATTTTCATACGTACATTAAATAACAAGTAACACAATTACACAAGATATTTCAATATCTGACGTTCAAAATTATTTTAGATCTATAAAATTCGTTTTTATCTCGTACAAAAAGTGTTGTCATTTTCCCATCGGAGTTTAGTCATTCTAATTTTTTTCAGGCAATTTGCACCTATTAAGAAAGGAACTTGAATGAATTGCTTTGATGCTTTTCACCGGCCAGGCTTTAATGGAACGTTCCATGGAGTGGTCTGGTTATTGAATTAATGGTCGGTAAAAATGGAACGAAAAAAAAGGCGGTTGATCTAATGGATATAAATGGATGGGATGGTCACACTACTCCATGGAATGTTCCATGGAAGCCTGGCGCGCCTTCCACTTCTCAACTCAGGAAACTTTTTTAGTGGTTATTTGATCGAGAGTTTTCAAACGTAATGGTTTAATTGTTGTATTCCGCATATGATAATAATTTTCTCTGCGACCATTTATTTTAGCCTCGTCTTTATACAAAAATACTCTAATAAATAGCTTCGGATTTAATATTTGCAAAGGCCAAAATTGATCATTAATATATAAAATTGTATTTTTTAACATTTTTAAATATGACAAAAAATTAATAATTTCCGATGAAGTAAATAAAAGAGGCGATGGGGTGTGAATAATCCGCTTATAAATTAATGAAACTCATAAAATGGAATTAGAGCTGTCTGGACCTCGGGTCTACCACATACTTTCGCAGCTGCCTACCAATGCTGACTTTCTTTAAGGTGACAAAAATTCTTTCCTAATTGCCCAACATGCCTATAAACCTATGACCATGGGCTCGGGGGAGAAAGGGACGTTTTGGTCATTTCATATTTTCTTCACGCTTCGGTGGTAAGTTTCCAATCTCCAATTAACAAATTTCTACACGGACAGTTGTTTATCGGTCACCGAAATTTCAAAACCATTTTTTTAAAAAGGCGACCTTTTATAAAAATTCATTTAATTATTCTATTTTTGTTTATTATTAACATGATTAATCTATTTTATGCAACGTTTTAGAAATTGTATATTTTAGGTATCAAATTGTTTATTAGAAAAATTAAATTTGAGGCCTAACAATTACAAACTAAACCAAAATTTCAAATGATCATTTGATTGCTAAATAATTGACTTTTTCTAATAAGTATAATCAAATTTGGAAAATATAATTGAATAGAAATGTGATTTTTATATACATTGATGTTTGATCCTGAAATGACCAACTCGATGAGACCCGCTGGGGGTTCTAGGACCAGCCGCGTGGTGTCTTGGGCCCGTCGGGGGCGTTGTGATTCGGCAGGGGTCCTGCAAAACTAGACACCGGTGTGGTGTCGGCCAAAGGGGCTCCGATGCCAAAGTTAGTATCTGAATGCCGAGAGGCAAGTAAACACAGTGCTCTGGGTCGGTTCTCAGTGTCTTACCTTTGTAAAGGGTTTTGGGGTATTTATAGTAGCCATAACTGTGGTAGGTGGGCTACTGTTACGGGAGCAGGTGGTGCTTTGTGGCTGGGAGCCGTCTGACAAGCCCTGGATATCCGGGGGAGGCGCCAACTGGAGTCCCAACCTGCCTCCGTCAGGGAGTTGGTGTGGCAGAGTTGGTTAGGCGACTGTCGCAACCAGCTGTCGTCTGTTCACTATCAGGTGCCGAATGGCGGGTCTGCAGTATGATGCCGATCGGCGGGCCGTGGGCCGTGAGGGTGCCGATCAGGCGATCGGTCGGCGGCCTTCCTGTCCTGGTGGGACCTGTGTTAGGGTGGTCGGTCGATATGGTATCAACAATTGATAATGTATTTATTAAAATTTCAAATTTTTTTATGTTGGTACGAAACTTATTTATGCATATTATCAACTTATTATAAAAAGAAAGACTTATTACTCAAAATACTTCTCGAATCAACCACTTTGTCTCAATTTGTTCCCACAACGTTAAATCGTTCTCATGTACAATCAGAACGCTCATTTTGTTACTCGATTTAGGGTTTAGGGTTTAGGTTTAGGGTTTAGGGATTAGGGTTAGGGTTTTTGGGTTATGATTATGTGATATTTCATAGTTTTATGTTGGATGTGGATGTTTTTATGTTAATTAAGTAATGGCTGTTATTCGATTGCTTGATGTAGGGGACTACGATGACATTGTCTCCATCGCCTTACTCAACGATGGAAGATAGTACATAAAGCAGAAGAGTGGACATATACGAAGAGGGCATTGATAACAGGACCCGTCCCTAATTACCACAGAAACCGAACCGGCCATGCTCCCTTCTGACAACCTCTTTATCAGACAAGAGGTTTTACAACTTTTAACTTGATTCAAATCCTATTAAATAAACCAAATTAATTTCACCTTGCGGGTTTACCACCTATATCCAACCCACTACCCCGTCAAGTCGTGAAAATTACTAATTTGACCTTATTTGAGATCTTTCTTTTGTTAATTATACTCATCGTTATAAATCCCTAATTACTCTATATTAACCCTTGCTTGTATGTAACAATCCTTATTCCTAACATGACTATAAATTAATTAATTAATCCACCATTCATTTTCTAAAAATACTCTTCAATTATGGATTTCCTTGTTATAGAATAAAAATCAACTTAATACATATACTCAACTACATAAAAACATGTTTAAGTCCACATAACATTACTTAATACCACAAAATCACATATATTGATCACAGCCATACAACCATCCATTTATAATATTACCCTCTGCCCATATTTCAAAGGTAGGGTAATTTTACTATAATAGTTATAAAAATGATACCATATTTATGTTTAATTTAATCTATGCATTTTAACTCGCCAAAAATCATCGTATTCACTTCAATCATAATCCAATTAGTTTAATAGTTAAGTCCTTGAATTTACCCAAATTTTAGAACTAATTAAAGATATTTAAATAACACAAAAACTTTGAACGACCATAACTTCTTCATTCAATGTCCAATTAACTCAGGCAATATATCATTGAACTCATAATTAAATAAGGAATCATTTTCGTGTTGAAAGCATCTAGGAAAATAGCGTCACACGCCGCATGGAGTCTTTGCTCGTGGGGGCCACGCACCTTAGTCGTCTTCTTCCTTGGAACCGAGTCGTCTTGGCACCTGCAAAACGGGTTGCTAATATGCGAAAATAACCCGACTTTTTCTCCGTTGTTTCTCGTCCAAATCTCAAGTTCTATATATGGATTGTAACGACCCGTCCCAAATTTCGAGATTAGATTAGTGACAAATGAAGAATTAATGAGATTAATTAGTGATTAGTTGAGTTAAATCAGACGGACGGTGTAAAATGACCGTTTTACCCTTGGTCTTGGGCAAAATGTTGACTTTTGACTCGGAAAGTCAAACTGTAACGACCCGTCCCAAATTCCTAGATTAGATTAGTGACTAATCACGATTAGTGAGGTTAATCCGTGATTAGTTGGGCGAAATCGGACGAATGATGCAAAATGACCGTTTTGCCCCTAGCGTGGGTAAAACGTTGACTTTTCATTCGGGAGGTCAAATGGACTTTGACTGATGACCGTGACGTAGTTCGTGACGTCACGAGTTCATAGACAGGTGTCACGTTCAATTCCGACGTTCGAGGAGGAAGTTATGACGTTCGGAAGTTTATGGGCATTTTGGTAATTTTGGTTAAAAATGGGCAAATGTTGACTTTTTGACCAAGAGGTCCGATGGCCGAGGGCCGAAGACCGTTACGTATATAAGGACGATACGAATCCATAGGTAGGCGGCACGTCGAATTTGGACATTCGGCGACGAAGTTACGGTTCACGGAAGTGCAAGTGCACTATTGCACGAATTACGAGATGAGTTCACTTTTGGACTCTAGTGGGCCCATATATTTGTCCTGATGCCCAATGGATGAGTGAAAAGTGTCACCCATCCAATGGACACCCAAAATTGATTCATGCACCGTGCATTCCATTCCATTTCTTCATTTCAAACACACACCCCCCCCCCCCCCCCCCCCCCTCCGCGACCCCAAATGACCCGATCTCACCATTTCTCCCATCCGTGCAAACCCAAAACCCATCCAACCTTCACCCATGACCAGGACAGAGGACCAGGAGGCTGAGGGAGTTGAGGTGGCCGGCCTGGATGGCCAGGACCGCCGCAGACAGCGGCTGGAAGGAGGGAAACCCGTGAGGTTCAGGGTAAGCCGTTTTGACCCATTTTCCATTTTTTACGTTTTGGGTCGGTTTTAATGGTTTTAATGAATCAAATAGGTTGTTAGGAAGTTATTAAGAAGGTTTCTATGATGGTTGGACGGTTGTGAAGCCGTGGGTGATTTTTGGAAACTTTGAACCGTTTGGTTCAAAATCAAACCATAGGATTTAGGTGTTTTTAGGTTGTTTTAAGGATTAGAATAGATAGGAAACATGAAAATAGGAATTATAGGATTAATTAGGGTTGAAATCGGACCAAAAAGAAGAGGGGAAAGCACTGAACCGGTCACGCCGGTTCAGCACAGTACCCGGCCGGTTCAGACCGGTTTCTGAGGTTGATGATGATGAATAGTGATCTGGCCCTTCTAGGAGCGCGTGAGGGCGTGTGGGCCATAATTTGGGAAAGTGTTCAACACGGGAGATCTTCTATTCGATGTAAGGAACATTTTGGGACTAGTTTCGTGTCAATCGGACACCGTCTCGATATGTTTCGGGGCATGGAAAGGTTTAGGGTCGGCTTAAAAATAGTTAAAAGTTCGGAAAAATTACGGGGCTTTGGTAGGAAGTTAATTAAGTAGTTAGTAACATTCTATTACGATTTGGACAGGTTTGGGAGTCCCGGTGACCGTGATTGGCTCGGGAGAGCCGTATGACACGCAAATCGAGGCGGCAGCTCAGATGGTCTGTGAGTGGACCTTATTTTCTAAATTGGTGCATGAATAAATGTTTATTATATGTTTTAAATACTTGTTTGTGATGTCATGAGTGCATTTGGATGTGTGGTTACGTATATGCACGTATTTCGAGGTTTCTGCCCTATACGGTGCCTATACGGGTCTATATGTCTTTATTGGTCTAAATGAAAAGGTTTTGGATTTCTAAAAAGATAAACTCGGGTATGAGTCCCATTTGGTTTTGTCTCGAGCATATGACGCTATTTACGACCTTCGGGTCTAAATCGTGGTCGCGACGGGTGCTATGTGCACGACGATCGACGATACGACGCTCGCCTCCGGATTGGGATGTGTTCCTTCCGGAGAGGTCACGATGCACGATTCGTGGTCGGGCAGCCTAGGGAGGCTCGACTTCGGAGTGCTGACGGTTCAGGATATCGATCGGTGATGAGTGCACCATGATCTTGTGGTGGTCGCATCGGTTGATACGTTCACGGTGACATACCAGGATTGAGGGCAGTCCTGGACGGATGGTTGCACGCATCACTATGATCAGAGTCGTGACTGACCCTTAGATATTGGGCACGGTGCCCAGTTGAGTCATATGTTCGGGCACGAGACCCAGGTTACTTTACGGTTTTGATTTCAGGTCGGGGAACCTTAAATGGATTCCCAGGTTCATGACGGTTTATGGGAACCGGCATGAACCTTTGTCAGGTCATTCTGGTTCATGACGGTTTATGGGAGCCGGTATGAACCCTGGTTAATGGATGTTATGGATCATGACGGTTCAGGGGAACCGGGCATGAATGTTTATGTAACAACCCGTTCCGAGAGCCGGGATTAGTAGAGTGATTAAGGTGTGATTAGTGAGGTTAATCAGTGGTTAGGTGGTCCCGAAAGATCCGGGAGCCTAGAATGATAATTTTGCCCCTGGTCTGGGCAAAAATGTTGACTTTTATTTCGGGTGGTCAATTGGGTATTGACCAGTGACCAGGACGTAAATTAGGACGTCATGAACCCGTAGACATGTGGAACGTTCGATTCCGACATCCGAGGAGGAAGTTGTGATGTTCGGAAGGTTGAGGGCATAACCGTAAGTTGGGTAAATTAGGGGGAAAAGTTGACTTTTTGAATAATCGAGTTTTGGTAGGTTGACCTAGGATGGTTAGGTAGTTCTCGTCGTCCTGAGTTCGATGACAGGCGTCACGTATTCATCGGACTTACGAGGCGAGAGTTACGGGTCTAGGAAGTTTTGGTAAAACCGTAAAAATGTGTAAAACTGGAGGGTATTTTGGTCTTTTTGCACCTGGGGATTTGTGCAGAGAGAATTAGATGAAGGGTTGAGATTGGGCCACTTGGGTGAGAGAGAGTGGGGGGATGGCGACATGTGGCAAGTGTGTAGTGGGTTCTGGGGGATTCTAAGGTGTGTGCACGGTTCTATTATTGGGGTGTACCTGTGCCCGTGTTCGTGTTTGTGCGCAGAAGGAAACAGAAACAGAGGGAGATTGTGAGAGGAAATTGAGAGCAGTGAAGGGTTGAGTGAGGGAGCTGGTGAATTGTGAGTGTGTGTGGGTGTCCAGAGAAGGAAAGGGAGACGGTGAGAAGGTTGGGAGGTGAGGAAGTCGTGTGGTTGGACAGCTGGGAACTGCGGGAAAACCAGGGGTGAAAAGCAGGGAGGTCGTGAGAATCGTGGCGGTGGCGACCGTGTACGGGGCAACTGAAACCGTGGTGGTGTCGTGCGGGTTGCGAGGAGTCAACCACTACCAGCGGAGCTCACGACGGCGACAGGTTGCAGGTAATTTCTATTTCCCCGTGTCTATGCTCTGTTTTGGCCGTGAACTTCAAATCGGAAGTTGTGGCCTGAGAGGTTGAATCGAAGAGTCTAGAGGAGTCTAGGGAGTTCAGTCGAGTCCAGGGCGTCGTTCGGTTGTGTTGCCGTGACGGGAGGTGCACGGTGGTGGTTGGCACGACGGAGGGACTCTGTGTGCCCTGTTTTCCCGTTTTGGTTCAAACCAAGAGTCGTGATCCTAGAGACTGAGTCGAAGGTCTAGGAGAGTCGGGTTAGGTTCCTTGAGGTTCTAGGAACCGTCTGGTGTTACCACCGTGAAGGGAGGTTACCTGGGCGGCCGGAGAGGAAAACAGAGGAATTAGGCCGTCTGGTTTCGAGTCTGAGTCGACGGTGTAGGGGATGTGTCGAGGTGATTGGAGGATGGGGATGCTTAGAGTAAGGTTGGACGAAGCTATAGGAGAAGGAAGGAAGTGTTTTGGTGCAGGCACGGCGGAGAACCGTTGACGCCGGTTCAAGCTGCAGCCTACTGTGTTGAACCGGGTCGACGTGAGGTTGAAGGTGCACTGTAGCTGGCGCGTGAGGGCCACGTGCAGCCACTTTGGGCGGCGCGTGGAGGCGCGTGCGACGGTTCTGGGAGAAACGGTCAACATGGTTTTTGGTCCAGGAGTTGTGGTGAGTTCAATGGAGTTGGTTTCGGGTCAATCGGAAGTCGTTTGAGTGTAGTTCCGCGAGGGTGAAGGTTTAGGGTCCCGGGTTTTAGGTTTTCGATTCGGGGATTTTTTTTGAGGGAATTTAGGTGAACCTTCGTAGACGTGTTAGTGACGTAATTTGACGGTGATTGACAGGATCGGGATTTCCCGAGGAAGCCGAGGAACGGGCTGGACGTGCGGGACGCAAGTAGGGCTCAGTACTGTGAGTGGACCCCTTCTTTAAACTCGAACATGCATAACTGTTTTCTATAATTGTTTTATGGTTTTGTTTATGGTTTCATGTTTCTCGAATATGTTTTGTTGGCTTTACATGTTTGCACGTTTTACGAGGAAGTACAGTTTTAGCACGTTTTACGAGGAAAGGGTGATTTTGGAAAGATAAATGATTTCCATGATTTTAAGGGGTTTTTGGGACATGATTTTGATAATCAAGGTTTTCGATTTTAGAATCGGATTTCGGAAAGCGAGATTTGGTTTTAAAGTTGGAAAGTGGATTTCCGGATTTGGGTTCGGAATGGCGGTTCTGGAAGCCGGAAGGGCTTCAGACCGGGGATTTCAGATTCGAGTTTGGATATGGATTTCCAGTAGTTTTAAAATGGTTTTGGGATTGGATTTGCTGGATCTGGATATTGGGTTTAAAGACCCGGATATATGTGACGGGGGACCGGCCGGATTGAGTTTAAAGACCCGGATTGAGTTTAAAGACTCGGGAGTTTAAAAACTCGGATATATTGATTTTCCCCCGTAGGCCTTGAGTTTAAAGACTCGGGAGTTTAAAGACTTGGATATGATTAAGGCCTGGATTGAGTTTAAAGACTCGGGAGTTTAAAGACTCGGATAGGTCCAGCAGGTTTGATCGGAAAATGATGATTTGATGTTTATGGTTTCTGATACGGTTTTATGATTCATATGCTGTGGTTTTTCTAACTGTTTTATAGTGTTTCTGTTTCTTATGATGTTTGATGAGCATTGATTTATAACTGTGTTCATAACTATTGGTTGTGCATGTGGTTTTCAAACGGAGGGTTAAAATCGGTTTTCTGATAACTGTTTTAGAACTTTTCTTTTATTATGGTCCACTCACACTTTTGTTTTAACTTGCCCTCCAGGTTGTGGAGCGAGCGCGGGGTCTTGACGTCGAGGCAGTGTCAGAGGCATAGAAGGGACGTGAGGGATCCCGGAATAGTTTTACAGACTTCCGAGTGCGTGTAATTTATCGTTTTTTTTAGTTCCTTGTATTTTCGTACTATGCTCTGTAAACGATAACGTTGGGATATTCAGTTAAGGACTCCTGCGTCTGACTGGGTTTGCATGAGTTTTACTTGGGTGTTGTGTCGGGGAGTCAGACGGGAGCAGGATTTACCTCGGGTTTCGGGGTGAAACCGGGGTGGGTCCTGACAGTTTATGTTATGTATATATATGTATTCATATACCTTCCTTTACTTCTATTATCTCCTCTGGGGAGGGTCGTTGGCCTGAGTTGACCCCGGAGTAGTCACGGAGCACCGACTGAGTGGAGTCACCCCCCAGTTGGGTTCCTTACTCTCAGGAAGGCTATGATTACTATTACCTCGGGTAGGGTCAGTGGTCTGCGGACATTGATCTTGACTTTGAGAAGACTCGGATTGAGACCTGGGTAGCACGCGCGTAGCTTTGGAAACCGTGACAGTATTGGTTGTATGAATTATATGTATATATGGTATATGCTATATGAGATATATGATATGATGTATGATGTGCGTTTACACAGGTTTTGGGCAGTGGCCCGTATGGTTAGTTTCTTATGATTTAGGTTGAGTCCCTTATGGATTTGGACAGTGGCCCGTGTACTTGATTTCATTATGGTTTTTTTGGATAAATGGTTTTCGAATGCATGCATGCTTTTTAGTGAAGGGTACAAATGTCTTTCTTATGAAATGTTTTTATAAACTCTTGTTTTGTCCACTCACATCTTTTAATGTTTTAACTGCCCTTCAGGTTAACATCGGATGTGGACTGTAGCAGAAACCGTGATATCACATACCTCCTCCGGATCCTGGCGTACTCTAATAGCCCGGGAAGGCAAAGGTCGGAAATATCCCTTGTCTGACACTTCGTGTCAGACGGGAGCAGGGTCATCCCGCACTAATCCCGGGGGGATTGGGATGGGTCCTGTCACAAACGTACGAGAACTGATGACCGTGACGTAAATCGGGAAGTCACGAGTCCGTAGACAGGCATCACGTCGAAATTGGACGTCGAACGAAGAAGTTATGGTTCACAGAAGTTCGGGAAAACTATTGCACGAATTACGAGATGTATTACAATTGTACTCATGTGGGCCCAGATATTTATTTCAGGCCCAATGGATGAGTGACAAGTGTCACTCATCCCATTGGTCCTTAACCCCAAATTGTGGATCTCAATCTTGATTGGTGGGTTTAATATTAAAATATTATTATTTTGATTATTTTATAATTCCCACATCTCTCATCTCTTAATCCTCACCGTCCATCTTTCCCAATCCTCCCATCCTATCTGAACCATCATCATCACGATCAAACTTCATTTGTTCTTTTTCAACCCGTGCACCACCAAATACAAACCCCATAACTATATCTTCATTCATCTACATCGTGAGGTCCTGAGATTGTGACTGAGAGAGTGTGATGCTAGAGGGACAAGGACGACGTGACGGTGACGGCTTGAGCCACGGTGGTGAAGGAAGGAGATGACACTGTGCTAGGTGCGTGGGCTAGGACCGGTCATGCCCGTCCAGCCAGACCGGATTGCAGGTGAACCGATCGGACCTTGTCTACGGAAGGAAGGAGATGACACTGTGCTGGGCGCGTGGGCTCCACGTGCAGCCCCTTTGGGCGGCACGTGATGGCGCGTGGACCATCTTTTGGGGAAGTGTTCAACATGAATTTTAATCTATTCGATGTAACAAAAATTTTGAGACTGGTTTCGTATCGATCGGACATCGTTTCGATATAGTTTGAGATGTTCGAAGGTTTAGAATCGAGTTTAAAAATAGTTAAAATTCGGAAAAATTACGGGGCTTCAATGAGAGGTTAATAAGGTAGTTAGTAACCCTCTAGTATGATTTGGACAGGTTTGGGAGGCCCGGTGACAGTGATTAGCCTGGGGAGGTTTATGACACGCAAATCGAGGCGGTATCGTAGGACGGTCTGTGAGTGGATCTTGATTTCTAAACTGTGATGCATGCATAAATGTTTTATATGTTTTACATATGTGATTTCTATGATGATGATGATTGGGATATTGGTAATTTACATATTTGCACGTATTTCAAGGCGATTTACGTATTTGCACGTGTATCGAGGTTTATGGTTTTACACTGTGGTTATACGTGCTTATGGTTTTGGTAATGGTTTAATGAAATGGTTTTGGATTTGAAAAGGTAAACTCAGGCATGAGACCCTTTGTTTTGGAAACCCTCGGACTTGAAGTCCATTTTAGTTACATTATTGGGTCAGGGGCCCAATTGGTTTGTGAATTGATTTCGGATTTGAAAATATGGAATCGGGCATGAGACCCATTTGATTTAATAAGGCATCGGGCCAGAGGCCCAGTTAGTTCATACGATCGGGCTTGAGGCCCAGTTAGCTTATACGATCGGGCTTGAGGCCCAGTTAGTTTATACGATCTCCATATATTAATTATGAATTGTAGTATCCGTTAAAGTTTAATTTTTTTAAAGTATTTTGTGAAAGCATGACTACGTCAGTGCATACACTATCAACTAACTTTAATAATTTTCGATAATATTTATATATTTTTAATCAAAATTTCAACATTTAAGAAAAAAAATTGATTTTGCTCCATGAAGTTATAAGGAGGGTGAACTCAAGAAGGAGCTAACTTTGGCTAGGGTTAAATACATGGTTGAAAAAAGTTCGTTCGATCACTTTTCATTTTCTAAAATTCAATTTTAATACTTTAACCTAATATAACTACACATAAGAACTGAATGATTATCCCAACGTAAAATGGAAAGGCGTTGTTGCGAGTTATTAATAATGGTAATGAGAAGTCGAATTCTGGTGAATAAATAAACCTGAAAATAATGAGAAAATAGAAATTGTGAAGAAAAAGAAAAACACAGTAAACGAGAGGGTATCGGCCATCGGGTAAGCTTGTGCACGTAAGTAGTCTGGCGGGAAAATAGAAGCGGCCAAATAAAAAGCGTAGGGAGAAAGCTTCTCAAAACCCCAAAACAAACCCACTAAAAACCTAATCCAAGTGTGGAGTCTCCCGTCGCCGAGTTTTTGCGATTCTGTGCCCACTCTCCATTTCTATAACCGTCATCTCGCGCACATTTCCTTCCACATCAGTCCGTTCAATGACGGTGCTTAGGTCCCGCGAAGTTTCCTCCACCAAAACGACGCCGCGTAACCCGAAGACGAGGAGGCTCAAATTAGAGCCCTCCACGCCATCCAAGACCCACGACTCCCCCGCTCTCCAACTTCCAACTCCACCCACCCTTTCGACTTCGACCCCTTTCCCGAAACCCCACAAACGTAACCCTAATTCTGATTCCAATCTCAAACAAGGCTCTGTCGAGTTGGGCTCCGGTTTGTTTCCTGTTTCTGGAGTGATGCGGCGGCGGAGTCTTCGTTTCGCTTCAACGTCTCCCGACTCAGATGACGCCGTTGCTCATGATTCGACTGGTGAGCTGGGTTTTAATTTGTTTGGAAAGAGGGTTACTGTTACTGGAGCAGAGGAAGGGACTGAGGCGTTGAAAATGGGTGCTGGAGAGGAGGAGAAGGGAGAGGTAAATGAGGGTGAGAGGGTTTTCAGTGATTTACGTTTGAATTCTGGTTTAGGACATTTTGGGGCCAATGGTAATGAGGAAGGGAAGAAAAAAAGGAAATTGGGGATCGATATTAATTTGCCTGCTCCAGAAAGTGCAGGGGAAGATGGAGGAAGTAAAGGGTGTTTAAGTTTGCGGTCGGGGAAGAAAGTCGCAAAGGTAGGAGAATTGGTGATTGATTTGGATGCTGGTGATAATGGTAGTGTGAAGAGCAAAGGTGTGATTGGAAGAGGAGAGAAAGGGAAGGGAAAGTTGGGCGAGAGTGGTTCTGCATTCAACCTTGATGATATGGTAGTATTAGATTCGGAAGATGAATCCATTGAAGGTGCCTCTGAAAATCTCAAGGATGGCCTGAATTCCAGAAGGAGATACAGCAGTGAAGAAAAAGGGAAGGGGAAATTGGTTGAGGAAGCTGCTTTATTGAATGGCAATTATGAAGCTGAATTGCGTTTGAATTCCGAAGTTTTGAGTTCACTGGACAATGTGGTTTCAAGCCCTATTCATTTAAGAGAAAATGTAGCTTTGCAGGGACGAGAGGCTGGTAAACAACGTTAATGCAAGAGATAATGTAAACCGTGGGAACGAATACATGGAGCGGTTTCGGGGATATAGCCAGGAAAAATGCGTCGAGGTTCGCTTATTTCGTTCCTGAAGAGGAAGAGGAGAATCACTTGTCTACCGAGGCAGAAGTGGCGCAGGATATTGAAGATTGGCCTGGTCCCTTTTCTACGGCCATGAAAATTATTAAGGATAGAGCAGCCAAACAGGCTCTATTTCCCTTACAAACTAAACAGCCATTGGTGATTGGATTCCTAAGAAGGATTTTATTCGTCCCCTGTCAAAGAATTTGATTCCCTCACTGCAAGATCTGTGTTTGTCAGTTCTTGCTAAGAATGCTGATGCAATTGTTTCACTTGAAAATGTGACAGATTCTTTGAGACACCGCTCAGTCAGCTGCTCTGTGATTCTCGCAAAATGAACAGTCATTTATTCGAACTTCTTGTTCAAGGATCGCCAACAGAGGTTCGCTTAAGGGATTGTTCATGGATGACAGAGGAGCAGTTTACAAAATCCTTTCAGCAGTGTGAGAGACCAAAAATTTAACAGTACGTTCTCTTAGTTCGGTTGAGCTTCGGTTTTGATATAGTATTCATTTGTATCTGGTGTGTGTCATATTTCACTGAACTTGATATACTTATAGCTTATGCTTCAAGAGACAGGCTTGCTACATAGGAAGTTGATATCCTGCTTTTATGGTATTATGATACTCGTTACTGAACTCAGCTTTTATTCTGAAAACTTAGTGTCCGCTACGTATAGTATTGATGCTTATGATAATTGGGAGCTGTAAGGAAAGCAAATCTAGTTTGTCATGATCAAATCCAAATGTAGAGGAGCTTGACCTGATCAGAATTCTTATCAATTTAGAGCTTTTGTGCTGTTTTTGTTGCCATAAAAATGTAAAAGACCCTACCCATCATGGATAGGTAGCAAAAAACAAATTACTTTTGAGAAAACTAAAAAAAGATGTAAAACGCCTAATTGATTCTTTAAGTCTGCTTCTTATTGTATTTATGCTTCTATTGAACGTGAGCAGAGAGAGCAAATATATTGCGTCATATTTGCACATAAGTTTAGAGAAAGTTGAAGTCTGCAGACTAATAATCACTTAGGCCTTTCATTGTTATCCTGATGAACGTAGCTTGGTAACCTGCATCACTTTTTTAAGCGAGGATTAATTCCTCATTGGAAGCCATTCTGTTGCTTTATCAGTAATTTTAGTTTTTCTATAAGCTGGATTTTCGTTGTTTTTTTTATTCCAAATCAGGTTGCTACAACTTGACCAGTGTGGGCGCTGTATGCCAGATTATATATTGAATTCTACCTTAGCCCAGTCATCAAATTGTTTCGCTGCACTAATCAGTTTGTCTGTAAGTGGGGCATGTCGTCTTTCGGATGTTGGGCTACAGGCACTTGTTTCTTCCGCACCTGCACTAAGATCTCTAAATCTCAGCCAGTGCTCCCTTCTCACTTCCTCAAGTATCGGAACTTTAGCTGACTCATTAGGATCACTTCTGAAGGAGCTATATCTAAACGATTGCCAAGGCATTGATCCTTTGCTTATTCTTCCAGCATTGAAGAAGTTTGAACATTTGGAGGTTTTGTCGCTAGCAGCATTGATAATGTTTCTGATGATTTTATAAGGGAATTTGTTACTGCTTGTGGTTACTTGTTTGAAGGAGCTTGTTCTGACTGATTGTGCGTAAGTTAGCACATCTCTATATCCAAATTTTGCAATATATATGTTTTTAGCACATCTCTATGTCCAAATTTTGCAATATATATGTTTTTGTCTTCTTTCGTTTGTTCATTGATAAATTTTGGTTTTCTACTAATTTTGTTGATTTTAATTTGGTGCAGAAAACTAACAGATTCTTCTGTGAAAGTCATTGCTGAAATCTGTTCGGGGTTATGTGCACTTGACCTTGGTAACTTGTACAAATTGACAGATTCAACTTTAGGATATCTTGCAAATGGTTGCCGAGGAATTCATACATTAAAGTTGTGTCGAAATGCATTCAGGTGCTTACCCTAGTAAATTGTTTAAAGTTATTATCTTTTCATTCAAAGTAAATTGATGCATTATTAATTATCATGACTTGGTTAGTACAGTTATTATTAGTACTAGCTCTTTCTGTTTTGGCAGAGTGCATATGACTTGTAAGAAACAAGTGTGAGATGCAATAGAGTTCTTAATTGCACTGATCTTTGAGAATTTTCTAGGTTGGATTGTCAACTGCAGTTGAGTCATTATAGAATTTGATTCTGTATTCTTATATTGCTGATGTGAGTTTAGGTTAACTTCACTGCACCACTGTTGGCATTCCTTTAAGTGATAAACTTACGTAACAGTCCTCCCTGTGACAGTGATGAAGCTGTTAGTGCATTTCTGGAAACTTCTGGAGAGGGTTTAGTAGATTTTTCACTAAATAATATCAAGAAGGTAAAACTCTCTCTCTCTCTCTCTCTCTGTCTCTCTCTCATTCACACACATGTCTAAGAACAGGAATACAGGCACGTTCCCATGTGATTTCACATGTGACCACCCCCACACACTCATGTCACTCACACTATTAATCATCTATTTATACGCTAAATTGCATGAACAAAGCTGGGGTTTGAATTTGATAATCTGCTTGCCACTTTGATTAAGCTGTAGCCATAGGTTGAAGGGGTATGTAGGAGCCTAGTTTGTGTAGCCTTTAACCAGTTGGCCCTACATTATGAATGTGGACTGAGTTTTCTTTTTCAGGTTGGCTACAACACAGCTTTGTCACTGGCCAAGCATTCAAGGAAGTTGCATACACTGGATCTATCTTGGTGCCCGTAATTTGACAGATGAGGCCCTGGGTTTCATTGTGGACAGCTGCCTATCACTGAGAATACTAAGACTTTTTGGATGCTCTCAGGTACTTATAAACCCTATCATCAGCGTTTCTATTTTTCTTGATGAAACATTAAAAAATGTCAAATGTCACTTTTTGCAGATTACAAGTACTTTTCTGGATGGCTACTCAAATCCAGAGGTGAGAATCATTGGCTTGAAGGTTTCTCCAATACTAGAACATGTGAAGGTGCCTGATCCTCACGAGGGTCCTTTGCGTTATTCCTCATTCTTTGGACTTTAATCCCAGTTCGGGTCCTTGTCGCAATAGGCATCCTGTGGAAAGCTTATTAAGATGGTTCAACGTGTCGAACTTGTCGAAAAAAATCTTGTCATCTGGAGACATTACTTTTGCCCTCTATGGTATGTAGCCAATCCATCATGTACTCTGTGATGTTAATTGTGAATGCAGTGTTTTTCCTGCATCCATGTAACATGTAGCCTCAATGAAAAGATGGATATTTTGGTAAAGCTTTTCATATCGGTCAAGTGAGATGCTTTCTTCCTTGCACTTTCATGGATGCACCATTCTTTTTTACTACGAGAAATTTAGTAAGTTAAGCATCCAGTTTACTTTGGTAATGCTACCACCCGAATATTGACGGCGAGGTACATGTGAATGCAATGTTAAAATGAGCCTCATCTACTGTAATTTTTCTGTTCTACCAACTTATTTCTTCGGGGATGAATTCAAGCTGGGGATTTTTTCAACTAACAAAGTAAGAGATTCCATTATACCTTCCGTGATTTCATTTATACAATATTTGCAATTCTAGTGGGAATCATGGCTTAAGCGTTTGGGCATTTTCTATTTTTCTGGAAATATGAAATGCCCAAACAGAACACAATAACAGACTCGGGTCATCCAAGACTCCATCTTAAAAAATTTCGAGTCATTAACTCATTTTCTTGATGAGAAGAGGTAAAGTAAGCTAATGCATGTTTCCTTTATACTTGGCCTGTACCTGTAGTAAAAAAAATACACACACGATCAATGGCACGCTCGAACAATAGAATCCTACACTTACCGCTCGACGTCAAGCGCAGTGGGAGCAACGATGCTGCTCACGGCTGCTCCTTGCAAACAGCCGTTACCACCCATTGTCGCCACCTCACAACTGGTGGAAACCCATCTTCTGCAACTGGATCTATCCCAACTCCGGATGAAACTGCTGGTGAAGAAGGTAAGCGGCTAATTGAAATTACCTACGTGTTGATTTTACTTTTACTGCATGTATAATGCATTATCCAAATGAAATCAAACTTAAAAATGTCACCTTTTTTGGTTTGGGCGTTTTCAACTGAACCCAGTAAATGTTTCATGCAAGTACTGTGGAGTTGATCTTGGATTACTGTCAAGAACTGTACATGGGAAAAGGCTGAAACTTTTTTGGACCGTGATCGTGATGCTGTGATGTGACAGCTAGGATCTCTAGTTTTTCCATGACTGTTCTGCATGTTGCTGCTTGTGAGGGGCACTATTTGTGGAGAAACTAGTGGAGCTCGTGCCGGAAAATGCACTTGCCGACCTGGATGACAATGGCTACACAGCCCTTCACTACGCTGCTGGTGGAAGCATGAGGTCTGCTAAGGCATTATTGAAGAAAAATAGCAATTTGGCATGAAGTGTCAATTTCCAAGAAAGAACTCCACTCCTCCTAGCCGCCTCTTTTGCTTCCAAGAATAAGGAGTTGGTGTAGTACTTCTTGTTGATAACTACTGATGAGGAACCCGGCCGGCCCTTCACTGGTGATTGGGCTGCTAACCTTGTCAATGTGCTTATTGCTGGGGCATTTGGTGGAAAGGAAGAAAGAAAAGGAGGAAGAATGTGATAGCAAGGGGCGTTCGGTGGTCACTCTTTTGATCCATGTGTGTGGGAAGCCACCAAGTTTCCAAGCAGCACAAAACTTTGCTCTCAAAAGCAGCAGAAAACTAAAGCAAAAGACAGTTTTAACTTCAAATTCTTCACATCTGAGGTCAATGCATGGAGATGCAGAACCTTGGATATGCTACTTCATCAAATCCTGACCAAATTAGATCTCAGTCAACACCGGAACCCATTGAAAGACACCCATTCTTCAGGTTTGACAGCCAAGCTCACAACGAATTCTGTAAGCACCCCTTTCATTCCTCAATTTCTGTACTCAGATAGTCACATGCACATTAGGGTGGGTACGGATTGGGTTGGATCGGAATTTGCTTACATTCACATATACTTGACCAACAAACAAACGCTTACAGATGGCCTGGCCTAACCATTTTGTTAAACAATTTTATTTCTTTTATGGTCACAAAAATGGTTGGGATTAGACCGCAACTACTACCGGCCCTTGCATATAGCAGTCTCGAATTTCATAGGTCCTGTCTCAATATGTCTCACTTAATCCCTTAGAACGCAATTGATCTCATTTTCTGTCTCTAACTTGGCCCATTTTTGTTAGCTTTGTTAGATATTTGTTATATATGGTGACTCATTTTCCCACTGTATTTGAATCTCACTTTACCTCCTTAAAACTTGATTTGAATCTCATTTTGCCCCATCAAACTCAATCATCTCCGACATACAAGATACTATAAGTCTATAACCCCACAACCACGTTCTCTCTTTCCAAATCAGCGTTTGATATCAGTGAAGTTGGTAGAGAAGATGGAGGCGGCTGGTTTGAGTTTTAATGGCTGTTTGGTCACCTTTTTTTTAAATAAAAATTATTTCGTGCAACCCGACTCTCCACCGTTGTCCCCCCAACCCACACAACCTTCACCACCAACTTCATCGTGACATGCGCTGATTTGGAGAGAGAGAGAGAGAGAGAGAGAGAGAGAGAGAGAGAGAGAGAGAGAGAGAGAGAGAGAGAGAGAGAGAAGTGGAAAGCGATTATGGGAATGGTGGGGTTGTGAAATGTGGTATATTGGGAAAAATTTAAGTTTCAAGGGACAAAATGGGTTCAATTGAACGGAATCTCTAACAAAGTAAATGCATACGTGACCAAAAATAAGAGAAATTGGATTCTATGGAGGTGACAGTTTTAGGGACATGAAGCTCTTTTTCAACGGATATTTGTCGCATCTAGCGAAGCGCTACCCTCACCTGGCCACTGTTGACAATCGATGTGGGGATTGTTTGCTCAACTTGTTGGCAGTAAATCCGATGGTGTTCCGATCAGAGCTTAAATTTTGGGAAAATTTGATCTACTCTTGTTAGTCTTCTTCCAACTTCCAGTGTTCCCTACAAAATGTCTTAACCCTCTAATTCTATTCTATGAGTATGCATGATCTGATAAAATGTTCGATTTTGAAGTTGTTCCGGTGGATGCATCAATAGTTTTAGCAAAAGTTGATGAGATGAACACGGCAAGAAGCAGCAAAGATGAAGGCTTGTTTTCTATTTTTAATTTGATTACCTTACAGTTCCTACATATTGCTATTATACCATGTTTTTCTTCTGCGTTAAAAGAGAATTTTGTGTCTTTTGCAGCACTCCAATGGCTCAAAAGATCAAGTTGGAAGGCTGGTCGGGTTCTAGGCATGCAACATTATCCATATATCTTCCTCAATCTTTGATTCAATTTACATAAACAGCTGCTAAAACTAATACTTTCTTGTAACTTGTGGTACAAGGTATCAAGAAAAGCCAAGATGAAAAATTGAGGCACCAATGCACCCTACAACTGATACAACTAATTAATCAGCAAGTTTCCCAGATGAGGAATTGGGAGGTATTTGACTTTTTTTGATAAGTACGAGATCCTCACAGCTGCTATAGATTCTCACAGCTAGGGGTGACAATGGGTCGTGTCGTGTCAGATTCGTGTCAGATTCGTATTATGTCATGAATTCTGTTTTACCCATTTATGCCCAACCCGAATCCGACCCGTTTAATAATTGTGTTAAAAATATCCAACCCGAACCCGATCTGTTAATGACCCGTGTAACCCGTTTAACCTATTTAATAAACAGGTCATACTCAAAACCCAATTAACATATGGCTCGTTTGACCCGTTTAACCCGTAACATGTTTAACCTATTTAAATTATAAAATTTAATAGATATTTAGGTAGGTAAATGGGTAGATATATGAGTTAGTAATGACACGTTTATTAAATTGGTCAATATATAAGCCAATATACGGGTTAACCTGTTAATCTGAAATCTACCCATTTATTAAACGGGTTAACAGGTCATTATACAGATTAACAGGTTGATCCGAAACCCACCCGTTTAATAAACGGGTCATAACGGGTTGACCCGAAAATGACCCGAAATTTTAATCGTGTGGGTTGACCTGGGTAAATTTCGTGTGAGTTTCGAATCGTGTATCGAGTCGTGTCAAAAATTGTCACCCTTACTCACAGTTGTTGTTGAAAACCGAGAAGCACTACTAAAAAAATGGGCTAACATCATGAATTTTATTCATGCTTTAAACCAACAAATGGCAGAAATATTAGTTAATATTTATGGGCTATAAAAATACTCGCAATGCAACCACATTAAAAAAATCAATGGGTATTACAGCAATTTCCACTGCTCATACAACACATTTTTCCTGTTTGTGCCTTAATTATAGGACACATTTTGAAAACTTTTCGTCTCCAAACTATTTGACATAGCTGTACACATGTCAGTCCACAAAGAGCACGTTTTTTCTGTTTGTGGTATACTTATAGGGCACATTTTTTGTTTTTCGTTCCCAATGCTAACAATAAAGCGCACAATTTTATTATTCATAGATTTTGAAAAATAAAATTTAAGCTAGAGCACAAAATAAATTTTGTGCTCAATATTCTTTAAATATATATATATATATATATATATATATATATATAAATATTTGAATTAGTGCAATTACACAACTCAATTAACCCCCATACACCAAATTAAAACCTCTGCTCATATTATACTAGCATTATAAACATAAATATAACTCATACTTACATATATAAAACATGGGCATTCACTAAAAAAAATGTACTAAAACTCAAAGAGAATCATTCATAGATTACAACTTGACAAAGAAAATAAGCATAAATTATACTTATTAGTTATCACACCATCTCAACTTACACCAATCTAAATTTCCAAAACCCATAAAGATCCATAACGAAAATTATTCCAATAAACATCTGAAATGGTGTAAAGGAAAATACAAAATACTTCCATAAACGTATACCAAGCCACTAGTTGCAAGTTCTTTCTTTTAATCCTCCATGCGGATGATGCATCAGATGTCTTATTTCTACAAAATCCTTCCATAAACATATTACCAACTCCTGCAACATTATTATGAATACACAAGCTCATTTCACATTCATCACATCATGAGTTTCAATTGCGGGTGAGTGTTTTGCAAAGTCTACCTCTCTTCATCGAGTCCCCATGTCTCCCTAGATAGAATACAAGCAGATTTGGAAAGACTATAGGCTGATCTTTAACCCCTAAACATCTATTAGGTATATTTCTAGTGAATAAGTAAAACAGATAATTACCTGTGGAAAAGTAGAACCAAAGAAACTCAAGAATGCATACTAGAATTAATAGTATAGTTAACTTTCCACTAGATAGGGGGGAAGGGAGAACCAACCTAGTAGACAAGGTCATCTTGAGCAAATTGCAGTTGTGGCTGGTGTCCAATTTCCCACCCAAGAAGACCACCAGTTCATAAAATGTCACACAGAACCTGGAAGCATCCATCATTGTCAATCTACACTTTTAAAGCTCGTAAAATGGCTAGCATGGTGAACTAAATCATGATGGTAGCAAACAAAAGGTTTATACTAAAGTTTCAGATTTGAAAAATCATTGCTAAGTATACTTTAGTATTCAGAGAGCATGAGTTCAGTAATGGAAGACATGACATGACAAAATCAAAGATCTTTTATTATCATTGATTGAAGGCATGGCCAGATTTCATTAATCCCCTATGAACAGTGGTAGACTTGTGATATGCAACATAACATATGTTTGATTCCACTATGACCATTCTTGTGAAATGGAAACTTTATGCGATGAAGTGAGTGACAGCTGACTGAATGAAGAAAATGTAGAATGTTGCTATATGTGTATGTATTGTAGAGAAGAAACAGGCAACCGCAATGGTTCCCTTTTTAAAATTAAAATTATGGCAGGGACGTTGGCGAGCCCAAATAGAAGCTCAATTCATTTCTTTTAGTAGGCAAGTTCATACGGCAAAAGAAACACTTAAAAACAACGGAGATATTCTCCAAAGATATTGCAAATTCGCGGGCCAGGTTCCTTTTCTCCAAAAAAAGGTGCACTATATACACACACGCCAAAAGTAGCAATACATCCTTAACCAACAAACTCATGCTTATACCACAACTCTTTATCAAAATAAACTATTAAAATATAGCTGTTCCAAGTGGAAGGAGCAATGACAACTCCAATTTTGGCCCCTGAACAAAAAGACCCAAGCTTAAAATGTTTGGCACTATCCAAGTGTGGAATCATAAATTACCGGAATATTCTGGAGCTGCCACATGTCCAATAATTCCAATAATGCCAATATTACCCTTGGTAAAATTGACATCGACATGTTACGATCTTCGCATTAATTCAATATATTTACCAGCTAAATATATTAACTAATCAGATCAATGCCGATAATAAATAAATTCTCAGCGAATTATTTATTCATTAATAAATAAGTGATTACACTCGGTACAATCACTTATTTAATACTTTCTCCTTTAACCAATCAGACGCTCTAGTGACTCTCAAGACTTCACTATAAATAGAAAACCTCATCTCCCTTCTAAAGGTAATCAAAAACTCCTACAAACACTTTGTCGGTTTATTCTCTCAGAAAACTGACTTAAGCATCGGAGCGTTTACGGTTGAACCACCCCCCCGGGATTCAACCTTAACCCTGTTTGATTTTTGTTATTGTGTGTAGGGATCGAGAAGGAACTTCACAAAGCAGGACGATTTCTGCATCAACACCAAGTAAATAAAAAAAGAACTAAAATAAAATAAATAAGGTGGCAACTAGGATGCATGAATCAAATTAAATCAAAGACACTATAGTACATCAGTAACACAAATTCATTGCGTAAATCCAGACCATAAGTACATAGAAAAACACAAATAACGTCCCCACTAATGAATCAAAATATAAGACACATAATGACACAAAAGTCATAAAATTTCCATATCCAAATAAAAGAGCACTAAAAAATATTTGAATATGAATTATATGGCGCAACATATGTAAGATCAGCAAACCAAAAATAAAACTTTCTATATAGATCAATAATTTCTATACCTAATACTGCAAATGAGATATACTACTCAAAACCAGACAAAAAACCAAACTTTCTATATAAATCAATAATTTCTATACTTAATATTGCAAATGAGATATACTCCTAAAAACCAGTCAATATGAACGTACCTGATTTCATATCCACACGATCGACCTTGCCGTATTTGGAGAATAGTCGTTTCAGCTCCGATTGCCGAGTTTCATCCTCGAAATTATCGACGAAAGTCAGCCTCATCCTTGTTCCTTTGTCCAACAAAGAAATTACAGCGAAAGAATGACCTAAAACCCAATCAATTACAGAAAGGAAAGAAAAAGAGAAACGAATGCAAAAAAGAAGAAAGAACCATGAAATAATCATGTAAATATATAACTGAGAGAATTGGTAATCATTGATTAGCTTGGCAAGCCCCACTCGCTTGGAGATGGCTGCCGCCATTCGAAGTCACCAGAGCGACTTCAATCAGATGGATCTGGCAGCCACGGGTCTATAAAAGGTCTCAGTTCTCTCTCTTTCTAAAAATAGAATATAGTAACCCAAAGCTAAATCAAATAATACAAATATTCAAGCCCAAACCAAATCAATATACCTGAGTGGACTGCCGATGTGTTCGCTCTCAAATTGGTGCAATGAGATACAATAATTAAGGAATATGAGCGGATTGACGACGGACAAAGCAACTAAAGATGAAACGTTTGGAATTGATGATAGATTGTGTTTGGAATTGGGGATTTTGATTCCCCTTTCAGCCTTTTAAATTTGAATTGCTAACCAAAATAAGGAGGCGATGTAACGACCCGTCCCGAATTTCGGGATTAGATTAGTGACTAATGAAGGATTAGTGAGGTTAATCAGTGATTAGTTGAGAAAAATCGACTAAATGGTGTAAAATGACCATTTTGCCCCTGGTCATGGGTAAAATATTGACTTTTGACCCTGGAGGTCCGATTGCCGAAGGCTAAGGACCGCTACGTAGATCCGTAGACAGGCGGTAAGCCGAAATCGGACGTCGGAGGGGAAAGTTATGGTTCATAGAAGTTCGATTTAACTATGCACACATTACGAGGCAGAGGCACTTGGCTAAATCAGATTGGTTGACTTTTTAGTGTGGGACCCTTGGATGAGTGACAAGTGTCACTCATCCTATTGGTCATTAACCCCAAATTGTGGATCTAAAAGGTGATTGGTGGGTTTAATATTATAATAAGGGTTTTGAGATTATTTTATAATATTCTTAACCACTCTCTCTCAATCTCAGCCATCCATTTTCCTCACTCTTCATCCTCACCGTCCACTCACCTGATCATCACACCAAACTCACCTTCTCCCCCCCCCCCCCCCCCCTCTTTCAACCCGTGCAAAATATCTCCATCTTCTTCACTTTTGTTTTTCTTCAAACCGAGAACAAACACACACATATCACCCCACAACCCTCAAACCATGACCCCTATCTGTCCTAGTGAACTGGTTTTTGTGACCAATGGAGTAAGGCGAGCACAACGGTGCAAGTGGCTGGGACGGAGGTGCACGGTGGCCCGATTAGGAGGCTGGGCACCGAATGACCGTTGTTGGAAAAATTAAAAATGGAAAGGTATGAAGGAGGGGTTGTCGACCATTTCTGGGTTATGGAGGTTCCTCCTGAGGTCGGGACGATCGTGACGGTGGCCACAGCGGGGCCCACGGTTGCGAGAGAGGTAAGAACGGTATGGTGCCCTGTTTTGGTTCGAAAATGGCATTTTTAGTTCTAACTTGTGTTGGACGATTCTAACAAAGGGAAATGATTTCTGAGGGTCAAATGAGTTGAGTTGGGACCTGAGCCAAGGTTGGGGATGGCCGGAGACGGGAGAACACGGCGGTGGAAAATGGAGGAGCTTTGCTTGATCGGGAAGGTGAGATTCTTAACCGATTTTCATGTTTTTAATGGCTAGATCAATTGGGTTTGATATTAGGAACCTATAAGAATGAAAATGGGATGAAAAGGATTGAAAATGAGTGAGAAATAGGGCTGGACCGTAATCACCGGTTCGGTTGGACCGGACTGGTCTGAACCAGCCAGTCTGCAGAGGACATGGATGAAACTGTTTGGCGTGTGGCTTTTACGCGCAACCCCTTTGGGCGGCGCGTGACGGTGCGTGGAGCATGGTTTGGGAAAGTGTTCAACATGACTTTTAATCTATTAGATGTAACAAACATTTTGGGACTGGTTTCGTGTCGATCGGACACCGTCTCGATATTGTTCGGGACATCCGAAGGTTTAGGATCGAGTTTAAAAATAGTTAAAAATTCGGAAAAATTACGGGGCTTCAATGAGAGGTTAATGAGGTGGTTAGTAACCCTCTAAAGTAATTTGGACAGGTATGAGAGTCCCGGTGACAGTGATTAGCCCGGGGATGCTTACGGCACGCAAAAAGAGGCGGTAGTTTAAGACGGTCTGTGAGTGGACCTTGATTTCTAAACTGTGATGCATGCATAAATATTTTATATTGTTTATAGATGTGATTCTATGATGATGATTTGGATGTTAGTGATTTATATGGTTTCATGCATTTCGAGGCGATTTACGTGTTTGCACGTAAATCGAGGTTTACAGTTTTGCACTGATTATACGTGCTTATGGTTTTAGAAATGGCTTAATGAAATGGTTTTGGATTTGAAAAGGTAAACTCGGGCATGAGACCCATTTTTTTTGGAAACCCTCGGACTCGAAGTCCCTTTTAGTCACGTTATCGGGCTAGGGCCCCAATTGGTTCGTGAATTGATTTCGAATTTGAAAGTATGAATCAGGTGTAACGCCCCGAAAACTCAAAGGATGTAAATTTGTAAAATGATAAATAAAATGACGTTTTTACCCTTGTGAATAGTATGGTTGAATGTTGATTTTTTGTTTGGCAGGTCGAACGGACGTTGGCCGATGGCTGTGACGTAGTTTGGGACGTCACGAGTCTGTAGACAGGTGGCACGTTTGATTCCGACGATCAGGGAAGAAGTTATGACGTTCAAAAGTTTGAGGGCATTTTTGTAATTAGGTCGAAAATGGGAAAATTGTTGACTTTTTGCGCGATCGCTATTTTTCACACGATTCGAGAATCGTTAGGTAGGTCTCGATGCTCTGAGTCCGTAGACAGGTGGCACACTGAAAACGGACCTCGGACGAAAATGTTATGATTCTAGAACGAGGAAGGGCATTTTGGTAATTATGTGAAGGAAGGGTAAAATGGTAATTTCAAGGGTTCAGTTTGAAATAGTCGTGAATGGATCTTTGAGGGAATTGTTTAACAACGTAAGTGACAATTGTCACTAACAAAGGCTGGATTAGTGGCAGTTTTGGGCTGAGTGGAAGCACAAGCATGCTGGGCGTGCTGTGTGCACTGTGAAGAATAGAGCACGGGTGGGAATTGTTTTTGATTTTGGGCCATTTGCGGGAAACAAAGACAGAGGGACTGGGAGATTCCCACGGGTTACTGTGATGAGGGGATTGAAAACAGAGAACTAGAAGTCATTGAGAGACCATTTTGGAGAGGAAAAACGGAAACCAGAGAGAAAAAACCCAGAAATCGTGAAAACTGGAAAATGGAGGGAAATTTTGAAATTTAATTTGTGACTCGAGAGGAGCTAAACAGAGGTTAGAAACAGTTTCTGACCTCATTTCGACTTCAACCATACAAAAATCGAAGGAGTTTGATCGTGGTTTAGCCAAGAACTGAAGTTCCAGTTTTTGGAAAATTTCGAGGTTGAGGACGACTACCTACAAGTAAGGATTTTTGAAATTGGTTATGGTATAACGTTTATTTAAGTCTTAAGATACTTCTGTATCAATTAATTAGAAAATTGAGTCGATTTGAGTGAGATTAGAAAGTTAAACCCGTTTGATTGTTCATTAAAGAAATGATGGATTTAGAGCTTGATGTGTGTAATTAAGGATGGAGAACTTAAATTAAGATAGAATGGATGGATTTCTGTCAGGACCCACCCCTAATCCCCCAGGATTAAGGGCTAAATCCCGATCCCTTCTAACTTACACATGACACGAAGGTTAAACTGACGTCAAACCTGCATGTGACACGTAAGTCGGACATGGGATTTTCGATCCGACCGTCCAAAAATTTTCAAACTTCCCAGAGTGCGCAGAGTCTACTGTGGATCATACGTGTGATGTCTCCGTCTCTCTCGACCGACAGCCCGCACGGTAATAACCTGGAGGGTATCGAAAACACAAAAAGACTGTGAGTGGACAAAAATGAAGTATAAGTATAAAAACAGTTCAATAAAACAAGTACATTTACATCCTCCACGCAAAAACCAATGCATGCATATCAAGTCAAGTCATGAAACTATTCAAATCAAAAACCATCATTGAAAAACCATTTGAAAACCCGTATCAAAACGTTATTCAAATCCAGGCCTCAGCCTCAAATCTCAAATCAAACTCAAATCCGGGAACTCAGTCCCAATACTCATCAAATCCAATCCATCCGAGCCACTACCCAAAACATCAGAAAACCAGTGAAAAACATCAATCATACACATTTACTGGATCTCAAGTGCGCCCGAGTCTTTAAACTCAAAACACAATGCGCAATAACCAGGCCTTCCCGGGATATCCGAGTCTTTAAACTCAAAACACAATCACAGGCCTCGGGGGTATCATATCCGAGTCTTTAAACTCAAAATCATACCGAGTCTTTAAACTCAAAACCATTAGTCCAGGGCCCTCCCCCTGTCAATCAATCCGAGTCTTTAAACTCAAAACCAGATCCAGTGGGTTTTCTTTTCTTTTTCCGGGTCTTTAAACCCAAAACCATTTTTCATTCAACAGTGAAAACCACATAAAATCCATCTCTGAATCCGCAACAATGATTTCGTAAGCCGACATCCGGAACCACTGTCCCAAACCCAAATCCAGACTTCCTTTCTGAAATCACAAGAGCTGGGCTCCAATCCGAAATCACTTTTCCGAAATCCAGTTTAAAACCTTGAAATCAAACCATCTTTCAAAACCCGAAGTTAAATCATTAAAACCATGATCGAATCACAAGAACGTTCGAAATATCGTAAAACGTGAAATTTTCGTAAAATACCTCAAAAAACGTGCAGAACCGTAAACCATCAAGATCATAAAGTAAATCATAGAATCACGTATGAAAACATATTAAAACATATATGCATGCATCAAGAGTTAGAAAGCAAAGTCCATTCACAGACCATTCCGACGTCGTCTCGATAAGCGCGCTTACGCCGTTCCCGGCCATTCCGTTATCCTCGGCTTTCCCGAACCTGTCCAAAGCCCAAAACGAGGTCACTAACTACTTCACAAAAGTCCTACTCAAGTCCCATAATTTTTCCGTATTTTTAACTATTTTTAACCGAGCACTAAAACCTTCGGACATCCCGAAACATATCGAGACGATGTCCGATCATCCCGAAACTTATCCCAACAGATTCGTTACAACAATTAGACTCAAAACTATGTAGGAAGGTTCCTCACCCGTGGCCGGTCTGAACCGGCGTAGGCCGTTCTTCACTATTCCTCCACCATTTTCTTCCCTTTTCATTCCTTTAGCTTCGTCCTGACCTAATTAATTGATTCCAATCCTAAAAACTAAACATTACAGCCTCTAACCCGTCGTCCTCAAGCTCGAACAAAACTGTCTGAAACCTCTGTTTCGGTTCCCGGCCAACCAAGCAATCCCCCATCACAACTTCGAGTTTAAACGATTCCTAGGGACCTACTGAGTCTCACAGATCTCATAGAATCCCTCGACTCAGCCCCAAAATCCACGACTTTTCGTTTGAATCAAAATGACAAAACAGGGGAAACAGGGGCTTACCGTCTTTCCAACCTCCGCCGTACGCGCCGCGGTGCTCCTCTGCATCCACAGAGTGGTCCTCAGCCATCCTAGCCTTCCTTCGAACTTGTTTGGATCAATTCGATCGTCTATGGTTGCACCACAACCTCAACCCTCTCTGTTTTTTCGTGAAAACTCGCACCACTCTCCCACCGTGATTTCTTGCACAGTTCTCACTCACAAGCCACTCACCAGTTTCTCCCCATTCTTTGTCACTCTCACCAAGTCACAAGGCTTCCCACACACAGAAAATCGATCAGTAATCCTCACCGTCTCACTCTCTATTTTTCCTCTTCGAACAAACACGATACACACACATATAATTGCACTGTGCACCCTAGAATCCACTACACACACCCCAAGTGTCCACAATCCCATGGTCCCATCTCAAAATATCCAATCACACACTGCACACTTGTCCTCATCTCCTTCGTACAAATCCCAAGGCACCAAAAAGACCAAAATGCCCCTGTGAGTCAAAATTACGATTATGCCCTTCGCCGTTCTAGACCCGTATCTTACTCGTCTTACGTCCGATAAAAGCATGCCGCCTGTCGTTGAACTCAGGACGACGAGATCTACCCAACGGTCCTCGGTCTATGTGAAAACTAAGAGTCTAGCAAAAATTCAACATTTTCCTTCTATTTAACCAAAATTACGGTAATGCCTTTAACCTTCCGAACGCCATAACTTTTTCTCCGATTGTCCAAATCGGACGTGCCACCTGTCTACGGACTTGTGACCTCCTAAACTATGTCACGGTCATCGGTCAATGCCTAATTGACCGTCCGAACTAAAAGTCTACATTTTGCCCATACTAGGGGCAAAATCGTCATTCCGCGCTTAATGTTCAAAGTAACCAACTAACCACCGATTAACTCAGTTAATCCGTCGCTAATCACTTCACTAATCCCGACTCCCAGGATGGGTCATTACAATTTCGGTAGAAGAATTAAAAGAAATAAGTTGGAATTGTAGGAGATTGAACCGGGTTGTGTCGCGGGTTTGTGACCCGTTTAGCAGTGAGTCGGGTAGAGAAGACAACATTGTAGCTTATTGTGCAGGGCGCGTGGCTTTCACGCGCAGCCACTTTGGGCGGCGCGTGAGGCAGTGTCTCCGGTCACGGTCAACAGGTGATTTTATCCTTTCAATGTAACGGACATTTTGAGATAAATTTCGAGTCGATCGAACGTCATTTCAGAATAGTTTTGAGTGATCTAAGGTTTAGGATTTTAAATTAATTACGTCGAAAAATCCCGAAAAATTAGGGAAATTAATGTAAGCTTAATGGAAGTGTTTTGTGACCCAAATTGTGATCTTTGACAGGCCAGAACATTCCCCAGGAAACCGAGGAGAGTACAGGACGCGATTGACGCGTTCGAACTTCGTGAGTGGAATTTTGATTTCTAACCGAGCATGCATAACTGTTTTTACTCACTCGTTTTATGTTTCTATATATGATTTTATGATTACATTTATGATATTTCTGCTTTACGTGAATGCACGCTTTTCGTTGTGATTTATCGTATTTTAAGTATTTCGAGACTATGGTTTCTCCTATACTTTGATGATGGTTTGATGAGTGATTTTATACGATTTGTGCATATTACATTTTAATGATGATTTGATTATGATTTGTGAGTAAGATTCGGGACTTGATCGTGAAATTCGGACATAAGTCCTATTTTGATAAAATGTGATTTCGAATTGGTTTTGGAATTTGGATCACGATGGATCCTGAATTTGTTATGATTTACACATGATTTTGGGTTTAAAGACCCGGTACGATTGCTGGATCTGGTTTTGGGTTTAAAGACCCGGTTAAGTTATGACGGGGGAGGGCCCTTGATTGAAACATGTTGAGTTTAAAGACTCGGTTACTGTGATGTCCCCCGATGTCAGGACCCACCTCGGTTTCACCCCGAAACCCTAGGTAAATCCCGCTCCCGTCTGACAACCCGACACACACTAAGGTAAACTCACTCGTAACCACCAAAATACTCAGTCAGACGCAGGAGAACTATACAATACATCCCGAAATTTAAACGTTTACAGAGCATAGTACCACAGTACAAAAGAAAGAAAACCGATAAACAGTATGCGCACACGGGAAAATTAAACACTCCGGAATCCCTCTCGTAACTGCTATGCCTCAGACGCTGCCTTGACGCCGGAACCCCGCGCTAGCTCCGCAACCTGGAGGGCAGTTAAAAACAGAAGGTGTGAGTGGACCATAAATAAAAAGAAAAGTTTCCAAAACCATTTTATAAGAAAACCGGGTTTAGCCCTCCGTTTTTGAAACCACATGCGTAACCCAGTTATGAAAACAGTTATCAATCAATCGCCATAAAACATTTACAGAAGCATTCTAAAAAAAACAGCATAATTCACATAACCTCACCATAAGAACAGAAACACTATAAAACAGTTATAGAAATCATATCATAAGCATCATAAAACCGTATCATAAATCGTGAATATCAAAGCATCATTTTCCGATCAAACCTGCTGGACCTATCCGAGTCTTTAAACTCCCGAGTCTTTAAACTCAATCCAGGCCTCAATAATTTCCGAGTCTTTAAACTCCCGAGTCTTTAAACTCAACAGGGCTACGGGGGAAATATCAATATATTCGAGTCTTTAAACTCCCGAGTCTTTAAACTCAATCCGGGTCTTTAAACCCAATCCGGGCCCGTCCCCCGTCAAATCAATATCCGGGTCTTTAAACCCAATAACCAGATCTAGCAAATCCAATCACAACCATTTGAAAAACCATGTCTAAATTCACATCCAAATCCGAATCCGAAATCACCGGTCCGAAGCTCTTCCGGCATTCCGAACCGTCATTCCGAACCCAAATCCGGAAATCCATTTTTCACTTTTAAAACCAAATCCCGTTATCCGAAATCCGATTCTAAAATCGAAAACCTTGATCATCAAATCATGTTCCAAAATCTCTTTATAATCATTGAAAACCCTTTATCACTTGAAATCCCAAAACTAGATTCCTCGTAAAACGTACTGAAAACCGTAACTTCCCGTAAAACGTGCAATTATATAAAATAGTTATCACATATTCGATAAGAATGAAATCACATGTAAAACCATAAAACAATTATAGAAAAACAGTTATGCATGCTCGAATTTAAGGAAAGGGTCCACTCACAGTACCAAGCCCTCAATCGCGTCCCTTACGTCTCGTACGTCCCTCAGCTTCCTCGGGAACTCCCGATCCTGTCAACAACCGCCAAAGTACGTTACTAACATGTCCACCAAGACTCTCCTAATTTTCCCCGAAAATCCCCGTGTCCTAAACGTACCGAACCGGAACCCTAAAACTTCACCCTCGTGAAACTACTTCGATTTGACGTCCAATTAACCCGAAACCAACGCTAAAAGACTCGTCACAACACCTAGACCAAAAATCATGTTGACAACTTCCCCTGTCGCCACCGCACGCGCCCCCATGCGCAGCCCAAAGTGGCTGCGCGTGGCCCTCACGCGCCAGCTACAGTGCATCGTCTTCCTCGAGCACACCCGGTTTGACACAGTACCTGCAAATCGAACCGGCGAGGATGGTTCTCCGCCGTACCTGTACCAAAACCACTCATCTCTTCACCAACAGCATCGTCCAGACCTAAGCTATCCATTCCCCTTACTCAGACATCTCAACTCAGCCCTTAAGTCATCGTCCCTAACTCGAAACTAGACCCGTTCAGTCCCCTGTTTCCTTCTCCGGCCACCCAGGTCATCCCCCGTCACGGTGGCTATCTTAAACCCTTCCTAGGACCTCATTGAGTCTCACCCAACTCACCAAAACCGTCGACTCACCCCCTACAACCACGACTTTCATCCTAAGCAAAACAGAAAAACAGGGTACACTAGTACCCTCCTTCGTTCCACCTCCACCGTGCACTTCCCCGTCACGGTTGCACCACCAGAAGACTCCTAGGACTCCACTGAACTCCCTAGACCTCACTAGACTCCTCGATTCTACCCCTAAAGTCACGACTTAGCTCCTGAAACTAGACGGAAAAACAGAGCATCGAAAGGGAAAACAAGAAATTACCTGTCCTCCTGTCGCCGTCGTGAACTCAGCTGTGAGGCAGTAGCTCCTCCCGTCCTCCTCCGTCCTCTGGACACCTCCACTGGCCTCGATTAATCGATCACGGCCGCACCACCACCACGATCTTCCACTTCTTCTCTGTTTCCTCTGAAAACCGACTGCCCCGACCACCGTGTTCTTGTACGATCTCGCTTCCCCAAACACTCACCGGTTCACTCCTCACTCACCAGAACACACCAACACTCACCATCGTCTCTCAATTTCCTCTCAATCTCCCTCTCTGTTTCTCCCTGGTTCAAAGAACACACACACACAGAGCACCGTTACACCCCAAATAATTGGACCGTGCACCCACTAAAACCAACCAGACCTCCTACACGTGTCACCATCTTATCCTTCCTCTCACAAGTGGCCCAATCTCAGCCATCCAATTTCCTCTCTGTGCACAGATCCCCAGACAACCAAAAGACCAAAATACCCTTTCTTTTAACCCAAATTTACGATTGCGCCACTATCTTTCTAGACCCGTAACTCACACATCGTAAGTCCGATGAATACGTGCCTCCTGTCATCGAACTCAGGACGACAAGATCTATCTAACGGTCCTAGGTCAACATACCAAAACCCGATCATACGAAAAGTCAAATTTTCTCCCTATTTTACCCAAATTACGGTTATGCCCTCAACATTCCGAACATCATAACTTTCTTCTCGGATGTCGGAATCGGGCGTACCACCTGTCTATGGATTCGTGACGTCCTAAACTACATCCTGGTCATCGGTCAAAACCCAATTGACCACTCGAACTAAAAGTCCACTTTTTGCCCGGACTAGGGGCAAAATTGTCATTCTACACTAACGACCCCAACGAGACCAACTAACCACCGATTAAGCTTACTAATCCCATCTTAATCACTATCTTAACCCTAGTTCTGGGACGGGTCGTTACACCCGAGGCCTTGATTGTGTTTTGAGTTTAAAGACTCGTTGATATCCCAGGAAGGCCTGATATGTGAGTTTAAAGACTCGGATGGATCCAGGAGATTTGATTTGTTGATGTTACATTCGGTTTTACATGGTTTTATAGTTATCTACTGTAACGGTTTCCATACGGTTTATATAAGTGATTTTCAGATACTTAGTTATGCATGCGTGTTTTGAAACTGGAGGGTGAACCCTGATTTCTTTAAACTGTTTTCCATAACCATTTGTTTTAGTCCACTCACACTTTTCTGTTTTAATACCCTCCAGGTCGTGGTACAAGTTTTGGGGGCTAACGCCGGGGCAGAAGCAGAGGCATAAAGTTTTCCCGTTGCGGTGTAGTTAGTTCATAGAGTAGGGTTTTATCCTTATATTTTTTTGTAACCATTCTTTGTGATACTGTTGACTGGTTGTACCGTTGGTTGTATCGTACTTTCTCCCTGGTCTAACAGTATGTGTAATGTATTATTGTGTGGTTATTTTGGTTGTTTGTGTTCAATTGTCAGACGGGAGCAGGATTCTCCCCGGTTATCGAGGCGATAATCAGGGCGGGTTCTGTCATCGGTCACGAGACCCATTTGATTTACGAAATTCCGAACTTGAAGTCCATTTGATTTAATAAGGCATCGGGCCAAAGGCCCAGTTGGTTTACGTATCGGGCTTGAGGCCCAGTTGATTTACGAATCGGGCTCGGAGCCCAGTTGGATTACGAAATCGGGCACGAGGCCCAGTTGATTTAGGAATCGGACAGGAGGCCTGGTTGGTTTAGGAATCGGGTCGAAGGCCCAGTTGGTTTATGAATCTGGCTTCGGTCCCGATTATGGTTTACGATTGTGATTTCGGGTCGGGGACTCGTAAATGGATTTCTGGTTCATGACGGTTTATGGGGACAGGGCATGAACCTTTGAAAGGTTTTGATAATGATTTTAAATGGTTTTACATATACCATCCTTATATGTTTATGGATTTTCTTCTCCGGGGAGGGTCGTTGGCCTGGGTGGACCCCAGAGTAGTCACGAAGCACTAATTGAGTGGAGTCGCCCCCGTTGGGTTCCTTACTCTCAGGAAGGCTGTGACGACCCGTCCCGAATTAACGGGATTAATTAAGAATTAATGAAGGATTAGCGAGACTAATCACGGATTAGACGAGGATTACCAGACGTTCGGGCGAAATGATGATTTTGCCCCTAGAATGGGCGAATCGTTGACTTTTCATTCAGGTGGTCAAATGGACTTTGGATGATGACTGTGACGTAGTTCGTGACGTCACGAGTTCATAGACAGGTGGCACGCTCGATTCTGACATTCGAGGAGGAAGTTATGATGTTTGGAAGTTCAAGTGCATTTTGGTAATTTGGGCCAAAAGTTGACTTTTGACCTGGAAGGTCCAATGGTTGAGGGCCAAAGACCTTTACGTTGATCACGACGATACGAATCCGTAGACAGGCGTCACGTCGAATTCGGACGTTCGACGGCGAAGTTACGGTTCATGGAAGTTTCGTGGTACTATTCATGATGACACGTTTGATGAGACAAAAAGGGGAGTTTTGTCTCTAGTTGGCCCAGATTTTGAGACAGCCAATGGATGAGTGACAAGTGTCACCCATCCACTGGGCATTCTCACACATTCATGCATAACCATCGTCCATTTCTTTTCTTTGTTCCCAAACACAAACCCGATCCACCATTTTTTCATCCACAACCCAAACCCTTGATCCATGACCATTTGTGAGAGGCTAGAGAAGGTAGAGAGGACCGGAGGATGTGGTGGTTGGCCAGGCAGAGCCGCCGTGGGCGGCGGAGGGGGAAAATCGATCAAAGGTATCGGTTTTACCTTTTTAATCCATTTTTTCATTTTTTGTATTATGGACGGTTTTTATGGATTGTTTTAAGTTAAATGGGTTATTAGAGGAGTATTAGGATGATTTGGAGGAAGGATGGAGGTCGAGACACCGTGGGGGAGGTTTTAGAAAAGTTGAACCGTGAGGGGTTTTTGGGTTCACGGGTTCTAGGTGGTTTTAGGTTGTTTTATTAATTGGAATTGATAGGAAACTTTAAAATAGGAATTTAGGGATTAAAATGGGACAAAACAGACGAGATTTGAGGGTTGTAGGAGCCTGGACCGGTCATGCCAGTCCAGTTGCAGGAAACGAACCGGACCGGCCGGTCTGAACCGGCCGTCGAGAGGTTGAAGAAGCACTGTTCATAGGCGCGTGGCTCCCACGCGCAGCCACTTCAGGCGGCACGTACGGGTGCATGGGGAAGATTTTGGGCAAGGTTCCAACATGTAATTTCATCTATTCGATGTAACGAACATTTTGGGATCGGTTTCGTGTCAATCGGACATCGTTTCGATATAGTTCGGGACGTCCGAAGGTTTAGGTTCGCGTTTAAAAATAGTTAGAAATTCCGAAAAATTACGGGGCTTTAGTGAGGGGTTATATAAGTAGTTATTAACCCTCTAAATTAATTTGGACAGGTTCGGGAATCCCGGAGGCGACGTTTGACCCGGGAGACGATTAAGGCACGCGTATCGAGGCGCTGCTTCGGACGGTCTGTGAGTGGACCCTTCTTTCGAATTCGATGCATGCATAAATGTTTTATAATTGTTTTAGAATATATTTTGTGATGCCTTGAGTGCATTTGATTGTGGTAGCTTAGGATCGACATATTTGCATGTTTTTCGAGGTTTTTCGGCTTTATGTCGTACCTTAGCGTACTACATTTTTAACGAGGGTTTTATAAATGGAGTTTGGATTTGGAAACATGAACTCGGGCATGAGACCCATTTGATTTACAAGGTCTCGGACTTGGATTCCATTTGATTTGACGAGGAATCGGACCTAGGGTCCATTTGAGCTATACAATCGGACCGAGGGTCCAGTTGGTTTACGACTCGGGTTTGAGGCCCAGTTAGTGGTACTATCGGGCTTGATGCCCCGTTGATTTATAATATCGGGCCTGAGACCCATTTGGTTGAGATATCGGGCTTAAGGCCCTGTTGGTTGTGAAATCGGACGTGAGGTCCTGTGGGGTTATGGTTTCGGGCTTAAGGCCTAGTTATTCGTGTTATCGGGCTTGAGTCCCAATTCAGTTTTTGAAATGAGAATTCGGGCATGAGACCCAGTTGAACAGAGGATTTAGGCCGAGGCCTGTGAAATGTATTTGAATCGGATTCGAGGAATCCCGTTGAGATGAATCGGGTTTGAGACCCAGTTGAAATGTATTTTGAGAAAGAAAGAAAGTATTTTGAAAATATATTGAACCCTCCATATGTTTATATGGTCTCCTCTAGACGTCGACCTGGAGAGTCACGATCCACAGACCAGAGTGGGTATCCCCATAGGGATCCCGTTCCTGGAGTGGTGGATACTTTTTATGATGTGGTCCCAGACCAGATTCCGGAGAGATGTGTGGACTAGATCCAGAGAGAGAGCTCGGACTAGATCCAGTGATTGAGCCTCCCAGATAGAGATTCCTGGGAGAAGACTCGGAGTGAGACCCCGAGTAGTGTGCACACTAGTATAGAGATTGACATCGTGACTATATCAGGGATGTGTTCCCTAGGGGCTATGTGCCCCGAGTTGGCATCTTCTCGGAAGAGCCGCGGATGGGTTATACGTATGACGGTACGCATGAGGTTCTTTGGAAAGTGGTTTTAGGGTGGTGGCCCTGTATTTTATGTTTTAGAAATGATTTGGGGGCAGAGTCCCCGCATTCTGTGTGTTGGTATTTCACTGAGAAAGGTTTTGGGCTGAGACCCACGTGACATGATTTGGGGCTGAGTTCCCACGTTTTGATTGATGGTTTTGAGTTGTGATTTTGGGTCGAGGACCCAAATGGATTTATGGGTCATGACGGTTTATGGGGCCGGGCATGAACCCTTGGAAGATTTTGAGAATGGTTTCAAATGGTTTTATGAATGTTTGATAAACGGTTTTTGAATGTATGCATATATTTTTATTGAAGGGCATAAACGTCTTTATGTGAAAATGTTTTATTAAAATATTAAATTGTCCACTCACAGTTTTCGAGTTTTAATGTCCTTCAGGTTGATCGCGGATGCGGGCTGTAGTAGAGACGAGACATCACTCCCCTCCTCCTACGATCCTGACGCACTCTGACAGCCCCGGCGAGGTCCGATGATGGAATTTTCCCTGGTCTGACACTTTGTGTCAGACGGGATCAGGCGGGTCCCACGTTAATCCTAGGGGATTCGGGACCGGTCCTAACAAGTTGGTATCAGAGCAGGTTGGCTCATTTGATACCCATAGTACTCTGATACCAGTTGGTATCAGAGCATGTTTTGCTCGTGGATTATGCGCAGGTCGAGGATGTGATGTCTCTGAAGTCGTAACAGCCCGTCATCAACCTGGTTATTAGGGCATTAGTACGAGGAATCGATAGAATCGAACCTTAGTTAGATGGTGTTTTGGCACGTGATACGATAGTTTGAGGTTCAATAGGCATGGAATGCCACGTGTTTAGAGGAAGTGGATCCCGAGTAGGATCAGTGTTCGTGTGAATCCGACGGCTTGGAGCCGTAGCGTTACTGGTGAGTAGGATCCTGTGGATCGGTAGAGACCGTATGACGACTTGAGAGTCGTGACTGCTCGACGGTAGTGTCGTGTCGGATGTCCGGAGTATTACCAGTGGTGGTCAGAGGTCAGGGTCGCCCGGTTTACGATGACCCTGTACGACTACGCTTACGATGTTTGGGAATAGGAATGTGTAACTTTGGTTGGCGTAGAGGCCATGTTTCAGTGTGTCGAATTGTCAGGACCCACCCCGGTTTCATCCCGAACACCGAGGTAAATCCTGCTCCCGTCTGACACCCCGACACACACAAAAGTAAAACTCACACGCAACCACCAAAGTACTCAGTCAGACGCAGGAAAAACTATACAATACATCCCGAAGTTAAAAGTTTACAGAGCATAGTCCCACATACACAGAAAAGAAAAACCGATAAACAGTACACACACACGGAAAATTAAAACACCCCGGGATCCCTCTCGTAACTTCTACGCCTCAGACGCTGCCTCGACGCCGGAGCCCCGCGCTAGCTCCACAACCTGGAGGGCAGTTAAAAACAGAAGGTGTGAGTGGACCATAAATAAAAGAAAAGTTTCCAAAGCCATTTTAGAAGAAAACCGGGTTTAGCCCTCCGTTTTGAAACCACATGCATAACCCAGTTATGAAAACAGTTATCAATCAATCACCATAAAACATTTACAGAATCATTTTAGAACAGTATAAGTCTTATAACCTCACCATAAGAACAGAAACACTATAAAACAGTTATAGAAATCATAGTAGAAACATCATAAAACCGTATCATAAACCGTGAATATCAAATCATCATTTTCCGATCAAACCTGCTGGACCTATCCGAGTCTTTAAACTCCCGAGTCTTTAAACTCAATCCAGGCCTCAATAATATCTGAGTCTTTAAACTCCCGAGTCTTTAAACTCAATAGGCCTACGGGGGAAATATCAAGATATCCGAGTCTTTAAACTCCCGAGTCTTTAAACTCAATCCGGGTCTTTAAACCCAATCCGGGCCCGTCCCCCGTCAATCACAATATCCGGATCTTTAAACCCAACATCCAGATCCAACAAATCCAATCCAAAACCATTTGAAAACCATTTCCGAATTCACATCCAAACCCGAATCCGAAATCACCGGTCTGATGCCCTTCCAGCATTCCGAACCGTCATTCCGAACCCAAATCCGGAATTCCACTTTCCAACCTTAAAACCAAATCTCATACTGAAATCCGATTTCAAAATCCCTTCATAAACATTTAAACCATTTTTCCATTGAAATCCCAAATTCATAACATCATATTCAGAAATCACACTTTTCTCGTAAAACGTACTGAAACCAAACTTCCTCGAAAAATTGCAATTATGTAAAATCAATAAAGCATATTCGATAACATAGAATCATGATTAAAACCATAAAACAATTATAGAAAGACAGTTATGCATGCTCGAGTTTAAGGAAAGGGTCCACTCACAGTACCAAGCCCTCAATCGCGTCCCGTACGTCTCGTGCGTTCCTCAGCTTCCTCGGGAACTCCCGATCCTGTCAACAACCGCCAAAGTACGTTACTAACACGTCCACCAGGACTCTCCTAATTTTCTCCGAAAATCCCCGGGTCCTAAACGTACCGAACCGGAACCCTAAACCTTCACCCTCGCGAAACTACTTCGATTTGACGTTTGATTAACCCGAAACCAACGCTAAAAGACTCGTTACAACACCTAGACCAAAAACCATGTTGACAACTTCCCCAGCCGCCACCGCACGCGCCCCCACGCGCCACCCAAAGTGGCTGCGCGTGGCCCTCACGCGCCAGCTACAGTGCATCACCTTCCTCGAGCAGACCCGGTTCGACACAGTGCCTGCAAATTGAACCGGCGAGGACGGTTCTCCGCCGTACCTGCACCAAAACCACTCCTCTCTTCACCAACAGCACCGTCCAGGCCTAAGCTATCCATTCCCCTTACTCAAACACCTCGACATAGCCCCTAAGTCATCGTCCCTAACTCGAAACCAGACCAGCTCAGTCCCCTATTTCCTTCTCCGGCCACCCAGGTCACCCCCCGTCACGGTGGCAGTCTCAAACCCTTCCTAGGACCATCCTAAACCTCACCCAAATCACCAAGACCGTCGACTCATTCCCTAAGTCCATGACTTTCGATCTGAACATCGACGGCAAAACAGAGCACACCAGTACTCTCCGTCGTACTAACCTCCACCGTGCACTCTCCGTCACAGCTGCACAACCAGCAATTACCTACGACCCCACTGAATCCCCTAGACCTCACGAGACTCCTCGATTCTACCCCCTACATCTACAACTTAGCTCCTGAAACTAGACGGCAAAACAGAGCAAAGAAACGGGGATGAGGAATTACCTGTCCTCCGGTCACCGTCGCAGGCTCCGCTGGGGCTGGTCGACTCCTTTCACCCCTCATGACACCACCATGAGTCCAATTGCACCGTACACGGCCACACCACCACCACAATCACTCACTTCCTCCCTGTTTTCTTCCTGGTTTTCCCGTGGCTCTCACACTTCTCACACACAAGCACAACACCTCCCTACTCCCTCACTGTATCTTCCTTAACCTCTGATCACTCACCCCCTCACCAATTTACACAACACACACAAAACACCGTCCAAATCTCCCAACTCTCTCCCTCTGTTTCTGTTCTTCGAACACAAACACACACACACACACGGTTACACATTTGAACACACACCGTGCACGGCCTAGAAGCCACTACACACACTGCACGTGTCACCACCCCATGGTCCCTTTCCAAAAATATCCCCATCTCACTGTACACTTGTCCTGATCTGGTTGCACACTGCCTAAACGACCAAAAGACCAAAATACCCTTCCTTTTAAGTCAAATTTACCGTTGTGCCACTACCTTTCTAGACCCGTAACTCACACATCGTAAGTCCGATGAATACGAGCCGCCTGTCATCGAACACAGGACGACGAGATCTATCTAATGCTCTTAGGTGAACATGTCAAAACCCGATCGTACGAAAAGTCAACTCTTCCCCCTATTTTTATCCAAATTACGGTTATGCCCTCAACCGTCTGAACATCATAACTTCCTCCTCGGATGTCGGAATCGGGCGTGCCACCTGCCTACGGATTCGTGACGTCCTAAACTACGTCCTGGTCATCGGCCAAAACCCAATTGACCGCCCGAACTAAAAGTAAACTTTTTGCCCGAACTAGGGACAAAATCGTCATTCTAAGCTAACAACCGTATCGGGATCAACGAACCCCTGATTAAGCTCACTAATCCCTCACTAATCACTATCTGAACCCTAATTTCCGAGACGGGTCGTTACACGAATCCCAGTGGGATGTCGACTGGTAGGAGACGCCGGAGTGGTTGTTGTGTGACACGATAGGTGACGATCACGACGCGTGGTCGTTGTGCAGTGTTAGGCACGAAGTATGGCCGAATGCTTGTGGAGGCCAGCGGCTGAGAGCCGTAGAGTTACGAGAGGTCGAGATCCTCAGAGTGTACTTATTGGCTAGTTGGGTACCAGTATTGGCTTATGACGACTCTTCGGAGTCGAGATCGAGGGATCGGTCTGGATGGTAGGGCTGCAGCGGGCAGTCAAGTTTGTGATAACCCTAGTAGGTATTTGTTTGGACAGGTTACCAGGAGTGTGGTACTTGTGATCGGATCCAGAGGTGGACCGATCAATGGATGTTACATGTGGAGTAGTTGGTACCAGCGGTGAGACTACCGTAGGGATTGGGAGTCTCGATAGCAGAGTGTTTGTGAGTTGGCCTGCACGAGGTTGTGGCAGAAGCTGCTATCGATGGACGTGATCAAGTCTTATCAAGTTGGATAGGCTCGGGTTACCGGGGCGATGGTGACGATAGGATTCTTCAGTCTTGACGATGATACGAGGTGCGTGAGAGACGCACAGTACGAGCAGTGATTCTGGATTCGAATCGGTGACGGTTGAGTCCGATCGCAGAATGAGACGCTGACGTTGGGATGTTGGCACACTTGCCACGTTACCTCTGTGAGGTGACCGTGACGGGTCGGATGTACCTGGATAAGTGAGACAAGGAGGATTCCGAGTGGCTCAGTGCGAAGTACAGGAGTACTTGGTATGGAGACCATTTTCCCTCAGTGATGGAGATTAGTTTCCCCTGTGTTGGAGATCAGTTTCCCCAGTAATGGAGACTAGTTCCCCCAGTGCTATGAGATTGAGTCGCGAGGGTGTACTCAGAAGTATGGAAGTGAAAAGTGTGTTACGGACGCGTGGATAGTGTCCAGTTGAGTTGAGGACTTGAAAGTCCATTACAGATTAGTTTTGGTTGACTACTATTGACCATACCTCCACCGGATCCTGGCGTGCTCTGTAAGCCGGTCAGGCTAAAGGTTTAAATTTTCCATAGTCTCTGTGTTAGACGGGATCATGACACATCCCTTGTTAATCCCAGGGGGATTGAGATGGGCCGTGACAGGAGATGAGAGATTGTAAGGGGTTTTTGGAAGAGGGGAGATAGAGGATAGGGAAAATAAAAAAAAATAAAAAAAGACAAATTGTTTGTTCAAATCTTCAAACCTAAAAGACGACAAAGGGGGGAAAATTGTTCATATTAGGCGGTATAGAGAAATTGGGTAGGCGGGTTGACAGGACCCACCCCTAATCCCCCGGGATTAAAGGCTAAGTCCTGCTCTCGTATAACTTACGCATGACACGAAAGCTAAACCGATGTCTAACCTCCATGTGACACGTAAGTCGGACAAAGGATTCTCGATTCAACCGTCCAAAACCTTACGGACTTCCCAGAGTGCGCAGAATCTACTGTGAATCGCGGGTGTGATGTCTCCGTCTCTCTCAACCAACATGACAGGACCCATCCCAATCCCCCCGGGATTAGTGTGGGATGACCCTGCTCCCGTCTAACACGAAGTGTCAGACAAGGGATATTTTCGTCCTTTTCCCTCCCGGGCTATCAGAGTACGCCAGGATCCGGAGGAGGCATGTGATATCTCGGTCTCTGCTACAGTCCACATCCGATGTCAACCTGAAGGGCAGTCAAAACATTAAAAACTGTGAGTGGACAAAACAAAAGTTTATAAAAACATTTTAACGAGAAGACCTTTGTACCCTCCACTAAAAAGCATGCATGCATTCGAAAACCATTTATCCAAAACAAACCATATGTGGGACTAAGCCCAAAGCAGATATAAACCAAGGTCGAAAGGACCACAATGAAAACGACCATACGGACCACTGCCCAAATCCTGTGCACACCTGTACACACCACATATCATATATCATATATCCATCACATACATATATATAAGTCACACAACCAATCCTGTCACGGTATCCAAAGCTACGCGCGCACTACCCGGGTCTCAATCCGAGTCATCTCAAAGTCAAGGTCAATGTCCGCAGACCACTGACCCTACCCGAGGTAATAGTAACCATAGCCTTCCTGAGAGTAAGGAACCCAACTGGGGGGTGACTCCACTCAGTCGGTGCTCCGTGACTACTCTGGGGTCCACCCAGGCCAACGACCCTCCTCGGAGGAGATAATAGAAGTAAAGGAAGGTAGACGAATATATATATACATAACATAAACATTCATGACCGGTTCCCCTGAACCGTCATGAATCCATAATACCCATAATCAGGTAACTTGCCGGTTCCCATAAACCGTCATGTACCGTAATAACATACCCGAGGTAACATGCCGGTTCCCATAAACCGCCATGTACCGTAAGAAGCAACAAGGGTTCATGCCGGTTCCCATAAACCGTCATGAACCTGGGAATCCATTTAAGGTTCCCTGACCTGAAATCAAAACCGTAAAGTGACTGGGTCTCGTACCCGAACATAGGACACCAACTGGGCACCGTGCCCGAAATCTGAGGTCATATGCCCGAGACAAAACCAAATGGGTCTCATACCCGAGTTTATCTTTTTGAAATCCAAATTCCGTTCATTTAAATCAATAAAGAAATACAGACCCGTATAAGCACCGTATAAGGCCGAAACCTCGAAATACGTGCTTATACGTAACCACAACAAATGCAACCATGGCATCATCAAACAAGTAATAACACATATAATAAACATTTATGCATGCACCAATTTAGAAAACAAGGTCCACTCACAGACCGTCCGAGCTGCCGCCTCGATTTGTGTGCCATACGGCTCCCCGAGCCGATCACCGTCACCGGGACTCCCAAACCTGTCCAAATCGTAATAGAAGGTTACTAACTACTTAATTAACCTCCTACCAAAGCCCCGTAATTTTCCCGTATTTTAACTATTTTTAATCCCGAACCTAAACCTTTCGATGCCCCGAAACATATCGAGACGGTGTCCGATCGACACGAAACCAGTCTCAAAATGTTCGTTACATCGAATAGATGATTTCACATGTTGGAACCTTCCCCAGATTCCCTGCCACGCGCCCTCACGCGCCGCCTGAAGTGGCTGCGCGTGGGCTCCACGCGCCTGCTACAGTACCTGCTGACGTCATCGCTGACGTCAGCATGACGTCATCACTGACAGCCCCTGACAGTGACACGTGTCACGCTCCCATTGGCCCACTGTCTGACATGTCAGTCTGACATTGTCAGATCTGACATGATGACGTCATCCCTGACATGATGACGTCATCAGGATGACGTCATCAGTCATCCCTGCCTCCTCGCGGGTCGACCCGAATGTCTGCAACCGGGTCGCCGTGACCCGCGGCTTGACCCGGCCGGTTCTCCGCCGTCCGGCCACCAAAACCGTTCCCGTTTGTCCCATTTTCATCCCCTAACCCTAACCTACAGTCCTATGACATTAAAATGGAAGGAAAACGTCAAAAACACGTACCTTCAATCCAGCCATGGCGGCCGTGACTTCCTCCGCCGTTCACGGCTGTTCCAGGCTGTCTAACGCCTCGAAACCAATCCCATTCATCTCCTGGGTGTCCTAGGAACCTCACCCAATTAATGGAATCGAGAAAAACCCATTAAAACCCAATTTCGAATTTTTGAAATTTCCTTACCTCACGGGTTCGAGCCCCTCCCGCCGTGAACCGCCGCGTCCTCCGCCGTCCTTCATCTCACAGTCCTTCATTACTCTCTCATGGTCACACACGGCATATGGGCTCGTGGTGGGGAGGTGTGGTGGTGCGGTTTCGGGTTTTTGAAGGAAGAAGAAGAAAAATGAAGAAAATGGGGTTATGGGTTTCGGGCTTTAGGGAGAACAGAGAAGAGGGATGGCTGATGAGAGAAGAGAAATGGAGGGTGTGGATTTAAGGATGAATTGAAATGGATGGCCATGATTGAATGGTGGGTGGGTTTGGTTAAAAAAAATTAATTAAATAATATTATTTTATTATATAGATCCACATTTTGGGGGATCAAAGCCATGGGATGAGTGACACTTGTCACTCATCCATGGGGCCCACCAAAATATCCACCCAATCAGATTTCGCCGAAACGTCCCCGTCTCGAAGTTCGTGCATAGTGAAATCGAACTTCCGTGACCCATAACTCTCCCGTTCGAAGTCCGATTTCAGTGTGCCGCCTGTCTATGGATTCGTATCGTCCTTATCTACGTAACGGTCTTCGGCCCTCGGCCATCGGACCTCCCGGTCAAAAAGTCAACTTTTGACCTCCTATTCACCCAAATTACCAAAATGCCCTTGGGCTTCCGAACGTCATAACTTCTTCTACGGACGTCAGAATTGAACGTGCCACCTGTCTACGAACTCGTGACGTCACGAACTACGTCACGGTCATCGGTCAAAGTCCTTTTGACCGCCCGATCGAAAAGTCAACGTTTTGCCACCACCAGGGGCAAAACGGTCATTCCGCATCGTTCGTCCGATTTCGCTCTACTAATCACAGATTAGCCTCACTAATCGTGATTAGTCACTAATCAAATCATGAAATTCGGGACGGGTCGTTACAACCTTCCCTCCTTAATTAATTTCGTCCTCGAAATTCCAACCGACCAAATCTAACCGTGCTTCCCTCCTTAATTTAGTTCCGTTCTCGAAACGCCAACTATTCTGATTCCACATCCACCTCGTGGAAGGTAGAATCAACCTCGAAATACGTGTACCCTCGTACCCTAACCAACTAGAACAATACTTACTCGTCTGCAACCAGACGTACCACTAACGCTCATGTCGCCTCGTCTACATTCGACCACGTCGAATAGCAGAAGTCGTACGCTCCGAACTGACACCACCTGTCAGTATCAGAGTAGCCCAAGTATCCTATGATCGACCCACTTGTCAAATCTACCCTTTCGCTGACATAAACAACTCTACGGTTCCTTACTCAGCCACTAACTATCCTGACGTCTGCTCCCACTGGGAGTCATCAGACCTCACACCATGATCCACGCTGACACCTCCTACAAACTGTCACCACTTGACAGTCGTCAGTCGCAAACTACTATGACACACACTCGTGGTTACACTAACCACAAGCATTTCACTCGACCTGTGTGCAACTAGACCCATTAGAAATACCATGACCCAATGCACAGTATCCAATGTCCAATCCACGACCTCAACTAATCCGATGGTATCAGAACCAATCCGACTACCAATACGCTCTCCAACGCACTACCGGTATCTCCTATATACCGTCACCAGGCACGATAAGTCTGCCTAGTATCGTACCTTGAATAACGTACAAGGTACGTACATCTACCCATCAATCAGACTACAACCACCTAGGTCATAGTCAATCACGTTTCTACGATGGAGTCCATTTATCCAATCCAGTATTAGACAAATCGAAACTCCGACCCATTACCTATTTCCAAATCCGAATCCGAATCCGCAATTTCGTAAGAAATCCCGAATCCAAACCCAGAAATCATATCCATATCCATGTTCAAATTCAAATCTGAAATCATCATTCCGTAAACTAGTATTAGGAATAACCATTCCGAACCCAAATCCATAAAAGAAAATCTATAGTCAAGCTCTAGAATCAAATCCTGAATCGTCACCCAGAATCCGATTCCAAAACCCAAATCTAGAAATCCTTTTTCAAGTTCCAAAATCAAATCCTGAATCGTCATCCAGAAATCTGATTCCAAAACCCGAAATATCGTTCACGTCTACCGAGACGTACCAAAACCAAACCTATCGGTTACCCGCTAAACCGATTACCTTATTACCAACGATTGACTTCATAGGGAAGTCAACTCCAACATCAACACAACACTAGGTCAGACAAAATCCGGCCTCGTCAGACACCTACTCATCGGACAACTACTCAGGCGAGTAATAAGCCATATGGGATTTACCTCGAAAAGAAGTTCTGTCCCATCATGCTTCACTCAACATCCAAATAAGAGTGATAAACTCTCCACCTATCTGGATCATCAAGATCACGATCCAGATCCACCACTACGTCAAATGACTATAGACGTCACGATCGAGACTGTGGGTCCTCCCCAATCACCTCGTATCGATCCTTGGCATTCCACCTAAGAAAATCCAAAGATGATCCAACACGATGACATCAAAACTCATCCTACGTGGATGCGACCAAAACTTGCTGCATTCACCACGTCACGTAAACCAACATCGTCTGCCACCAAGCAGAAAATGAGAAATCTCAGTCACCTAACTTCGATATACTCATCTCCTCCTGATGGTCCAGAACAAATCCCGGGTCCACCAACCAATACACAATCAGTGTACGAGTGGCAACCAACAACATCTATATCATCAACGTCATCTACCATCATCAATCATGGTAGAATCCGAGAAGTCACCCAAAACGACTTCGACATACCCGTTACCAATGCGGCAAACCCGCATTCCACTCGTCACCTCATTCGCAACCTCTCGCGATTCCGAAGTTCCAACAAGATTGGAAACAACATACCCGGACATCAACCATGTGTCCCCTAACCAGTTTAACTCTATCTGAGTTCCACTCCTGAACCACAGATACCGAACATAGGCCCATTACGACGGAGTCACACCCCGATCCGTAACTCATCGTCATCACGATCACCGGCACCAGTACCAGCGCTAGTACCAGCACCACGCACTATCACCAAAACTAGTGTCAGTATCAACACGCCGTGTGCAAAACTGACACCCTGGATCTCCGCTCATACCGAGCGACGATCGCGTACCTCTGATCGTATAGGAGAAACTCTGTCTCCCTCGTACCTGACAACTCTGGGTACAGTCACCCTGACAACTCATGCGAGAAAAGGAAAACGTTCCCCGAACGTCCCCAACAATCGTAACTATAACCACTCTCGGTAGTAGCGCCTGCCCCACACTCGTGCAGACCTAACTACCAGACATCGCTATATCCAGACTCCGTATCCAACGGAATCAATCGCCCGTACCAACTACTCTGTATCCCACTCAGGGATTCCATCGACAAGTACCAACCCTGGTAACCTGTCCAACCAAACTCTAACCAGTCGCAACTCGACTATCCTAATGTCGTCTACCAGGTCACCCGCGACCTTAGTTGCACCAACCCACAACTAAAGTAGCACGACAACCAACTCGGTCTAACCGATACGTACAACCCTGACTGCGAAGTGCAGTCCCAATACAAGCTGACATGACTAGACCGACTAACGAACCCCAACCCGAATAGTCGTCCAAGTCATACCACTCGTCAACTCGCCTTTCCGAACCATACCCACCAAGATAGGGTTCCACAATCACACCTAGAGTTCCCCAGAACCCAACTGCATAAGACAGTAAAATCCACGATCTGACCGACCCCGCGGTCTGGACATCATAAAGACGTCAATCCAATCCTACCGTCAATCCAACTCGGATTCCTCGAATCCGGTTGCTAACTGCCAACTGCAGTAAATCCATTTAGGTCACAACATCGAATCAGTCGTTGGAACCGATCCTACGACATCGTGAAGACGATCCCAACTAACCGTCTCACGATCCAAAACTCTAACGTAATACTACGTTAAGCCTTCCGTAGGGTTCCACACAGCCAACCCTGACAGAACCATGGCAACCCCGGCATCGAGTGCTGAACCAAGGCTTGCCAATCCTACTAACTATCGTACCGGCACCCCGACAATCAGGTTGACCACGTACTGCAGCCCAATGAGATATCACATCCTCGACCAGCATACCTACTCCAAGAGCTCCGCGGTTGCTCGAATAGAGACAACCCCGCTCTGATACCACGTTGACAGGACCCATCCCAATCCCCCCGGGATTAGTGCGGGATGACCCTGCTCCCGTCTGACACGAAGTGTCAGAAAAGGGATATTTTCGTCCTTTGCCCTCCCGGGCTATTAGAGTACGCCAGGATCCGGAGGAGGCATGTGATATCTCGGTCTCTGCTACAGTCCACATCCGATGTCAACCTGAAGGGCAGTCAAAACATTAAAAACTGTGAGTGGACAAAACAAAAGTTTATAAAAACATTTTAACGAGAAGACCTTTGTACCCTCCACTAAAAAGCATGCATGCATTCGAAAACCATTTATCCAAAACAAACCATATGTGGGACTAAGCCCAAAGCAGATATAAACCAAGGTCGAAAGGACCACAATGAAAACGACCATACGGGCCACTGCCCAAATCCTGTGCACACCTGTACACACCACATATCATATATCATATATCCATCACATACATATATATAAGTCACACAACCAATCCTGTCACGGTATCCAAAGCTACGCGCGCGCTACCCGGGTCTCAATCCGAGTCATCTCAAAGTCAAGGTCAATGTCCGCAGACCACTGACCCTACCCGAGGTAATAGTAACCATAGCCTTCCTGAGAGTAAGGAACCCAACTGGGGGGTGACTCCACTCAGTCGGTGCTCCGTGACTACTCCGGGGTCCACCCAGGCCAACGACCCTCCCCGGAGGAGATAATAGAAGTAAAGGAAGGTAGACGAATATATATATACATAACATAAACATTCATGACCGGTTCCCCTGAACCGTCATGAATCCATAATACCCATAATCAGGTAACATGCCGGTTCCCATAAACCGTCATGTACCGTAATAACATACCCGAGGTAACATGCCGGTTCCCATAAACCGTCATGTACCGTAAGAAGCAACAAGGGTTCATGCCGGTTCCCATAAACCGTCATGAACCTGGGAATCCATTTAAGGTTCCCTGACCTGAAATCAAAACCGTAAAGTGACTGGGTCTCGTACCCGAACATAGGACACCAACTGGGCACCGTGCCCGAAATCTGAGGTCATATGCCCGAGACAAAACCAAATGGGTCTCATACCCGAGTTTATCCTTTTGAAATCCAAATTCCGTTCATTTAAATCAATAAAGAAATACAGACCCGTATAAGCATCGTATAAGGCCGAAACCTCGAAATACGTGCTTATACGTAACCACAACAAATGCAACCATGGCATCATCAAACAAGTAATAACACATATAATAAACATTTATGCATGCACCAATTTAGAAAACAAGGTCCACTCACAGACCGTCCGAGCTGCCGCCTCGATTTGCGTGCCATACGGCTCCCCGAGCCGATCACCGTCACCGGGACTCCCAAACCTGTCCAAATCGTAATAGAAGGTTACTAACTACTTAATTAACCTCCTACCAAAGCCCCGTAATTTTCCTGTATTTTTAACTATTTTTAATCCCGAACCTAAACTTTCCGATGCCCCGAAACATATCGAGACGGTGTCCGATCGACACGAAACCAGTCTCAAAATGTTCGTTACATCGAATAGATGATTTCACATGTTGGAACCTTCCCCAGATTCCCTGCCACGCACCCTCACGCGCCGCCTGAAGTCGCTGCGCGTGGGCTCCACGCGCCTGCTACAGTACCTGCTGACGTCATCGCTGACATCAGCATGACGTCATCACTGACAGCCCCTGACAGTGACACGTGTCACGCTCCCATTGGCCCACTGTCTGACATGTCAGTCTGACATTGTTAGATCTGACATGATGACGTCATCCCTGACATGATGACGTCATCAGGATGACGTCATCAGTCATCCCTGCCTCCTCGCGGGTCGACCCGAATGTCTGCAACTGGGTCGCCGTGACCCGCGGCTTGACCCGGCCGGTTCTCCACCGTCCGGCCACTAAAACCATTCCCGTTTGTCCCATTTTCATCCCCTAACCCTAACCTACAGTCCTATGACATTAAAATGGAAGGAAAACGTCAAAAACACGTACCTTCAATCCAGCCATGGCGGCCGTGACTTCCTCCGCCGTTCACGGCTGTTCCAGGCCGTCTAACGCCTCGAAACCAATCCCATTCATCTCCTGGGTGTCCTAGGAACCTCACCCAATTAATGGAATCGAGAAAAACCCATTAAAACCCAATTTCAAATTTTTGAAATTTCCTTACCTCACGGGTTCGAGCCCCTCCCGCCGTGAACCACCGCGTCCTCTGCCGTCCTTCGTCTCACAGTCCTTCATTACTCTCTCATGGTCACACACGGCATATGGGCTCGTGGTGGGGAGGTGTGGTGGTGCGGTTTCGGGTTTTTGAAGGAAGAAGAAGAAAAATGAAGAAAATGGGGTTATGGGTTTCGGGCTTTAGGGAGAACAGAGAAGAGGGATGGCTGATGAGAGAAGAGAAATGGAGGGTGTGGATTTAAGGATGAATTGAAATGGATGGCCAAGATTGAATGGTGGGTGGGTTTGGTTAAAAAAAATTAATTAAATAATATTATTTTATTATATAGATCCACATTTTGGGGGATCAAAGCAATGGGATGAGTGACACTTGTCACTCATCCATGGGGCCCACCAAAATATCCACCCAATCAGATTTCGCCGAAACGTCCCCGTCTCGAAGTTCGGGCATAGTGAAATCGAACTTCCGTGACCCATAACTCTCTCGTTCGAAGTCCGATTTCAGTGTGCCGCCTGTCTATGGATTCGTATCGTCCTTATCTACGTAACGGTCTTCGGCCCTCGGCCATCGGACCTCCCGGTCAAAAAGTCAACTTTTGACCTCCTATTCACCCAAATTACCAAAATGCCCTTGGGCTTCCGAACGTCATAACTTCTTCTACGGACGTCAGAATTGAACGTGCCACCTGTCTACGAACTCGTGACGTCACGAACTACGTCTCGGTCATCGGTCAAAGTCCCTTTGACCGGCCGATCGAAAAGTCAACGTTTTGCCACCACCAGGGGCAAAACGGTCATTCCGCATCGTTCGTCCGATTTCGCTCTACTAATCACAGATTAGCCTCACTAATCGTGATTAGTCACTAATCAAATCATGAAATTCGGGACGGGTCGTTACACAACAGCCTGCCCCGTGACAACCTGGAGGGTATCAAAAACATGAAGAGACTGTGAGTGGACAAAAATAAAGTATAGTTCAAAAACAGTTATCAGAAAACACAATTTCATTTATACCCTCCATTTAAAAACCTATGCATGCATATAAAAAACCACGTCATAAACCATTCTATATTCAAGTCATTCAAACCATTTACGAAAAACCAAACTCATTTTCCTTTCTCAAATCCCAGGCCTCAACCCAAAACCATCGAAATCCATAATATCCGGGTCTTAGCCCAAAACATTGGAAAACCATTATTAAAAACCATCATCCAAAACACATTTGAAACCACATTCCCATCCATCGAACCTGCTGGATCTATCAGAGTCTTTAAACTCAATCCGGGCCTCAATATAATCCGAGTCTTTAAACTCCCGAGTCTTTAAACTCAATAGGCCTACGGGGGAAATCACAATATCCGAGTCTTTAAACTCCCGAGTCTTTAAACTCAATCTGGGTATTTAAACCCAATCTGGGCCCGCCCCCGTCATATCATATCCGGGTCTTTAAACCCAATAACTAGATCTAGAAAATCCAATCCAAAACCGTTTGAAAACCATTTCCAATTCCATGTCCAAATCTGAATTCGAAATCACCATTTCGAATTCCAAGCCGAATCCGAAATCAGCATCCCGAATCCAAATCCAGAATCACATCTATCATCCATTTCCAAATCTAAATCCGAAACCATCATTCCGTAAGCCGGAATCTGGAACAATTATTCTGAACCCAAATCCGGAAATCCACTTTCAAGTTTCAAAACCGAATCTAGAATCGTCATCTGGAAATCCGTTTTCAAAACCCAAAATCACGTTCATCAAAACCATTTTTCTGAACTAGGCTTCAAGCCCGAAATCACTTTTCCAAAATCCATTTTAAATCTTTGAAATCAAATCGTATTTCAAATCCAAAAATCAAATCATTAAAACCGCGTTTAAATCACAACATCAATCGTATTCTCGTAAAACGTGTAATTCCGTAAATATCTCGAAAACCGTGCAAAATCGTAAATCATCAAGATCATAAATCAAATCATAGAATCACTTATAGAAAACATATAAAAACATATATGCATGCATCATAAGTTAGAAAACAAAGTCCACTCACAGACCTATTAGCGTCGTTCCTACGATACGCGCGCACTTTTGCCATTCCCAGCTAATCTGCTATCACCGGCTTTCCCAAACCTGTCCAAATCTCATAATAAGGTCACTAACTACTTAATAAAGCTTATACCAAAACCCCGTAATTTTCCCGAATTTTTAACTATTTTTAACCGAGCCTTAAAACCTTCGGACATCCCGAAACGTATCGAGACGATGTCCGATCGACTCAAAGCCAGTCCTAAAATGTTTGTTATAGCTTCCTTATGTAATTTCATAGCGATCTATAACTTTATAACATGAAATTAGGGCCTGAAAGCTACCTGTCCGATTCGAAGGAAAAAACCAGAACTTCCTCCTCTCTATTCTCGTGCTTCCCAGCCACCAGATCTTCTCCTTCCAAGCTCAAAATTTTTGTCTCATCCTTTAGAACTGCACCTAAACGCTTAATTTGAACGACAGTGATTAAAACCGAAATTGCCATTTTTGAAGAAAAATAAAGCAGTTTTGCGGGAACCTTCTAACCGTCCTTCTTAGATGTTGAATTTGATCCTAATTGACTTAGATGACCTCCATAAACATGTTTCAATCGTTAGAATCCCTTATTATATACGAAAACAACCTGCTGCAGTTTGGATCATAAACTCACCGCGTCGGGTTTGCCAGCCACTGTCCACGGCAACCTTCCACGGTGGCACCACTAGAGTCGTATCCTCACCCCCTTCATCTTTCGTTCACACACTATCGACAAATTTTGAGATTTGAGGAGTGTATGACTCTGAGAACATGATCAACCTCTGTTTTCTACGGGCTGAGAACCACAGTCCACGGCGGCTCACGGTGAGCATGACACGATGCCCATCTCAACTGTCTCTCTATCTCTGATTCATCAATCATGGGTCAGGGGATCCTTGTGAGGAAGATTTGGGGTCAAGATCATTAAAATTGTTCTCTGTTTTCACTCTCACCCGTGCACACACACACTCACTCTGTTTTTGTAACCCAACCTTGCACGAATTAAAATCAGCCTGAGGCTTCTACACCAATCCAGACCCAGCTAGGTGTCCAAAAGGTCATCGATCCTGGGTAAAGGATACTGGTTCCTCAGTGTCACCCTGTTGAGTTGCCGATATTCAATGCACAAATGGAGACTCCCCTCCTTCTTCTTTACGAACAACACCGGTGCTCCCCACGGTGAAGTACTCGGTCGGACGTATCCCAAATCCACCAATTCCTGCAATTGAGTTTTGAGTTCTCTTAACTCGGCCGGCGCCATCCGGTATGGTGCCTGAGATATAGGTCAGGTACCGGGGAGTAGTTCAATTGTAAACTCGATCTCCCGCGATGGCGGTAATCCAGGTAAGTCTTCTGGGAACACATCCGGAAACTCACGTACCACCGGTATCTCGTCGATACCCGGAGTATCAACCTGATCCGACACGACATGTGCCAGATAACCCTGGCATCCCTTCCGTAGAAGTTTGGTAGCAGTAAGTGAAGAAATCACTTCAGGAGGCGAACCGTCACGTTCCCCCTGAAAGATAACCTCCGGCAAACCCGGGCTTCGCAGAATCACCTGCTTGGTACAGCAATCGATGAGTGACCCATGCTCCGATAGCCAATCCATACCCAAAATTACATCAAAGTCGTGGATATCCAGAATAATTGAGTCCGCTGGTAAATCCACATCCTCAATCCTCACCGGGCACCTCCGAATCACCTGATTCACAAGGTACACGATGCCCATCGGGGTGCCAACACCCATCTCACAATCTAAGGCTGATACCACACAGTCAAGCATACCAGCACAACTCTTCGAAATAAAAAAATGTGTAGCCCCCGCATCCATCAATACACGTACAAGAAGGTTTAGGATGTGTAGTGTACCTGTAACCACGCTTGGGGCAGTCCTCGCTTGCTGCTGGGTCATTGCAAACACTTGAGCCCTAGGCCCTCCATTCCGTCCGCGTCCGCGCGCGCCACGCCCAGCACCACGGTCACCTCCCTGACCGTGACCTCCATTAGTGTGGGAAGCCGTGCTCTGTACCACACTAGAGCCCCCAGCGTCATTGCTCTTGGACAACAGCGGGCAATCACAGGCATATTGGCCCTCTTCTCCGCAAGCAAAGCAAGTTACTAGCCTCGGCCTGTCCGAATGCCCACCAGACGCACCGCTCCATGATGAACGTTGCCCGGAGTTGTATCCTGATCCTCTGCCCTGAGAGCCTCCACGTCGAACTGACCAGCCACGACCTTTAAAGGATGAGGGTGCTCCCCTGTAGCCTCCTCCCTTGTTGTTCTTCTGGCCCGTTGGCCCACGTTGTGGGCGATCCTATCGTCGCCCCTCGCCCGAAGGCTGTCGTGTCTGGTGTGCCGCCAGACTAGCCTCGACATGCACCGCAGCGTCGACCATATCTCTCAGAGAAGCATGAGTAGCAGCAGTCACACTTTCCCGGATCTCCCCTCGGAGTCCAAGCTCGAACCTTTGGCATTTGTCCTCCTCCGTGCTCACGAATGATGCAGCGAACGGGGATAATTTTCCGAAAGTCTGCTCGTAGTCCGCAACGGACATATCCCCCTGCTCCAGCCGCAGGAACTCAGCCTCCCGTGCCGCGCGAAACGATCGCGGGTAGTACTGGTCCAAAAATCGGGAACGAAAAGCTTCCCAAGTAATGGTATGGACAGACCATCCAGACATTTCAAGGCCGTGCCACCACTGGTAGGCTCCTCCTTCCAGTAAGAGGGCCGCCAAGGTCACCCGTTCGCCCGGAGGGCAGTGCATCACCGTGAAGATCCTTTCCCATTTGGTGATCCAGTCATGAGCATCTTCGGGGTTCGATCCCCCGTTGAAAGGTGTGGCTCCCAGACGTTGAGCCCGCTCAATGCTTGCGCATTCCATTTCCCTTTCCAGATCCTCGTCAGTTCGTGTATGAGGAATCCTCCTTGGAGGCATAACCAACTGTCAAGAGGCATAGATTAGTTAACATTATCCTTAAACTCGAAAAGTAACTAGTACTAATCGCTAGTCTAGCATGCTGACCACAACCTAGTGCTCTGATACCAAGCTGACAGGACCCGCCCCGATCCTCTCTGGGACCACATGGGGACGTGCCCTGCTCCCGTATGATACCCAAAATAATGTTCCAATTTTAACCTTAAACGTTCAAATGCATAAAAACCAAATTAAAGTTTTACATCAAATCCGAAATAACAGATGTCAGACAAGGGATGAAATCCAAAACTACAAGTTGCGAGCACGACTCTAACATAAACCTGCGGGTAAAATCACCCAACAGGGATTCAGGTACGCAGAAGTAGATCTATGCCTCAGCCTCAGGTTCCTCCTCTACCTCAGTAGTACGACCTGGAGGGGTTACCAAAACATTAAGGGTGAGTGCGCCGAAACTCAAGTTTATAAAATCGTTTAGTAAGTAAAACATATAATTTACCCCTCCGTTTTCCAAACATGCATGCATTAGAATTTAAAACCATAAATCATATAATATGAACCATGAGGTATGTAATAAAATCATAACATAATTTTAGCCACTGCACTATACACTCCAATCCTGACATCCCCCATGTCTGACGTCCCTGACGTCCAATAAGGTCACAGTCTCAAGGCTACGCGTGCCACTCAGGTCTCAGTTCCGAGTCCAATCCCCGAACCCTGTCTGGGTACGACATCTCAAATGCCTAGCATCCTAGACGCTCGACGTCCCTGACGTCAAATACGCAATCCTACTCCTGAGTCATTTTACGGTATGGTTCCTCCGTAGAATGACCCCTCGCAGGCAATGCGCTATGACCACTCCGGGGTACCACATCCGGAGGAGACAGTATCATAAGAATGGATCTATACAGTGCAGTACCAAATACATTTTATTGATATCCACATGTAAAACATATATATACATAGATAAAATTAAAATCGAACTTTAAGTTTCATCAGACGAGGTTCAAACCCAATTACCGTGAAACGTGCCATAACCATAATTTCAATATCATCAAAACCATTTCTTGATTCCAGCATGTGAACATATAAGTAAATCGGAAAACGTTTAAGCATGCAAATGTTTAATGAAATCAGGCTCACTCACAGTACGATCCCGCGGTGAACCTGCGCGTACGAACTTGTACCGGGATTATCGTACAATTCCTGTCAGTCCAAATCACACGTAAGGGTCACAACAAGTCTTAAACATTTGACCAAAAAGTCTGAAACAGAAACCGGCTCGAGGAAACCGTCAACACGTTTCCCGAGACAACCGGCCCTAGACTGACCCTCCTAACAATCCTAGATCAACATAGTTAATTCACCAAAAATGTTCAGAATGATGAGAGGAACAAAAGTCATGTTGATCGTGATCGGAGATAAGCTCCAACGCGCCCTCACGCGCCGCCCAAAGTGGATGCGCGTGAAAGTCACGCGCCTGACACTGTAGCTGATATAGTGTCACCTTCCTCACCCGATAGCCCTGTTATTCGGACCTTCAACCCGCGATATGACCCGGGCAATTAACCCTGAATTTCAACTTGATTTCAATCCAATTTGATCCTAACATGTTATTTACACATCAAATTTAAGTTCTGAGTCATTAATCAACCTCGACAAGTCCCCAATCGACCCATCGACCCGTGATCAACCAATCGGGTCAATCACCAGAACTCACTGGTTTCCAAACCAAAATCAAATTAACCTCCCAGTAAGCTTCCTAAGGCTAAAAATAACTAAAACAAATGACCAATTTACCAAGGTATTACCTGTAAGTGATCGTCCAAATCTCTGCAACTCCACTGAAACAGGAACCTCAGTTCCAAGCCAACAGTGGCTGGTTCCTCTCGAATTTGATATGGTTAAGTTCCAATTGCTCCCAGAAAGCTAAACCATGCCTTGGTTTGGTCCAACGATCACCAGAAATTGAAAACCCAATTTCCCTCCAAAATTTCCCGAAATGGCTTCTCTCTGGTTCTTCTCCTATTTTCAGTCCTTTTAACTGCAGAGTGAAGCTCATTCACTACTTAATCAGTTTAAAACATTTCAAGCCGTCCCAGAGGCTCGTGGAAGCCTCACTGTCCACTGAACTTTGTTCCCCGAAAAACTTCGAATCTTCATTAATCAATTCGACTGTGCAGGTGGATGGTTCAGCCCATGATCTAAAGCAATAGACAGCCCTTCCTTTCCAGCACACAATTGCATAAACAATTGCACACTGAACCACCGCACATGGTGGTACCGTCCATGGTCCCCCGCGGTTGCTACAGTAACCAGGGCAAAATGACCAAAATGCCCCTGGTTCAATAATGACCAAAATGCCCCTGGTTCAATAATTACCAAAATGCCCCTCACTTTCTAGACCCGTAACTCAGCCATAAGAAGTCCGATTTCGGCGTGCCGCCTGTCTACGGACTCAGGGCATCGAGACCTACCTAACGGTCCTTGGGTCGAGTGAAAATTAGTTTCCAAACGAAAAGTCAACATTTTTTCCCCTAAAGTCCAAATTACGGTAATGCCCCTGAACTTCCGATAGTCATAACTTCCTCCCTGAGCGTCCGAATTGGACGTGCCACCTGTCTATGGACTCGTGACGTCCCGAACTACGTCACGGTCATTGGTCAAAGTCCGTTTGACCCACAAATCAAAAAGTCAACAATTTGGCCATACCATTCACAAGGGTAAAAACGTCAATTCATACATTAAATTACAATATTAAAATCCCCGAATTTCCGGGGTGTTACAATTTGCATTAGACATGAATTACAAAAAGTGTGCCCTATAGTGGTAAAGGCAAAACATGTACAGCAACAGATTTTAATATAGTAGTACATAAGGGTCATACTCCAGCGGAAATGTGCCCTATAGTAGTATACAAATGTCATATGCCATAAAAAATGTGCTCTATAGTAGTATATAAAGGTCATATGCCATAAAACATGTGCTCTATAGTAGTACATAAAGGTCATATTTCATAAAAAAATGTGCTCTATAGTTGAACAGGTGTATATTAATAATGTCGATTTATACAGTAGCACATAAAACCATATTTACTAACATGTACAATATAATAATAGATAAGGAAAAAACTGTACATTGTGGCTAGGGTCAAGCCGCATCTCAAGCAGGAATTAGGCCCAAATCTTAGTATTTCACAAAAAAAAAAACACTAATATTTAGCAAAAAAATAAAGTTTATTATGAAAATAAAGCATTACAACAACTTTTGTGCTAAAAAGTGCATACAAATTAGAATATATAAGTGGTTTTATTAAATTTTAGGGACATGAAAAATTGATAAAATTTTTTGTTTATGTATTAAATTTTTAAGGACACGAATCATTCCTGCTTTTTATTAAATTTTTTAGACTCGTCACATGGACCACTGACAATAAAGGTGTACGTTTGAACTATAAAGATCTACAATTGTGCTTAATAGTGTTGTACACACAAATTTTCCCTGTTTGTGCTCTCTAAATATACAAATATTCATATTTTTACATTTTTGAATACAAATTCAACTGATGTATGCTATATGAGAAATAGAAAACACAAATATTAAATTCTTGTCTTATAAATCGTGGTAATAGCCCAGTTTTTTTGAAGTGAAGAAAATATTTCAGCCTCTGTGTGCGATGACTCCACGAAAGAAGATCATGGCAAGAGGTTTGGGCGGTATGGAAGGCACTATGGAGCAACTAGCAGAAGTAATGGACGTTAACATCTTGCATTTAGCTGGAAAGTTGCCTCCATATAGTCATCTGTCTTCTATTTCGGGTTCAGCTCATCAACTGCAAAGAGAGTTGCCGTTGTCCTATGGTACTTGAATCTTGTTCTTCGCCTCATCACTTACATAATTCGTGTAACAAATATCTGACGAATTTACACATACAACCGTTTGCCACCTTGATTGATGTTGGAAGTCGCGAAATTGGTTGATCCTATGGTGAGAATCATAATAAACATGCAAGGGAAAATCGCTCGGGAAGTATTTACAGAAGAGCACAAAGAGTTGGTTGAGAAGGGAGAAGTGGATGAAGGATACATCAAATTCTTGCATGTTTGTGGCAACTCTCATTGCCACCGTAGTTTTTGAGGCAGCTTTTACTGTCCCAGGAGGGAACACCGACAACAACGGCACTCCGGCTTTTCTCCTCGGTGTTTGCTGTTTCGGACTCCCTGGCTCTTTCTTCTTCTTCCACTGCTATCTTGATATTCTTGTCCATCTTGACCGCAAGATGTGCAGAAGAAGACTTTCTCAGCTCACTGCCCAAGAGGATGATCATAGGGCTTGCTTCTCTCTTCTTGGCCATAGCAATCATGATGATAGCTTTCGTTGCAGCTATTTCGATTGTGCTGGTAGACACGTACAAATCTATCACCTTTCCTCTTATTTTGTTGGCTGCTTTCTCAATCACTCTATAATGCTACAGGTTCCTCTGTTTCTGAAAATGATTGCATTCACATAACTGCAAAAGATTCACTCCCCAGAAGATTTGGTGACTCGCGTAACATGGAGAGAGAGAGAGAGAGAGAGAGAGAGAGAGAGAGAGAGAGAGAGAGAGAGAGAGAGAGAGAGAGAGAGAGAGAGATTTGAACTGATTAACTTTTTTCATTCCAAAATATTAACAACTTTCATTCCGCAATAGTGTTGGCTGGACAAGGGGCCACAACTGCATTCTATGTACCACGAGCCTCCCTCTGCAGCGTCTCTTTGACAACATGACTTTGTACAAGAACTGAAATTTTGGATTTTGACCTAACTTCATTTCACATGTAGTTGAAGAATAACTATTCTAGAGTATTTGTATGATTCCTAAGGGAAAAAAAAGTAGAATGAAATCTTATGAACATTTAGGCCTTGAAATGAAGCAAATAGGTTTGTTCTTCTGCTAAAAGATCGTTCGCCTTTTCAATGATCTGTGGAAAATGTGAAGCTGCATCAGCCCTTGTTCAGGTAAAAGTACAATCTACAAAAATGGTGCAGAACAACTGTGATAGTAATACCTCAAAGCCCAACTTTTGGTACATTTCCTGTGCAGCTTTGTTTTTCCTATGGACATGCACATATATCTGCTCTACACCACCTACATATACAACAAAAACAAGAAAAGACCAAAAACAAGTAGAGAATTCAATATCAGACGCTTATATTATAATCCCACAGAAAAATGCATGCCTTATTTTTCAGCTTACCACCTGACATAGCCAAATTAATAGCAAACTGCATCATATTGCTTGCAATACCCTTGCGACGTGCTGACTTGGTAACACACAAGTTTGAAATATAACCATAGCCGCTTGACTTTGATCTGTTGACTTTTCCAAAGCGAGGTGGATTCACCCGCTCCTGCAATCGGCATTCATTCCATGGCAAAGTTAGCAAAGCCATTAAATTGGACAGACTAGTAGATAGAAATGCAGTACGTAGGTTTGTGAGTTTTTAAACAAAATGTCTGCACCCCGGGAAAGGTTTCTCCCTCCAACATGTACTTGATGCCCACATCAAGTGTTCCAACTACACTTCTCAGAACAGGACGTTTCATCCCCTTTGCTTCCTTCCTCAACTGAAAAATTCGAGACCAAACAAACTCACCATCAATGTCATACTTTTAATCACTGGGAGCTATATTTAAAAATTGTACACGCAGCTGAGGCATCCTAACAGACCGGTTATAGAATTGAAGTTCAAACTAATAAAATCATAAACATGCTCATTGCAACTATGCCATACCGTGACAATGCATGTGGCTATTGTCCCAAACAGCCAGTTATCTTTTCGTCTTTTTATGGCATTGAACTCCTGGAAAATTAAATGTATGATTGCGAATTTTATTGGAGACATACATTCCATATACATATGTGAAATGCAAAGTGTGAATAAATCATTTCTACCTGATCTGTAAACTGCCTTTTGTTGCTTTCGGCATATCTGTGTCAATCAAGTGTAGCTAGAATCAGCAATGTCCAACTCTCCATTTGACTGATAAATACACTTATTCGAGGATTGGAGCCCTCTAAAGTCTCTGCACATGCAGAGGGGGACCCACCATTGGCAGGATCCAGCCATGGGCTGTGTTTAGACATCTTGATTGATACGGAACTAGGTGTTCTGAACTATTCCTTATTCCCATGTTTTATCTATCAGCTTGATTTGCCAGCTTTTGTTTAAAGGACAATTCCTACCTAGAATAGGTACCTTATGTGCCTCATTTAGTATTAAAAAAGACCAAAGAGGCAGAGTGGGAGGGAAATATGAAAGTTGTAAAGAACAAAAGTACACACCGGTCATTTGGTTTATCCTCCCATTTACTCTCTGCCCGTAACCATGCTGCTACCTATCACAAATCCAAAAGCATACAGCCAGTAAAAATTATTCATGGGGCACAGATAACATACATCTTCAAGACTTCATAGCCAAGATGTTACCTATAGGGTGATCACTTACCCAGATTTCTTCATCAAGTATGGCTGCTCGTGCAACAAATTGCCCAAATTCAAACTTTTTCCCTGGAGCTAAATCTTCATCTGGTGTTTGCACCCGGTCAAATTGCACATCAACTTTCTTTAGTGGTTCCAATTGAGGACGAGCTGTTGTTGAAAGCTCTAATGACTGTTCTTTCATCTTCTTTCCATGCACATTATTTACCTCTATTTTCCTGTTCATTTGATACAGAAATAAAAAATAAGATAGATGTAGCACGGAAAGATACTAATTATGAAATATCTGTTTTCTTGGATAAAAACTTGTAAAACAAGTCAAAACGAAAGAATTTTCATGCAGGAAATCAGATACTGTGCAAAAAGGATACAATCGAATGCAATGAAGAACCTAACATGAAAATTATGATTGTGACTCACAGGGAAGGAGGGATGTTGATCTTGTGAAAGTTTGGATGACATTTTACAATGACATGCGAAGATCTCAACAGCACAGGTTTATGAATTGAAATTGTCGACATCAGAGCAGTTCTTTCTCCAGACATGGCTTTGACAGAGGAAGAGATGTTTCTTACAGCTATGTCTTATCTCACAAAGCTTGTGAGAATAATTCACAGCAGGTGAAACGTGATCCCTGCAGGAAGAGTAGCTGTCCATTAGAACAAATACAAAATAATTTCAAGAAACATGGCTGAGGATATAATAGTAGTTACAACTTACAACTTACAATTACCTAAATGTCAAGTGGGGATTTGTGAATAGTGGATAAGAGAAGATGACAACATGTAGTCTTGAGTTTATTGGTTTATTAATGAAAATGAACAAAAAATTATCTCAAAGTTGCTGAACAAACAGTATTGGTTAAAAAAACCATCCTTGTGACTTCCTAGCATGTAGTTCATACCAGTTACTACATCAGATGGTGATGTGGAAAAATAGAGTATGATTCTAATTTCTAAACCTCCAACGTTGAAGGGAGTTCAAACTCAAAAGTTTTTCATATCCAGAATCCAAATATATTTGTATGCATATCTGCATACAAGTGGGTACGCAGCAAACACACAGGTTCGTAAAAAAACAAGGGGCGGCTGTAATGTTTTATCATTTGCCAGGAGAGAACATGTGATTCCCTGGCAGCCAACTTTCGTCCACGTCATTCTTGTTCTTTTCTCATTTCCATTTCTTCCTACTATTATTAATTATTCTTAAAATAGAGGAAAACAAAAAAAGGAAATCAAAATCTTGCCCAAACATTTTAAGGCTTGATGGGTGGATAACAACGCTTGCAAGTTGCAACTCAATGGTGGGTCTCGAAAAATTATTGAGGACCAGTCACACAAATATCCAAACAAAATTACCAAAAGGGGGAGCAGGTAGCTCCAATTGTAGAGTGCATTTACCCCACACCCTCTGCCAGATTAAGCTACTCTCCTAATCTCCTTTGCCTTCTTTCACCAAAAAAAAACTATCAAATGATTTAATAAACCCCCTGCCTTTTGACCGCTTTTATACCCAAAATAAAACAAAGGAATTCACCAAATAATTAATGGATTAAATCTTATCCTAATATATTCTACGCAATTTGAGGTGCACTAATTAGAATTTAGAAATTTTTGGTGGACAAAGCCACATGTAAGTCACACATCCAGGATATTGATTTGCAATATAAAAAGACTAATACTAAGTTACTAACGTCTCAAAAATGAAGGCCACTTCATCAATCGAATAAGAAAAAAAAAACTCATCTTTATAATTTTGCAAGAAAACAAAAAGCCCAAAGTCACCGTTCATTTTCCTTACCAGCACCCCAAAAAGTAATTATCCAAAAAGCACACGGTCACCTGGGTTAACCACTGAGTCAACTCGACCAGAATATCTCGCCCATTGCACTTAACCAAAACAGTCTTTGCACCCAAATCAACAAAGAACAGGCTTTGACTTTGAACATTGAACCAAAACACAAAAATGAAAATAAATTTCAGATTAAAAACGAAAAAGAAAGCTTACGCACGCCGCCAATCAACATCCATTTATATTTTTGTTGCTAAAGATCAAAAGAGCAGTCATTTTTCGTCTAATGAGTTAATAAATGAGTAAACTCGACCGAAATATCCCCCATTTCTTCACAGTTAACACCACTGCATCCCAAATCAAGAAATCAAAGGGCTTTGTGCCTTGATTGGAAAATACAGCAAGAAAAGGATCGAAAAGCATACCCAATTACTTGGTGAGGATGACCACGCTAGGCACTCCACTGCACTTCGATGGCTACTCAAGTCGCGGGCTTCATTTTATGCTCACCTCGAGTTTGGGTTTCTTTGGGAGGCGACGGGGTCAGTGATGATGATGAATTGATGATGCCGGCTCTGTTTATAAAGGCGCGGTCTGCGATGCCTGAATTTACAACAAGACGCTCTACCCGCTTTATTTTTTTTTTCTTTTTCTTTTCCCTCTTTATTAAAATTAAAACCAATTGCGAAAGATGGGTCTCTGTCCGTCGGACGTCATGTAATTGTGGGCCCTCGCAAATTTACTTAAATCTGGATCGTTGTATTAGTTTAAGGGTAGTTTGTTTGGTTGTTTGGCATTTTTAATCTTCCTGCGTTTAGTTTTCCTTTTTCGCTCCCATTGGTGCCCATAGTAAAATTATTTTTTAATATTTTATTTTACTTCAACTCTCATTTTAGGTCGTTTGCAAAAGCTAAGTAGATAATAGTATTACTTGCTAGAGAAGGAAACAGACAGATGTAGCTCCTTTTTTCATTTTTGAGTTGATCTTTGTCTGTCTACATTGAATTCGAATGTTAGACTCTCCTTGTCCCTTTTTCCTCTTATTTGTATTTCAATTTGGTTTGTGCTAATACAAAAGAATATGCAGCAGTGGCTTTATCCTTTGAAGACTTCATTCGTGCTAATACAAAGAACCTAGACCCTACACACGTATATGCTGAAGTAGACACAATACCGAATCTTAGCAAGATGAACAACTTGTTTGATGAAAAATGACAAATAATTTCTATGTTGAAGCACTACCAATTGAGAAAAAAAGAATCGTGATGCTGATGTTTTTTTTTTTTTTAAGGAAGATACGATCATTATCGTTATAGTTAATTATAATATATTTTATATATTTTTATGTATATATTTTATGTATAAATATATTTTATGTATAAATATAAATATAAATATATTTTATGTATAAGGAAGATATGTTTTTTTTTTTTTTATGTATAAATATATTTTAATTAATTAAAAATTTATTAATAATTAAGAATTATTAATAATTATTATTAATTATATATCTTGGGATTCACATTTAATTTGAAAATGCAATTTTAGGCTTCCTAATGCATAGTGATATTTTGATATAAAAATACATAGTGTGTATTATAGTTAATTTTTTTGTTCAATTTTCAAAATTTTGATGAACGATTTCAAACTGGGTATCGGTCGAAGACAACTGTATATGGTTGTAGTAAATTAGTAGCATGATATAATTTTTTTTATAATTTTGCTAATTTGACATATATTATGATGAATTAAATTACATTGATTTTTTTAAGCATTTAAAAAAAATCTCCACTCAGATGAATTTATGACTACGTCACTGTGGGTACTTCCGTGTTTATAATTTAAGTTTAAAAGTTGGTAAATAAAGACTTACATGAAAAGTACAGTACAAACAAAGCTTACGCAGATGAAAATAACACTCACAAGTCATAAGCTTTACATCACATACCCCAATTACAAAATCTCCAATGAGAATCAAAATGCTTGTTTGTTTGCATGCCTTCAAACTCAATGGTCTTCACTCTTCACCCACTGTCCATACTTGTTCTTCATCTTCTCGTCCATCTCCTTGGCCTTCACCTCAGCAATCTTTGCAGCATATTCCTTAGACTCCTCCTGGACTTGCGCAATCCGCCGGCTCCTCTTCTTTGTCATGGCCTCCCTCTCAACTTCCAGCCCCTCATACTCTCTCACCCAGCAGCTCTGCACCAAACAGCTCAACACCAACACCACCATCTGCATCATCAGCATGCCCATCAGAACCCCACATTCCAGCCTCACCAACAGCTTGGCCTCTCTGGGGTCCCGGGGTGAGGCTATCATCGAAATAGTAGACCGCTCTTTGGTAAACAAGGCCAATACGCCAAGCAGTTGCCCCACCAGAGAGGCCAGGAGGAGGGAAACATGGGTTATGAAGCAGAGGTGAGTGAGCTGAGAGTAGAAGCCGAAGAAGGAGGAGAGAATCGAGATGCCGGAAATCATTAGAAACGCCACGCCCATGGAAGTTGGGGGCATTCGGAGGAGGATAGTGGGGACCAGAGAGGTGGCGGAGAGGATGAAGAGAGTGAAATTCAAACAGGAAAGGAGAAGATTTGGGAAAGAACAAGAGCTTCTGAAATTCGATTTGAAGGAGGCCGCCATTTTTCAAAGTTTCAAGTTTGAATTGCTTCAAAGATTCAAATGGCAATTGGGTTTTGGTTTGGAGGTGGTGGATGTGGGGAAGAAGATTTTGAATTTATATAGAAGGTGGCAGTGGAATTTGGCCGTTGAGTTTACAACGGCTAGGTTTGGGATGATGACTTTTGTTCTCGAAAAGGGTTATATTCCCTCCTCTGTGTTTCAAAATTCTGAGGCTTACTGTAATGAACAACACCACAAATTTAAATGCACCAAAATATATTATATAAAAAATACATGACTGAAATCGAAAAACCATTTACATGATTCTTAAAAGTGGATAAAACCATCATTTTGAGTGCAAGCAAAACACTCAGCTCAAGGAAATTAACACCATGTACGATATTTGTGCATATCTGAAGCGTCCTTCGACCCATCGACAAATGATCCCATTTTTGAATGACCATTGAGCATATGACATTAACAAACCCGTTGTGGTGAAAACTCTCTTCAATTTGAGGAATGGGGAGCGCTTGAATAAGACATTACATCCGTTTCAGAAATTGCTTCTGTTGTGTGCTGATCCTGCTGAAGAAAATAAATTGGAAAAAGAAAAATGCACTGTAAAATCAAACTGCTCAGTTATTTTGTAACAGATAAATCACAAACTCCTCACTTAGGCGTACTTGCAAATCTATAATCAGAGAATTAAGAATCTAGAGTACAACAACACAGAGTTTAGATATCCAACATGCATGAAATTGAAATCAGGCATATATAAATATTTGTCTCCATAAAAAAAAATTTTAAAAAAAAACGAGAAGAATCCATGGTGTACATGGATGTCAACCGAGAAAAGAAGAACAGTATCATAGTAAGTGCTTGAACTTAACAATAGTCGTACCTGTTCTCTTGACTTGCATAAGTTGTAGATATCACTATAGGTTACAATGGTCTCAACTCTGTCTAGCGATGCTTGCAACTTGCCCGAGTTCATGTTGAACCATGGTTCACCAGTACCCACAGCCCTAATTAATTGAAGGTTTCAATGATGAGCCACAATTGTTCACAATCAAAGGAATAGTTGCCAGTGACCAATAAAAACAGTAAAACCTTGCAAAGAAAATTAAAATACAAAAATGATAACAATCTGTCTTGAAAACGCAGTATAAGAGACGGTTCTTTTGAATTTGAGTTTTATGAGGAATACACATAACCTCTACATCCTTAAATGCATACAAGACTAAGGAACTTGCCCGGTAACTTCTGGAAGTACATAATCAGCCCTCCACCCAAAGCGAAAATTCACACCAGGGAACAAGCCAACTGAAGTCTTATTCCGGATCCGAGATATACCATCTCCACCAAAAGATGTGGTAAGTTTCCAATTCCATCCAGTTGCATTTATTTGAAAATTATGCCCTACACCAACCTGATTTTTCCAACAATTTGTACTGTGATTACTATGACACTAAACATACATGGGCACATGTAGACTATAAGATTGTTTACTAATTAAGGAATCAGACTGGAAACATTGGATTGGGGTGGATATTGAATAAAGAAAAAACAGAAAGTATCGAACCTGGAGATTCAAAAATCCAGTTAGAGGAATCTTTTTCGAAAGAATACGAACATCCTGATGGATAGGCTCATAGATGAACTTCCACATCCGTTCAGGAGCCAAGGGCTTCAACACAATCTTTCCTTGAACCTCATTGATTGGAGCATTATAGACCTAAACCAAAACAAGGATCTCCATAAATCAGAATCCACCAAACACTCAATATGAGTTAACAGCTGAATGTATAAATCCAGTGTTTAAACATCAAAACAAAAAAAAAAAAAAACAAAAATTAAACCAATCCACAAGCAAACAATTTAACATGGCCAGCAACCAATCCATCAACACCAGCAAAAGCCTCAATCATCTTCAACATGGGATTGTTAATATTTACTATCTTTTCCAATTCCACACAGAAACCAAAACACCAGTCATCACAATACACAAATAAAGGACATTTCATGAAGAAGTAACCCATCAATCAAATCTTCATATCAACATGGAATACAGAGAATTACGCATTGGCTTATCAAAAATTTCAAACCTTTTCAACTGGGCACATAATATAACAGTTAAAGAGTTTGACGCAAATGGAAATATATACCTCCAAATTGAGACCGACTCTTAAACCCTGCACTTCTTTCCGGAACTTGAAAAACAGCTCTGATGGTATCAAATTAACACTGTAAAGCTCTTCCCAGGAATTGGGTTCTTCTCCACTCGAGCCCCAATCCATTTTTTTCAATGAATTGAGAACTGTAGAGTGTATAAACCGTACGATGCTTTGGAATAGTCGCACTGGGAGCGAGACCGAGCGGAGATGAGAGGAGTCCCGTGAAGTTTAATGAAATTTAGTAATTTACTGATACGCCATTAAACTTCAAACAAACCAAATGCCCTTTGGGCAATTGTCCATGAACTCTCCAAATGGAAACTGGCACTTCAAGAACTCTACAATCTCTGGCCCATAAAGCTTTCAAATTTCAGGATTCCGTGTCGTGTTAAAACTTATCTTTCTTAAAATTTGTCTAAATATGACATCAACACCAAATTTATAATTACCAAAATTTTGATTTTTTTTCCTTTTTGTTTAAAATTTGTGAAATTGTAACGAAGACATTGCTAAATGCTAATAGTTATGTATTGACATTACTTCCTTACAAACTAGCTTAGTTTATGAGCCTTCTAGGAGACATAACAAACCTATTAATTATGGTGGCATCGCTTTGTTTTCTTAAATCCTAAAGAAACCATTTTTTTAGAATATATGAAATTCCATTTATAGAACAAAAACACAAAATAAAAACAAGTTATACTGCAATAGTTTGACGATAAATATGAGTAAATACCTTCATTCATGAGGTTCAATATATGTCAAAACGGTCTAAAGGGAATAATGCGAAAAATAATATAACTTAAATTCCCTAAGCATCAGACCATTATTATCCGAATAACTAATCTTTACAATCTCAAAAAAGAGAAATCCTAATACAATCAACTTGAAATCAGAGCAATTGGACTTATTTGCATAGAGAGAAAAAAAAAACATAAATAACCCAACAAAAAGTACAAATGGATCAGTTCCATAATTGTTGCTTCGTATCACTTCTGCCTTTGCATAATTCTGAAGATGGCAAGAATAATGTCCATCACTATATAGTAGATGTGTCAATCCGTCGTGATTAACATCACCACCATCACCAATGGAGTAATGCGATTTCTCGATCAGAATCCACTAGGCTACATCACAAGTCAAAACTTGGTGAAGGCAGAACAGAGTCTTGAAAATAAAAGTTTTCGTAGCAATCTGATCCTTCGGGATGCCGAAATCTGTGATGATGGTCGACAACATGACGATAAAATATAGACAAGAAAAGAAATCTCAAAGACAAACAAATTTTAATAAAATCGACACAAAGGCCAGTTGGATTATCCAGTTTATTCACTACATTCCTATTGGCACTAGGGGGAATCCCCTAAGACCCAAAGAAAATAAGTTAAAAAAAAACAATTTTTTGAAATAAGAAGATTTTTTTTAAGAGAAAGAGGGCGGCTAGGGTTTATAAAAAGAAACCAAAATTTTTTACATCAAAATCGAAACATGATATTATGTTTTAGTTTCTTAAATTTTACTCTTATTATTTGTTGCTCTAGCTTGGTAGTATTTTTTGAATACACAATTGGATTTTCAAATTCTCTTATTTTTGTTTGGTTTGTACATACTGATCACTTTCTCATTATGTAAACCCGAAGACATAACATTTTTACCAATTAAATATTTTGCCTTCTAATAAAATAGGTAGTTATTATAATTTATTTGAGTTCAAAACAAGATGATTATTATGTGTATAGAATGTTTGCCTTCTAAACTAACAATTATACTCTATACATATACTAAGGTTAAAAATATATTGTTCATTAACAGTAATAGGCTATATTTTTTATAATTCACTCCCCATTCTAAATTATTTTCATCATAGTTCACGATCCTTTCGAAGTTCACTCCATTTTCACTCCTTTATTCAAAATTTATCGTCGCATTTTATTAAGAAGTTGAAACCGGGATTTTTATTTTATGATCCCCTTGTTGCTAGTTATATCAATATGCTTATTTGTGGTCGCGACCCTTTCTGAAACAAAAAGGTATGTTGGCCTTTTAAGGTTTTTTCGATTGAAACAAAATGACAAGCAGGTGAGGGTATGTTGGCCTTTTAAGGTTTTTTCGATTGAAACAAAATGACAAGCAGGTGAGGCGCACTCCAAGCTGTCTCATTTATTTCATTTTACAAGTCTCATTTCACCATACAAAAACCGACACCCTTCAAATTACGAACGGAAAGAGGCGATTGGTTGCAGCACCACCACATGCGGCAGCGACGGCGGCGGCTGAAGCAAAGGTCTTTCTCGTTTAGGCACAAACCTTCTAACCCAAATGTGTTTTCCGTTGATTGTAAACTTGGCCTTGGTCTTCCCGTTGAGGATGGCTTCGATTGTCGCAACAGAATGGAAGACGACGCGAGCAAACAGAGACTGTTCATATGGCTTGACCTCTTGCATCTGCAGAGACTCCACGCAATCCCCAAAGTTTGTATTGAAGAAATTTTTGACTTCATGTTCGTGAACTGGGTACCCTCTGGAAAATGTCACGAACATGGTCCTGTCACTTGACGGCACCAACGGCGTCTGCTGGTGGTGGTGGATTGGGGCTGAAGAAGGTGAGGGTGATGGTAAAATCACTTGGCTGTGATGATCTGGAGGTGGGTTTTGGACCTGGGAAAAATTCCTCTCAATGGCATGCTTCATGATGTCATCAAATGCCGGGAGGCACTGTGTCTTTAAAGCTCTGGTGACGCCTCGAGCTGCGACATCTCGATTTTCTTGGAGGAGGTCGATGGAGAATTCTTTTTCCATGAAAGTTTGGAGGAGAGGGATTTCAATGGTCTGATCAGGTGGGAGAGGAGGGAATTGAACGGCTCTGATGATGTTGAGGCAGATGGCAGACTCATCTGCAAGCTCACTGATCAAAATGTAGGGTAAAGTTAGCATCTTTTTCACCAGATTATGATACCCAACTCTCTCAATCCAGAGCCACAGAGCCATGACCTGCATGGACTCCAGTGGGTCTCTGCAGAGGTGAATGGCAAGGATTGCATATAGCTCTCTGTCAATGGAATGAAACTGTTTGAATTTGTCCTTTGTCACAAAGAAACAAGGAGAAGAAAAATTTGAAGAAGCCATTTTCTGTGCTCCTCTCCCTCTACACCAAACCCTCCTGTCGTTTTGGTCACATCAAAATTGGTACCATCAGATGAAGAAAAACAATTCCAAGAGAAAGAGAAAAAGAAAAAGACTCAGTTTTTATCAAAAAAAACCAATGTGGGTTTCAATTGAAATTCGCAGATACAAACCCTTCTAGAAGAAAAAATTTCTATCTTTATCACAAAAATCAATGTGGGTTTCAATTGAAATTAGCAAAACAAACCTGGTACCTCTTTTTTTGTGTCGTTTTTTTTGGTTTCTGATGCTGGGCTGCTGTTTCTCTCACTGTGAAAACCCACACTAGTTTGCAAGCATTTTTTTTTCTTCTTCTGGTTCTGATGATTTAAAGGCAGTGTCAGTCCTAGAAATTTCAAAACTGATGCTGAGCTGCTGTCACAATGGGGGGTTCCATCGATTTTGTTGTCTTTTTTAGAGGGCGTTTGTTGCTTTAGAGATCACTTTTAAGCAAGAAATCATTTATGACAAAACAAAACTTTTATGTGCTTACAAATTTTTTTCTATGGCATTTTAGCCTGGTGTCATTAAATCTCTTTCCCCTTTCTGGGATTTTTATTTTTTGGCCTAAGAAACTCTTACAGATGCCTAGTCAGTTACTGGCTTTTGAATAAAAGTAAAAATCTTTTGTCAATTTGTTTTTTTATTACCAGAGAGGAGTATTTTTCATGTTTTCTCAGTTGGCTTAATCTGCTAATTTATACAAAGTTGGCAGCTTTTTTGGTTTTCCGTAAAACGGCTCTGCATGCAAACTGGTTCTAACTCTTTGCAACCACTCTTTCTCGTTCATTTTCTGTTTCCTTCAGAAGAAGAGTTAATGGAGGCAGTTTTGAAGATCCCTCTCTCTCTTTTGATTGAAATCAGTTGAACTATAGCGCAAATTTGATGACCAGAGTCCTGGACCTCCCATTTGAGATCAAAATTACGGACTGCTCAATCATAAAGAAGAGAACGTTATGCTGCTATTTGTTCTATGATGAACATTGCTTAACGGAGAAATGTACTTTTTTGAAATCAAAGATCCATTTTTGTATCTTACGAGAGTCAACATTGTAGACTTTTAACTGCACATTAAAATGACGATTTATTTTTAAAATAATTATATTTAAAACTTTGTATATTAATTGATAATCTGAGGTCAATTACTTCATCACTAGAAATAATTGGAAGATTATTTTTTTTTCACCCATACTTCAAAAATATCCTAAATTTGACCCATTAATTAAGAAAAAACAAATTACAATTATAAGACGCAAAAGTAAATTTACGAGATGATTTTCCTTTTCTACAATCGAGGAGGTGGAATTTAGCTCAACCAGACAAGAACCTTACAATGTATTAAATTTCTTAATGTTGATGTATAAAATGTACCAACAAGATTTTAAAAGTACGCACGCACACCAAGACACAAGAGCGTATGTGGTTCACCTAAATCGGGTTACGTCCACGATGTTACCTCCTTCTGATTAATAATATAATGTTTTGTACATGTGGCTATGAGCCTTTGGAAAGTTGTAGTGTTTGTAGGGAATATAGAGAGGGTGAGTTCCCTTGAATGAGAGAGGAAACTCCTTATTTATAGGTAAGATTTAAGATTTAGGTCATGAGGCTAATGATGGGCTTTTAAGGCATGGGTCTTAGGCATGTACTTTGATGATGAGTTTTGTGTGATTTTTGAAGCCTTTTGGATGAGTTTACTTCGTGGTCCAATATAGTGTTTTGACATACCCATTGCTTGGTCAGAAGCGTTGACGCGTTGACACTTGCAATATATATGAGGTATTCTTCATCAATTTTGAAAGCTAAACATGACATCTCTCATTTATTAATGAAAAAGAATACCCTGAAATATAGTGCTAGTTGTATGTTTTTACTACTTTTAGTACCATATTCTACTAATATTTCTCTCCACACATTATGTGGGAGATCTCAAGTTCTAATCAAGTAAAAAAGAAAAAATTTATATTCAGTATGTATAATATTATCTTCTCCCTTATTATTGTACCTAAAACAAAAATTATACTTCACTTGTTAGGGCCAGTTTGGCTATGTGGGAATTAAGTGTGTTACTTACCACATCCAAATTCAATGTTTAAACTGTGATCTTGTTTATTTTCCACATCACCCCACATCAAATGTCATTAGTTGTGACTTACCTTGGATTCTCAGCCATCAGGTTCCACCTTGCGACCCCTCCATCAAGGATCTACCCATGGTGGTTTTGGGTTCCTGTTAAATTGCATAATGTACTCGTTGAATGAATTATTGAAACACTTTATGTGCGGATAACTGACTTGCCCTCATTTTCTAATTGGTTCTTCGGTTTTACTCATTTCAATTATTTGTAATTATTTGCACCAAGTAATAAATATGCTTTTCTGATTTTTTTAAAAAAAACACACCCAGGCCTTTATGGTCCAAGATAATTCTAATCCTCTACTCGAGGCTTAAGATTTAGGGATTAGAAAGGGGAAGGAGGGAGGACGAACTATTAGCTTAACCTTTTAACCCTCATATCTAAAGACTTTCTAATAACTTGTTAGAGCATTGACATTGGGGCTTTTTGAGTAGCAGGGGCCCAACTAGCCCCAAGGACATGGTGCTAGCTAGCCTCACCTGGAGTAGTTTACAATTTTTTTTTTTCCAAGATAGTAGTTTACAATTTGAGTAGCAGCATTTTTAATTCTGTCAATATATTTGTATCTAGTAAAAAGGAAAAAGACAACACTCCCAATTTTGGAACAAGAAACATCAACTTCGAAACTTGTATGATACAAATGACGCCTTAGAGTTATCACATAAAACCAAATAAATCCTACAATGTAGTAAATACTATAGCTCTGATCAGATCTTCAAGATACCCAGAAAGTGACGACTACAGTGTAAATACCCTCTTCAAAATCCCAAGCCAGTTAGTCAGGTGTTGCTGCAGCAATACACTGTAGATCGGAAAGAGAGAATGACCTCCAAGCAGAATTCAATCGCGGAAGAGGTGGTGACGGTTCATTATCAGGTGATCGTTTACTCTGTGGATGCCGGGGTGGAAGACAGGAAGGTGGCGGTGAGATTGAGTTGGATCCTTCCCTGGAAGGGAATGAGCCTCGACTAGAGTTAGCTGCCGGACTCTTTGATATCACAACATTATTGGTCTTCGAAGAGTTGTTGCAATTCCTATCCTGGAAATTAGCATGGGCTAATAAATTCTTGCGCTTCTTGGTATAAGGATTTTTCGGCTTCGCAAGGTCCTTGACCGAAGAAACAGATGCGGCATCTGCTAGGCTTGTGAAGGACTTTGATTTACCAGTATAGAACATAGATATGCCTCTCCTGAAATGGGAGAGAACAATATAAGTATTTCAGAAATCAAATGCACGAAAAAGACAATATAATACATCCAATCAAGGATTCATCTAAATCATGTGGAAATCATCTCCCGATGATATGCGATAAACCCAGTCAAACAAATGAATGCATTACACGAAACAAAGAACAAGTTGAAAGAACTTGCAGAAATAACAGGACTGCGAAGAGGCTTCCTTCCAGGCTTCGTAAGCAATGCTTTTTAGTCATTAAAGGTCTCATTTGGGGGCTAGTATTGGATAACTGCTTAGTTTCATGATAAATTACTAAATGGGAGGCCACGTTTCAAATTATAGTTGACAGTAGTAGATTGAGTAGATTGATTATGTCCAAATAGAAGAGATAAATATCCTTCATGGCTAATCGATCTAATTTCTTCAACTTGGACAATTAGAAGAGAAAAGTATCCTACATGAATAATTGATCTAATTCCTACATCTATATATCTTGAACCTAGTGAGCTTCTCAAGGTAATCGAATCTTAGACACCAACCCTGGCCTAAGCATTTACTGTGAGAATGAAACCTCTCTTTGTCAGATTAATCTCCCAACTAAAGAAGTTCAAGTATTGAACTGATAAAAAACTAAATACATACCATCAAGAACCCTTTGTTTCCTCTTTAACCAAAAGGAGAATGTAATATGCACAAAATGGAACATTAACTCAGTCTTCTGTGTCAATAAATTTCAAGAAGATAGAAAATATGACAAGCCACACAACAAAAAGAAGGTACAGGAATTACAAAAAACTATGATTGCATCGCCTTCATGCTAGTACACCCTCAAAGTTTTTACATATGCTCTCTGCTTGGTAGCTGAGAAAACTAGAGTTTAGAAGCTTCAAACACAATACCTAGCTACTTCCCTTAATCGAGCTATTAAGAAAGAAATCCACATGATAATAAGTAAGCTCAAGCCTTTATTCGATCAAATTAAAAAATTTGCTCAAACCAATCAGGCATCAAACTTAAACTCAAATTACCCAACTCGCAGATTAACACCAGCTTATTAAAATCGGAATTAAACCAAAACCCAACAAATTAAAGGTACCAAAGGCTTACTTGACAGGCAAAACCTCCTCGAGCTGGTCCATGGTGTCCAAAGGACCTTTATACGAGCTCTGAATCTCAGCCTCACCAGAGTCGTCGCCGTCAGATGACCCATCATCGGAGTCACTATTTCTGCCGACTGAAGACAACGAGCTACAAGAGTCCAAGTCGTGCTGCAAACGACGATCCTCAGCAAACCCTTTATTCTCCGACGACTCGTACATGGAGAGATGAGGCATCCCATGGATGAACCTAGGCCGTACGATCATATTTCCGCCACCACCGCCATTGCTATCTAAGGCAATAGACATGTGGGCTGGTTCAAAGTTGAAAGATCGGAGAGAAAATAGTGTGAATTTGGATTCGGATTGAAAGGCAAACATGGAGAAGGAAAATGACTGAGATGGGTTATTAATAGCCGGTGAAGAGCACATGGGGTGGCGATATTTTAGCCACTTTCCTCATATATACTGTCTAACTGATAAAGTTTTATCCAGAGCCGAAATATGAATAAATTATGTACAGATATTTTAGAGGTATTTTTCAAAAAAATTATATTTTATTATCATATAATTTATATGATAATATTTTTATATTAGATAATAAAATTATATATGTACTTTAAATTATTTTAATTTACTATCTTAAAATTTTAAAAATATCACACCCTAAACATTTTGTTACTTTTTTGTTTTCTCTTTAATTAAATAACAATATGGAGTATGCGGGTCATACTAATTAACTATTTTTTAAATTTATTTTATAATAAAGTGAAAGAATTTGGGTTTTTTTAAATGCATCTAAAACTTCAAAGTGTAAGAGATTTGAGAGAATATTTTAATTGGTTAGTGATTATTATTTTAAAATACATTACACAGTTCAATTTACAGACTTCAACTGAATTAAAAAATAATTAATCGGTAGGATCCATATACTTTACATTAGCACAAAACTGACGAGAAAACAGAAAAAATGACGAATGGTTCAATGTGTAATGTTTTTCAAAGTATAAGACAGTAAAATGAAACATTTTAAAGTATACGTGTAATCATGTTATATAATGTAAATTAAAGAGTAATTTGTCCTATTTTTTATTTTATTTTTAGAAATATTTGAGAGGCATTTTACATTAATATTAAAGAATCATTTAAATTAAAAATCGTGTTCATTCATTTTTATCAATAGTTCTTCATAAGAATTTTAAATAAAAAAATTAATTAAAATGTGGATTTAGGCTATAAACTAAGCTTACAACTAGAAGTCATAACAGTGATTAAGTGTTATGATCTAAATGATATCCAATATATATATATAATATAGTTAATGTAACAAAAATATAACTGATTCGTACTTATAAAAAATTACAAGGGTGTAAATACAAAGGTTTCTCGCAGGGTGGGATTAAATATATTCCTTGGTAAATAAATAGTTTCCAGAAAGACGTAATAACTCAAGGAAAACAACAAAGGAAAGAAGGGAATAAATAAGAGAGGTAAATCTTATCCTGATTTAAACTTTTGAAGGCAAGGCTTAAAATATGGGCATGGCCTATCGGGAATAGTAATCTAAATTATCTTTTTGTTTATTTTATCCACTTTCATTTTATAATTTTTAGGTTGGGAACTTGGGGTGGTGGGGGAGATTTTGTGTGGTAAGCCTCATGGTACTACTGTGGTTGTGATGTGTTTTCTTAGGATCTGGTTGACTTTTGTATGTGAATGTGATGTGAAAATGGATCCATTTGTCATTTTGATAACATAAAGGTGTGTCTTGCTCTTTGGCACTTTATCCTCAACCAAAAAAGAAAAAAGGACTAAAGGTAAATATGACATTTCTGGCTTTTGATATTCTAGGAGTTTGTTTCACATTCATTGATTTTATTTTATGTTTGTTTCTGGGTTTCACTAAACACGGTACATATGTTAAAAGGATTAATAATTATTGTGCTTTTTTTATTTTATTAGTGTAGATATTAAAAAGAGTCAATTTTCACATTCTATTTTTACTTCTTGCATTTCATTTTTAGAGCACGTTTATTTTTAAGGAATGAAAATAATAGAGAATTAGAGAAGTAGATAATCAGAGTAGTGTGTTATCGGAATAGTGCACAATCATTTTTATCAATGTGTTTACTATCAAAAAAAAATTATAACATTAATGAGAATAAAAAATTATAACATTAATGAGAATGATTTTCATTATTATTGTTTACTAATCATTATCAATCAAAATGAAAATTAGTTAATTACTAAAATGCTATTTTTTTTTTCAGCGGTCTCAATCTTCTTAATTTCTTGTTTTTGTCGGATCACCATTTTAAAACTTATTTACTAAAAGATTCGATTCATTAAAAATAATAAAATGCTCTTCTTCATTTTCTGAGAGATTCAATTTATTAAAAAAATAAATAAATTATCATTCTTTTTTTTTCACGCATAGGGTACGCTTAAATTTATTATAATTGAACTTTGTAATTATTATGAAAGTTGTAGGGCAATTTTGATACATAAAAATTTAGAATAACCGATGAAAATCTTTAACACCTCCCTTTCGTTAGTCCCATTACCCAGTTTCGAGTAATGACATTAAAAATTTCATGCGAGACCCACCTGTTAAAAAAATATATGATTTTACAAGTAATCGCAAGAGTACTCCGTAATGGAAATCATTAATGAAAATCGTTTTCATTGATTTGATCCCCATTACCCTTAAGTAAACACTCCTTAGTCTTATCTTTAATCTTTTTAAAGTCATGAAGTGCATCAAATAAGAAAATGGACTATAGAGTTAATTCCCATGTTAAATATCTATATGTACCATATATTCGATTTTAATCACGTAATTAAAAAAAATCTAATCAAGATGTATGTATTTGCATTTGTCAACCCTCCAACATAAAATTGTTGGAAAAAAAAAACCCTCCAACATAAATGTATTTTATATGTACAAATGTTCTCCCTAGTGATAATCGATTATTTTAAGGCTTTTTAGTTGAAATGCACAAAAAATTGTAACGTTAGTCTCACTTTATACCCAAAACGCCCAATTGTCTCACTTAACATCCAAAACTCACTATCCATGCAAAAACTTGCACCAATTTGTTACCTCCTTCTAATAGATGTTAGTTATCTTATGCAGCAGCCATGAGGCCTAAAATGAAAGGGCAAATAAGACATTTCTCACCCTAGCCTTTGGAGCTAAATACAAGCTCAAAAATTCATCCCAAATACAAGTTCGATTTGATATTGGCGTTGGGGGTTTTGAGTCACAGTGCTGCGTCTTCCATCGAAATTGAAGATGACGGTGCCTCTTCAACCTAGAAGAGAACAACTCATCAATGGTAAGTTCAAAGAACCCATAATTCAAATTTTGAAATTTTTGAAATTTTATTGTTTGATCGATGTTATTGTTGTATTTGTAGTTCTGGAGTTTCTAATTTTTAGTTTCAAAATGTTAATTTCTGATTAGAGACTTAAAACTATACCACTATGACAATTGGGGCAAAAAATGATTTAAAATGTTAATTCCTGTTTTTTAGTTGTGTTAATTGCTCTTTTGAGTCTCGAAATGTTAGTTGTTGTTTGTAAGTTCAATGGTCAGCGAAGGTGATAGTTTTTCTAGGTTTTTGTTTTTGCAATGCTGAAATGCAGGTTAGAGGTCGAGGCAAAGCGTTTGAGTTTTGGGATCAAGTAGTTTGATCCAAAAGTATGCCCTCGGACCAAGTAATTATTCATGGATTGCTGGGGATTATTTACGATTAAGGGTGTGGGTTGATATTGAAATTTTATTAGTTTTAAGATGAAATTTTATTAGTTTGAAGATGGACTTAAATTAGCCATGTATTTTGGAGTAAGTGGTTGGAAAATGAATGCATGATCTAGATATAATGAAGTTGAAATGGTTTTGAAGTCTTCATCCAATTTGCTAAACTATTGTACGATGAAATATCCATAGAAATGATTTTTATGATTTTGAATTCAAGGCTTAGCATAATAGAAGCTTTGCTTCACTTGATATAAAAAAGCTTGGCATAGAAAATACACTTCCATCCTTATAAATAATTTAATGACTCAACATGGAATCAAAACAAAATCTGCAAAATCAATCTTACACTTCTAGTCATATGACGATCAATTGAGGTTCAAACATGATTTCATATATAAATATCATCCAAAATCAGAAAAATCATTCAAAAGGCAGTGCCAATTGTCCCTAGCACTATCCAAAACAGGTTTCAATTTCCCCTAAGCCTATTCAAAAGTGGATCCAAGGTTAGCCTCGTTACATTACAATGACTATTCCATTTTCCATTTGTTGGTGACTTGAACCTCATTTTCTTTGAGAGTTTTCACTTCCCACCTTTCATGAAGTACGACAAAAATCAAAGAATCAAAGGCTAAGTTTACTAGATTAGAAACAATCACGTGAATTTATCACAACGAAAAAAAATTCGATAATATACCTGAGGTTCCATTTGAGAATGTTCACGAGGTTCAGATTGGGTTGGTAATTGTGTTTGTGTCATTCTTGTATTCATGCTCTCAGTGCGAAATTCCTCACCTTAAAGAAAAATATCTAGTGTTTTAACCATGGAAAGAACTAGTTAGAATCCACACGTTTCATATTTATATAAAAAAAATTCAAAAGATTATCGACTAAATGAAAAATCAAAGGAATTAAAATAACTTACAGGTATCTTGTTTACTATTTTAAGTGCTTCATGCCTCTTCCTAGCTTCTTGATTTTTTTTAAACTTTGACTCCTTAACAATGTTGATAGGTTCTCTGCATCGAGTTCTTTTATGTTTCGATCCACCACAATTGGAGCATGAGAAAGTGGTATGATATTGTGGAAGCTTATTATTTTTCAGATTTGGATTGCATGGTTGATGTTTCTCAACTTCGGTATGGCTCTTCTTTCTCTTCATTTTTGGGCTCCCAGGCTGTTTGTGATAATTATGAGGCTTTAATGGGGGCAAACCCCTCTTGACCCACTGGCCTTCACTAGGAATCAGTTTGATGATGCCCCTGTATGTCCTTCCATATGTGGTGGCCTTGTAAACTCATGCACATAGTCTTTAGGATTTTCATGAAATTCACTAATTGCACTGCATGCATGTGGGCATGGAATGCCACTTATATTATACCTTTGGCACGAGTAGGTGTGGTCGTTCAAGTTCACTGAGAATCTTCTACCATGTGAATGCACAATGCCGAGGAGACATGAATTGCCCTTCTTTTTTATAAACCTCCAACAGTTGTAACACTCTAGGACCTATTTGTTGTCCGTGCCATCTAGTCCCAACTTCTCTCCTCACAATCATCAACATCATCAGATATTGTATAATTTTATCCAACATTATGAGAACGGGTTTGGCTCTAAAAGGCAAAATAACTTTGTTGAAGGCCTCACACAGGTTGTTATAGAGGATATCACACTTGAATTTTGGGCTAAAATGGGATCTACTCCGGTGTATTGGATCCCTTTGAGTTAGCCAATAATGAGCGCTCTCACTAAGTTCCAGCTCTTCTTCATTTCGTTATGAAACCATGGAACTGTGGTACACCTTGCTATGGCCTCCAATTGCAGTTTCAAACATAGACCTTTATGCTCCTTGTTGAAATTTTCATACAAATGCCTTGTATGTGTTTGATATTAGAGAATAAGTGTGACATAGCATAAGTCAAGCCTTTTTGCTTTTCAGTCATGAATAAGTAGCCATGGCTGTTTTCAATTTTCAGACCCACCTTTAGTAACTCTAAGAACCACAACCATGTAGATCGATTTTCCACCTCATAAATGGCAGAAGCAATATGGAACATATCATTGTTAGCATCAACTTCGACACTAGCTAACAACTGTCTAGAGTGAGGGCCTTTAATATGGAAAGCATCCAATCCAATAAATGGTCTACATTCATTTAACCAGCCTTGTTTGCAAGCTTGTAAACAAATATAAACTATCTGAAACCTAGGTTTTTCATCACTTTCCAACTATGTCTTAATCACCACTGTGGATCCCTCATTTGTTTTCTTCAAAACCTCACAGTAATCCCTTAACAATTCATATTGCTTATGGTATGACCCTTCAAATTTGTCAATGGAAATGTTTCTAGCCCGATAGCATGATGCCCGAGAAGGTGCATACCTAGTTTCTACATTGACAAGCTCCTGGAATTCAGTACAGTCCCACTTACTAGTTGTCAAGTTTCTGAAGTATTTTTCAACATCCACTAAGCATTAACATGAAGCATTAACATGAATGTTACAATTCACCACCCCACAAGTATGCTCTTTATCAAATTGTTTCACTTGAAAAAATGTAAGTATGCTCTTTATCAAATTGTTTCACTTGAAAAATGTACCTTTTTGCACACTAGCTGCATATAAAATTAAAGGGCATTCGTCTGAGAACCGCGCCTTTATTCTATTAGGAAAATTGCTCTTAAATTGTAATTGCCTCCTTCTATTCACAGACTAGTTCCTAACTGCTTCTCTAAAGATGGCATCTGATTCAAACTTTAACCCCAACTCAAACTTCGGGTTGTTCATTTCCATGTCAGAAATGAAGTCTCTTGACTTAAGCATTCGTTTCTTCTTCTTACTTTTTTTCTAAGAGCATCCTCACTACTTTGTTCACTATCTTGGTTAGTTGGAGTACGTGTTGATTCTTGGTGAAGTAGGACATTCTAAGTCCATTGTTCCTTCCGCTTCTTTCCCAACATGTGGTTCTTTAATATCATCCACATAACAATCAAATAAAAAATCATCACCGTCATTGAGCATGATTTCATCTTCCATACCTTAATCAAAACCCTCATCAAAGAAATCTTCGTAATCTTCCTTACTTTCATATTCATTTCCACACTGCCCTCCTCATTTTGAATCTCCCTAGGATCCTCCCCCTTTTTTTAGCCTCAATTCTATTAGCATTTATAGTCACACCAGATGCCTTGTTCAACCCAAACTTGAAACTTTCTGCCCCAAGTCTTATGGAACCATCTTCATCTAAAAACAGAAAACATAACACATGGTTTATTGTCATAGTGATACAGTTTTGAGTCTCCAAATATAGTTCGAGTCATAGTGATATACACAACACTAGAATAAAATTTATAAACGAAAATTTTGGCAGTTTCTGGTTTAATAAAAATTATCTTCTTGTGTGTTGAGTTGGGAATGATTTTAGGGAATAATGCTCCATTTGTTTATAGTCTTGCAAGTATCGGCAGTGACTTAAGTGGTCACATTGACTGCTACCTAAGTATGCCTTTTGTCCAGTGGAGTCCGGTTTTAGGGTTATTCCCACTCAACCTACATTGTGTTCAATGGGTAACCATTGAACTTACAAACAACAACTAATAATTCGGGACTTAAAAGAGCAATTAACAATTTAACAAACAACAATGGACACTTTAATCATTTTCTGCTCCAATTATCATAGTGATATAGATTTGAGTCTCTAAACAATTAACATTTGAAACTCAAAATTAGAAACTCCAAATTCACAAATACAACAATAACTTGGATCAAACAATACAATTTCAAAATTTAAAATATTGAATTTTGGATTCTTTGAACTTACCATTGATGAGTTGCTCTCCTCCAGGTTGAAGAGGCACTGTCATCTTCAATTTTGATGGAAGACGCAATGACACGACCCATCCCAATCCCTCAATGCGGGATGTGTCATGCTTCCGTCTAACCCATCTACCACACGAGGTAACACGAAGGCCAGACAAGGGATAATCCGAAATCCTGAGCCCGATTGGCTCCCAGAGTGCGCCAGGATCAACCGAGGAGTGTGAGGTCTCAGTCTCTACTACAGCCCGCATCCGCTGTCAACCTGAAGACATTAAAAACCATTAAAAACTGTGAGTGGATGAAAATAAATAATTTAATAAAGCCCGTTTCATAAAAATACATTTATGTCCTTCACTTAAAAACCATGCATGCATACAAAACCAGTTAATTCAAATATAATGAAACCGTTTAGAAAACCAAAGTCATTTCTTTTTTCTCAAACCATTAGGGTCTTAGCCCAAAACCATAAAACCAATCAAAAGTGGGAACTCATCCCAAAACCGTAAAACACTGAAATCCGTAAATCCAAATCCAAATGGGCCGCTGCCTAATCTATAAACACAAATCCATAAGCAGAAATACCATTTCATAAATCCAATAATTCATGTTTACCAAATACCCATCCTCGGCATCCCAAATGCCTAGCGTCCCAAATGCCTAGCGTCCCAAACGCTTGACGTCCCAGACGTCATATCTCACGGTCTAAGCAACGCGTGCTACCCGGAGTCTCTCCGGGTCCATATCTCTGACATCTCAGACGTCTAATCATAGCAATCCTGCTCCTGAGTCACTATACAGTTTGGTCACTCCGTACGATGACCCCTCGCAGGTAATGCGCCTCGACTTCCCCAGTGTCCCAGACATCTGGAGTAGACCATCCACATATCCTCATCTAAGGATGGTACATGGGAAACATCGTTATAAAACCATTTCCAAAACATCTCAAAGGGGCCATGCCCGGACTTTCCATAAAATCATCGTAAATCCATAAATCCAATTCATAAATGGGTCCTCGGCCCGAAATCACATTTATAAAACACAATTGGGCGTCATGCCCGATTTCGTAAACCAACTGGGCCCTCGACCCGATCATATGACTCAAATGGGCCTGAGTCCGATATCTCATTAAATCAAATAGACTTCAAGTCCGATAGTTTCCACATCAAATGGGTCTCATGCCCGGGCTCATCTTTTCAAATGCAAAACCATTTCAACAAACCATTATTGAAAACACAAGCATATATAAATCATAAAATAATATGCCTCGAAATACGTGCAAATACGTAAATCATACATACCACAAATATACGCATTTGAGGCATTCAAAACATAGATATAAAACATATAAAACAGTTATGCATGCATAATATTTATAAAACAAAAATCCACTCATAGACCGTCCTAGCTGCCGCCTCGATACTCGCGCCATAAGCCTTCCCGAGGTCAATCACCATCACCAGAACCTCCGGACCTGTCCAAACCATACCCAAAGGTCACTAATTACTTCAATTAACCTCTCATTAAATCCCCTTAATTTTCTGGAATTTTTAAACGTATTTAAAATAAACCCTAAACCTTCGGACATCCAAAACTATCTCGAAACGGTGTCCGATCGACTCGAAACCTGTCCCAAAATGTTCGTTACACCAAAAGGATGAAATTATATGTTGATAGTGCCTCGAAATACGGACCCTCACGCGCTGCCCAAAACCACTGTACGTGAAACCCACGCGCCGGAACAGTATCGTCTCTGACCTCCAGCCAAACCCGATTCAGACCGGTTCTATGGTTTCCGATTTGATCGGACCGGCGAGACCGGTTCTCAAGCATTTCTAACCCGTTTTCACCCTCGTTAATTCCTATAGCCTCGTCTAGTCATTCCTTATCGATCTACAATGTCAAAACATGAAAACCAAGTCTGGATCATACCTTCCAATTCGAAGAACAAAACCCAGTTTTCCTCCTCTATGTTCTCGTGATTCCGACCAACTCCGGTCACCTCCAACATTGGTTCCTGTAAGACCTGTGTCCTAAAGGGAACGGTGAACAATCCCATATTCCTGCGAGGGGAAATGGTCTGGGAGAGGATGGTGGTATGCCTTAAAGGTGTAGGCACACACCTATCTAGCACTAGGCCTTTTGGGAGCTCAAGTGGCTTTGGGGGGGATTGGAACCCCAAAGTTAAGCTAGTTGAGGCTGGTGCAATTCCACGATGGGTGACCCCCTGAGAAGTTGCACCATGAGCTCTCGAAAACACAACCGTGAGGGCGAGGCCCAAAGCGGACAATATGATGCTAGATGAGTTGGGTTTTGAACGAGGAGGGTCGGGTCCTAACAATTTGGTATCAGAGCTAGACCTCGATCGGGAAGTGTGCCAACGAGGACGTTGGGCCCTAAGGGGGGTGGACTGTAAGACCTGTGTCCTGAAGGGAACGGTGAACAATCCCACATTTCTGCGAGGGGAAATGGTCTGGGAGAGGATGGTGGTGTGCCTTAAAGGTGTAGGCACACACATATCTAACACTAAGCCTTTTGGGAGCTCAAGTGGCTTTGGGGGGGATTGGAACCCCAAAGTTAAGCGAGTTGAGGCTGGTGCAATTCCATGATGGGTGACCCCCTGGGAAGTTGCACTATGAGCTCCCGAAAACAAAACCGTGAGGGCGAGGCCCAAAGCGAACAATATGGTGCTAGATGAGTAGGGTCTTGACCGAGGAGGGTCGGGTCCTTACAATTCCAATCCCAATACGCTCATACATTCAGCAGAAACCATTTCCAATCATTAGAATCGATCAACACATACTAAAATCTAATATTTGAATTTTGAACCAAAGCTTACCGTCTCGGTTTTCCCCGACCACCATCCGTGACGATCCTCCCTGATAGCCTTATCAGCATCGACTCAATCATCTCTGTCACTCCCATTCACACACTAACCGCAGAAGATGAGGATTGAAGGGGCTTATATAGAAGTGGGCATACGGGTTCCAAAGGGTTCACGGGTTTTGGGGAAAAACTGAGAAAATGATCGATGAAGGGGATGAAGATAATATCCCCCAACTTTGGGGATTTGGGCCAATCATATGGGTGACACTTGTCACTCATCTGGTGGGTCCCTTCTAGAAGCTTCTCCAACCAAATCCTGCCACATGTCGGGATGTCTCGGTTCACGTGAATAGTGTCGTAAAAATTCCTAGACCCGTAACTTTCCCTACGATTCGCCGATTTCGACGTACCGCCTGTCTACAAACTCGTAACGTCTCGATCTATGTCACAGTCATCGGCCAAAGTCCATTTGACCACTCGATTCAAAAGTCAACTTTTTGCCCAACTCCTAGGGGAAAAATCGTCATTTTACATCGTCCATCTGCGATTCTCTGACTAATCCCCGATTAGTCCCGCTAATCCACGATTACTCACTAATATAATCCCGAAATTCAGGACGGGTCGTTGCACGCAACGCTGCAATTTAAAGCTCCCAACACCAATATCAAATCAAGCCGTAATCGATTTCCCCCAAATTCTCACTTTAGGGAAAAAAAATGTTCCAAGCGAAAATTTTAATTGATAATCTTGGTCTTTCAACATGACGTTATTGTTGAAGTCAGCAGGCGTTGACTTCTCCTTTTATCAGTATGTGGGGGCGCGTGAAAGGGAATCTCGAGATGGGATCAACACCATTTTCAAGGATTCGACAATACGAATCTAATGGTGGTGATTTTGTATTGATCGAAGATCATTTGGTTGGTCAAAAACGGGTTTAATGTCTCGGGAAGCGTGTTCGGGCAGCATTCTCTGGCCGATATTGTTCTAGTGTAATGACCCGTCACGGGAGTCGGGATTAGCAAAGTGATTAGCGACGGATTAGCACGTTAATCGGTGTTTAGTTGGTTACTTTTGGACATTTGGCGCAGAATGACGATTTTGCCCCTAGAATGGGCAAAAGTTGACTTTTAGTTCGGACGGTCAATTGAGCATTGACCGATGACCGTGACGTAGGTCGGGACGTCACGAGTCCGTAGACAGGTGGCACGCCCGATTCTGACATCCGAGGAGGAAGTTATGATGTTCGGAAGGTTGGGGGCATTTTCGTAATTTGGTTAAAAAAGGGAAAAAGTTGACTTTTTAAACGACAGTTTTTTCACGTAAATCGAGGACTGTTAGGTAGATCTCGACGTCCTGAGTACAACGACAGGCGGCATGCCTTTATCGGACAACGAACGGGTGAGATACGGGTCTAGAAAGTAAGGGGTAAAATCGTAATTTGCATAGTTAGGGGTATTTTGGTCTTTTTGCACATTGGGAGACGTGCCAATCTGATAAGGACAAGTTGTTAGGGCCCACCCCTAATCCCCCGGGATTAAGGGCTAAATCCTGCTCCCGTCTAACTTACGCATGACACGAAGGCTAAACGGATGTCCAACCTTCATGTGACACGTAAGTCGGACAAGGGATTTTCGATCCGACCGTTCAAAAACTTCCAAACTTCCCAAAGTATGCAGAGTTTACTGTGGAACGTACGTGTGATGTCTCCGTCTCTCTCGATCAACAGCCCGTGCCGCACCAACCTGGAGGGTATCGAAAACACGAAATGACTGTGAGTGGACAAAAAGAAAGTATAATTTAGAAAACAGTTCAGTAAAACAATTACATTTTTACCCTCCACGTAAAAAACCAACATATCCATTCAAGTCATGAAACCATTCATATAAAAAATCATCAACGAAAACCATTATCAAATCCCGTATGAAACCCGTTATTCAAATCCAGGCCTCAGCCTCAAATCAATCTCAAATCCGGGAACTCAGTCCCAAAACCATCGAAAACTATTTTATTCGGGCCACTGCCCAAAACATCGGAAAATTAGTGAAAAACATCAATCATACAAGTTTATTGGATCTCAAGTGCGCCCGAGTCTTTAAACTCAAAACACAATGCGCAAATAGCAAAGCCTTCCCAGGATATCCGAGTCTTTAAACTCAAAACACAATCACATGCGTGGGAGGGGGGGGGGGGTGGTATCATAACCGAGTCTTTAAACTTAAACATCTCAATCTGGGGCCCTCCCCCCCGTCAATCAATCCGAGTCTTTAAACTCAAAACCAGATCTAGTGGGTTTTTCTCTTTTTCCGGGTCTTTAAACCCAAAACCATTTTTCAAGCAACAGTGAAAACCACAGAAAATCTATCTCTGAATTCGCAACAATGATTCCGTAAGCTAGCATCCGGAACCATCATCCCGAACCCAAATCCAGATTCCCTTTTCAAGTTTCAAAATCGAAAGCTCGTTTATCGAAATCTCAGAAACAGGGCTCCCAAGCCGAAATCACTTTTTCGAACTCCGTTTCAAATCCTTAAAATCAAATCATATTTCCAATCCCGAAATCAAATCATTAAAACCAAGATCAAATCACAAGATCGTTCGAAATCTCGTAAAACGTGAAATTTCGTAAAGTACCTCGAAAAACGTGCAAAACCGTAAACCATCAAGATCATAAAGTAAAACATAGAATCACGTATGAAAACATATGAAAACGTATATGCATGCATCAGGAGTTAGAAAGCAAAGTCCACTCACAGACCATTCCGACGTCGTCTCGATACGCGCGCACTTACATCATCCCCGACCATTCCGCTATGCTCAGCTTTCCCGAACCTGTCCAAATCTCATACCAAGGTCACTAATTACTTCACAAAACTCATTCAAAAGCCTCATAATTTTCCCGTATTTTTAACTATTTTTAACCGAGCCCTAAAACCTTCGGATAACCCGAAACATATCGAGACGATGTCCGATTGACTCGAAACCAGCGCCAAAATGTTCGTTACATCGAATACTTTAAAAGTCGTGTTGGAAACTTCCCCAAAAGGGGCCTCACGCGGCCTCATGCACCGCCCAAAAGGGCTGAGCGTGGGAGCCACGCACCTAACACTGTTCATCTTCAACCTCTGCCGATCCGGGTCCAGACCGATTCGGTTCAGGCCGGTCTAGTTGAACCGGCGATGGCGGTTTTGTCCATTTTCAAGTCCAATTTCAGTCCTTTCAATCCTATTAGTTTCGTCCTAGGTTGTATAATCGATTCCCCTAACAAAATCATGAAATAAGGCACGAAAACTCACCGTCCAAGGCTCGAACCAGAACTCTGAGAAAACCAATTTCAAATTTTCGGCCACTCGTCGTCTTCTCAGCCACAGGTTCTACTCCTCAGGTTACTAGGGACTTGCTACACCTATTAGAACCAATATAACAGCTCGACTAAGCTCCAAAACCCACAACTTTGAGTTTGAACAAAAACGGGAAAACAGGGTAACCAGGGGAAACTTACCGTCCTAAGCACTGCTGTGAGCTCCGTCGTGGCCCTACCCGTCTTAGAATCTCTCCTCTGTCCACTGAACACCACCCTAAGCCCAAACTCGAATGGTTTGATCGAACACGGCATCACCACCACCACGACTTTTTCTCTGTTTTCTGGAATTCCTCACGGCCTATGGGTCTCCCACTCACTCACCATTCGCCCAGAAACACTCACCAACCTCTCAGCATCTCTCTGCTCACACTCACTCGATCGCCAAAAACTCACACACTCTGAAACCGATCGATTTCCTCCCTGTTTTCAGTCTCTCTGTTTTCTCCTCAGTGCACGACTCAAACCCAAACCCAAATAAAATGTAACCGTGAAAGTGGCTAGAAGCCACTAGACACAAGCCAGGGTCAAACACCTGGTGGACCAGCCCCAAAATATCCAAGAAACAATGTCCATATGTCCTTATCTGATTGGCACAATTCCCAAGGTGTAAAAAGATTAAAATACCCTTGTGAGTCCAAATTACGATTTTACCCTTCGTTTCCTAAACCCATATCTCACTCGTCCGATGTCCGATGAAGGCGTGCCGCCTGTCGTTGTACTCAGGACGTCGAGACCTACCTAACGGTCTGTGGTTTGCATGAAGAAACCTTATCGTACAAAAAGTCAACAAATGCCCCTCTCTTAACCAAATTACGAAAGTACCCTCAACCTTCCGAACATCATAACTTCCTCCCCAGATGTCGGAATTGGGCATGCCACCTGTCCACGGACTCGTGACGTCCCGAACTACGTCACGGTCATCGGTTAATGTCCAATTAACCGTCCGAACTAAAAGTCAACATTTTGCCCAATCTAGGGGCAAAATCGTCATTCTACACCGACTGTCCAAAGTATTCAACTAATCACCGATTCTCTTCGTTAATCCATCCTTAAACCCTAATCTAATCCCTATTCCCGGGACGGGTTGTTACACAAGTGGACAGTGTTCATTGGATATTTTTGGGCTGGTCCATTAGGTGTGAGACACTTGGTTGTTTTCTGGTGGCTTCTAGCCACTTACACGGTTCCATTTAAATGTGTTGGGTTTACACCGTGCAATCGAGAGAGGAAAAACAGAGACTGAGGAGCAGGGAGGAATCAATCGGTTTCTGGGTGAGTGTGTGCGTTCTGGTGACCAAGTGAGTGTGAGCAGAGAGAAGTGAGAAGCTGGTGAGTGTTTGGGTGAGTGGTGAGTGAGTGGGAGACTCAGATGCCATGAGGAAGTGTAGAAAACAGAGAAGGGTCGAGGTGGTGGTGCTGTCGTGTATCGATCAAAACCATCAAGCTGAGTGGGTGGTGGTATTTACGGGACCTGAGGATTCATGTTGGAACCATGAGACCCACGACGGAGCTCACGGCGGTGAGCAGAAGGCAAGGTAAGTTTCGGGTCCCCTGTTTTCCAGTTTGGGTTCGAATCAAAAGTCGTGAAGTTTGGTGGTTTGTTGACTCATTTTATTAGTCCTATTAGCTCTAGGAAGTTGCGAGGGACCCTAGGGTTTGAACTAGAGCTTAGGGGTGGCCACGGGTAGCCGTAATTCGAAACTGGTTTTTCTGGGTTTTGAGTTCAAGTTTGACAGGTGCGATTTAGAACTTTAATTCGTGTTTTAAGGAGTGGAATAAGTTGCTAGGAAGGGGAAAAAACTAGTGGGATCAAAAGGGTAGGAAACGGGTCAGATTTGAGGGGAAAACCGGTCACGCCGGTTCAGTTCGACTGGACCGGTCTGAACCGGCTAAGCAGAAGGTTGAAGACGATGAACAGTGCAGGCGCGTGAGGCCCACGCGCAGCCCCTTTGGGCGGCACGTGGGGGCGCATAGAGACTGTTCTGGGGAAACTTCTAACACGATTTTCATTCTAAACGTTGTAACGAACCTTTTGGCACTAGTTTCTAGACGATCAGACATCGTCTCGGGTTAGTTTCGGGTGTTCGAAGGTTTACGGTTCCGTTTAAGTACGTTTAAAATTCTGGGAAATTGGGGAAAATAGGATAAGCTTAAATGAAGTGTTTTTGACCCGATTGGTGACTTTTGACAGGTCGGGAAATTCCCGAGGTGACCGAGGAACGTACAGGACGCGAGTGACGTGCCCGGGAACTGTGAGTGAACTGTTTGTTTTCTAACTGAGCATGCTTAACAGTTTTTATCTACTTGTTTTATGGTTTTACTTATGATTTCATGCTTATTGATTATTCTATATCTGTTTTACGTACTTGCACGTTTTTCGAGGAATTTACGTATTTCGGCACGTTTTACGAGATATACTCTGTTTATGACTTTGATGCCATGATTTTGGGGTTTACATATAAATGATTTGCTATGGCTATAAATGAGTTTTGAAACATGATTTGATAATCAAAGTTTTCGGTTTTAGAATCGGGTTTCGGAAATCGAGAGTTGGTTTTAAAGCTTGGGAAAAAGGGATTCCGGATTTGGGTTCGGAATGACGGTTCTGGACGCCGGAATGGCTTCGGAATGGTGATTTCGAATTCGGGTTTGGATATGGATTTAGAAATGGTTTTCAAACGGTTTTGGATTGGATTTGCTGGATCTGGTTATTGGTTTTAAAAATCGGGATTATGATATGACGGGGGACGGGCCCGGATTGGGTTTAAAGACCCGGATTGAGTTTAAAGACTCGGATATTATGATTTTCCCCCGTAGGCCTGTTGATTTTAAAGACTCGAGAGTTTAAAGACTCGGATTATATTGATGCCTGGATTAAGTTTAAAGACTCGGATAGATCCAGCAGGTTTGATCGGATGATGATATTGGTATTTCATGCTTTTAATGATAATGTTTTCATAATGATCAGCATACTGTTTATATCGTTGTTTTTGCTACTTGGTTATGCATGCACGTTTTTAAAATGGAGGGCAAAATCCTGGTTTGTTTATTAACCTGTTTTTGAACTATTATTCATTTTTAGTCCACTCACACTTTTTTGGTTTTAACTGCCCTCCAGGTCGTGGTTCTAGCGCTGGGGCTGATGTTGAGGCGGAGTCAGAGGCATAGAGTATACCGGCGTTTCTGTTACGAGTTTTTCCGTTGTGCGTAGAGTCAACTATTAGTAGGATTTTTGTCTTACCTTGTTTTGTACTATGCTCTGTATAGCTGTTGACTTGTTGGATGTTAAATTCTTCCTGGTCTGGCAATGTAATTTGTGGGTTTTGTGAGGTCGTTTTGGTCTTTTGTGTTGGTTTGTCAGACGGGAGCAGGGTTCGTCCCGGTTATCGGGGTGATAATCGGGGTGGGTCCTCTCATCTAGGGTTTCATGTTTGGACTTGTAGGACCCATTAGTGACCTTTTGATGTGTTTAGACAGCTTTAAACGGTTTGTTGAGCTGTGAGGACCGTGTGTAGGTGAGCTTTTGATTTCGAAATGATTGCACGCATAACTTTTTTCACTGTTTTACTTCACGATTGAGATTGGATGATTCTTAATACTATATGATGGTGTTCTATACGTATTATGATGTTTTGGGCATGAGACCCGTCAGGATATATATATGATTCGATTTTTGAAGTCAAACAGGGATTTCTATGGAACTTAATACTATTGCACTATGTATACCTACCTTATGATTTATGTCTCCTCCAGATGTCTCGTAGTAACCTGGAGTAGTCACAGGCACTGCTTGAAAGGGGTTGACCCGAGGGGTAGCTTACGATCAGGAGTGTAGTTATGAATGATACCTCCAGGGAGGGTCATTGACTTGCGGGTCATTGGCTTAGGTGGACCTTGGGGAGACTCGAGATTTGAGACCTTGAGTGGCATACGTAGCCTTAGGACCGTGACATTATTGGGTATCGAGGATGTTAGACATCAGGGATGTCAGGGTTCGGCTTTACAAAGCACTATTATTATGACTGTTTTCCCTATTGGTTATTGTAATGACCCATCCCAGAATTCGGGATTAGATTAGTAACTAATCAGGATTAGATTAGTAACTAATCATGATTAGCGGGGTTAATCGGTGATTAGTTGGGCGAAATCGGACGAACGGTGCAAAATGACCGTTTTGCCCCTAGTCGTGGGTAAAACGTTGACTTTTTATTCGGACGGTCAAATGGACTTTGACCGATGACCGTGACGTAATTTGGGACGTCACGAGGCTATAGACAGGTGGCACATTCAATTCCGACGTTAGCGGTGAAAGTTATGACGTTCGGAAGTCAAAGAGCATATTCGTAATTTGGACGAAAATGGGGAAAATGTTGACTTTTTGATCGGGAGGTCCGATGGCCGAGGGCCAGGGACCGTTAGGAAGGTCTCGATGCCCTGAGTCCGTAGACGGGCGACACGAGTCAATCGAAGTCCGAATAACCAAGTTACGAGTCTAGATGCGTGAGGGGCATTTTGGCAATTTCTGAACTGAGGGCATTTTGGTCATTTTCACCACGGGGTTATTGTAGCAACCGTGGGAGACAGTTGCTGCACCACCGTGTGTGGTGGTTATGCACAATCCATTGTTTAATCAGGTAGTGGACTGGTTAGTGGGAATTATTTATGTGCTTTGAGACAATAGAGCATGGATTGGTGCTGTGAACAGGCCACGTGAGGAGTTTTAAATTCCTTGGTTTTGAACCGTTGCGGGGGACAATTTCCCAGTGGAATCAGAAGGATTCCCACGGGTTTCGGAGTGGAATTGTTGATTACCTGAGTGCTGGAAAATGAGAGAGTTCATTCTGCGAAGTGAGAACTGAGTGAGAGCTAGAAAGAAACCGTGAGGAAACCATTTCGGATTTTTGGAGGGAAAATTCAGAGTTTAATCTCTGAGGAGTGTTGGACCAAACCAAGGACGGTTTGAGTCTTCTGGGAGTGATTGGAATTCAGCCATATAAAATTCGAAGGGAACCAGCCACGGTTGAGCTGGAACTGAGGTCTATGTTTCAGGGAAATTAGAGAGCTTGGGACGACAACTTCCAGGTAATTTCTGGTTCAATTGATCGTTCATTCTAGTTCGTATTAGTCCTAGGATACTTCCTGTGAAGTTAATTGGGTAATGGTGTTGGAATCAAGGAGTTATGGTGATCGACCAGTTTGGGTGATCACGGGTTGAAGGTCCATTTAAGGGACTATTAAGGTTGATTATTGACACAGAACTTTAATTAGATGGTTAATGAACATGTTAGGATAAAAAACGGAAGGAATCAAACTGGAATTGATGGGTAATTGATCGGGTCGAACGCACGGGTTGCAGACCCGTATTGCAGGAAAAGGGTGAAGAAGGAGATGAACAGTGCTGGGCACTATAGCAGGCGCGTGGGTGTCACGCGCATCCACTCACGGAGGCGAGTGACGACGCGTGGGCACGAATTCCAAGGTAAGGTCAACATGACTTTTATCCTATACAATGTAACAAACATTTTAGCGTTGGTTTCGTATTAATCGGACCCCGTTCCGACATTGTTCGGGATGTCCGAAAGTTTTAAGTCGAGTTTAAAAATAGTTAAAAATTCAGGAAATTATGGGACTTGAATAGGAGGTTAATGAAGAGGTTAGTAACCCTCTAATGTGATATGGACAGGTTTGGGAGTCCCGGTGTTAGTGACGAGGCCCGGGAAGGTCGATGGCACGCGTATTGAGGCGCATGGTTAAACTGTGTGTGAGTGGACGTTGCTTTCAAAATTTAATGCATGCATAAATATTTCCATGATTTCTATGATTATGATTATGAGCTGTGTTTGATTTCGATTTCTGTATTTATACGTATTTTTTATATACATACGAAAATGCACGTATTTCGAGACTATGGTTTCTCTTATGCTTGGTGATGGTTTATTGAATGAATTTCTATGGTTTGTGCGTATCATGTTTTAATGATGTTTCGATCGTGATTGTGAGTATGATTTACGGTTTGACACGTTTTTCGGGAATGTCCCGGATTTGCACGTTTTACGAGATTTCGAGTATGTGTGATTTAACCGTGATTTTGGTGATTACGATTGTGGTTTTGATGTTTTGACCTTGGGATTTGAAAAATGATGCGATTTCAAGGATTTAAAATGGATTTTGAAAAATGTGATATCGGGCTTGATGCTCGGGGCATAAAAGTAATTTTGATGAACGAGATTTCGGTTTCCAGAAGTTTGAAAAAGGATTCTTGGTTTGGGTTCGGGATGATGTTTCCGGATGCCGGCTTACGAAATCATTATTGCGAATTCGAATTCGGTAATAGAAGAAGATTTAATAAAGTGATTTGGTATGATTATACGTGCCCCGTGTTTAATGATGATTTGATTATGTTTTGTGAAGTAAGGTTTGGGGATGTGAATGTGGAAATTCGGACCACGAGTCCTGTTATGACAAAATGTGACTTCGGGATGGATCCCGAGTTGTTGTGATTGACAAATATTTTGGGTTTAAAGACCCGCTGAAAACTGTTTTTGGTTTAAAGACGCGGTGCTATTGCTGGAGCACGTTTTGAGTTTAAAGACTCGGTTAATTGATGACGGGGGAGGGTCCTTAATGAGTTTAAAGACTCGTGAGTTTAAAGACTCAGTTATTGTGATACCCCCGAGGCCTATTGATTATGTTCTGAGTTTAAAGACTCGTTGAAATCCCAGGAAGGCCTGTTTATGCGCATGGTTTTCAGTTTAAAAACTCGGGCGCACTTGATATCCAGCAAACTGATTGATTGTGATTGATTGTTAATTTATGATGTTCGGATGGGTTGGCAGTGGCCCGGTTATATGGTTGATGGTTTTGGATTATGTTGTGTACTTGGTTCTGATTTATGGTTTTGGGCTAAGGCCCTGTGTTTATGATTGTGGGCTAAGACCCGAAGGTTAAGAAAAGGGAAAATGTTTTTTTTTTATTCTCATACACGGTTTTCCTATGATGAAAATGTAATGGTTTGCGAAATGGTTTTCGAATGCATGCATTGGTTTTACGTGGAGGGTAAAAACGTATTTCTGTAGCTGTTTTGTAAACTGATTTATTTTTGTCCACTCACACCTTTTGTGTTTTTATTGACCCTCAGGTCGTGGCACGTAGTTCGAGGCTGATCGAGAGGCGGAGGCATGAGTAAGTACGCGTGTGGCTATCCCTGGTTTGGCAAGCGCTGAGGGTAAGTTGGGAATTTTAGTCAACTTGCCAAACGGGAGCAGGACCTGGCACAATTATCAATGTCCCTTCGGGGGTGGTCCTGTCAATTTGGTATCAGAGCACTAGGTTGCTGATTCTGTTGCCACATCATGCCTCCGAAGCGTAAGCCTCGTGCACGACCTGGTATTTAGACGAGTAGACGGGGGTGTTTGGGACCTCGTGTTAGATCTCGGGTGAGATTGACCCTGGTTTGAGGGTTAGATGTCGGGTAGTGTACACTGTGAACTACTATTTGTTAGACATAGAATTGCGTGGGTCGCGGGGACGAATGAGACCAGTGGCTGGAAGGCCGCATAATTGGGCAAGTGTACTATCTCTTAGGCCCTATTGGTCGTATAGAATATGGTTGAGCATTGGAAATTGCTCGGGGAATGGGTATGTCAGTGATGACATGATTGATTTGGTATGAGACTGGACTCGAGAGGAGTCGAAATATGGATTGTCCGAATGGTGGTACCCATAGTTGTGGAGTACGAGTAATGATACGGGATCGTCGCTCGGTATAAGCGGAGATCCAGGGCTATCAACTTTGCACTCTGTGTACTAGTGTGGATGTTTGTATGTTGGTGCTGGTACTAGCGCTGGTGCTAGTGTCAGTGATTGAGATTGTGTTGAGCCACGAGTTGGGATGTGACTCTGTCATGATGAACGTACGTTTGGTATTTATGATTCAGTAGTGGTGGAGTCATGGGCTGGATGGAATCCAGCGGAGATTGTGATGTGTTGGGATAAGTCCCAACAGTGATGAGGTGATAAAAGATTAGTGGATAAACGGTATGTTTGAGACATGAAGAATTTTGGGACGACGTTCCCTATGTCATGAGAGTTGGAGGATTTGGGGAGTTGTTGTCAACTCCGAGATTGGTGTGACCATGCGTTCCTTATATTCCTAGAAAGTACAAGGACATTACTGAATAGGAAAGGATGAGGAAATCATTGGTGATTGGTATTCTGAAGTCATCGGGGTTGACTTCTTATCTTCTGCCCTAGCAGACGTTGATCGTGGATACCAGTACGTTGAGCGTGTATGGGTTGGTGGACCCATGTGTGTTTTTGGGTCATCATGAGGAGTTGCGTTTTTCGAAGTTGGGTAAACGGGATACCCATTTTCTGCTTGGAGGCAGACGATGTTGGATATTTGGTACGGTGGGTGCAGTGAGTTGTGTTTGCACTCACATAGGATGGATGTTGATGACATCGTATTGGATCATCCTTGGTCTCTCATAGGTGGAGTGGCAGGGATCGATATGAGGTAAATGGAGGGGATCCACAGAGTGGATGCGTTACGTTGTGGAGTGAATGATTGAATGAGAAAATAGCTGAGGAGTGTTGGGTGGTTGACAAGAAATCTAGTGGGTGTAAGACCCTACGATCAGGTTCCAGGTAGATTTCTAGCTGTGAGCATGTGTGGATCCTAGGTGGATCTGGATTATGATGTTGTGGACTTGGGTGTGGTGACGATCTAGGATCGTGGTGTTACCAGTCGGGTGACGTGGTAACGGATTTGAATTGTGATCACCTTGATCAGGCTAGGTGAAGAGCTTATCGCTTTGTCATAAATGTTTAGATATGGGAATAGTTGGACCGAACTTCCTTTCGAAGTTAATCCGTAGTCGAGGTTTGACCTGTGGATGAGTGGATATCCAACAGGGTCTAATTGGTTAGTCGTAGATATGTGTGATTGGATTGGCTTCCTTTTAAAGTAAATTGATTGTGATGTGGTAACCGTTTGAGCGAGTATCCGATAGATTCGGGGTTGGTGCGCCTCAGTAATTGTGAGTGGATGCCCTTTTGGCATGACTGTACACGCCTTGGTGAGCGTGCTTAGATTGGTACATCTTGGATGACGTGTTTGGGAGTTAATGTTGTGTTACTGGTCGGGTGACCATGGGATCCAGAATGGATGATGAGTTGGAATGATCGATTTGTCTAGCTTGAGATTGGACTTGTTGGGGGATGGATACACGTACCCAGTATGGTGTACGAGAATCGGTACATAGGAGGTACCAGTGGTGTGTGGTTGTACGTGTTGGTAATCGGCTTATTTCTGACACCATTGGATTTGGTGGTGAGCGTGAACTGGACATTGAGTACTATGCACTAGGCAGAGTTCTTTTGTTGGGTTCAGTGATTTTATGAGCAGGCGCTCTTAGCCACGGATGGCTAGTGGAACCCCCAGGGTTGAGATGTGTGATCACTGCTGGGCTAGTATTCAATGTGTTTCAATTACACCACCTGATTGAGTAAGAGGACCGTATACGTATACTCACGATGAGTGAGTTGGTGGTGAGTGTAACCACTAGTGGCCTTGCGTGATGTTACCACGCCATGACATTTCCAGCGTCATGGTTCGTTGAGGGAGTCGACTGTTATGGACTTTGAGCTTGATATATGCCGCAGGATTGGGATTGCCCTGCGAGATGAGATCGTGTTATTGATCTTACGCTACTTTGAGTGGCACCGATTGGTTGGTAGTTGGAGCTTTACTAGGGTGGTAGAGCTTAAGCGGTGAAAGTTTGACTGGTAGCGTCAGCATGGACTGACGAGTTAGACTTGGTGACTCTCAGGGGGAGCAGACGTGTAACACCCCGGAAATTCGAAGATTGGAATATTGTAATTTAATGAATCAATTGACGATTTTACCCCTGTGATTGGTATGGCCAAAATGTTGACTTTTTGATTGATGAATTAAATGGACTTTGACCTATGACCGTGACGTAGTTCGGGACGTCACGAGTTCATAGACAGGTGGCACGTCCAATTCGGACAATCAGGGAAAAAGTTATGGCTATCGGAAGTTTAGGGGCATTACCGTAATTTGGGCGTTGGGGGCGAAAATGTTGACTTTTCATTTGACAACTAATTTTCACGCGACTCAAGGACCGTTAGGTAGGTCTCGACGTCCTGAGTCCGTAGACAGGCGGCACGCCGAAATTGGACTTCGTACGAGGAAGTTATGGTCAGAAACGTGAAATCGGGAGGTTCGTGTCTCGGTTTTCGTGACGGATATTTTATTCTGAAAATCTGATTGGAGGACACCTGGTGAGTGACAAGTTTGGCTAGATTGGATCAGATCCACTATGGGATTAAAAACCATTTAAATCACCTTTTTAATCACAGCCCTTGATCTGATATACCCTTGATCTAATCTCAGCCCTTGATCTCATTTCTGAGATCTAATCTGGGTCGTCCATCCATTTCCCTCCATTTCTATATAATTCTCACCCGACACCCTCACTCACTGCTCATTGATCCGCACTGGCGCACTACACCCTGTCTCTGTGCCTGTGTGTTGCTGGACTCACTGGGAAGGACTGAGGCACGGCGGAGGAGGGCGGCAGACGGCAGCGAGGTGAGCCGGTTTCAAAACCCGAAACGGTTTCAAAAAACCCAGAATTTGGTAACTTGAATTCCAACGTTTAGTTTTGGTTTTTATTTACCTTAATCAACTCTAGGAACTGTTAGGAACCTATTGGGATCAATTGCGTGACCGGAGGTAGCCTGAACGGGGTGCAAACGGCGACGGGAACCGGGTCTGTTCATCGAGGTAAGCCTTCGATCCTATCTGTGTTTATCGATTTTGATTCCATAGAACCCTTCCTGAGATTAAGACGAACATCTAGGAACAAACCTGAGTGAAAATGATTGAGAATTAAGGAAATGGTGACCGGGTCATGATCGCGGGTCTGATCGACCCGAGTTGCAGAGATACGGGTCAACCGTCTGAGGACAGAGGTGATGACGTGGCACCCTGTCAGACTGTCAGGTGACGTGGACCAACCGTGAGCCGACACGTGTCACATGTCAGTGCACAGTCAGCACTGACATGTCAGTGACGTGGCCCAATCAGGGACTGCCACGTGTCACTGACATGTCAGTGACGTGGACCAGTGTCGTGCTGACACGTGGCACATGTCAGATCTGACGCGTGGCCTGACAGATCAGTGAGGTGGACCAATCGGGTGTTGACACGTGGCACTGTCAGAGTCTGACATGTCAGACCTGACAGCTGTCAGATGACGTCAGCATGACGTCATGCTGACGTCAGCAGGAACTGTTCCTACGTTGACCGACGCGTTGACTGGCGCGTGTGGGCGCGTGTGAACAGTACTTTTGGTGGGACCACCACCATTCTTTAGGTTTCGACGATCCGAATCCAATGTCGGTGGTTTCGGGTCAATCGGAGATCATTAAGTTGGTCAAAATGAGGTTTATTGCCTTGGGAAGCGTGTTCGGACGGCTTTTCCCGGCCGGTTTCAGCCTAGGATTTCATGGTTGAATGTTAGGGGTTTAAGTTGACCTTTACGAATACTTTGGACTTGACAGGGATTGTACATTTGTACCAGGACGAGGGTATACGTTCGGTTTCTAGCAGGATTGTACTGTGAGTGGGCCATTTTCTTAAACCCTTGCGTGCATAAATGTTTTCTGGTTTATTATACTTGTTCACATGCTGGAATCAATAAATGGTTTTGATGATATTGAAATTTTGGTTATGGCACGTTTCACGGTATTTAGGCATGAGACCCGTTTGATGAAACGTAATGATCGGTTCGGATTTTACCTATGTATACATATATGTTTTGCATGTGGATATCAATAAAATATATTTGGTACTGCACTGTATAGATCCTTCCATATGATACTGTCTCCTCTAGATGAGGTACCCCGGAGAGGTCACGGACGTCTAGAACGTCCAGCGTCTATGACGCTAAGCATCAGGGATGCTGTACCCGAACGGGGTTCGGGGATTGAACTCGGAATTGAGACCCGAGTGGCACGCGTAGCCTTGTGATTGTGACCTTATTGGACGTCAGGGACGTCAGACATCAGGGATGTCGGAGTGGAGTGTATAGTGCAGTGGTTAAAATTATGTTTGCGGTTTTATTATATGCCTTATGGTTTATATTATATGATTGATGGTTTTAAATTCGGTTGCATGCATGTTTGGAAAACGGAGGGGTAAATTATATGTTTTACTTATCAAATGATTTTATAAACTTGAGTTTTGGTCCACTCACCCTTAATGTTTTGGTAACCCCTCCAGGTCATGATACTGAGGTAGAGGAGGAACCTGAGGCTGAGGCATAGATCTACTTCTGCGTACCTGAACCCTGCTGGGTGGTTTACCCGCAGGTTTATGTTAGAGTCGTGCTCGCAACTTGTAATTTTGGATTTCATCCCTTGTCTGACATCTGTTTAATTCGGATTTGATGTATGACTTTAATTTGGTTATTTATGCATTTGATCTTTTGAGGTTAAAATTGGTATGAATTATTGGGTGTCAGACGGGAGCAGGACACGTCCCCTTATGGTCCCTATGGGATCGGGGCGGGTCCTGTCAAGACGTCAGGTATATTAATGTTTGAGAAGAACCGACTAGCTGAAGGAGTCAGCTAAATGGTGAATTTAACAAGCGTTATTGACACGGACCGGGTGGTCAATTTCACTCGAGGTGGTCGAGTGTGGTTGGTCCGACGTAAGACTATGATGGGACGTATGAGTACATATGAGTTTAGTTGGTGTACGAGTGTACACAAGTATGAGGTGGAAATGTTTTCCACGTGGTGGATGTGGAATGAAGATAATTGGAAATTTTGAGGACGAAATTTATTTAAGGGGGGAAGATTGTAACGACCCATCCCGGAATTCGGGATTAGATTAGTAACTAATCATGATTAGCGGGGTTAATCGATGATTAGTTGGGCGAAATCGGACGAACGGTGCAAAATGACCGTTTTGCCCCTAGTCGTGGGTAAAATGTTGACTTTTTATTCGGACGGTCAAATGGACATTGACCGATGACCGTGACGTAATTTGGGACGTCATGAGGCTATAGACAGGTGGCACGTTTGATTTCGACGTTCGCGATGAAAGTTATGACGTTCGGAAGTCAAATGGCATATTCGTAATTTGGACAAAAAAGGGAAAAATGTTGACTTTTTGATCGGGAGGTCCGATGGCCGAGGGCCAGGGATCGTTAGGAAGGTCTCGATGCTCTGAGTCCATAGACGGGCGGCACGCGACAATCGGAGTCCGAATGACCAAGTTACGGGTCTGGATGCGTGAGGGGCATTTTGGTAATTTTTGAACTGAGGGCATTTTGGTCATTTTCACCACGGGTTACTGTAACAGCCGTGGGAGACAGTTGCTGCACCACCGTGTGTGGTGGTTATGCACAATCCATTGTTTAATGAGGTAGTGGACTGGTTAGTGGGAATTATTTATGTGCTTTGAGACAATGGAGTATGGATTGGTGCTGTGAACAGGCCACATAAGGAGTTTTAAATTCCTCGGTTTTGAACCGTTGCGGGGGACAATTTCCCAGTGGAATCAGAAGGATTTCCACGGGTTTCTGAGTGGAATTGTTGATTACCTGAGTGCTGGAAGATGAGAGAGTTCATTCTGCGAAGTGAGAACTGAGTGAGAGCTAGAGAGAAACCGTGAGGAAACCATTTCGGATTTTTGGAGGGAAAATTCAGAGTTTAATCTCTGAGGAGTGTTGGACCAAACCAAGGACGGTTTGAGTCTTCTGGGAGTGATTGGAACTCAGCCATATCAAATTCGAAGGGAACCAACCACAGTTGAGCTGGAACTGAGGTCTCTGTTTCAAGGAAATTGGAGAGCTTGGGACGACAACTTCCAGGTAATTTCTGGTTCAATTGATTGTTCATTCTAGTTCGTATTAGTCCTAGGATACTTCCTGTGAAGTTAATTGGGTAACGGTGTTGGAATCAAGGAGTTATGGTGATCGACCCATTTGGGTGATCAAGGGTCGAAGGTCCATTTAAAGGACTATTAAGGTTGATTATTGACACAGAACTTTAATTAGATGGTTAATGAAGTTGTTAGGATAAAAAACGGAAGGAATCGAACTGGAATTGATGGGTAATTGATCGGGTCGAACGCACGGGTTGCAGACCCGTATTGCAGGAAATGGGTGAAGAAGGAGATGAACAGTACTGGGCACTGTAACAGGCGCGTGGGTGTCACGCGCATCCACTCACGGCGGCACGTGACGGCGCGTGGGCACGAATTCCAAGGTAAGGTAACATGACTTTTATCCTATACAATGTAACGAACATTTTAGCGTTGGTTTCGTGTTAATCGGACCCCGTTCCGACATTGTTCGGGATGTCCGAAATAAGGCGAGTTTAAAAATAGTTAAAAATTCGGAAAAATTACGGGACTTGAATAGGAGGTTAATGAAGAGGTTAGTAACCCTCTAATGTGATATGGACAGGTTTGGGAGTCCCGGTGTTAGTGACGAGGCCCGGGAAGGCCGATGACACACGTATCGAGGCGCATGGTTAAACGGTGTGTGAGTGGACGTTGCTTTCAAAATTTAATGCATGCATAAATATTTCCATGATTTCTATGATTATGATTATGAGCTGTGTTTGATTTCGATTTCTGTATTTATACGTATTTTTTATATACATACGAAAATGCACGTATTTCGAGACTATGGTTTCTCTTATACTTGATGATGGTTTAATGAATGAATTTCTATGGTTTGTGCGTATCATGTTTTAATGATGTTTCGATCGTGATTGTGAGTATGATTTACGGTTTGACACGTTTTTCGGGAATGTCCCGGATTTGCACGTTTTACGAGATTTCGAGTATGTGTGATTTGACCGTGATTTTGGTGATTACGATTGTGGTTTTGATGTTTTGACCTTGAGATTTGAAAAATGATGTGATTTCAAGGATTTAAAATGGATTTTGAAAAAGGTGATATCGGGTTTAATGCTCGGGGCATAAATGTAATTTTGATGAACGAGATTTCGGTTTCCGGAAGTTTGAAAATGGATTCTTGGTTTGGGTTCGGGAAGATGTTTCCGGATGCCGACTTACGGAATCATTATTGCGAATTCGAATTCGGGAATAGAAGTGGATTTAATAAAGTGATTTGGTATGATTATACGTGCCCCGTGTTTAATGATGATTTGATTATGTTTAGTGAAGTAAGGTTTGGGGATGTGAATGTGGAAATGCGGACCATGAGTCCTGTTATGACAAAATGTGATTTCGGGATGGATCCCGAGTTGTTGTGATTGACAAATGTTTTGGGTTTAAAGACCCGCTGAAAACTATTTTGGGTTTAAAGACCCGGTGCTATTTCTGGAGCACGTTTTGAGTTTAAAGACTCGGTTAATTGATGACGGGGGAGGGCCCTTAATGAGTTTAAAGACTCGGTTATTGTGATACCCCCGAGGCTTATTGATTATGTTCTGAGTTTAAAGACTCGTTGAAATCCCGGGAAGGCCTGTTTATGCGCATGGTTTTGAGTTTAAAGACTCAGGCGCACTTGATATCCAACAAACTGATTGATTGTGATTCATTGTTAATTTATTATGTTCGATGGTTGATGGTTGATGGTTTTGGATTATGCTGTGTACTTGGTTCTGATTCATGGTTTTGGGCTAAGGCCTTGTGTTTATGATTGCGGGCTAAGACCCGAAGGTTAGGAAAAGGGAAAATGTTTTTTTTTTTATTCTCATACACGGTTTTCCTATGATGACAATGTAATGGTTTACGAAATGGTTTTCGAATGCATGCATTGGTTTTACGTGGAGGGTAAAAACGTTTTTCTGTAGCAGTTTTGTAAACTGATTTATTTTTGTCCACTTACACCTTTTGTGTTTTTATTGACCCTCCAGGTCGTGGTGTATAGTTCGAGGCTGATCGAGAGGCGGAGGTATGAGTAAGTACGCGTGTGGCTATCCCTGGTTTGGCATCGCTGAGGGTAAGTTGGGAATTTTAGTCGACTTGCCAGACGGGAGTCGGACCGGGCACGGTTATCAATGTCCCTTCGGGGGCGGTCCTGTTAGTTATACATGATTATATGATTCTATGATACTATTATGATTATCTATGTTTTGACTCAATGCATGCAAGTTTGAAAACGGAGGGGTAAAGCCTTATGATTATTTTTATATTATTAAACTGATTTTGGAAACATTGTATATTTTTTGCCCACTCACCCTCTATTGTTTTACTGACTCTTTCAGGCCATGCAAACGAGGTAGAGGATGAGGACCCGGAGTCCGAGGCATAGATTTCATTGTTGCTCACCTGTACACCCGGTTGGGTAGGTTGAGCACCGTTTTGTAACCTGACATTGTGCTCGTATTTTGTATTTGTACTATCCCTGGTTTGATAGTGTTGAACTCTAGATTTGTATGTTTAACTTTATCTATTTTAATTTGAAAAACTTTAAGCATGTTAAAGGTAATTTCGGTATTTTAGAGTTATTGTCAGATGGGAGCATGTCATATCCCCGGGTGGTCTCAGGGGGATTGGGATGGGCCATATCACAAATGCAACCATATCTAGCCGTTCAAACCGCTACACACCTGCAAATAGACCACCACCATAACCAAAAATAGTGAAGATGATACCGAAGAAGATATCAGAAATTGGGGTTGGGGGTGGGGGGGGGGGGGGGGGGGGGGAAGAGAGGAGGGGCAAGCCACCCGCGCAAGAAGCGCTCTCATAATCCATTCGTCGAGTGCAAAAAGCACTTTGAAAGCAACCCAAATAATATAGGTAGAGAGACGGAGACCAGTGATGGAAAGTCTAAAAAGGCATAGCAACAAGAGCCACCAAAAGGATTAAGAAGGAGATTAAGGCATGGTGAATGAAATTTGACGTGGAGATGGGAGTGTAGATATGGGAAGATGTTGGGAGTCTCCATATAAAGAGAAGCAAACCTCAACATGGGAAGGGCCAGATAAAATGACAAAAGTCAACTGAAAATAAGCAAAAAGAAGAAAAAAAAGAAATGAGAGAGGATGGAGGAGAAATGCGCATGGAAGATGGTGAAAGCAAGCAAAAAAGAAGAAAAATAAAGAGAAAACAAAAGAAGCTAAATGGCACAGGAAAGAGGAAGAGGAGATGGGAGGAGACAGAAAGAAAATAAGGGATGTGTTGGGCACTTTGGCTGCTGCCATCGACCCCAATAAAAAACCAGGGCCAACGACTTTGTCTTTGTTTTTCCTTCTTAGCGCAAAGAAAGAGAAGGGTTTCTCCATGAAAAAAGAGATTGGTGACTGGCGATTAGGGTTCTTAAGAGTGCAATTTGGGATGAATTTTCGAGCTTGTATTTAGCCCTAATGACGATGGTGAGAAATGTCTTATTTACCCTTTCATTTTTTACCACATGGCTGCTGCATAAGATAAACTAACATCTGTTAGAAGGAGATAACAAATTGGTACAAGTTTTTGCATGGACGGTTGTGACGACCCGGAAATTCGAAAAAGGAAAATTTGGAGAAATTGGAAGGAAATGACGATTTTGCCCCTGGTTATAAGGGTCGAAAGTCGACTTTTTGATCGAGACCTTGTTTGGACTTTCTGGAAGTACCGTTGGATAGGTCTCAGGACGCTGAATCCGTAGACAGGTGGCATGCGTCAATCGGAAGTCGGATGTGAAAGTTATGGGTCTGCAAAAGCTAGGGGCATTTTGGTCATTTGTGTATAAAACGGTACAATGGTAATTTTGGGCAATTGGGTGAATTGGACGGCTATGATGGCTGAATCACCTGTGTTGCTGTTGTTTTAACCAAAAATGGACACCTGTTACTGTCAAATTGGGCGTGGGAATGCCACAAGGTGACATTTGTCACTTGTAAGATTGAATTAGTGGCCTGATATGTGAGATATTTGTGTTTGAAATATCAAAACTGTGTGTGTGTGTGTGTGTGTGTGTGTGTGTGTGTGTGTGTGTGTGTGTTGAAAAATAGAGTCTATAATCTTACTTGATCGATCTTACTAGCAGCAACTAAACCCATTTGAGAGCTGATGTCATTGGGAGTGAAACCGTGAGGGATTATAGAACAAAAAAAGAGGAAGAAAAACCCAGTTGTACCCAGACTTAAACCCGAAAACCTTTAAATGGACCTTAAGATCGAATTTGACTTCTTAGACGTTTATGAGTGAAATTGATCTTGGAATTAGCGTCCTGGGATTGAGACGAGTCGAACCCAATTAAATTTGAAGGGAATTCAATGTGTTTTGCCCTAAAACAAAAAGGGGGATAACATTGGATTTTCGAGCTTGAGTCAAGGAATTTGAGACATGGAATGGTGAAAATTGGACTTGGAAATATGCTCATTAGGACCCCCACGATGCTCCCTGATTCGTCAATTGAAGGAAAACAAGGATAATTGATGGAGATTGGACGATGAATAGAGTTCGACTGTTCTTCGAGAATTCGAGATCGAATGGGAGGATTGAGATAAGTTCGAATGTAATTGAGTTCACAGATTCTTAATTAAACCTATTTCGATTCTAATGGACGTTTGAATTGTTGAAAACGTTGTAGAATTGATGGACATTGAACCGGGTCTGTTCGCGGGTCGCGAGGATCCGTTTGTAGGGAATCGGGTGAAGATGATGACACTGTAGCAGGCGCGTGAGTTTCACGCGCATCCACTCATGGAGGCGCGTGAGGGCGTGTGGGCCCGATTTTCGAGGTGAGTTCAACATGATTTTTGTTCTATGCAATGTAACAAATATTTTGGCGTTGGTTTCGAGTTAATCGGACACTGTTTCGATATTGTTTCGAGGGTCCGAAGGTTTATGTTACGTGTTTAATTAATATTTAATTCCCAGAAAATTATGGGGAATTAATATGATGTTAATTGAGTCATTAGTGACCCTGAGTAATGATTTGGACATGATTCGAGATTCCTGAAAAATGTCTGAAGTTACGGAAACGCGTGTAGCTCGGAAAATGAGCGGTTTGGACGGTGTGTGAGTGGACGTTTGTTTTATAAACTGGCATGCATGCATAGTTAAATGTTTTACATGATTTATGGCATGACTTGGATTTCAATGATTTGATATGATTATTTACGGTATTTAATGAATATTTTAATCAGTGCTTTGTACACGTTTTTTGAGAAACTGTGAAATTACTGTTTTGGGCGAAAGCCCGGGATTTGAGATTGATTTTGAGTCGGGAAATTGATTTGGTGGATTTATAATGTTTTTTGAGGTATTTTATAGATTTATGTGAAAATGGCAACTTCAGTTGCGGTTGCACGGATTTTCGTGAAATTGATGATTTTGGGCTAGGTCCGGGATGTTAAAAAGATATTTTGAATTGTATTATGAGTTAAAGATGATATTATGGAATTGAATGGTTTTTGGATATGATTTTAGGGATTTACGTGCATTGGATTATTTAATGATTTTACGGATTTATGAGAAATGAGAAATGAGATTTGAGCATGAGACTCGGTGATAAATGGTTTTGGCATGGTTTTAATGATGATTTTGAAATAAAGATTTTGATTGTGTATGATGTTTGATGCCCCCAGATGTGTAATTCCTGGGTAGACTTCGGATGTGTAATTTCCGAAGTGACTCCATATGTGTAATTCCTGGAGGGACTCCAGATGTGTAATTCCTGGAGGGACTCCGGATGTGTAATTCCGGGATGGATCGGATGTGTAATTCCCGGTGAGACTGGATGTGTAATGTAACAACCCGTCCCGAGAGCCGGGATTAGTAGAGTGAATAAGGTGTGATTATTGAGGTTAAGCAGTGGGTAGGTGGTCCCGCTGGGTCCATGAGCGTAGACTGACGATTTTGCCCCTAGTTCGGGCAAATAGTTGACTTTTAGTTGGGAGGTCGATTGAGTGGTGACCGGTGACTAGGACGTAGTTTAGGACGTCACGAATCCATAGGCAGGTGACACGTTCGATTCCGACATCCGAGGAGGAAGTTGTGATGTTCGGAAGGTCGAGGGCATAACCGTAATTTGGGTAAATTAGGGGGAAAAGTTGACTTTTTGAATAATCGAGTTTTGGTAGGTTGACCTAGGATGGTTAGATAGATTTCGTCGTCCTGAGTTCGATGACAGGCGGCACGTACTCATCGGACTTACGAGGTGAGAGTTACGGGTCTAGGAAGTTTCGGTAAAACCGTAAAAATGTGTAAAACAGAAGGGTATTTTGGTCTTTTTGGCTTTTGGGGATTTGTGCAGAGAGAAGCAAGATGGACGGCTGGGGTTTAAGCAGGTGGAATAAGGATGGACTGGATTGTGACACATGGCATTTGTGTAGTGGGTTCTGGGGGGTTCTTCTATGTGTGTGCGGTCCTAAATACTTGGGTGAACCCGTGTGTGCGTGTGTGGTTCTTCGACAAGCACAGAGAAACAGAGTGAGTTTGTGAGGGAGAATTGAGGAAGGATCTTGGCTGGTGTTGAGTGCGGGTGAGTGAGAGAGAGACAGGGAGGTCAGTGTGAGCTGGTGGTGGTGAATTGGAGCTGTGATCGTGCACGGCGACACGGCGGTGGTGCGGAGAAGTTTTGGGGAAACAGGGAGCCTGTGAGTTCGAGGTGGTGGCTACCCCGTGAGGTGAGGCAAACCAAGGCGAGGGAAGCCGTAGGAGACTGCAGGGAGGCCAACGACCACCGTGGTACGTGGCGGTGCGCACGGCGGAGCCGCAATCGAAGGGTAAGTCTTCCTGCTCTGTTTTTCCCGTGATTTTCATTTGGAACGTCGTGGGTCTGGGCTGAGAGTCGAGAGGATTGGAGGTCGGGATAGTGTTCAGGGAGGTCCTAGGTGTCGACTAGGATGGTCGCCGTGACGGGGGTGTCCACGGCGGAGCTCGGGCGATGATGAGCACTCTGATGCTCTGTTTGGCCGTGAAATTCAAACGGTGAGGCGACGAGTTTGGGGGTGAGTCGAGGGTAACGGAGGTTTGGTCTAGGTTCAGTGAGGTCTTAGGGACCGTCTGGTGTCACCACCGTGACGGGAGGTGACCGGAGTAGAGGAGTCGTGAAACAGGGGGACATTGGCCGTCTGGTTTTGAGTTTAGTCGACGGGCTAGGGACAGTGTCGAGGTGAACGGAGTTGGGGAATCGATAGGGTTGGTCTGGACGAAGCTGCAGGTGAACTAAGGGGCTGAAATGGTGGCCAGACGGTGGAGAATGCTTCTCGCCGGTTCAAGCTACGGCGGCCGGTTCAGTACAGTGCAGGAGGTTGAAGGTGGCACTGTAGCTGGCGCGTGAGTGCCACGCGCAGCCACTTTGGGCGGCGCGTGGGGGCGCGTGCGGCGGCGGATGGAAAAGTGATCAACATGGATTTTGGTCTAGGAGCTATCGTGAGTTCAATAGAGTTGGTTTCGGGTCAATCGGAAGTCGTTTGAGTTTAGTTCCGCGAGGGTGCATGTTTAGGGTCCCGGGTTTTAAGTCTTTGGTTCGGGGAATTTTAAGGAAATTAGGTAGTTGTGTCGTAGACGTATTAGTGACATAATTTGACGGTGTTTGACAGGATCGGGATTTCCCGAGGAAGCCGAGGAACGGGCTAGACGGTCGGGACGCGAGTAGGGCTCAGTACTGTGAGTGGACCCTTTCTTTAAACTCGAACATGCATAACTGTTTTCTATAATTGTTTTATGGTTTTAATTATGATTTTATGTTTATCGGATATACCTGGTCGATTTTACATGTGCACGGTTTTCGAGGAAGTCCGGTTTTTAGCACGTTTTACGAGGAAGTGGTTGACTTCTGAAATTGATGCTCTAGTTTCGGGATTTCAATTGATAAGTGATTTCTAACGATTATAAATGGATTTTGGACTATGATTTTGATAATCAAGGTTTTCGATTTTAGAATCGGATTTCGGAAAACGAGATTTGGTTTTAAAGTTGAAAAGTAGCTTCCGGATTTGGGTTCGAAATGACGGTTCTGGCTGCCGGAAGGGCATCGGACCAGTGATTTCGAATTCGGGTTTGGATGTGGATTGGTAAATGGTTTTCAAATGGTTTTGTGATTGGATTTGCTGGATCTGGATATTGGGTTTAAAGACCCGGATATATGTGACGGGGGACCGGTCGGATTGGGTTTAAAGACCCGGATTGAGTTTAAAGACTCGGGAGTTTAAAGACTCGGATATATTGATTTCCCCCGTAGGCCTTGAGTTTAAAGACTCGGGAGTTTAAAGACTCGGATATGATTAAGGCCTGGATTGAGTTTAAAGACTCGGGAGTTTAAAGACTCGGATAGGTCCAGCAGGTTCGATCGGGAAATGAGGATTTGATACGGTTTCTGATACGCATGTTATGGTTTTTATGATATTTTATAGTGTTTCTGTTTCTTATGATGTTTTATAATGATTATTGTATAACTGTGTTCATAACTATTGGTTATGCATGTGGTTTCAAAACGGAGGGTTAAACTCGGTTTTCATATAAAGTGGTTTTGAACTTTTTGTACTTTCTGGTCCACTCACACTTTTGTTTTAAATTGCCCTCCAGGTTGTGGAGCTAGCGCGGGGTCTTAACGTCGAGGCAGTGTCTGAGGCATCGAAGTGACGAGCGGGATTTTCGATTGCTTAAGTTTTCCTCCGCGTGTGTGTATCTATTGTCGGATTTTGTTTCTTTATATTTTTGTACTAGGCTCTGTAAACGATACCTTCGGGATCTTTTGTTTAATTACTCCTGCGTCTGACTGGGTTTGAGTGAGTTTTACTTGAGTTTTGTGTCGGGGAGTCAGACGGGAGCGGGATTTACCTCGGGTTTCGGGGTGAAACCGGGGTGGGTCCTGACATGTAATTCCCAATAGGGTTGGATGTGTAATTCCCACCAGGATGACGAATCTGGATGTGTAATTTTCAAAGGATCCTCGGATGTGTAATTCCCGAGTTACATGCTTTATTGTATGATAAAATGGTTTTGATAAAATGATTTGATGTTTTCATGTGGTTTGGCTTGAGAGCCGGGATTTGATGTTTTCATGAGATTTGGCTAGAAAGCTGGTGATGTTTTTCATATGTTGATTCTATGCATGCATGATTTGATAAACTGGAGGGTAAATGTTGTATTTTGATAAATGTGTTTTAAATGATATTATTTTTGTCCACTCACACTTTTCCTGGTTTTGGTGACCCTTCAGGCCGTGGCACGACGTTCGGGGCTGATCGAAAGGCGGAGGCATAAGCATAAATCAGTGCAGTTATCCCTTGTCTGATAGGTGCTGAAAAGTAGTTTCGGGATTTCAGTTGACTTGTCAGACGGGAGCAGGACCGGGCATGGTTATCAAAGTTCAGTTGGGACGGGTCTTGTCAATGGTGAGTTTTGGGTGTTAAGTGAGACAATTGGACATTTTTGGTGCAAAGTGATACTACAAATGCAATTTTGGGTACATTTCGACTAAAAACCTTACTTTAATGGTCTTGTATTTGTCGAAGTCGTCTAATATAAATGAATTTAATCGGTACACATAAAGCTAAAGACAAGAACATTAAAATAATTGATTCATCCACTATTGCCAAGGGATAATCATCAACATTTTCAAAAAACATTTACTTATCTAATAATTTAAAGCCGTTCGATAACAAAATGTAAAACTCACAAAAATGTAAACAATTTAGAGGACCTAAATAGAAGAATTGCTCGAATCTTTTCGAAATAATATTCGAAGAGAGAGAAAGCCTCGTAATAAAGAGGGCCCAATCCAATCGCATGATAATTGTCTCATCACCATTGATTTTTGGTTCGACCCATTGACCCAATTCAGGTTTCGCCGATCTCAGTCCCACACCCTTGAACTGAACAAAAATACCCAATTTGTAGGCCGGACAAAAGAGTAAAGCGCAATGGTGGGGCGAATAACTTTGAACCAAAGAAGGCCCAACTCAATTCTAAAAACTAGAATCTTCCTCCGTCTCTTCTCACTCAGCCGCCAAAACCCGTGTGACACTCGGACACAGCAGTGAGCAGCCAGTGAAGCCTCGTCGTACGGCGCCGACTGTGGAAATGTCGAGAATCGAAACTTACGAGGACTTCGTGAAAGTTCACGGTCTTCTCCTGGCGGCTTCGGGATTACCGCAGTCACTGCACCGCCAGCTCTGCCAGAAGCTGCTATCGGAGAGCTTCGATGGTGGTTCCCATTTCCAAATTGAGCCCACAGAGGACGGCGGCCAGCGGCGCCTCGTTTTGACCTCCGAATCCATGCCCACACACTCCGACGTCTTCCTTGTTGACCACGCTTGGACTTTCCGGCTGTCGGACGCTTACAAGCAGGTTCTGTGCCTATCGTTGTTTTTTAGGACTGCTGATTGCCGAGACAAATTTACAAAATAACAACGCTTTGATTTTTCTGTTGTTTGTTTGATTGTGTAGCTAAAGGAAGTTCCTGGGTTGGCAGAGAGAATGGCGGCCATAATGTGTGTGGATACTGATTTGAATTCAGATGCGGACGAGAATGCTGGTTTGAGTGAGAGCAATGGAAAACGGGAAGTTTTGGAGGTACTGGAAAATGAGATTGCTGAAGCCAAACAGAATGTGAGGTGGCTGGAGCTTGACGACCTTGACATCAATGATCAAACTCTTACGTCTTTATACTTGTCTACTAAGTGCCCGGTATGTCATTTCTGAAGCGCTATAAACCCAATTAGTATAATTGTATTCCATAACATATAATTTCTTTAATAAAGCTCTGTCCTTTATTTGTTCAGGGTTTGCTTGCATTATCATTGTGTGGTAATAAGTTTGAGAACGTGGAAGTAGTTGTTCAGGAAGTTACCAAATTCAAAAATCTAAGAGCTCTATGGCTGAACAATAACCCAGTTGTACAAAATCGGTGCGCAGGCTTATAAACATATTGAAAGTTTCTGATTTCTTGCTTTAATTCTTTGCTGTTAATTTTTATTTTTCATTTCCCTTATTCAGTGGGGATGAATTGGCGGATAAAGTTCTTAGTGAATTGCCCAATCTTGAAATCTATAACTCAAAGTTTACCTACAATTTTGGTGAGTGGGCGCTGGGATTTTGTGGAGGAGTATATGACAAGGAAAATCCAGGCAGCATTGATCAGCTCGGCAACACATTGCACCAAGTCACTCATCTGGATCTTTCAGATAGATGTATTCACAGTTTATTCAATAAGGTTCGAGCTTTTTCTATACATATCTCCCATTTTATTTCAACTCCCATTTTACTTTTTGTTCTGACAGTCTGATATTTAATTAGTTGGAAAAATGGTAAAGGTCAATGCTTGGTTTTCTGATTGAAAGAACATGCTTAGATGATTGGTCAATCCGACGACATTCACTGAAATGTTACTTGTTTACTTTTTCTTAGGCATTTACACCTGTTCAACTTCCATGTCTTTCATACTTAAATCTTCGGGGAAATCCTTTAGATGAGAACTCAGTTGGTGACTTGTTACAATTACTCAAAAACTTTCCTTCCTTGCAGTCTCTGGAGGTAATATTTCTTATGAATAGTTTTCTCTAGCATAATCATTCCTTTGTTGAACAAACTATTTTGACAATTAAATTTAGGATAATTAGAATGTGTACTTGTTTAATAGGTGGATATTCCTGGCCCTCTTGGAGAAAGTGCTGTGCAAATTCTTGAATCACTCCCTAATCTTTTGGTATTGAATGGTGTCAATGCATCAAAAGTATTTGAAACTGAAAAAGATGTTATTGACTCAGCCCTTCAGCCACGTCTGCCTGAGTGGACTGCAGATGTGCCTCTTGCTGATCGCGTGATAAATGCAATGTGGCTATATTTAATGACATACCGACTTGCAGATGAGGAGAAGATAGATGAGACATCTGTATGGTATGTTTCTCACCCCAAAGAAACTGAGTTCTGCATGATACCTACACTTTTGAAATATCCATGAATATAAGTTGTGGATTATTAAAGTATATTTCAGTAGAAGACTTATAGTGGACCAATGCAATTGTTCTACTTGGGTTCTACTTGATTGGCAATTAGTTATATCTCTCTAAAAATTGAGATCACTATGTTGCAAAGAATATATTGTACATACTTGAGCAAAAAATTGTTACTTAGAACTGACGATGCTTTTCTTTGGACTTCGTTTTAGGTATGTGATGGATGAGCTGGGTTCAGCTCTGCGGCATAGTGATGACCCAAATTTCAGAGTGGCTCCTTTCCTTTTCATGCCAGAGGGGACACTGGCATCTGCTGCGAGGTTTTCATTTTATGCTTTTCCATTTTCTTTCTACTTTTCTTACTAATGTTGCCTCATTGGCTGTTGATAAACTTGGTGTTGACTTTGTAATTGTACTGTAGAAATTTCATTCTTGTTGATTATGTGGTTAAATTGGAAATTTATAGATAGATGCATTAACTCGGATTCTTTGAAGTAATCCTTTTTCCCATTACAACGGCCTGTGGGGATATTATATGCACAAGTTGTTTGTTCTGACATTTTTTCCTATGTTGTAATTTGTACGAGAAACTACGACATAAATCATTGCATATATTATTTTCAGCTTCACTATATTATGGCCAATCCAGAATGTACAGAAGGGTTATGAGTGCACTCGAGATTATCTTTTTGGTATTGGAGAGGACAAGCAACGCTCTGCCAGACTTACAGCTTGGTTCCATACACCAGAGAATTATTTTATTCGAGTATGGTTATCTATTGAAACATTAGGGTTGATTTCAGCTATCATCTATTTTCAAACTGTTTCTTGTTAAAAATTTGGATACTAACTCACATTAATAACTGCAGGCGTATCAAAAGCACCTGCTGAGCTTGAAATCCAAAAGTTTAACCTCTTTTTCATTGGAGTCATGTGAAACAAGAAGCCTGCTTTGTAGTGAAACATCGCCTTTACGTGTTTACACAGATATACCTCAAGTAGAAGAACTTTTGACACGGCCCGAGTTTGTAATCAGTAAGTACCGTGGTCCAGTTTTGCATGAATTTCTAGGCTGAAGTTCTTATGTGTTTGTTCATGAAATCTGTTTTAGAATATATTGATTGCATGTATATGATGTTGCCCTGTTCTGATAGATTTCTCTCTCTCTCTCTCTCTCTCTCTCTCTCTGTTTTGGGTGGTGCTTACAGCCAATGATATGAAGGATGCAGAAATCATATGGACGTGTACTCAGGTGGATGAGGAAATGAAGAAGGCCACAGGAATAACGGACAATCAGTTCATAAACCAATTTCCTTTTGAGGCTTGTATTGTCATGAAACATCATTTGGCAGAGACTATTCAGAAGGTCAATAAAGCAGATTTACATAAATTTTCTTATTGTCATGAATGGAGTCGAATGGGATGTTCTTTACCCAAAGTTCATTTTCTTATTTTCTTATTTGTTACTTAGCACGGAATGGGAATGCTTGTGTTAATACTCTTTTTAAATGATCCGCCTTTTTTTAAGTTCATTTTCTTATTTATTACTTAGCACGGAATGGGAATGAGACTCCCTCGAATGGAGTCGAATGGGATGTGCTTTACCCAAAGTCAATTAACATAAATTTTCATCTCCATTTGGTTATTCACCTTGATCTCCTTCCTCTGTTAACAGGCACACGGGTCTCCCGAATGGCTGCAGCCTACATATAATCTTGAAACACATCTATCTCAGCTTATCGGTGACTATTGTGTACGTAAAAGAGATGGGCGTAACAATCTATGGATCTTAAAACCTTGGAACATGGCCCGAACTATAGATACAACTGTCACTGGTAACATATCTTCTATCATCCGACTCATGGAGACTGGCCCGAAGATATGCCAGAAGTATATTGAGCACCCTGCATTGTTCCAAGGGAGAAAATTTGATATCCGCTACCTAGTTTTGGTTCGGAGCATGAACCCTTTGGAAATATTTCTTTTAGACACTTTCTGGGTATGGTTTTGAGTTGACTCTTTCTGATTGCCAATTATATAAATATCTCTTCAGGTCTTTGTTGTTCGTAAAACTGTGAGATTTCTCTTTTCATCTATCTATTTTCATCTCCATTTCAGGTTAGATTGGCGAAGAACCAATACACTTTAGACAAGCGCAGTTTGTTCGACTACGAGACTCACTTTACTGTCATGGTATGTCCTGCAAACCATGCCATAGTATGAGGATTATACTATAGGGTTTTAAATCTTGAACACGACTCGTATATGTTTTTGCACTTAATAATCTCTTTACTATGGCATCCAGAACTATCGAGGGACAATGAATCACAAGAACACGTTGGAATTTGTTAAGGAATTTGAACAAGAGCACCAAGGTAAGCACCTATCCAGTCTATTCATTTTGTTTGCAAGAGAAAGGGTTTTCAGTCATTTAGGTCGCTCAGGGTATTAAAATAATTCTTACGTTGGTTTCTCGTGTTTGATGTAGTTAAATGGTTGGATATTCATTCGAGAGTGAGAAAAATGATCCGATCCATTTTTGAGGCAGCTGCACAAGTACATCCAGAGATGCAGAGTCCAACATCGAGGGCCATGTATGGGGTGGATGTCATGCTTGATAGTTCATTCCAGCCAAAGTTACTGGAGGTTAGGATTTGAAGCAACTTCATCTGTTTCTAATTCCTCACTTTTAGCATCGCCGAGTTCTTTTACAGTGACATCGTGAATGCTAAAATAATGTAATCTCCGTTTTATAGGTAACCTACTGTCCTGACTGCGCAAGAGCATGCAAATACGACATGGAGTCTATGTTCGGAGGAGGGGAAGTTGTTAGAGCTCGTGAATTTTACAATTACGTCTTTGGTTGTCTATTTTTGAACGAAACCACTCATGTTAGCCCATTATAATTTGAGCTGTTGAGAACTAAATACCAGGGTAGCGATGTTGTACCGAAAGAAATTGATAGACTATGTTGGTGATTCTTGTAACCAACGTGGGTGAAGAAAATTTTGAACACTTATATAGACTTCTTCTCAAATGTTATGTACAGGTGTAATGCTTTCTCCATTTTCCTTCCTACATTATCATTTCCAAACTAAGCCAATGAAAAAAACAGAGTTACAGATATGGACATGGGCAGGGACCATGATGAAGCTCCAAAGTTCTCTACTTGCTTGGTTCAGTTGGCGATTGTGACTGATTTCTGAGGCTTGGAATCTTTTTTTGTAATTCAAGATTGGAGATCCGCTCGGCCTCCAATGCTCGTTCAAGCTATCAGAAATTACGAAATTAATGTTAGCTGATACTTCAATGCGAAGAGAAAGGAAGCCAATTACATGGAAAGTTGATACTCAGATGGTCATCACGAGCAACAAAAGCAGAGATGGTAATAATACCTTTGCGGCTCGGGTACTCCATTCTCCTAAAATGGCTCTCAATCTTTCGTTCTCCTCTACGTACTGTCACAACTATCGCAGGTTAAAACAATAAAACTCGAAAAGAACAGAGAGAAACTGTAAAATACAAGAATCTAAGCACATAGGTAGTATTGTCAGGCCAAATATAAAAAAAGTGTATGTGAAGTTAGAGGAGTAGGAGACCTGATTGTTGGTGGTCCGGACTTGCTGGATTTCAGAATCCCTCTCAGCTATTAAAGACCGCGCAAGCCGTAATTCAGACTGTAATTGATTCAGCTGCAATGCGGATACATCACTGAGTCATTTTTTAGTGTTGATATATGTAACGTAGAAGAGAAGCACAAATGAAGCATTGAAATAAATCGTCCAGAAGATATCAGCTACAGAATGAGGCAAAGTATCAAGAGCAAACTTGGTAGTACCTCAGCGGAAAGCGTCCGTAATTCCTGATCACGAGCTGCCAACAGATGGGCAAGGTCAACCTGCAAAAACAGAAACTGGTTAGCGTTGTTGTGAACACCATCACATAGCAAAGGATATGACACAACTTAAATTAGAATGGCAGGAGTGCAAGCATGCATGCAGTCTTGCAATATGTATGCCAATGTTAGAAATGACTTCAAGAGCAATTACCTGAGGCGTGCTCCCATCATTAGATCGCTCATATTTACTTAAGCACTCTTGCAATCGAAGGATCTGTATAATATACACATGTTTAGAATGTATAATATAGTAATTGCCTGATCTGACCAAAGAAAACATAATATGCAACATGGATGCCACATTCAGTGATCAAATCATTAATTGAAATCCTGAAGGAATTGCATGTAATAGTATTAAGTACAATAATACAACCATCAATCTCAAGATCTACACCAATAGGTACCTCTTCACTTAAAAAATGAAGGTTTTCACGTTGGTATTGCAACAAAGCCATTTGCTGATCTGAGAGTCGACCAGCGTCATGATACCTAGCACGACGCATAATACATCAGTATTAAATTTTAATTGAATATTAATGCACGCTTTGCATGTGCATGAGCAAAAAGCAAGTTTTTCCATTAGGACACATAAAATATAGCAGTTTCTAGTAACATCAACTAAGAGAAATATCTTCTGTTATGAACTGTTAGAAAATCTAGTGATGGGTTTCTGTTCCATGCCTAGAAGGATGCAAGCAGGATTTCGGGGTATCATCAAAAAAAGAAAAAAAATGTATGATTACCTCAAACCTTCCAAAGAACTTGAAGGTTGAAGAGGAGAATATAAGGACTTTAAGACATCAGGCTGGGAATTTAATGAGTTGTACTGGTGAACATAACCTGCAAACACCAAAATTAGTGATAAAAAATATTTGGTCACAATCAATTTAAAATCTTATGTTCTATATGCATGTGTATCTGTTAGAGTTCTACTTTGATGTTTGAATAAGACTTTAATAATTCATTATTAAGCACTGTTTGAGTACTAAGATAATTTTCAAACAAGGGCGATACAAAGGCCTTTGAGATCCCTAAAAAGGACTATGCGAAAAACCAATTCCTTATAAGACAGGATCCCATTTTTAGCCTCTACTGTCCAGCATGACAACCAAGAAAGTTTCCCAATTAAGCTAGCAAGTAACCTGATAAATACTTAAAAATAGTAAGTAAAATGCACTTCCCAAATGAATACTAACTCACCAATATAAACACTCATAAAAGATCCGGCACATATTGCTTCAATAACCATAATAATCCTGCAGATTTCAGGGGTTAAACATTCAGTCATGGAGCAATTCAAAAACTAGCTTTCATATTAAAGTCATCCAACCAAATTCTAACGAAACTATTCAGGAGAAAACAGTAATAGATTCTAACGAAGAAATGATTATACTGCCAAATCCATCATAGGTTGGTATGATACCTCAATATTGATGAAAGAGTTAGGAAATTGATGTTGGGTCTCCAGACCATGACAAGTAACATTGCAGCAGTTCCTAAAACTTAAGCAAGATATCAGAAACCTTACTATAACAACAGTGATGACAAAAGCAGAAAAATTGATAGAAATTTGTACATAAAACAATACACGAAACTTTCTGTAGTCTCTACAAAATAAAAATTGGAAATCACTGCACATTTCAAATGACTAAGGGGAAAAAATTGGACCAACGGAACCAACTTGAACACAAACCCACATACCATATGAAGTAGCTGCAAAAGGTAGGCGAACAATATGCTTCAACTTCTGGCTGAAACTATAATAGCCCTACAAAACACAGTGCACCACCTGGTTAAATGACCATGTAAGTTGTAACTAATGAAACAGAATCTCGACAGGGGAAATGCTAGGGGTTAATTATATTGAAGCAAGAGTGGACATTAATAGTCCGATCCATTTAATAAGTTTATTACAGAGTCACTCCCAAATTCCCAACTAAATTGCAATTCTCGAAGCTTGGAACGGATTAATTCCCAATGCACGAACTTGTCGCGTTGATGGCACTTTTGCTCAAACATAATCAAAACTTTCAGCTCAAAGGGTACTAGCAAGTAGTTGCATTGTGCATAATGTGGGTGCCATTCTAGAAATTAGAAATCTAATTAAACAAACCTGTAAGCGTATTTTCTGAACCTGGTACACTAGATACTGCTGAAATATACCTGAAAAAAGTTAAATACAAGTTCTAGTGCATCAAAGATCACATTTTGATGAGAAAACATGAAAAATTTCAATAATTGAAGCATGCCCAGATAAAATGTTTACAAACACCTGTGACTATCAGAAGAAGGACGTTGCAACTGCAAAGAAATTGAGGGATTAAATCGCTTATGCCTTGAAAAATCCATGGAGCTGCGACGGCCAAAGAAGTATAGCCTGCGAGTATAACCAAGTAAAAAACACTCCCGAAAAGGCTTCTCGACTTTCGGTGGCCAAACAAAGGAGCCTCATGCATTATATCCAGAAACCTAAACAAGACCATGGAAGCAAAATTAGAAATTTGGGATCAGGGAGCAGAAAGTGAGCACATTTACAGCATTGCTTTGGCCGTCAAAACGAAGATTGAAAAACACTTACAGTGCGTTGTCCTCTATAGATGTTGAGGGCAGTGAGGCGTGCCTCTCCCTCTCTGTTGCCATTTCTAACACCAATTTCTCGAAATTACGCTATCTCTTTCTAAGTTTAAACCATAAGAAAGAAGTTCAGTCTCTAAAAACTGAGAGTCCTTCAGAGCTTTGCTATTATTCTCAATACCTTAAGTAATTAATTAAGCCTGATTCGGATCGGTGGCCCCTTAAGCTAATCCCAAATTCCGTTGGATTCCTTTACGGGTGCAATTCGGGCGGGTTGAACAGATGTGACGGGTTATAAATTACTTGAGCAGAATTCAAATCGAACCGAACTGACCGAAACAATATCTTAAAGATCCAAAAACCTACAGTAGGTTGGATTGAGATCAATTCCATATTCTACAACCTGTGGGTCGGATTTGGTTCCTCATCATCAAGTCGAATCCCGAACCTGACCCAACACTTCTTATTAGTTACTTTAGGTTGATAGATCAAAGGTAATTTAGCCAATTTATTTTCTAAATATGTAACCCTGTGAATCTAAAGTTTTTTTTTTATCTGATAATTAAGTATATCCATTAAATTAAACAACAAATATATAGTATTGAAAGTCTCGTAATAGGAATATCTTATGGCGGCATTAAATAAAATGCGATGATAAAATCAAAAAAGTTCATAAGCAAACAATAAATCCAAATAAAAAAAAATTAAAAACTTAATAAAAACTCTAAATATGAAAATTGGAGAACCTCTATATCTCCAATAGCAACCCACCAAGCTGTCATAACTATTACAACACTGCAAAACTTACTACTACTAACAATAATGAAGGTAAACCCAAAAAACCATTCGAAAAATAGGAGTAAGTAAGTCACTCAAGTGTAAAACACTCACATGATTCATTCAATGGGTGCATCATGCACTTTAAAAGTGACACACAATCACAAACTATTGAGAATGATCAGAGGCAGGAGCAGCGAGGTCAAGGGGTGGAAGTTAATGACAGAGATATCACAATAAATGATGACATAGAGCATCTAGTGAGAGGAAAGGAGATGATTGGGGGCTGGTGGATGTAGATTGAGATGAAGTGCTAGCCTAGATCCAGCTTAGCCTCACGGATCACCATAAAAGGTGAAGCAAAATCCTCCAAAAAAGGAGGGTCCGAAAGATAGCCACCTTTGGCGGAGCCATGAGCCAATAGTATAGCTGAGATGGAAAATCACAGACAACAAAGTCGATGGGGCAAATAGAAGGAGGAGAAGAGGGAGGATGAGAAGAGAATAGGTTAAGGATAGGGAAAGAATAAGGAAATATAGGGCTGCCATCGATTCCCATAAGGGGGTCGGCGACCAGGGTTTTCTCGAAATTAGTATCTTCAGCATAACAAATTAGGATTATGTTTCCTGTCAATCTTACTTTTGAACATTTATTTCAACTAAATTTTCACTGCATTTTTATCAAGCTTTTTCGTCCAAGTACTCTTGAAACCGTGTGATAAGTCTCCTTTAATCCCAGGAACTTTGACTCGCTCCACTTTGACCTATAAAATCACTTTCCATATACAAAATTGCCTCACTTTGCTCCAAATTTATTAGCTTTAAAGTGTGTTTGGTTAAATTGGAGCCAAATTGAAACAAATCACGGTTCTTGAGGATACGTGAGCTCTACCTACCCCTTGAAAAAGCTCAAAAATCCCAATTTTACTCATTGTTTTTAAGCCACCTCACACTTCTATCTCCAAAAACAAACAAAATCCCAATAGTCCAAAGTCCAAACTCACTCTTGATCAACCAAGTTATCCATATACGTCCATTTTCCATTCAGTAGTCATCCTCAGTTTCTCCTATTGTCATTACCTCTTTTTACCGCATAATTAAGCTCATATATCGCAATTAATAAAAAAATATTCAGTGATAGAATTAATTTATCCAAATTCAAAATATTGAATAAATTCAATCCTTGAAATTAACATCTTCAAGGTCCTAACATTCCGGCTCAAATACCTCACATTTTCCCCCACTTCCTTCTCAGAAAAATGGTATTCTCATTCGAGTCCAAACCCCACCACTTCTTCAAAATGAAATCTGTCATATCTGGCTTCTCAAACTCGTCATTGAAATCCTCCTCGGTAATAGTGTACTTCGCCATGCTTGCCACCGTTATCGATATCACGAGTCTCATCTCCTTGTGATTGATTTTGATAGTCCAATCTTGAGGTTTGTGTCTAAGAATGACTCCTCTATGAGGACGAAGTAGAGTTCAGGTTGACTCTTGGCCACCCAATCTGTTTTCTTCTACGGGTAGGATTTTCGGCCTCCTCATCAAACCTTGGCACATGTGAGCATTAAGGTTGTACTACAACACTTATTTTGGAGGTCGCAAATGATAGCGCAGTGGACAGTGACACGTGTTGTCTTGGGAAGTATATAATTGAGGTCAAGGATGTAACGACTTGTCCCGAATTCCGGGATTATATTAGTGACTAATCGAGGATTAGTGAGGTAAATCGGTGATTAGTTGAGCGAAATCATATGCACGATGCAAAATGACCGTTTTACCCCTAGTCGCGGGTAAAATGTTGAATTTTTTATTGGGAGATCCGATGGCCAAGGGTCTAGGACCGTTGCGGAGATCAGGTCGATACGAGTTTGTAGATAGGTGACATGCCGAAATCGGACTTCGAACGGGAAAGTTATGGTTCACGGAAATCTCGGGTCACTATTGCACGTTTTACAAAACGAGGAGCTTTTGTCTTATGTGGTCCCAGATCTTTTGAAGTGGCCCAATGGATGAGTGACAAGTGTCGCCCATCCATTGCCCCTTCCTTTTCCTTCATGCATCTGCTTCTCCTTTCCCTGTTCCATTTCCCACCAAACTTGAACCCTCGAAAGCACGACTCCAAATCCTTTCCCCCACTTGGTTCGATCTGAGAGTGAAACAGAGAGTGACTGAGGGCCGTGAGGGTGTGATGCTGGCTGGGTGAAGGCAGGACCGCCGCGGACGGCGGCGTTGGCCCAGGGAAAAGGTAAAAACCATGACCCTTTATATTTTGAAATTTCAATTTTGGGTTTTGGACGTTAGGGAGCTTAGATGTTAGTTAGGATGGGTTTAGGGGATTGGTAGGAGGTCTAGGAGGTGGTTTTGGAGGTTGAGGACGGTTGAGAAAGCCGAGAACGGCGGCTGGAGAGATTTCGGTGGCTACCCACCGAATTCCATTTTCAGTCAAGTTAGGCCAAACCAATCCTCCCAATCTGTTTCTAGGGATCCTAGGAACCTATTATAACCCTTAGGTTGAAGGTTGGACCCTTAGAAGTGCCCTGAACCAAGGTTGGAAGTTTTGGTTCAAAATGGGTTTTAGAACGAATGAGTTTTAGGCTTTGTTTCTTGGATTTAAGGACATAGGAAGGTAGGAAATGTTATTAGGATTGTATGTCAGGACCCGTCCCAAATCCCCCGGGATTAACGTGGGACGCACCTAATCCCGTCTGACACGAAGAGTCAGACCAGGGAAAATTCCGTCTCTAGCCCTCACCGGGGCTTCCAAAGCACGCCAGGATCGTAGGAAGAGGAGTGTGATGTCTTGTCTCTGCTACAGCCCGCATCCGCGATCAACCTGAAAGGCATTAAAACATCAAAAGTCGTGAGTGGACAAAAATAATATTTTAATAAAACCTTTTGATATAAAGACATTTATGCCCTTCACTAAAAGCATATGCATGCATTCAAAAACCGTTTATCAAAACATTCATAAAACTATTTGTCAACCATATTCAAAACCTTTCCAAGGTTCATGTCCGGTTCGCATAAACCGTCATGACCCATAAAAACCTTTCAAGGGTTCATGTCGGTCCCCATAAATCGTCATGAATCATAAATCCATTTGGGTCCCCGACCCGAAATCACAAAAGAACAGTAAAGCAAAACATGGGAACTCAGCCCAAATCAAACACCAGTGGGACTCACCCTAAAACCATTCTCAGTGAAATACCAAAACACAGAATACGAGGTCTCTGACCCAAACCACTTTCCAAAACATAAAACACGGAACACGGGGTCTTCGCCCCCAAATCACTTTCCATAAAACCTCATACGTATCAACATACGTATAACCCATCCTCGGAACTTCAGAGAAGATGCCAACTCGGGGCACACAACCCCTAGGGAACACATCCCCGATAAATGTCACGATATCATCTATATACTAGTGTGCACACTACTTAGGGTCTCACTCCGAGTCTTCTCCCAGGAATTCTCCATCTGGGAGGCTCAATCTCTGGATCTAGTCCGAGCTTTAACTCCGGATCCAGTCCACACATCTCTTCGGAATCTGGTCCGGGACCACATCTGACAGGACCCACCCCGATTATCGCCTCGATAATCGGGAAGCATCCTGCTCCCGTCTAACAATCGAATCCAAAAGACCGGAAAACTAATTAATATTACAACACACCCATTGTCAGACCAGGGAGATTAAACAAATACATCCGACTGGACGTCAAGTCCACAGTTTCACAGAGCAATAATATTACAAAACAGAAACAGGTTAAGGAACAAATCCTACTCTGTGAACTAACTACTCCGCAACGGAAAACTTTATGCCTCCGCCTCAGCCTCGGCGCTTGCCCCCGCACTTGTACCACGACCTGGAGGGAATTTAAAACAACAAAGTGTGAGTGGACCGAAACATAAGTTTTATAGAAAGCATTTTTTCCGAAATCGGGTTCGCCCTCCAGTTTTGTAACACGCATGCATAACCAATATTCAAAAAAAATTGCGTATTAAACCTTTGAAAACTCTTTTACCGAAACACATGAAAAACGTTACAGAGAATCGTCATACTCATGTAAAAACCATTTAATATTACCAGATTCCAGAAACCGTCATTTTGAAACATCAATTGCATAAATCAAGTAAAAAGTGAATCAATAATCACATTTAAGCCGTTGGATCCATCCGAGTCTTTAAACTCAATATCAGGCCTTCCCGGGATTTCAACGAGTCTTTAAACTCAAAACGTGATTAGTAGGCCTCGGGGGTATCATCGAGTCTTTAAACTCACGAGTCTTTAAACTCAATTCGGGTCTTTAAACCCAGTTTTCGGGCTCGCCCCCGTCATAAATATACCGGGTCTTTAAACCCAAAACCAGATCCAACAATCAATCGGGTCTTTAAACCCAAAACCGTTTTTAAACACAATAAACCAGGATTCATCACAAACCGTTTTCCAACATCTTTCCGAAATCATATCACATCATAATAGGACTTATGTCCGAATTCACATGCAAATTCCAACACATGCAATTTCCGAAGATTACTTCACAATTATATCAAAACATCATAAATCCGAAACATGCATAATCAAATTCAGATACTTCATCAAAACATCACGCATGCATAAGCGGAAACCGTAACCTCGAAATGCGTGAAATACGATAAATATCTCGAAAAGCGTGAAAACACGTAAAATCGGAATATCATCTTACCATCATAAAATCATATGCAAAAACATAAGATAAATAAGAAAAATAGTCATGCATGCCCAGTTTCGAAATCAAAAAGTCCACTCACAGATTTAGGACGCGTCAATCGCGTCCCGCGCACTCCTCCGTAGCTTCGGAAGTGTCCGGGCCTGTAAAAACGTACAAGAAGGGTTACAAACATCCTCAAATAGCTCGTATGATTTTCCCTAATTTTTCCGGATTTTTCGCCGAAAATAACTCTAAGGACCCAAACTTCCGGACCCTCGAATTTATCCTGACCGACTCCCGATCGACTCGCACTCTAAAGATAAAATGTTAATTAAACTGAAAGGATTAAATCTCATGTTGACCGTGATCGGATTTGACTTCCCACGCGCCGTCACGCGCAGCCACGCGCCAAGCTACAGTGTCGTCTCCCTCACCCGAACATCCTGCTAATCGGGTCGGATACCCGCGACTCGACCCGATCAGTTAGCCCTCAATTCTCAATCAATTCTTCCCGTTTTAAATCCTAACACCTTCTCTAATCCATTAATTTTAGGTCTGTAATGATGATTAACCTCGACTGTCCCTAAATCGATTCGACCCAGACCTGATCAGACGAACGGGTCGTCGTCCAGAACTCCCCCAAACCAGCTCCATTTCCAAATTAATTTCACCAGTAGCATAAGGAAACTTAGACGAACACAATGGCACTAACAATTTAACTCGCCGTTACCTGGAAGTCGTCGTCCTCAGCACTGGTTTTCCTCTGAAACTGAGACTCAGGTTCCCGGCCAACCTGTCCTCCTCCTCCTTCGATTCTTGCACGGTTGTGCTCGTAGTGGCCCCAGAAGTCTAACACGGCCCTTGGTTTCGATCAACAGGCTCCAGAAATTGAATGGGATTTTTCCCTCCAACTGGTTCCTCCCTGAACAGCACTCGGGTTCTAGGGCCAACAATGGTCGTCCTCACTCAAATCTTGCACCAACGTGATTCTTTCACTCCCAGAAGTCCCTCAGTGTCCTTAGTTTGGTCTTAAAACCCGTAGGAATTGAACCCTGAAATTTCCCCCCCAAAACCCGAAATTGGTTCCTCACGGTTCTCTCAGTCTCAGCCCTTTCAACTGATGCACAAAGACCCCCAAATGAATCCTTTCTCCATTCCCATACTCAGTTAACGTTCAATGTGGCCAACAGCCCGTGGGAGACCAACTGGGGTCTCTGAAAATGGTTTCCCGCAAGCACAGAGACCACATCCATTTTCAATCTCCCCCGTGGACTGAGCACTGCCCAAATCGTGCACCAAGGCCACTCAGTCCAGCACTACTACCTCAAACGACATAAACAATCCCTCAGATCAGTCCACTAGGCTTAAACAAATGCACGCGCAAACATCTACGGCCGCACTCTGTTTTTCACGGTGGTGAACAGTAACCGCCGTGAAAATTACCAAAATGCCCCCAGGGCAAAAATTACCAAAATGCCCTCCAACTTCCGTGACCCGTAACTAGGTCACCCGATGTCCGTTTCACGCGTGCCACCTGTCGTTGTACTCAGGGTATCGAGACGAATCTAACGGTCTTCGTTTCGTGTGAAAACCAATTTTTAAACAAAAAGTCAACTTTTTCCCCTTATAATGTCCAAATTACGGTAATGCCCCTAGGCTTCCGAACGTCATAACTTTCACCCTGTTCGTCCGATTCGGACGTGCCACCTGTCTATGAACTCGTGACGTCCCGAACTACGTAACGGTCATCGGTAAACATCCATTTGACCTTCCAATCAAAAAGTCAACAAATTGACCACACGAATCACAAGGGTAAAAACGTCATTTTATTCATTATTTTACAATATTACATTTTACGAATGTCCGGGGCGTTACAACATCATAAATTGTAACCCCCACTCTTGGAACGAGATCCATATGGGGATACCCATTCTGGTATGTGGATCGTGACTCTCCAGGTTGACGTCTGGAGGAGACCATATAATCATATGGAAGGTTCATAATCATTTTCAAAACTCTTTCTTTCTTTCTCAAAACATTTCTCAACTGGGTCTCATACCTGATTCATCTCAACAGGATTCCTCGAATCCGATTCAAATCTATTTCACAGGCCTCGGCCTAAATCCACAGTTTAACAGGGTCTCATGCCCGAATTCTCATTTCATAAATCGAACTGGGACTCAAGCCCGATGTTACGACTAACTGGGCCTCAAGCCCGATACCACAGCTAACTGGGCCTTAAGCCCGAAACCACAAATCAACAGGGCCTCAAGCCCGATTTCACAACCAAATGGGCCTCAAGCCTGAATCATAAACCAACGGGACCCTCGGTCCAATCGTATAACTCAAATGGACGCTCGGTCCGATTCCTCGTCAAATCAAATGGACCCCAAGTCCGAGAGTTCATAAATCAAATAGGCCTCATGCTCGAGTTCATATTTCCAAATCCAAAATCCATTTATGAAACCCTCGTTGAAAACCTAGCACGTATAAGTATCGTATAAAACTGTAAATCTTGAAATACATGCAAATACGTAAATCCTAGGCTACCACAAACAAATGCACTCATGGCATCACAAGACATATATTAAAACACTTATAAAACATTTATGCATGCATCGAATTCAAAAGAAGGGTCCACTCACAGACCGTGCAAAGCCGTGCCTCGATCCCAAAATGTTCGTTACATCAAATAGATGAAATTACATGTTGGAACTTTCCCCAAAGGAGTGAGCACGCGCCCTCACGCACCCCAAGAAGTGCACTGCGCGTGGGCTCATGCGCATGTGAATAGTGCTTCATCTTCAACTCGTGGCCAGTTCAGACCGACCGGTTCAGTCCGTCCCCTACAACTAGACCAGCGTGACCGGTTCAGGCCCATTTCTTCCTTGTTTTCATCCGTTCTAGTCCTAATCAATTCCAATCTCTCTAAATAAATCCTAGAAACCTAACTATATTAATAAAAAATCCTAAAACTCTCAAAACCCGACTGGTCCGATCCATCCTCTTCGGTTCAATTTTCCAAAACCTCCCCAGAGGTTTCTCAACCTCCTACCATCCTCAAAACCTTCTTAACACTCTCCTAGGAACCTATTTAATTCATTAAAACCATTAAAAACGGTCCATAATCATTGAAATTGAAAATGGATTAAAATCGGTTAAAACTGATTACTTGTGCACGGTTTCCTCCTCTGCCGTCCACGACGGCTCTGCCTGGCCAGCCACCACAACCCAGCATCATCACTCACTCTCTATCCTCTCACAAATGTTCAAAGGGTCAAGGGTTTGGATTAGATGAAATGGGTGATCGGGTTTTGGTGGGGAAAATGGGAAAATGATCGATGTTGATGAATGGGAGATGCATGAATGGGAACATGGTGTTCAGTGGATGAGTGAAACTTGTCACTCATCCATTGGGCAGCACAGAAATATATGGGCCCCACTTAAGTCCAAAAGTAATCCGTCTCGAAATTCGTGCAATAGTACTTTCGAACTTCCGTGAACCGTAACTTCGCCGTCGAATGTCCGAATTTGACGTGTCGCCTGTCTACTAATTCGTATCGTCCTGATCTACGTAACGGTCCTTGGCCCTCGACCATTGGACCTCCCGGGTCAAAAGTCAACTTTTTATTCCTTTTAAACTAAATTACCAAAATGCCCTTGGACTTCCGATCGTCCTAACTTCTTCCACGAATGTCGGAATCGAGCGTGCCACTTGTTTATGAACTCGTAACCTCCTGAACTACGTCACAGTCATCTGCCAAAGTCCATTTGGCCACCTGAATGAAAAGTCAACGATTCGTCCATTCTAAGGGCAAAATCGTCATTTCCCCCTGCTCGTCCGTTAATCCTCGATTAGCCTCGCTAATCCGTCATTAATTCTTAATTAATCTCGCTAATTCGGGATGGGTCGTCACATTGTATAGGAGTTGGAATGGAGGAAAAAAGGATGAAAAATGAAGAAGATATAGCCTTGGACCGGTCACGTCGGTCCAAGCGAACCAGGTTGCAAGATTTGGACTGGACTGGCTGGTTCGGACCGGTTCACGCGAGGAAGAAGGAAACTGTGCACCAACGCATGGGGCTTTGGACGATGCATGTGGGCGCGTGGCCCACTTTTTGGGGATGCTTCCAACACACGAAATTATCCTTTCGATGTAACGAACATTTTGGGACTGGTTTCGTGTCGATCAGACATCGTTTCGATAGGTTTCAAGGTGTCTGAAGGTTTAGGATCCAGTTTAAAAATACTTAAAAATTCTGAAAAATTACGGGGCTTTAGTGAGACGTTAATAAGGTAGTTAGTAACCCTCTATTACGATTTAGACAGGTTTGGAGGTCCCGGTGACGGTGTTTGGCTCGGGAGAGCCGTATGACACGCTATCGAGGCGGCAGCTCGGACGGTCTATGAGTGGACCTTGTTTTCTAAATTTATGCATGCATAAATGTTTATTATATGTTTTAATACATGTTTTGTAATTCCATGAGTGTATTTGTGTGTGTTTACGTATTGGCACGTATTTTGAGATTTCGGCCTTATACGGTGCCTATACGGGTCTGTATTTCTACGATGGTTTAAATGAAATAGTTTTGGATTTAAAAAGGATAAACTCGGGCATGAAACCCATTTGGTTTTGTCTCGGGCATGTAGCCCTATTGGTGACCTACGAGTCTAAGTCGTGGCGCGGCGAGTGCTTTGTGCACGGCGACGGACGATACGACACTCGCCTCCGGATTGGGATGTGTTCCTTTTGGAGAGGTCACGATGCACGAATCATTGTCATGCAGCCACTGGAGGCTCGACTTCGGAGTGCTGACGGTTCAGGATATCGATCGGTGATGAGTGTACCATGATCTAGAGGTGGTTGCGTGAGTTGATATGTTCATGGCGAATAGCGGGATTGATAGCGGTCCTGGATGGATGGTTGATGTAACGACCCGTTCCAAAAATCGGGATTAGTTTAGTTGTTAATGACGGATTAGTGAAGATAATCAGTGATTAGTTGGATAATTTCGGACGGACGGTGTAAATGACGATTTTGCCCCTGAAATGGGCAAAAATGTTGACTTTTTGTTCGGGCGGTTAAATGAACTTTGACCGATGACCGTGACGTAGTTCGTGACGTCACGAGTGCATAGACAGGTGGCACGTCCGATTCCGACATCCGAGGAGGAAGTTATGACGTTCAGAAGTTTGAAAGTATTTTGGTAATTTCGTTAAAAATGGGCAAATAGTTGACTTTTTGGACGACAAGTCACTTTTACGCATTTCAAGGATCGTTAGGAAGGTCTCGATGCCCGGAGTACAACTACAGGCGGTACTTGTCTATTAGTGTTCAAACGACAAAGTTACGGGTCTAGGAACACAAGGGGCAAAATGGTCATTTGTGCGGCAAAAGGTATTTTAGTCAATTTGATATCTTGGAATGTGTGCCCAGTGACATCATGTAATGACCCGAACTTTCGTAAATATTATTTTATTGTAAAATAACCATTTTACCCCTAAGGGGGGGGGGGGAGTTGACTTTTGCCCCGGGGAATATTTAGGGCTTTGACCCATGACTGTGACGTAGTTTAGGACGTCACGAGTCTGTAGGCAGGCGGCACGTTGAAAACGGACGTACGACGAAAAAGTTATGGTCACGGAAGTAAAATCGATTAACCGAACGAACCGATATTTGAATTAAAATAATATTTTAATAATAGAATCTGGTTTAAAAATCAAATCAATCTGACCCTTGGATGAGTGACAAGTGTCACTCATCCCACACATTCCCTAAAACCTAGATCTTGTTTGGCCACTTATTTTAATATTTATTTCCCTCCTAAAATCCTAACCGTCCACTTTAAACCCCAGATTGAATCTGGACCCTTGATCCCATCTTCTTCTCTCTTTTTAATGTATCCGACAACTCTCTCTCACTTTCATTTTCTCTCAAGTCGTGAACACGACTTAGCTTGAACAAACACACATCCAGGCCACCCCACTGCCTTGCTCTACCTCCAGACTACGGCCAGCCACCACCAACCACCACCAGTCACCAGCCACCACCACCACGGGACCGCCACCCCTGTTTGCACAACCCAAAACCCCCCAGACCCGAAAGGAAACAAACCAGCCCCAAACATCCAACCGTACAAACCTCCACACCAGAGCTCGAACCAACGTAGGGTTAGGTGAACTGGGACGGCATGAGGACTGAGAAGTGGACAGGACGACCTACGACGGCGACACAACGGCGGTGAGTCAAAAAACCCGAGAGGTCCGTTTCCCTTCCCTGTTTCGAAACGACCCATTTTTTTACGTTAGATTTCATTTTTCATCTTTGAGACATGTTCTAGGAACTTAGACGACTAGCTTGGACCAGTTTTCGTGGCCGGAATCAGGGTGACTCGCCGGAGAAGACAACCAGAGCTTGCAGCCAACTTTCCCTTTAAATTTCAGGTATCTTCTTCAACCTAAAGCTTGGTTTTGAATCCAAAGAACTGTAGAGTGGGTTGTGACGAGTCTATAGGGCCAAGTCTGATCGAAAATGGTGGCCGGAAAGGAGATCTATGATGGGGTCAAGCCGTGGGTCAACAGCGACCCGGTTTCTGGAAATCGGGTTGACCTGGTTACTGTAACAATGATGACATCATCATGCTGACGTCAGTAGTGACATCATAATGTCAGAAACTGTTAGACCAAGGACCAATTAGCATGTGACACGTGTCCTCTGACACTGTCAGTGTTGACGTTAGCATTTACTATAGCAAAGTTGACCAACCTTTGACCAAGCGTGTGAACAGTAAATTTTGTGGGACCAGTACCATTTTCAAGGTTTTGACGATACGAATTCAATGGCGGCGGTTTCGTGTCAATCAGAGATCGTTAGGTTGGTCAAATTAGGGTTTGAAGCCTTGGGAAGCGTGTTCGAACGGCTTTCCTGGGTCGGTTTCAGTCTAGGGTTTCTTGGTTGATTAGTAGGGACTTATAGTGACCCTTACGTATGCTTTGGACATAACAGGAACCGTGCAATAGCACTTGGACAGGGTTATACGCTCGGATTTGCAGCGGGATTGTACTGTGAGTGGGCCTTTGATTTCACTAAACCTTGGCATGCATAACTGTTTTCCTTTATATATATATATGTGATTCAAGCAAAAGCATCTGATTATCTTGAGTTATGATTATGGCACGTATTACGATGTTTGGGCATGAAACCCGTTTGGTTAGTTTATGCACTGTTTTGAGTCATATATATGTATATGGATTTCGATGATTATCTTTAGTACTGCACTGTATAGATCTTCCCTAGCGATAATGTCTCCTCCAGATGTGGGTATGTTAGGACCCACCCCTAATCCCCCGGTATTAAGGGCTCCTGATCCCGTCTAACTTACGCGTGTCACAAAGGCTAAACTGACGTCCAGCCTTCATGTGACACGTAAGTCGGACAAGGGATTCTCGATCCAACCATCCCAGAAGTAACCGGACTTCCCAGGGTGTACCACACTACTGTGGATCGCGAGTGTGATGTCTCCGTCTCTCTCGACCAATAGCCCGTACCGCAACAACCTGGTGGGTATAAAAAAACATGAAAAGACTGTGAGTGAACAAAAATAAAGTATAATTCAAAATCAATTCGATAAAACAAGTACATTTATACCCTCTATTTAAAAACCAATGCATGCATATCGAGTCATGTCATGAAACCATTCATATCAAAAACCATCATTGAAAACCATTTCGAAACCCGAATCAATTTCATCATTCAAATCCAGACCTCAGCCTCGAATCACAACTCAATCTCAAATCCGGGAACTCAGTCCCAAAACTCGTCAAATCCACTTCATCTGGGCCACTGCCCAAAACATCAGAAAACCAGTGAAAAACATCAATCATACAAGTTACTGGATCTCAAGGCCTGTTCTATGGTTTTACAACCTCAAAACTGGAAGAAAACGAGAAGAAACTCATCAGGGCCTTGCTGAACTTCACGGCTAGAAAGCCGGTCGTCATCCCCGGCGATCCACGCCGTTTCAGTCGTCCAAAACAGTCCCAATCAGCTCGTCTCTGACCCTAGGGCACGTCTATAACCAAAGGATCGATTTCTAGGCATTAAAACGGGTTGGTTCGAAATAGGGAACAAAAACGGGCTCTCGGGTTTTGGGCCTTACCGCTGCCGTGTCGCCGCCGTAGCCTTCGCCGTCTGTTCAGTCGTGCTCCTGGGGTCCTCACGGTGTCAACTGGAGCTCCACTTGAGTCGAGGTGGTGGGAATGTGGGGTTTTGCTTCTTGGACCCGATTCCTCTGTGTTTCGGGTCTGAGTTTTGCACGGGTTTTTCAGAGCAGGGAAAGGGGCGGTGGTCGCTGGTGGTGCACGGTGGTGATGAGGAGATGATGGTGGTGTTGTGGGTGGTGGTCTGATGGTGTGAAGGTTGTTGGTTAGGGTGTTTGGGTCGAGAGAAAATGGAAGGGAAGATGGGTGCACGGGTTAGGGGGAATGGATGTGTGTGTGTTTGTGTTTTCTCCCCAGAGAACATGATCGTGCAGGGATAGAGAAAAAGCAAAGGAAATGGAGGGCTGGGATTTTTTTGGGTAGAGAGATCAATGGTTAGGGATTGTTGAGAGGAAATAAAAGAATTAAATGTGGTCTATAATAGTAAACCCAACTTTATGGGAATAGTGTTGACTTGGATGAGTGGTTCGAGTTGAATCTGAGTTTGGCACGGATTCCCATAAATAATAATATTTTATTCTATTGCGTTCGGTTCGTAAATTCCGCTAAAATACGTCAGTGGCCATAACTTCTTCATACGAACTCCGATTTCGGCGTGCCGCCTGTCTACGGATTTGTGACGTCCCGATCTACGTCCTAGTCATGGGTCAAACCCAAATACTGTGAAACGTGCCAGAACCACAATTTCAATATCCTCAAAACCGTTTCATGATTCCAGCATGTGAATATATAAGTAAAACAGAAAACATTTAAGCATGCAAGGGTTTAATGAAATCGGGCCCACTCACAGTACAATCCTACTGAAAACCGAACGTATACCCTCGACCTGGTACAATTGTACAATCCCTGTCATGTCCAAAGTATACGTAAAGGTCAATATAAACCCCTAACATTCAACAATGAAACCCTAGACTGAAACCGGCCCGGAAAAGCTGCCCGAACACACTTCCCAAGGCAATAGACCTCATTTTGACCAACTTAATGATCTCCGATCGACCCGAAACCACAGCCATTGGATCCGGATCGTCGAAACCTAAAGAATGGTGGTGGTCCCACCAAAAGTACTATTCACACGGGCCCACATGTGCCGGTCAACGCCCTGGTCAACGCAGGAACAGTTCCTGCTGACATCATCGCTGACGTCATTGCTGACGTCAGCATGACGTCATGCTGACAGGTGCCACGTGTCAACACATAATTGGTCCACCTCACTGATCTGTCAGGCCACGTGTCAGATTTGACATGTGCCACGTGTCAGCATGGCACTGGTCCACGTCACTGACATGTCAGTGACACGTGGCAGTCCCTCATTGGGCCACGTCACTGACATGTCAGTGCTGAATGTGCGCTGACATGTGACACGTGTCGTCCGAAGAGTGGTCCACGTCACCTGACGGGTCTGACAGGGTGCCACGTCATCACCTCTGTTCTCCTTACGGGTCGACCCGTATCTCTGCAACTGGGTCGATCAGACCCGCGATCTGACCCGGTCACCATTTCATCAATTCCAAACCATTTTCGTTCTAATTTGTTCCTACATGCTCGTCTCAATCCCAGAAACGGTTCTATCGAATTAAAATCATCAAATAAGGACTGGATCAGAGGCTTACCTCGATGAACAGAACTCGGTTTTCCCGTCGCCGTTTAACTTCCGTTCAGGTCACCTCAGACCACGAAATCACGTCCTCTAGGTTCCTAACAGTCCATAGAATCGATTAGGGTCGAAAGGAATCAAAAGTAAATGCGGAACAACAAGCTTCCAATTCTGAGTTTTTAAAAACCGTTTCGGGTTAGGAACCACCTACCTCGCCGCCGTCTGCCGCCGTTCACCGCCGTCCCTCACAGTCTCACCAGCTCAGTCCAGCAACACACAGAGCAAGAATCAGGGTGGTACGCAGGTGTGAAGATTGTATGGGTAGTATGTGTGTGTCGGGTAGGAAACTATATATAGAATGGAGGGAAAGGAAATGGACGGTCCAGATTTAATCTGAGAGATGAGATCAAGGGCTGAGAGGAAATCAGGGAACTTTTGATGAGTGGCTAGGATTAAAAGTTGGTTTTAATGCTATTTAATCCCATAGTGGATCTGATCCAATCTAGCCAATGGATGAGTGACACTTGTCACTCATCCAGGTGTCCTCCAATCATAACATCAGAATAAAATATTCGACATGATTACCGAGACGCGAAACTCCCGAATTCACGTTTCTAACCATAACTTCCTCGTACGATGTCCGATTTCGGCGTGCCGCCTGTCTACGGACTCAGGGCATAGAGACCTACCTAACGGTCCTTGAGTCATGTGAAAATTAGTTGCCAAACGAAAAATCAACATTTTCGCCCCAAAAGTCCAAATTACGGTAATGCCCCTGAACTTCCGATAGTCATAACTTTTTCCCTGATCGTCCGAATTGGACATGCCACCTGTCTATGGACTCGTGACGTCCCGAACTACGTCACGGTCATTGGTCAAAGTCCATTTGAGCCACCAATCAAAAATTCAACAATTTGGCCATACCATTCACAAGGGTAAAACGTCAATTCATACATTAAATTACAATATTAAAATCTTCGAATTTCTGGGGTGTTACACTTCACCCCTTTCCGTGTTAACCGAGTTAATGGTGAGGCAATCTGGGAGAAACCCTCCACGAATCTCTGATAGTAGCCTGCTAACCCAACAAAACTTCTCACTTCCGTCACCGTGGTCGGTCTTGGCCAATTTGTCACAGCCTCCGTTTTCTGAGGATCCACGCTTATCCCTTAGGGTGATATGATGTGACCCAAGAATCCAATACTATTTAGCCAGAATTGACATTTTCTTAACTTGGCATATAGCTGCTCCTGTCGTAGTTTACCCAATACCAACCGTAAGTGCTTCTCATGAGCCCTGACACTCTTGGAATACACCAAGATGTCGTCGATAAACACGATCACAAATTTATCCAAGTACACTTGAAAGACCCGATTCATCAAGTCCATGAATGCAGCTGGTGCATTCGTCAGTCCGAAAGGCATCACCAAGAACTTATAATGCCCATACCTCGTCCGAAAAGCTATTTTCTGAATATCTCCCTCGGCTATTCTCAGCTGATGGTATCCTGGCCTCAGATCTATCTTGGAGAAGTATCGTGCTCCTCGTAACTGATCGAACAAATCATCGATCCTGGGTAAGGGATACTGATTCCTTACCTTGGCCTTGTTCAACTGCCGATAATCCACACACAACCGCAAACTACCCTCCTTCTTTTTCACAAATAAGACCGGCGCTCCCCATGGTGATGTACTGGGTCAGATAAACCCCAGATCCACCAGTTCCTGTAGTTGGATTTTCAATTCCCGTAGCTCTGCCGGTGCCATACGATACGGTGCTTGCGAAATCGGTCGAGTCCCGGGGAGTAATTCGATCGTGAAATCGATTTCCCTAGGTGGTGGTAATCCAGGTAAATTCCCTGGAAAGACATCAGGAAATACCCGCACAATCGGAATATCCTCAATTCTCAAAGATTCATCCGTAGACTCTACCACATAAGCAAGATAACCCTGACACCCCTTCTGTAAAAGTTTTGTAGCTGTGAGTGCAGATATTACCTTGGGTGATGCGTCTCTACACTCTCCCTGAAATATCACCTCTGGTAATCCCGGACCTCTCAAAGTCAATCGCATGTTACTACAGTCGATGAGCGAATTGTACTCCGACAACCAATCAACTCCAAGTATCACATCGAAGTCGTGCACATTCATAAGAATCAAATCTGCTGGAAACTCGATTCCTTCAATCTCCATAGGACAAGCTCGTATCTCCTGGTTCACTTGGTAGGTCACACCCATCGGTGTCCCCACACCCATCTCGTGCTCAAGTACGGTCACCTCACGGCCCAAAAGACCCGCACAACGCGGTGAAATAAAAGAATGAGTTGCTCCCGAATCCATCAATGCACGAACAACAATACCATAAATGTGTACAGTACCTGTCAACACTCGCGGAATGGATCTGGCCTGCTGCTGGGTGACAGCATAGACACGGGCCATAGACTCTGCAGGTCATCCCCGTCCTCTAACTCCTCGATCACGGCCACGCACAACACCGCGTGTCCGGCTGCTGGCAGTCTGGGATGCTGAGCTCTGTGCTGGCATAGTACTGCCCCGAATCAGTGGACAATCAGAAGCATAGTGCCTCGGATCACCACAAGCGAAGCATGTGACCTCCCTAGGTCAACCCGAGTATCCTCCTAGTGAGGTGCTCATCGGTGAGTAAGGCTGCTGCCAAGCCCCAGAACGCTGTCCAAACCGCTGAGGACTCCTAAACTGACCAGAACGTCCTCGGCTGCCCGAAGATGAAGATCCACCAGAATGTCCTCCCTTCGAGCCCCGACGGCCAGAGAATCCCAAATATGGGCGATCACGTCGCCGTGTCTCCCCCTCAGCTCGCTGACGTGGCAGAATACTGTTCTCAACCCTGGTCGCCGCATCAGTCAGATCCCTCATGGTAGCAAAGGGCATCGCAGTCACCATCGCCTGAATCTCAAGTCGTAGGCCCCACTAGAATCTACGACATCGGTCATCCTCGGTGATCACGAAGTTCTCAGCAAAGCGAGACAACATCAGGAAGGTCTCCTCGTACTCTGCTACAGCCTGGTCTCCCTGCCGAAGTTGCAGGAACTCTACCTCACGGGCGTTGCGAAACGACCGTGGATAAAACTGGTTGAGAAACCGCTCCCGGAAGGTCTCCCATGGAATGGTGTGAACGGTCCAGCCGGCCAGGACAAGGTTGTGCCACCATCGATAGGCGCTCCCATTCAGTAGGAATGTTGCCAGTACGACACGCTCCTCCGGTGGACAGTGCATGACCTCGAAGATCCTCTCCCAGCGGTCAATCCACTGGTGTGCTTCCTCGGGGTCGGTCCCCCCACTAAAGTGCGTAGCACCAAGGCGCTGGGCCCGTTCAATGCTCGCAGTTTCTCCATTCCCTCCATTGCCTTGTCAACATGTGCACGGGGATCACGTCGGGGACGCATATCCAACTGTTAAGAGGCAAACAGGTTAAAAGACATCGAAAGCGACCATGTACAAAGTACAAACCGCTAACCTAGTACTCTGACTACTAATCCTAATGCTCTGATACCAAGCTGACAGGACCCGTCCCAATCCCACTGGGACCACCCGGGGACGTGCCCCGCTCCCGTCTGACAATGACTCCAAACATACCAAAATTACCCTTAAATAAAAACCGAATACTCAATTAGATAGATAACGTACAACAACAGTGTTTAAAGCGATACTGTCAGACAAGGGATAGTAAAATAACAACACGTGAGCACAATAGTCATAGTACATTATTTGGTGCTCAACCTACCCACAAATGGGTGTACAGGTGCACAGCTAAGCAAACTAAACCTATGCCTCCTCCTCCGGGTCCTCCTCCTCTATTTCCGTGTCAGGGTCTAGAGGGGTCAGTAAAACAAGAGTGAGTGGGCCAAAAATAACAGTTTATAAATCAATTTAATAATAAAATAATCATAAGGTTTTACCCCTCCGTTTTCCAAATCTTGCATGCAGTGAAAACATAATGTTATAATGAAATCATAACCATAAAACCACAATAATAATCGAAAGGAGAAACTAACATATCAGTGCACTGTAAAACCCAACCCAAATGATGTCACGGTTCTAAGGCTACGCGTTGCCACTCAGGGTCTCACACCCGAGACTCTAGGTACATCAGCTCCCGGTATCCCGGTCACTGCCCGAGGTATATGAACATGCCTTCCTGAGAGTAAGCAGCCCAACAGGGGTCAACTCCACTCAGTTAGGGCCCCGTGACTACTCCAGGGTAGGTATGACCCTCCCTGGAGGAGACAATATACACAGATAGGAAAGTAGAGTATAATAACAGTATAGTTTACCCTATGTCCCCCCCCCCCCCCCGGACATCCCAAACAAAATCCACATATAATCCAGATGGGTCTCACGTCCAAAACATTGTAATAGCATATATAAACAGTTCATATAAGACTCATCGAAATCATAAGTGGAAATAGTAAAACAGTTTATGCATGCAAGCCTTTTATAAATCAAACAGCCCACTCACACTCGGTCCTTGCTGCTCAACGATCTCTAAAACCTGTATTATATACCTGAGAGTTACTTAAGGACCCTATAACTTCAATACCAAGACCATAGAACAGATCCGCCTCAAAATCGCATCCCGGGCACTATTCCCGATGCTTCAAACCCCATTTTGACTAACCTAACGATCTCTGATCGACACAAAACCACTTCCATTGGATCCGTATCATCGAGACCTTGAAAATGGTACCGGCCCCACCAAAATGACTGTTCACACGCGCCCCCACGCGCCTGGTCAACGCTACTACAGTACTGCTGACGTCAGCGTGACGTCATCACTGACACTTGTCAGGTGACACGTGGCATGTTCTGATTGGTCCCTGGTCTGAAAATATCTGACAGGATGATGTTAGCATGATGATGTCATCATTGCTACAGTACCGGGTCAGCCTGTTTTACTAGAACCGGGTCGCCGTTGACCCACGGCTTGACCCGATTCCACCGTACGTTTTCGGCCACCATTTTTGACAGGGTTCATTCCTATAGGGTCGTCTAGGCCTGTTCTATGGTTCTACAACCTCAAAACTGGAAGAAAACGAGAAGAAACTCACCAGGGCCTTGCTGAACTTCACGGCCAGAAAGCCGGTCGTCGTCTCCGGCGATCCACGCCATCTCAGTCGTCCTAAACATTCCCAATCAGCTCGTTTCTAACCCTAGGGCATGTCCATAACCAAAGGATCGATTTCTAGGCATTAAAACGGGTTGGTTCGAAACAGGGAACAAAAACGAGCTCTCGGGTTTTGGGCCTTACCGCCGCCGTATCCTTCGTCGTCTGTTCAGTCGGGTTGACTCGGTTACTGTAGCAATGATGACGTCATTATGCTGACATCAGCAGTGACGTCATGATGATGTCATCATGTTAGAAACTGTCAGACCAAGGACCAATTAGCATGTGACACGTGTCCTTTAACACTATTAGTGTTGACGTTAACATTTACTGTAGCAGAGTTGACCAACCTTTGACCAGGCGCGTGTGAACAGTAAATTTTGTGGGACTAGTACCATTTTCAAGGTTTCGACGATACGAATCCAATGGCGGTGGTTTAGTGTCAATCGGAGATCGTTATGTTGGTCAAATTAGGGTTTGAAGCCTTGGGAAGCGTGTTCGGACGGCTTTCCCGGGTTGGTTTTAGTCTAGGGTTTCTTGGTTGATTAGTAGGGACTTATAGTGACCCTTACATATAATTTGGACATGACAGGAACCGTGCAATAGCACTTGGACAGGGTTATACGCTCGGATTTACAGTAGGATTGTACTGTGAGTGGACCTTTGATTTCACTAAACCTTGGCATGCATAACTGTTTTCCTTTATATATATATGTGTGTGATTCAAACAAAAGCATCTAATTATCTTGAGTTATGATTATGGCACGTATTACGATGTTTGGGCATGAGACCCGTCTGGTTAGTTTATGCACTGTTTTGAGTCATATATATATATGTATATGGATTTCGATGATTATCTTTAGTACTGCACTGTATAGATCTTACCTAGTGATAGTGTCTCCTTCGGATGTGGGTACCCCGGAGTGGTCACCGCGCATTGCCAGCGAGGGGTCATTCTACGGAGGGACCAGACGGTAGAGTGGCTCAGGAGAAAGATTGCTATTATTGGGCGTCTAGGACATTAGGCATCTAGGATGCCATACCCAGACTGGGTTCGGGATTTGGACTCGGGATTGAGACCCCGGGTGGCTCACGTAGCCTTGGGACTGTGACCTTATTGGACTTCTGGGACGTCAGACATCTGGAATGTCAGGGTTGGGATGTATAGTGCAGTGACTGAGGTTATGATGATGTTTATATTTTTTCTGCTTATGTTTATATGATATGATATTATGGATTTTGATACTGATGCATGCATTTCGGAAAACGGAGGGGAAAACTATATGTTTTCGATATGATGTACTGTTTTATAAACTTAAATTTCAGCCCACTCACCCTTATTGTTTTACTGACCCCTACAGGCCGTGCTACTGAGGAAAAAGAGGATCCCGAGGAAGAGGCATAGGTTTACGTTGCGCATATGAACCTTACTGCTGGGTAGGTTGGCACGTAGAATGTCTAGAGTCGTGCTCAATAACCTGTATTTGGAAACTATCCCTTGTCTGACACTATTTGTATTCGGATATTATGTATGACTTAAATTTGGATATTTATGCGTTTGAGTTTCTTTAAGGGTAATTTTGTTATTGTGAGGTCGGATGTCAGACGGGAGCAGGCCACGTCCCCGGGTGGTCCCAGGGGGATCGGGGCGGGTCCTGTCACATCAGGACACTTGGCTGTTTTGGGAAGTTCTAACCACAGAGAAAAGGACACTTGTCATTCTCTGGATGGTGGTAGAACCTCGTATAAGTCGGTTTAAACGGATAAATGTTTGTGCCGTGTACAGTTTTGGGGACAAAAACAGAAAACAGGGCTGGAAGAATTCTCCTCCTCTTCCTTCGATCTTCAACATTTTTATGATGGTTGAGCATCGAAGTGAGAGACAGGAGGATGGGGGAAGTGTTGGTGCCACCACAGGGAATGGCTGTAGACGTTGGATGATAGTGACGCCCTGAAACCGTGAGGCAAAGAGGAGAAACAGGGGAAACCGTGAACTAAGCCAACCAAACTCCTTTGATCCTCATCCTTGGTCCATGATACGTGAAGAAAAGATGAAGAGGGTGATGAAATGAATGTGGTGGTCACCACGCCAGAGTACGACGGCGTGGTATGGTGAGTTCCCGTGAAGCTTTAGGTTGAATTCAAAATGGTGACTTTTGAATTGAGGGTTATTAACTGATTTGATTCATTAGAAAATGCTCTAGAGGTGACCAAGAGTTGATCCATCCCGGTCTTGAGAGCTAAGGTTGACGGTAAGGCGGTTCCCACGAAATTTCACCGTTTTCCTTCAAACATGGTAAACTCGATTTTAACCATTGTCGTTCGAATTAATTGTTTAGGGATGGTTCTAAAAGTTGAGACAAAGTTGTTGAGCTTGGAAGGAGATGGAATGGTGGCCAGGAAGCACGAGAACAGACAGGAGGGAGTTCTGGTTTTCTCCTTCGAATCAGACAGGTAAATCTTGAGTATGTTCTCTCATTTTGAGTCCATAAATCGAGTCTAGGAACTAGGACTAAACTCATAGGATGAAGAAAATTTAAAATGGTTAAGGAATGGATGAAAACCGTGTGCGCCGGTCCAGTTGAACCGGCTGGACCGTACCAGTTCAGACCGGGCTTAACAGATGTTGAAGATGAACAGTGTACGGCGCGTGAGGCCCACGAGGCCTGTGATTGTGTTTAATGACCCGAAAAATTGGTTTTGGGTTTAAAGACCAGGAAAAAGAAAAGGAAAAACCGTTGGATCTGGTTTTGAGTTTAAAGACTCTGTTGATTGACAGGGAGGAGGGCCCTGGATTGATATGTTTTGAGTTTAAAGACTCGGATATGATACCCCCTGAGGCCTGTGATTGTGTTTTGAGTTTAAAGACTCGTTGATATCCCGGGAAGGCCTGATTATTGCGCTTGGTTTTGAGTTTAAAGACTCGGGCGCACTTGAGATCCAGCAAACTCGCATGATTGATGTTTTTCACTGGTTTTAGATGTTTTGGGCAGTGGCCCGGATGACTTGGATTTGAAAAGTTTTGGGACCGAGTTCCCGTAATTTGAGATTGATTTGTGGTTTTGGGCTGAGGCCTTGTATTTGAATAACGAATTTGATTTGGGTTTTCAAGAATGGTTTTCGTTAATGGTTTTGAATATGAGATGGTTTCATAACATGAATTGATATGCATGCATTGATTTTTGCGTGGAGGGTAAAATTGTAATAGTTTTAATGAACTGTTTTTGAACTTATACTTTGTTTTTGTCCACTCACAGTCTTTTCATGTTTTCGATACCCTCCAGGTTATTGTGGTGTGGGCTCTTGATCGAGAAATACCGAGACATCACATACGCGATCCACAGTAGAGTCTGCGCGCTCTGGGAAGTCCGGAAGTTTTGAGCGATTCAATCAATAATCCCTTGTCCGACCTATGTGTCACATGGAGGTTGGACGTCAGTTTAGCCTTTGTGTCACTCGTAAGTTAGACGGGAGCATGACTTAGCCCTTAATCCCGGGGGATTGAGGGTGGGTCGTGTCAGTTGCACACATCACTACGATCGGAATCTTGACTGACCCTGAGATATCGGGCACGATGCCTAGTTGAGTCATGAGTTCGGGCACGAGGCCCAGTTACTTTACGTTTATGATTTCGGGTCGAGGACTCTAAATGGATTTCTAGTTTCATGATGGTTTATGGGGATCAGACATGGATATTTTCTTTATATATATTCATATACCTTCCTTATTTGGAATGTCTCCTCTGGGGAGGGTCGTTGGCATGGGTGGACCCCGGAGTAGTCACGAAGCACTAGCTGAGTGGAGTCTCCCCCGTTGGGTACCTTGACAGAACCCTTCCCAATCCCCCCTGGATTACCATGGAATGTGCCCTGCTCCCGCCCAACAAGGGGTGTTAGACAAGGGATAACCAAGAGTCACTGTCCAAACGGGACATCCAGAGTACGCAAGGATCGATGGAGGAGGTGTGCAATGTCCTAGTCTCTGCTGCAATCGCATCCGTAATCAACCTGAAGGGCATTAAAACCAAAAGCTGTGAGTGGACAAAAATCAATAAGTTCATCAAATACAGTTATAAGACATTTATGCCCTCCAATAAAAACGTATGCATGCCACGAAAACCAGTAACCAAAACGTTTGCTCAACCGAGCCATTAGGGCCTTAGCCCAAAACCATAAACATAAATCCATTTAAATCACATAATCACAAATCCAACCGAAAGCCATTTCATAGATTCATTAATTCATATTTTACCATTACCATCTCCTGCATCTCTGATGCTCAGCGTCCCAGACGCTTGACGTCCCTGATGTCATATCTCACTGTATAATAAGCTACGCGTGCTGCTCGGGGTCTCTCCGGGTCCATATCTCTGACATCATAGATGTCTGACGTCCCTGAAGTCAATCATAGCAATCTTGCTCCTGAGTCATCATACGGTCCGGCTGCTCCGTACAATGACCCCTCGCAGGCAATGCACCGTGACTTCCCCAGTGTCCCAGACATCTGGAGGAGACCATCACATATCCTTGTATCCATATGGTATATGGAAAACAGTTTTATTAAATCATTTCACAACATTACAATGGGCCCTGCCCGAAATCTCCATAAAACATTACAATTCCATTTAGGGTCCCTGACCCGAAATCACATTTATTAAACATAGGGTCCCAGACCCGAAATCACATTTATTAACGTAGGGTCCCAGACCCGAAATCACATTTATATCCCAACTGGGCCCCATGCCCGATTTTGTAACCACTGGGCCCATGGCCCGATTTCGTAAATCAACTGGGCCCCCGACCCGATAACATCACTCGAATGGGTCTTAGCCCGTTTTCATAAACAACAGGGCCCCTGGCCCGATTTCATAAAGCAACTGGGTCCCCGACCCGATTCATTAACACAAATGGACGCCAAGTCCGAGGTTTCCAAAATAATTGGGCCTCAAGCCCGAGTTCATCTTTCCAACTCCAAAACCCTTTTTATCACATTATTTATTAAGCCATTAAGCCATAAGCACATAAAACCACAATAAAACCGTTAACCTCGATATACGTGAAATACGAAAAAATACCTCGAAATACGTGCAACATACCCGAAATCAATACTCACAATCACCATCATAGAAACCACGTATATAAAACGTATAACACATTTAAGCATGCATAGGATTTATAAAACCAAAGTCCACTCACAGACCGTTTAATGGTACGCCTCGATACGCGTGCCATAGGCCTTCCTTGGCCACACCACTATCACCGGGACTCCCAATCCTGTCCAAATTACATTAGAGGGTTACTAACCTCCACATTAACATCCTATCAAAGTCCCGTAATTTTTCCGAATTTTTAATTATTTTTAAACTTAATTTAAAACCTTCGGACATCCCGAACAATATCGAGACGGTGTCCGATCGACACGAAACCAATTCCAAAATGTTCGTTACATTAAATAGGACAGAAGTCATGTTGATCTCACCTCGAGATTCGTGCCCATGCGTCGTCACGCGCCGCCGTGAGTGGCTGCGCGTGAAACCCACGCGCCTGCTACAGTGTATCGTTCTAACCCGTTTCTCTGGTAAACGGGTCCAATTAACCCGCGAGATGACCTGATTCCAATCCTATCAATTCGACACTGATTTCATCAATTGAGCATTCAGTTAGCTTCATTTTAAGTTCAATTTGAGTTCTATATCGATGATTACACAAAAACTCACCTAAAACTCATCGACTCGATGATGAACACGAAGAACACCCGTCACTGTGCAACCATGGAATTCCGTCAATCTCAACCGGTTTCTTCCAATTGATGAACCCAGAAGCATCGTGGGATCCTGAGAAGTAGTTTCCCCACATCAATTACACCGTTTGATCGCTCCAAGATCACGACTCGACCTTCAAACTCCATTACTGTCACCAAGTCCGTTCAGAGTGAATTGGTGGCCAATTCCCTTCGTTCTTTCGACGAAACTGATCGTGGGGATCCCAGGAAGCTGAAAGTAACCTCCAATTCTATCCTCACGGCCCTATGATTTGATTTCGAATTTCCCTCCCGAAACTCAAAATCTGAAATTCCAGTCTCCTCCTCACTGTCAATCTCTCGTGTTTACCCAGTTGAATCCATCTCTCATAGCTTTCAAATTCCCCTCGAAACTGGTTGTGAAAGGGAGCTCAATTCTCCCAATTCCGATTCCCCTTCTCACGGGTAAGAAAACAAAGAAGAAGAAAAATGGGGAAAAATGGAAGAAATGATGAAGAAGGAATGATGATGTTGTAATGATGGTGTTGGGAGGGAAACATGGATCAGATTTCAGGGGATGGGTGACTCTTGTCACTCATCCGGATGTGCACAGTCATCGGTTACTATTCATTATTATATTATTATTTTACACTCCGATCTCGGCATGTCGCCTGTCATTGGATTCGTATCGATGATACCTACGTAACGGTCCTTGGCCCTCGTCCATCGGACCTCCCGGTCAAAAAGTCAACATTTGACCCCAATTGACCAAAATTACCAAAATACCCCTCAACTTTCGAGCATCATAACTTTCTCCTCGAATTTCGGAATCGAACGTGCCACCTGTCTATGAACTCGTGACGTCCTGAACTACGTCACGGTCATCGGTCAAAGTCCATTTGACCGCCCGGCCAAAAAGTCAACATTTTGCCACGACCAGGGGCAAAACGGTCATTTTGCACATTTTGTCCGATTTTGACCTATTAATCACCGATCAACCTCACTAATCGAGATTAGTCACTATTCTAATCCCGAAATTCGGGACGGGTCGTTACAATCTTCCCTCCTTAATTAATTTCGTCCTCGAAATTCCAACTGATCTAAACTCAAACGTTCTTCCCTCCTTAATTAGTTTCATTCTCGAAACTCGACTATCCTGATTCCACAAACACCCCGAGGTAAGTAGAATCGACCTTGCAACACGTGTACACCCGTACACCAACTAATCAGACAAAACTTGTCTGCATCCAAACGTACCACTAGTACTCATAATGCAATGACTACATTCGACCCCGTCGAATGACTGAAACTACTTGTTTCGAATTTGACACCACTTGTTCAATCTACCCTTTCGTTGACGCAACAACTCGACGGTTCCTTTCCCACTCACCAATCTATCCTGAAATTTACTCCCACTGGGAGTCAACGGTCCTCACTTAACAATCTACGTTGACACATCCCGACAATCTGTCACTACTTGGCAGTTGTCAGTCGAAAACTGACACTCAATTTACTCGTGGCTACTCAAGCCACCAACGTACTCGACTCACAAATACACTTACCGACATTTCACACGACCTGTGTGTAATCAGACTCATCGGAAATACCATGACCCATTGCATAGTATCCAATGTCCGGTCACGACTAATCCAATGGTATCGGAACCAATTCGACTACCACACGCTCACCGACACACCTCGGGTATAACCCATCGACCAAACTACAACCACCTAGGTCATAGCCAAACACGTTCTAATAATGGAGTACATTTGCCCAATCCAGCATGAGACAAATCGAAACCCCACCCATTATCTAGTTCCAATTCTGAATCTGAATCCGCAATTTCGTAAGAAATCCCGAATCCAAACCCAGACATCACATTCCTAATTCATATCCAAATCTGAATCTGAAATCATTATTCCGTAAGCTAGCATTTGGAATAATCATTCCCTACCCAAATCCAGAAATATACTTTCAAGTTCCAAAATCGAATCCTGAATCGTCACCCAGAAATTCGATTCTAAATTCCGAAATCTCGTTCACATTTACCAAGACACACCAAAATCGAACCTATCGGTTACCTGCTCAATACATTTGATTGACTTCATAGGGAAGCCAATCCAACCTCCACACGTCTAAGGTTGACAAAACCTGACCACATCGAAAACCTACTAACCCGAGTAGAATACCGTATGGGCCCCACTTTGAAAAGAAGTTTAACCCCGTCATTTACGACTCGCATACCCAAGTAAGAGTGATATACTCTCCCCCTATCTGGATCATCAAGATCATGACCCAGATAGACACTGTGTCCCTGACTATAACGTCACAATCCTAGGTCGTCAAACCGATCGACAACCAACTCCCACAACAATACTGATCAGTCAACGACAAGACACGTTGAGACTGCGGATTCTCACCGATTACCTTGTATCGATCCTTGTCATTCCACCTAGGAAAAACCAAGGATGATCCAACACAATGACACCAATACTCATCCTACGTGGATGCAACAAAACTCATTGTACTCACCACGCCATGTAACACAACATCGTCTGCCACCAAGCAGAAATTGAGAAATCCCATTTACCTAATTTGAATACGCCACTCCCCCTGATGACCCCCACAACTCACATGGGCTCACCAACCAATACACGCTCAACGTACTGGTAACTACAGTCAATGTCTGCCAGGGCAGAAAATAAGATGTCAACCCCAATGACTCCAGAATACCCATCACCAATGCGGAAATGAGCACCACTCTCGTTCCCCAATCATAACTCTCCTCGAAGCTAAGGTTCCAACCATGTTGGAAACAGACATGCTCCCAACGAGATGTCAAGTCTAACCACTAGACTTCCTACCTCCTCAACTCACTTGGACAACCACGTGTCCGCAATCAATCCGTTATTGTTTCGTTCGAAAATCCCAACCTTTACAGGTTCAACACTCAGTTTTCTAAGTTCTCAATTACAAAATCCCACATCTATACCACTAATGGTTTTCCTTGTCTTTTCCAGTTCCAATCATTTCCTTGTCCTTTCTGAAGATATTAAAAACATACAATCACATCAACCTCGGAGTTGCCAAAAACTCCCCAAATCCACTAATTCTCATGACGTAGGGGACGTCATCCCAAGATTACTCAAGTCTCAATCATACCTTTTTATCCACTCATCACTTGTCATTTTACCATTGTCGGGACTAATCCCAACACATCATAATCTCAACTGGATCCCATCCAGTCCATCACTCAACCACTACCAAATCTCAAAGACCGAACCTATGTCCATCATGACGGAGTCACACCCTAACTCGTGGCTCGTCGTCATCGCAATCACCGACACTAGCACCAGCGCTAGTACCAGCACCAACATACTATCACCAACACTAGCATCAGCACACAGGCATCCATACCAGCATCAGCACAAATGTACCACCACACAAACATCCATACTTGCACACCGTGTGCAAATATGACAACCCTGGATCTCCGTTCATACCGAACGACGATCCCGTACCTCTACTAGTACCTCCTAGATCTCCGCTCATGCCGAACGACGATCCCGTACCTCACAACTATGGGTACCACTATTCTGACAACCCACATCAGGATAATGAACGTTCCCTGAACGTCCCCTGATCCCCAAGTATTGTAACCACACTAATTACCCTCGATAGCCAGTCATCTCCATATGACTACCGACTAACTGTCATTGCTATCGAGATCCGCATCCACACATCACACTAATACTCGGTCTACTCGGGATTCCATAATTTATCTCATAACCGTATCCGTAGATCGAATCCCATAGTTCTGACTAGACTCGCTAGAGTCATTCACATGGTCATCCATGACCTCAGCCGTTCTTTACAGCACAAGTTCTCATCCACTAGTCACAATTAAGGTTTACCTTTTTAATCCAACATATACTAGGGTTCCACAATCACACCCTATGGTTCCACCGAACCAAACAGCTCTCTATAAGATAAAATCCACCACCTGACCGACCCCGCGGTCTAGACATCGAATAGACGTCAAATCCAAACCCACCATCAACTCAATATGGGTTCCACCACTAAGGTCATCGGTCAACTCCGATGTACCAACATCCCTCACATTAGCGATCACCACAAGGGTTCACATTTTAGACCATTACTCAAATAAGGTTTCTCGAACCTAGCTGCACCTATCAGCACCACAATCAAATATTACATGACCGAACCGACGGTCCCAAAATACCAGTTCATCACAATCAACCCCACTTGGGTCGAATCATATTAACACACGGCGTATCGGGCCAAACACACTCTATCCGCGATTAAATCCCAAAACTATCTATCAGGTTGATAACGAATTGCAGCCCAATGAGACATCACACCTTCGACCTGTGCGCACAAATAGAGCAACCTTGCTCTGATACCAAGTTGACAGGACCCATCCCAATCCCCCCGGGATTACCATGGAATGTGCCCTGCTCCCGTCCAACAAGGGGTGTTAGACAAGGGATAACCAAGAGTCACTGTCCAAAAGGGACATCCAGAGTGCGCAAGGATCGATGGAGGAGGTGTGCAATGTCTCAGTCTCTGCTGCAATCGCATCCGTAATCAACCTGAAGGGCATTAAAACCAAAAGCTGTGAGTGGACAAAAATCAATAAGTTCATCAAATACAGTTATAAGACATTTATGCCCTCCAATAAAAACGTATGCATGCCACGAAAACCAGTAACCAAAATGTTTGCTCAACCGAGCCATTAGGGCCTTAGCCCAAAACCATAAACATAAATCCATTTAAATCACATAACCACAAATCCAACCGAAAGCCATTTCATAGATTCATTAATTCATATTTTACCATTACCATCTCCTGCATCCCTGATGCTCAGCGTCCCAGACGCTTGACGTCCCTGACGTCATATCTCACTGTATAATAAGCTACGCGTGCTGCCCGGGGTCTCTCCGGGTCCATATCTCTGACATCATAGATGTCTGACGTCCCTGACGTCAATCATAGCAATTCTGCTCCTGAGTCATCATGCGGTCCAGCTGCTCCGTACAATGACCCCTCACAGGCAATGCACCGTGACTTCCCCAGTGTCCCAGACATCTGGAGGAGACCATCATATATCCTTGTATCCAGATGGTATATGAAAAACAGTTTTATTAAATCATTTCACAACATTACAATGGGCCCTGCCCGAAATCTCCATAAAATATTACAATTCCATTTAGGGTCCCTGACCCGAAATCACATTTATTAAACATAGGGTCCCAGACCGGAAATCACATTTATTAACGTAGGGTCCCAGACCCGAAATCACATTTATATCCCAACTGGGCCCCATGCCCGATTTTGTAACCACTGGGCCCATGGCCCGATTTCGTAAATCAACTGGGCCCCCGGCCCGATAACATCACTCGAATGGGTCTTAGCCCGTTTTCATAAACAACTGGGCCCCTGGCCCGATTTCATAAAGCAATTGGGCCCCCGGCCCGATTCATTAACACAAATGGACTCCAAGTCCGAGGTTTCCAAAATAATTGGGCTTCAAGCCCGAGTTCATCTTTCCAACTGCAAAACCCTTTTTATCACATTATTTATTAAGCCATTAAGCCATAAGCACATAAAACCACAATAAAACCGTTAACCTCGATATACGTGAAATACGGAAAAATACCTCGAAATACGTACAACATACCCGAAATCAATACTCACAATCACCATCATAGAAATCACGTATATAAAACATATAACACATTTAAGCATGCATAGGATTTATAAAACCAAAGTCCACTTACAGACCGTTTAACGGTACGCCTCGATACACGTGCCATAGGCCTTCCCGGGCCACACCACTATCACCGGAACTCCCAATCCTGTCCAAATTACATTAGAGGGTTACTAACCTCCACATTAACATCCTATCAAAGTCCCGTAATTTTCTCGAATTTTTAACTATTTTTAAACTTAATTAAAAACCTTCGGACATCCCGAACAATATCGAGACGGTGTCCGATCGACACGAAACCAATTCCAAAATGTTCGTTACATTAAATAGGACATAATTCAAGTTGACCTCACCTCGAGATTCGTGCCCATGAGCCGTCACGCGCAGCCGTGAGTGGCTGCGCGTGAAACCCACGCGCCTGCTACAGTGTATTGTTCTAACCCGTTTCTCTGGTAAACGAGTCCAATTAACCTGCGAGATGAACCGGTTCCAATCCTATCAATTCGACACTGATTTCATCAATTGAGCATTCAGTTAGCTTCATTTTAATTTCAATTTGAGTTCTGTATCGATGATTACACAAAAACTCACCTAAAACTCATCGACTCGATGATGAACACGAAGAACACCCGTCACTGTGCAACCATGGAATTCCGTCAATCTCAACCGGTTTCTTCCAATTGATGAACCCAGAAGCATCGTGGGATCCTGAGAAGTAGTTTCCCCACATCAATTACACCGTTTGATCGCTCCAAGATCACGACTCGACCTTCAAACTCCATTACTGTCACCAAGTCCGTTCAGAGTGAATTGGTGGCCAATTCCCTTCGTTCTTTCAACGAAACTGATCGTGGGGATCCCAGGAAGCTAAAAGTAACCTCCAATTCGATCCTCACGGCCCTATGATTTGATTTCGAATTTCCCTCCCAAAACTCAAAATCCGAAATTCCAGTCTCCTCCTCACTGTCAATCTCTCGTGTTTACCCAGTTGAATCCATCTCTCATAGCTCTCAAATTCCCCTCAAAACTGGTTGTGAAACGGAGCTCAATTCTCCCAATTCCGATTCCCCTTCTCACGGGTAAGAAAACAAAGAAGAAGAAAAATGGGGAAAAATGGAAGAAATGATGAAGAAGGAATGATGATGTTGTAATGATGGTGTTGGGAGGGAAACATGGATCAGATTTCAGGGGATGGGTGACTCTTGTCACTCATCCGGATGTGTACAGTCATCAGTTACTATTCATTATTATATTATTATTTTAATCGAAGTCTCGGTTCATTAATTCGTTCCCTTGACCATAACTTCATCGTCGAATGTCCGATCTCGGCATGCCGCCTGTCATTGGATTCGTATCGACGATACCTACGTAACGGTCCTTGGCCCTCGTCCATCGGACCTCCCGGTCAAAAAGTCAACATTTGACCCCAATTGACCAAAATTACCAAAATACCCCTCAACTTTCGAGCAGCATAACTTTCTCCTCGAATGTCGGAATCAAACGTGCCACTTGTCTATGAACTCGTGACGTCCCGAACTACGTCACGGTCATCGGTCAAAGTCCATTTGACCGCCCGGTCAAATAGTCAACATTTTACCCACGACTAGGGGCAAAACGGTCATTTTGCACATTTTGTCCGATTTCGACCTACTAATCACCGATCAACCTCACTAATCGAGATTAGTCACTAATCTAATCCCGGAATTTGGGACGGGTCGTTACATACCTTACTCTCAGGAGGGCTTGGATTATAACCCGGGGAGGGTCATTCATCTACGGACATTGACTTGGGTGGACCCTGGGAGACTTAGGCTTTAAGACCCCTGGTAGCACGCGCGTAGCTTTAGAAACCGTGACAGGATTGGTTATGTGATTTATGTATATATGTTATATGATGTGTGATGTGTACAGGTTTTTTGGCTGTGGCCCGTATGGTTGGTTTCTTTATGGTTTTGGGCTTAGTTCCCACATATGGTTCTTTTGGATAAATGGTTTTTGAATGCATGGAGGCTTTTAGTGAAGGGTACAAATGGCTTCGATAAGATGTTTTTATAAACTCTTTGTTTTGTCCACTCACAGCTTTTAAATATTTTGACTGCCCTTCAGGTTGACAGCGGATGCGGGCTGTAGTAGAGACCGAGACATCACATACCTCCTCTGGATTCTGGTGTACTCTGAAGCCCCAAGAGGGCTAAAGTTGGAATTTCCCTTGTCTGACACTTCGTGTCAGACGGGATCAGGAACGTCCCACGTTAATCCCGGGGGGATTGGGACGGGTCCTGAAAGGTGGTATCAGAGCATAGGTTTGCTCGTAGGATGCACAGGGAACTCTGATAACAAATGGTGCTCTGATACTGACAAGTGGTATCAGAGCAGGGTGTTATACATCACTCTGTGCACAAGTCGAGGATGTGATGTCTTAGTGAACTGCAGTTCGTTATCAACCTGATAGTTAGGATGTCGGTACGATAGCTAGTAGGATTGAATCGTGGAATGTCTAGGTTCGAAATTTGATGTCGGGGTTGCCATAGTTCTGTCGTGGATGACAGTGTGAGACCCTACAAAGGGATGAACGTAAAAGTACTTTAGAGTTTTGATCGTGAGACGGTTAGGTTGGGATCATTTTCCACGATGTCGTAGGATCGGTGTAATGACCCGTCCCGAATATCGGGATTGAATATTAATTAATTATGAATTAGAATGACTAATCGGGGATTAGTTGGGTGAAATCGGACGAAACGTGCAAAATGACCGTTTTGCCCCTAGCGTGGGCAAAATGACCGTTTTGCCCCTAGCGTGGGCAAAATGTTGACTTTTAGTTCGGGCTGTCAAATGGACTTTGACCGATGACTGTGACGTAGTTCGGGACGTCACGAGTTCATAGACAGGTGGCACGTTCAATTCCGACATTCGTAGAGAAAGTTATGATGTTCGGAAGTTGAGGGGTATTTTGGTAATTTGGCATATTAGGGGCCAAATGTTGACTTTTTGATCGGGAGGTCCGATGGGCGAGGGCCAAGGACCGTTACGTAGGTCTCGTCGATACGAATCCAACGACAGGCGGCATGCCGAAATCGGAGATTCGACAACGAAGTTATGGTCACGAAATCGGGCTCGATTAACCGAACGAACCGGGATTAAAATAATATTTTAATGTGAACAGTACCCGGTGACTGTGCACATCCGGATGAGTGACAAGTGTCACCCATCCCTTGTTTCCAGCTCCATGTTTCCCTCCCAACACCATCATCACCTCTAATCATCATGTTCTCCACCATTTTCCTTTATTTTTCTTTGAAATTTCTTCAAACCGTGCACATTTTGGGGAGGGATTGAACTGGGAGAATTGGCTCCCTTTCTCTGCCGTTTTTGTGAGAAAATAGAGAGTTGGAATGACTGGACTAACAAGGGAAACACGAGGGGTTGTGAGTGTGAGGAATTCTGGGTTTCGAATTTTAGAAATTTTGGGGGGAAAATTCAATTGTTGCGAATTGAGCCGTGAGGAGTGGAATTGAAGCTCGAGTTAGCTTCCTGAGATCAGTACGAGTCGATCCACATCAAAAACACGAAGAATTGGCAACGTTTTGGCTCTGAACACACTTGGTGACAGAGGAGGAAATTCGAGATTGAGTCGAGGAATTGGAGGCTTCGATGGATGAAATTGAGCTGGGGATTACGTTCCTGAGGATCCCACGATGCTTCTGGAAAGATCAATTAAAAGAAAACGGTTGAGATTGGCAGACTTCCATGGTTGCACAGTGACGGCTATCGAGTTTGAGTCGTGAAGTTTGAGCAATGGATTGATGCAATTGAGTTGGGGGAAAGGTTTTACTGAGTCCATGGAAGCTTCTGGTTAAATCAATTTAGGGATATCGATCGAAATTGATGGGGTTCGAGGGATGAACAATGGACGGGTGTTCTTGGTGTTCATCATCGAATCGTGAGGTTTAGAGTATGTAATCGTGTAATTGTTATTACAGACCTCTAATTAGACTTGTAACGAAGCTGTATGAATGTTTAATTGAAGGAATTATTGTCGAATTGACAGGATTGGAACCGGATCGTGTCGCGGGTTAAAGGACCCGTTTACCAGATAAACGGGTTGAGACGACAGCACTGTAGCTGGCGCGTGGGTTTCACGCGCAGCCACTCACGGCGGCGCGTGAGGGCGCGTCCGGCCTAGTCTCAAGGTGAGGTCAACATGACTTTTGATCCTCTCAGTGTAACGAACATTTTGACGTTGATTTCGGTGAAATCGGATATTGTTTCGATAATGTTCCGCGTATCCGAAGTTTTGTTTTACGAGTTAAATACGTATTTAAATTCCGGAAAAATTGGAGAAAATTATATGATGTATTTTGAGATGTTAGTAACCCTCTATAATGATTTTGGGCAGGAGTTGTGATTTCCAGATTTTACGGAAAAAACGTGCAGCTCGGAAACGAACCGTTTTGAACGGTGTGTGTGAGTGGACTTTGTTTTCTAACCGTGGTGCATGCATATATGATTTAAAATGATTTATTATATGATTTGATATGCTTTGGCATGATTGGTATTTCAATTTGGTGATTTCTCGGTTTTGTGATTATTATATTATTATATTCTGGCACGATTTTCGAGAAATCATGAAATTGGTTAAAAATGATATTGTGGGCGTGAGAACCCAAGTAAATAATGATTTTGACTCGGATTTGGAGTTACATGTGAATTTGATGATTTTTGGTATCCTCGTGATTTTGTGATTATTTTAATCAGTCTTTCGGGCACGTTTTACGAGGAACGTGCAAATGATGTTTTGGGCTAAAGCCCGGATTGAAAATGATGTTTTGACTCGGGTTATGAGTCAGGAAGTTGAAAATGATATTTGGACTCGGATTATGAGTCAGTGATTGATTTCATGGATTTACGTGATCATGGCAACTCGGGTTTACAGTTGCACGGATTTACGTGATATTGATATTTTGGGCTTGAGACCCAATGGAATTGTGATTTTGGTTGGAATTGTATTTCCATGTGATGACATGATGATATTAATGATTTTCGGATTTATAAAGTAAATCGGGACTTGGGGCTGAGACCCTGTATTGATATATGATTTGGTTTTTAATGCAACTGTTTTTCACTGGTTTTTGTGATGGTGATATGTTGCGGATATTTAGGGCTTTCGGGAGAAAATATGTTTTTCCCCGGAGTGCACCCTGGAGATAACGCTCGCCTTCAGGATGGAAGTGTTTACCCCGAAGAGGTCACGTAGCACGATCTTTGTCTTGCAGCCCAGGGGAGGCTTGACTCAGATCAGATGTGCTGGATTATATGGATCGGTAAGTGATGTGTTCACTAGATCTGGATTGCCGGCTGGTGATGTGTTCACAGCGGCGGATGCTCGGATTTTGAGCGGTCCTTGAGCCTATTGATATGCACGCGTTGCAGGGATAAAACATGACTCTAAGCAACAAGATATGGATATAAGTCCCGTGATTTTGTGGAAATTGTTTTGATTGATCCACTTTAATTAATTTCCTATTATTACTCGTGTTTTATGATATGCATGCATGTTTGTGAAAACTGGAGGGTAAGGATGTATTTTGGTACATGTTTTTATAAGAGGTCATTTTTGTCCACTCACACCTTTTCTATTTTGTTAACCCTTCAGGTCGTGGCGCGTTGATCGAGGCTATTCTAGAGGTGGAGGTATGTGCGGGCACAGGCGCAAAAGAATTCCCTTGTCTGGCAGGTATTGAAGGGTAGTTTCGGACTTTCAGTTGACTTGTCAGACGGGAGCAGGACCGTGTACGGTTTTTAACGTCCAGTTGGGACGGGTCCTGTCAAATTGGTATCAGAGCACTAGGTTGCTGATGCTGTTGCCATGCCATACCTCCGGAACGTGAGCCTCGTGCGCGACCTGGTAGTGAGATGGGTATATTAGGGTATTTGAGACCTTGTGATTAATCTCGGAATGTAATTGACCTTGGTTTGCGGGTCAGATATTAATTTGTGTAGCTACGGCTTACTAATTGTTGAATCGGTATTCTTGTGGGTCCTAGGATTTGTTGGATCCAGAGGCTTGGAAGGTAGCACAATTGGGTAGGTTGGACCCAGGATGAGATTATTCTCAGTAATTCCTTGTGCGAAATGTGAGTTCCCAACGTCTAGAGTGTGTTGGGGTATTCCTAGGTTTTGAATGTGGTATTGATGTGGTTCACCGGCGGTAATTTGCTGGGTGACCGGGTATGCCAGGGATGGCATAGCTGAATGAATCAAGAATTCGGTTAGGACTCGAGATGAGTCATGGTAATATCTTAAGTCTCAGGAGCTGTCGGGTTTTGAGGGACCCTAGGTAGTAATCGTGGAACCTAAGGTGGGATGTTTGGTTCGGAAATGTGTGCTGGCGGGTGGTTTGACTCTTAATGACTTTTCGAAGTCGAGACCGAGTGACGATTGTGTCAGGTCTAATCATGTCAGCTTTAGTGGTGGAACTGCAATCCACAGTCGGGGTTGGTACTTGTCGAAGGAATCCCAAAGTGGGGATACAGGGTAGTCGTACGAGTACTTGATTCCATTGGATGTGGAGTCTCGATAGTGATGTCTAGTGGTTGGGTCTGCACAAGTCTGTGGCAGGCACTACTACCGAGAGTGGTTGTTGAGAATCGGGGGGGACGTCAGGGGACGTTTCTTTTTTCTCACATGAGTTGTCAGGGTGACTGTACCCAGAGTTGTTAGGTACGAAGGAGGCAGAGTTTCTCCTATTCGAGCAGAGGTACGGGGTCGCCGCTTGTTATGAGCGGAGATCCAGGGTTGTCAGTTTTGCACACGGTGTGCTCATACTGATATTGTTGTCTGTATGCTGGTGTTGGTGCCGGTGTTGTGCTAACGATGGGTCACGAGTCGGGTTGTGACTTCGTCGAGTTGGGTATGTGTCAGTAACCAGTCCAAAAGGGGACACGTGGTTGGTGTCCGAGTCCGATGGTTCCAACATGGTTAGACCTACGGAATCATGAGAGGTTGTGTTTGAAGAGGATTGCGGGTTTTCCGCATGGGGATTAGGTATTCTGAAGTCATCAGGGGTGACTTCTTATTTTCTGCTTGGTGGCAGATAATGTTGGGTTACATGGCGTGGGGAGTGCAGTGAGTTCTGTTTGCATCCACGTAGGATGAATATTGGTGTCATTGTTTTGGATCATCCTTGGTTTTCCCTAGGTGGGATGGCAAGGATAGATACGAGGTAATCAGTAAGGGTGTAAGACCTTGTGGTTCCTAGTTGTTGACTGTGTGGATCCTAGGTGGATCGGGTTAGTGATGTCGTGGACTTTGGGCATTGTGACGATCTAGGATCGTGATGTTCACAGTCGGCTGACGTCGTAATGGATCTGGGTCGTGATTTCGATGATCCAGATTGGGTGAGAGTTTATCACTCTTACGTCGGTATGTGAGTCATAAATGACGGGACTGAACTTCTTTTCGAAGTGGAGCCCCTTATGGTATGTTACTCGAGCGAGTAGGGTTCAGACGGGGTTGAATTTGTTCAGCCTTAGAGTTGTGGCTGTTGGGATTGGTTTCCTTGTGAAGTCCATCGGATGTAATGTGTTACTCGCTTGAACTGGTAACCGATAGGTTCGGTTTTGGTGTGTCCGAGTGGACGTGAACCAGATTTCGGGTTTTGGAATCGAATTTCTGGGTGACGATTCAGGATTCGATTCAGGAACTTGAAAGTGGAATACTGGATTTGGGTGCGGAATGATTATTCCAAATGCTAGCTTACGGAATAATGATTTCGGATTCGGATTTGGACATGAACAAAAAAAAAAAAAAAAAAAAACTGTGATGTATGGGTTTGGATTCGGGATTTCTTACGAAATTGCGGATTCGGATTTGGTATTGAAACTAGCTGATTGGTGGAGTTTCGATTTGTCTCTTGCTGGTTTGGGCAAATGGACTCCATTATTGGAACGTGTTTGGCTATGACCTAGGTGGTTGTAGTCTGGTCAAGGGATAGATGTACGTACCTTGTACGTGGTTTGGGGTACGATATTTTGCAGACTTGTGGTGGCCGGGGTTGATGTGAATCCCGGGAGAACTCGGTGTTTTTCCCTGTGGACACGTTGATGTGTCATTTTGAGTGTTGTCATTTGGCGAGGTGTTTTCGGGTAGCATAGGACAAGGATTGTCGATGTTAGCAAAACCCTCAGGCTTTTTACTTTTGCCTTACCTGGTTTGGGATCGACCATATAGGTCTATGGGTCGAGTACTAGGGTCCAGCTGTAGGATCTTGCTTGGTGTACGATGTACGGTATCGTATGGACGAGGGTACTTGATACCTAGTGACGGTACATGGGATGTACCAGTGTTGTGTCGATAAACGTGTTGGTGTTTGGCTTAGTCCCAATACCATTGGTTTTGGTTGTGAACGTGAACTGGACATTGAACACGATGCACTGGGCAGAGTAATTCTGATGATTTCAGTGATTGTTTGAGCAGGTGGTATGTGAGTTTCCTCAGTGTCACCTTGTTGAGTTGCCGATAGTCAATGAACAAACGGAGACTTCCTTCCTTCTTCTTCACGAACAACACCGGTGCTCCCCACGGTGAAGTACTCGGTCGTACATATCCCAAATCCACCAGCTCCTGCAATTGAGCCTTGAGTTCTCGTAACTCAGCCGGCGCCATCCGGTATGGTGCTTGGGATATAGGTCGGGTACCAGGGAGTAGTTCAATTGTAAATTCGATCTCCCGCGATGGTGGCAATCCAGGTAAGTCTTCCGGGAATATATCCAGAAACTCACATACCACCGGTATCTCGTCGATACCCGGAGTACCAACCTGCTCCGACATGACATGCGCCAGATAACCCTGGCATCCCTTCCGTAGAAGTTTGGTAGCAGTAAGTGAAGAAATCACTTCAGGAGGCGAACCATCACGTTCCCCCTGAAAGATAACCTCCGGCAAACCCGGGCTCCGCAGAATCACTTGCTTGCTACAGCAATCGATGAGCGACCCATGCTCCGATAGCCAATCCATCCCTAGGATTATATCGAAGTCGTGGATATCCAGAATAATTAAGTCTGCTGGTAAATCCACATCCTCAATTCTTACCGGGCACCTCCGAATCACCTGATTCACAAGGTACACGATACCCATCGGGGTGCCAACACCCATTTCGCAATCTAAAGCTGATACCACACAATCAAGCATACCAGCACAACTTTTCGAAATAAAAGAATGTGTAGCCCCCGCATCCATCAATACACGTACAAGAAGGTTAAAGATATGTAGTGTACCTGTGACCACGCCTGGGGCAGTCCTCGCCTGCTGCTGGGTCATTGCAAACACTTGGGCCCTCGGCCCTCCGTTCCGTCCGCGCCCGCGCGCGCCACGCCCAGCACCACGGTCACCTCCCTGACCGCGACCTCCATTAGTGTGGGTAGCCGTGCTCTGCACCACACTAGAGCCCCCAGCGTCGTTGTTCTTGGATAACTGCGGGCAATCACTGGCATAGTGGCCCTCCTCTCCGCAAGCAAAACAGGTTACAAACCTCGGCCAGTTTGAATGCCCACCAGAAGCACCGCTCCCAGATGAACGCTGCCCAGAGTTATATCCAGATCCTCTGCCCTGAGAGCCTCCACGTCGACCTGACCAGCCACGACCCTTGAAGGATGAGGGTGCTCCCCTGTAGCTCCCTCCCTTGTTGTTCTTACGGCCCGATGGCCCATGATGTGGGCGATCCTGACGTCGCCCCTCGCCCGAAGGCTGTCGTGTCTGGTGTGCCGCCAGACTGGCCTCGACACGCACCGCTGCGTCGACCATATCTCTCAGAGAAGCATGAGTGGTAGCAGTCACACTGGCCCGGATCTCCCCTCTGAGTCCAAGCTCAAACCGCTGGCATTTGTCCTCCTCCGTGCTTACGAATGAAGCAGCAAACCGGGAAAGTTTCCCGAAAGTTTGCTCGTAGTCTGCAACAGACATGTCACCCTGCTCCAGCCGCAGGAATTCCGCCTCCCGCGCCGCGCGAAAGGATCGCGGGTAGTACTGGTCCAGAAACCTGGAACGGAAAACTTCCCAAGTAGTGGTATGGACAGACCACCCAGACATTTCGAGTCCGTGCCACCACTGGTAGGCTCCTCCTTCCAGCAAGAAGGCCGCCAGAGTTACCCGTTCGCCCGGAGGGCAGTACATCACCGAGAAGATCCTCTCCCACTTGGTGATCCAGTCGTGAGCATCCTCGGGGTTTACTCCCCCGCAGAAAGGAGTGGCTCCCAAACGTTGAGCCCTTTCAATGCTCGCGCATTCCATCTCTCTTTCTAGATCCTCGTCCGTTCGCGTATGAGGAATTCTCCTAGGAGGCATAACCAACTGTCAAGAGGCATAGATCAGATAACAATATTCTGAAAAGTCGAAAAGTAACTAGTACTAATCGCTAGTCTAGCATGCTGACCAAAACCTAGTACTGACCACAACCTAGTGCTCTGATACCAAGCTGACAGGACCCGCCCCGATCCCACAGGGACCACGAGGGGACGTGCCCTGCTCCCGTCTGACACCCAATAATTCATACCAATTTTAACCTCAAAACATTTAAATGCATAAATAACCAAATTAAAGTCATACATCAAATCCGAATTAAACGAATGTCAGACAAGGGATGAAATCCAAAATTACAAATTTGCGAGCACGACTCTAAAGTAAACCTGCGGGTACACCGCCCAGCAGGGGTTCAGGTACGCAGAAGTAGATCTATGCCTCAGCCTCAGGTTCCTCCTCTACCTCAGGATCACGACCTGGAGGGGTTACCAAAAACATTAAGGGTGAGTGGACTGAACTCAAGTTTATAAAACCATTTGATAAGTAAAACATATAATTTACCCCTCTGTTTTCCAAACATGCATGCATCATTATTTAAAATCATAAACCATATAATATGAACCATAAGGCATGTAATAAAACCATAAGTATAATTTTAGTTGCTGCACTATACACTCCAATCCCGACATCCCTGATGTCTGACGTCCCTGACGTCAATAAGGTCACAATCACAAGGCTACACGTGTCACTCGGGTCTCAATTTCCGAGTTCAATCCCCGAACCCCGTTCGGGTACAGCATCCCTGATGCTTAGCGTCATAGACGCTGGACGTTCTAGACGTCCGTGACCACTCCGGGGTACCTCATCCGGAGGAGACAATATAATATGGAAGGATCTATACAGTGCAGTACCAAATACATTTTATTGATATCCACATGCAAGGTATATATATACCTAGATAAAATCTGAATTAATCATTAAGTTTCATCGAACGGGTCTCAAGCCCAAATACCGTGAAACGTGCCATAACCATATTTTCCATATCATCAAAACCATCATTGTTTTTAGCATGTGAAAAAGTATAATAAACCAGAAAACATTTATGCACGCAAGGGTTTAAGAAAATGGCCTACTCACAGTACAGTCCTGCTGAAAACCGAGCGTTTACCCTCGATCTGGTACAATTACAAAATTCCTGTCACATCCAAAGTATACGTAAGGGTAAATACAAACCCCTAACATTCAACCATGAAACCCTAGACCGAAACCGGTCCAGAAAAGCCGCCCGAACGCGCTTTCCAAGGCAAAAACTCTCATTTTGACCAACTTAAAGATCTCCGATCGACCCGAAACCACCGCCATTGGATCCGGATCGTCGAAACCTAAAGAATGGTGGTAGTCCCACCAAAAGTACTGTTCACACGCGCCCCCACGCGCCTGGTCAACCCTCTGGTCAACGGTGCTACAGTACTGCTGACGTCAGCATGACGTCACTGCTGACGTCAGCATGACGTCATCACTGACAGTGTCAGAGGACACGTGTCAGCAGTCCATTGGTCCCTGGTCTGACTGATTTCTGACATGATGACGTCATCATGACGTCACTGCTGACGTCAGCATGATGACGTCATCAGCTACAGTAACCGGGTCTGAGAACCGGGTCACCGCAGACCCACGGTTCGACCCGATCAGTTCTCACCAACCCGACCACCATTTCTGATGGGATTTGTTCCTATGAACTCGTCACAAAGTGTTCTATGGTTCTATGGACTCAAAACTAGTTTCTAGGTTCAAAAATCTACCTGAAAATCGACAGGAATCCGGCTGCCGGCTCTGGTTCGTCTTCTCCGGCGAGTCGTCAAGCTTCCAGCCGCGAACCTTGGTTTAAAATGGTCGTCTGGGTCCCTTAAGTGTTTCTTAGAAGCAACCAAACAAAAACAACGTCAAAAACGGTCGTTTCGAAGAAGGGAAGAAAATCGGGTCTCTCGGGTTTTTCAACCTACCGCCGCCGTGTCACCGCCGTACGTCGTCCAGTCCAGCTCAGGGTCGTCCTGCCGTCACAGTGAACCCAACCGTACGTTGGTTCGAGCCTCAGAGTGAAGGTTTGGATGGTTTGGTGACTTGGGCTGTTCGGGTTTCCTTCTCGGGTCTGGGAGGATTTCCGGCCGTGCAGGTGGCTGTGGGGTGGTGGCCGGCGTCTGGGGGTGGCAGTTGGCCGCCTGGTGTTGCCGTGAGGGTGAGGTTGAGAGGTGAGGTGCTGGTGTGTTTGTTCGAAGGGTAGCCGTGCTCACGGTTTTGAGAGAATGAAATGTGAGAGTGAAAAATATGAGAATTAATAAACAGATGGGCTGGATGGAATGAAGGGCTGAGATTCAATCTCAGCATAGGATCAATGGTGAGGATTTGAGGAGAGGAAATAAATTGTTTAATCCAATGGCCAACAGAGATCCTTGTTTTAGGGAGTGTGGGGATGAGTGACACTTGTCACTCATCCAAGGGTCCAGAATGATTTGATTAAAGTAATCAGATTCCATTAATAAAATATTATTTTAATCCGGTTCTCGGTTGGTTCGGTTAAATGTGAAATACTTCCGTGACCATAACTTCCTCGTACGAAGTCCGATTTCGGCGTGCCGCCTGTCTACGGACTCAGGACGTCGAGACCTACCCAACGGTCCTTGAGTCAACTGAAAATTAGTTTCCAAGAGAAAAGTCAACATTTTCACCCTAACCGTCCAAATTACGGTAATGCCCCTGAACTTCCGATAGTCATAACTTTTTCTCCGATCGTCCGAAATGGACATGCCACCTGTCTATGAACTCGTGACGTCCCGAACTACGTCACGGTCATAGGTCAAAGTCCATTTAATTTATAAATCAAAAAGTCAACAATTGACCACACCCAACGCAAGGGTAAAAGCGTCAATTCAAACATTAATTTACAATATTAAAATCCTCGAATTTCCGGGGTGTTACACCTGGCGTGGGCAAAATGTTGACTTTTAGTTCGGGCTGTCAAATGGACTTTGACCGATGACTGTGACGTAGTTCGGGACGTCACGAGTTCATAGACAGGTGGCACGTTCAATTCCGACATTCGTAGAGAAAGTTATGATGTTCGGAAGTTGAGGGGTATTTTGGTAATTTGGCATATTAGGGGCCAAATGTTGACTTTTTGATCGGGAGGTCCGATGGGCGAGGGCCAAGGACCGTTACGTAGGTCTCGTCGATACGAATCCAACGACAGGCGGCATGCCGAAATCGGAGATTCGACGACGAAGTTATGGTCACGGAATCGGGCTCGATTAACCGAACGAACCGGGATTAAAATAATATTTTAATGTGAACAGTACCCGGTGACTGTGCACATCCGGATGAGTGACAAGTGTCACCCATCCCTTGTTTCCAGCTCCATGTTTCCCTCCCAACACCAACATCACCTCTAATCATCATGTTCTCCACCATTTTCCTTTATTTTTCTTTGAAATTTCTTCAAACCGTGCACATTTTGGGGAGGGATTGAACTGGGAGAGTTGGCTCCCTTTCTCTGCCGTTTTTGTGAGAAAATAGAGAGTTGGAATGACTGGACTAACAAGGGAAACACGAGGGGTTGTGAGTGTGAGGAATTCTGGGTTTCGAATTTTAGAAATTTTGGGGGGAAAATTCAATTGTTGCGAATTGAGCCGTGAGGAGTGGAATTGAAGCTCGAGTTAGCTTCCTGAGATCAGTACGAGTCGATCCACATCAAAAACACGAAGAATTGGCAACGTTTTGGCTCTGAACACACTTGGTGACAGAGGAGGAAATTCGAGATTGAGTCGAGGAATTGGAGGCTTCGATGGATGAAATTGAGCTGGGGATTACGTTCCTGAGGATCCCACGATGCTTCTGGAAGGATCAATTGAAAGAAAACGGTTGAGATTGGCAGACTTCCATGGTTGCACAGTGACGGCTATCGAGTTTGAGTCGTGAAGTTTGAGCAATGGATTGATGCAATTGAGTTGGGGGAAAGGTTTTACTGAGTCCATGGAAGCTTCTGGTTAAATCAATTTAGGGATATCGATCGAAATTGATGGGGTTCGAGGGATGAACAATGGACGGGTGTTCTTGGTGTTCATCATCGAATCGTGAGGTTTAGAGTATGTAATCGTGTAATTGTTATTACAGACCTCTAATTAGACTTGTAACGAAGCTGTATGAATGTTTAATTGAAGGAATTATTGTCGAATTGACAGGATTGGAACCGGATCGTGTCGCGGGTTAAAGGACCCGTTTACCAGATAAACGGGTTGAGACGACAGCACTGTAGCTGGCGCGTGGGTTTCACACGCAGCAACTCACGGCGGCGCGTGAGGGCGCGTCCGGCCTAGTCTCAAGGTGAGGTCAACATGACTTTTGATCCTCTCAGTGTAACGAACATTTTGACGTTGATTTCGGTGAAATCGGATATTGTTTCGATAATGTTCCGCGTATCCGAAGTTTTGTTTTACGAGTTAAATACGTATTTAAATTCCGGAAAAATTGGGGAAATTTTGAGATGTTAGTAACCCTCTATAATGATTTTGGGCAGGAGTTGTGATTTCCAGATTTTACGGAAAAACGTGCAGCTCGGAAACGAACCGTTTTGAACGGTGTGTGTGAGTGGACTTTGTTTTCTAACCGTGGTGCATGCATATATGATTTAAAATGATTTATTATATGATTTGATATGCTTTGGCATGATTGGTATTTCAATTTGGTGATTTCTCGGTTTTGTGATTATTATATTATTATATTCTAGCACGATTTTCGAGAAATCATGAAATTGGTTAAAAATGATATTGTGGGCGTGAGAACCCAAGTAAATAATAATTTTGACTCGGATTTGGAGTTACATGTGAATTTGATGATTTTTGGTATCCTCGTGATTTTGTGATTATTTTAATCAGTCTTTCGGGCACGTTTTACGAGGAACGTGCAAATGATGTTTTGGGCTAAAGCCCGGATTGAAAATGATGTTTTGACTCGGGTTATGAGTCAGGAAGTTGAAAATGATATTTGGACTCGGATTATGAGTCAGTGATTGATTTCATGGATTTACGTGATCGTGGCAACTCGGGTTTACAGTTGCACGGATTTACGTGATATTGATATTTTGGGCTTGAGACCCAATGGAATTGTGATTTTGGTTGGAATTGTATTTCCATGTGATGACATGATGATATTAATGATTTTCGGATTTATAAAGTAAATCGGGACTTGGGGCTGAGACCCTGTATTGATATATGATTTGGTTTTTAATGCAACTGTTTTTCACTGGTTTTTGTGATGGTGATATGTTGCGGATATTTAGGGCTTTCGGGAGAAAATATGTTTTTCCCCGGAGTGCACCCTGGAGATAACGCTCGCCTTCGGGATGGAAGTGTTTACCCCGACGAGGTCACGTAGCACGATCTTTGTTTTGCAGCCCAGGGGAGGCTTGACTCAGATCAGATGTGCTGGATTATATGGATCGGTAAGTGATGTGTTCACTAGATCTGGATTGCCGGCTGGTGATGTGTTCACAGCGGCGGATGCTCGGATTTTGAGCGGTCCTTGAGCCTATTGATATGCACGCGTTGCAGGGATAAAACGTGACTCTAAGCAACAAGATATGGATATAAGTCCCGTGATTTTGTGGAAATTGTTTTGATTGATCCACTTTAATTAATTTCCTATTATTACTCGTGTTTTATGATATGCATGCATGTTTGTGAAAACTGGAGGGTAAGGATGTATTTTGGTACATGTTTTTATAAGAGGTCATTTTTGTCCACTCACACCTTTTCTGTTTTGTTAACCCTTCAGGTCGTGGCGCGTTGATCGAGACTATTCTAGAGGTGTGACTACGCCCAAACTACGCATTAAATTAAACACGTAATTTGAGTGTTGTGCAATTTAAACCCTTTTTGTGTAGATGTAGTATTGGTAAATAGGGATCGTTCTTAACCGGGGAAATTAGGGAACATTAATAATGTGTTAGTGGGAAAGAGTAATGAATTAGAGAATTAAATAATAAAAGAATTAAACAATCAAAGAATTAATAAATTAAAAAATAGATGAACAAGATAATAATAAATTAATGAATTACAAAGAATTAATAAATTAACGAATTAAAGAATGAAATAATAGAAGAATAAAGGACTTAGTTAATCAAAGAATAAAGGAATTAATTAATCAAAGAATCAATAAATTAAATAATAAAGGAATGAAAGAATAAAAGCATCAAAGAATAAAAGAATAAAGAATAAAAGAATAAAGAATAAACAAGGGGGGTTTTGAAGAGGTTTGTAATTATGTAAATAAGTAAAAGCATAGATAAACTCATTCTATTTCTATTCTAACTTATGCACAAAGTAGACTTCTCGTAAACACAAACTTCAACAACATACTACAATTGCAAATATTTGAATTAATCACGAAATTATACCTTCACAAACTCATATTTCTTCATACATTATTCATATTATAAATGCACCGAACAACGGATTTTTACTTATAATATAATTACCTTAAGTTTGTGATTTAATGCGCCGAACAGCGGTCATACATTAAATCTCTCCAAATCTACTCTAAATGCCCCGAACAGCGGATCAACATTTAGTTTCGAAATGAAGTTTAAGCTCTAAAATGTAAGAAGTAAATGATTTTTAGAAAGTAAAACACATGGAGATTATACTCAATTTTCACAAAAGATAGGAAGGAGAAACCAATACATATATTGCATTATAATTAGAACCAATAACAAATAAGAGAGTTTAAGAGAATGGAGAGCAAATGTTACACTTTTCAGATTGGATGAGAACAATGGATTGTTTTTCACAAGGAACACCGAACAGCGGCTGGAACCTTATGAAGATGGAAGAAGATTAAACAAGGAAATTCGGACTTGAACTCTCAAAATTGTATTGGAACTATTTTGCCAAGATTTCTCCTAAAAGAAGCTCAATTTTTTGCTACTTGGAAGTCATTTCAACAAGTGAAATCAACTCCTATTTATAGGTGGAGAAAGCTACCAAAAATAATATAAAAATACAATAAAAAAAATGGAATAATGGAATGATGAGTAATAAAGATTTGTGATGATGTTTAGAGGTGGTTTGAGTTGTAAAGTTGTAAAATTGGGTTGGAAGGTTGTTGGAAATGGCTGGAAATTAAGTGGGAGTCTGCTGGAAAATAGGGAAGAAAATTCGGCTGCTGGCTGCTGAATTGGAGAGCTGCAGCTCGGCAGGTGCGCGCTGAAGAGAGGAGAAGCGGATCGGGACGCGCGCACCGAATGGTGGGAGAGCAGTTCGGCAGGCGCCTGTCGACGGGTCCTCTGGGCTGCAGGGAAAACGCTGGGCTTCGCCTGGAGCGAGCTGGGCTGACACGTGACTGGGCTGGAGGAAGCTGGGCCGCACGGCTACACAGGGACGCGGGCCTGGGCTGATGCGATTGGGCCGGAGATTTGGGTTGCACGGGCTAACGGCTTGGGCTTTTTCTTTTCTTTTTGGGCTGCAAAAATGGGCTGCAGCTAATTAATTTAATTAAAATATAACTAAATTAATTATTCCACCGAATTTCGTCCATATTTTATTCGTTATAATTCCGATCGAAACGATTCTTTCGCCAAAAATACTCCAAATTACAACCTTTATTTTTCTAAACATAAAAATCACAAAATAATTTATTTTATCAATTTATTTAATATTTTAAAATTAAAAGTCAAGTATAAAGGGTATAAAATAATATAAAATAATGCTTATTTAACGTCCTATCAAATACCCCCACACTTAAACTTTGCTAGTCCCTAGCAAATACTAAAATCAAACTACGAATTCAAAACAAGTAGACCCTTAACCATTTGTCTCAAATTTCATTGTTATAATCATGGCATAAAAGATTTTCACTTAAAACATTTAAGCAAATGGAATTCAAAAGTTAATATATGGTAACAAAATGTTCAACAAGTAAGATAATGAGTAAATATGGTGAAATGGAGTTCTGCACGAATAAGACAAGTATGAATCAACTCACAAGGATATGCACTCATAAATTCACTCAAATTGTGAGGGTTTGTGTTTGCACTCAAAGTATGTGAGAAATACTCACATAATCGAAATGAAGTACTTTTGCAAAATTTCAAACAAACACCTCAAGATAAAAACAAAACATACTTGCACAAATGAACCAAAACCATAAGCTTACTCAAGTGATTGACTCAACTAATCAAAATTTACCATCTTAAGGATCATAAGGTCTTTACGAAGGTTGTAATGGGGCTAAGTTTAGAGGCAAGGAATATATAGGACAAGTGGTGCTCAAATTCGTTCCAAGACTCAATAGACTCCCAAAACGTATCATAACTTCCCAACCTTAGTGCAATGATGTCAGTAATCCATCCCTTCGAACATAGGCCACATTTCATCTTGTTGGGCCTCGAATTCATTCTTTGTGCCGGATTTACAAATGTAAAGGACTTAACTCAAACATTCATAATCAAACCTTATTACCTTGATAAAAACTTCAATATATCTTTCTTTCTTTTTTTTTTCTTCTCTTTTTTTTTTATTTTTTTTTATTTTTTTTTTATTTTTTTTTTATTTATTTATTTTTTTTTTTGACTTCATATATCAAGGTAATAACATGTGTCAAAAATACAACAATGTTTGAGTAAGTAAATCCACAAAATACACATAAAAGTCTTTTAATATCATCATTTTCTCTTTACATAATCATTATGTCTTCAACCGAGTCCTTGGAACAAAGGTAAAAGATGTCTATACTAAGCTCAAGTGTTTAGATAATCATGGTGAGGAAAGAAAGGCTTAATGTGGGCTCAAAAGGGGTAAAACTAAGGGGGTCGCAACTTGTGCGCACAAAATAGGGAACATGGATGTTTGAATTTGTGGTGTTATGTAATGACCCGTCCCGAATATCGGGATTGAATATTAATTAATTACGAATTAGAATGACTAATCGGGGATTAGTTGAGTGAAATCGGACGAAACGTGCAAAATGACCGTTTTGCCCCTAGCGTGGGCAAAATGTTGACTTTTAGTTCGGGCGGTCAAATGGACTTTGGCCGATGACTGTGACGTAGTTCGGGACGTCACGAGTTCATAGACAGGTGGCACGTTCAATTCCGACATTCGTAGAGAAAGTTATGATGTTCGGAAGTTGAGGGGTATTTTGGTAATTTGGCTTAGTAGGGGCCAGATGTTGACTTTTTGGCCGGGAAGTCCAACGGACGAGGGCCAAGGACCGTTACGTAGGTCTCGTCGATACGAATCCAACGACAGGCGGCATGCCGAAATCGGAGATTCGACGACGAAGTTATGGTCACGGAATCAGGCTCGATTAACCGAACGAACCGGGAATAAAATAATATTTTAATAATGAACAGTACCCGGTGACTGAGCACACTTGGATGAGTGACAAGTGTCACTCATCCCTTAAAATCAGGCACAAAACATGGATCCATGATTTTGGGGGAGACCTAATTATTATGTTTTATTATATTAAATTAATTAATTAATCCTAATTTCCATTAATCTCCCATATTTTCTTCAACCGTGTACAACCCACAAATCAGTTTTCTCCCAACCTCCAATTCTCTTCCATTTCTGAACCAAAGTGTGAGCATTTGAGAGTGAATTGAACTGGGAAAATCGAGGGATTAATTGAGAGCTGAGGACTGGGATTTCGGGTTTTAGAAAATTTGGAGGAAAAATCGAATTGGTCGAATTGAGCTGTGATGATCGAATTGGACATTGGAAATAGCTTCCTGAGGTTGAGACGAGTTGTTTCAAATCAAAAACGAGAGGAATTCATGCCCAATTGGCTCTGAACGGGTTTGGTAACAGTGGGAGATATCGAGCTTGAGTCGTGATCAATGCGTGATCAAACGACGAAATTGGGGTGGGGAAACAATTCCTCATGGTCCATTGATACTTCTGGGTTCGTCAATTGGGAGGAATCAGTGGCCAAGGTGGAAACTCCATGGTTGCACACTGTTCGGATGTTCGAGTTTGAGTCGTGAAGATTGAGCAATGATTTGATCCAATTGAGTTGGGGGAAAGGTCTACCTGTGATCAATGAAGCTTCCTGATGAATCAATTTGGGGAAATCTTGTGGAATTGAGGTAATTCGACTGATGAACAGTGGCCGGAGGTCCTTCGATTGTTCATCCTTGATCGTGAGGATTGAGGTAATGTTTCAAGTAATTAAGGTTACAGAACCCTAATTGAACTTATAACGAAACTAACTGGATGCTCAATTGATGAAAACAGTGTGGAATTGACTGAAAACCAGCCGGGTCTGATCGCGGGTTGAACGACCCGTTTACCAGACAAACGGGCTTGAACGACGACACTGTAGCTGGCGCGTGGGTTTCACGCGCAGCCACTCACGGCGGCGCGTGAGGGCGCGTCCGGCCTAGTCTCAAGGTGAGGTCAACATGACTTTTGATCCTCTCAGTGTAACGAACATTTTGACGTTGATTTCGGTGAAATCGGATATTGTTTCGATAATGTTCCGCGTATCCGAAGTTTTGTTTTACGAGTTAAATACGTATTTTGAGATGTTAGTAACCCTCTATAATGATTTTGGGCAGGAGTTGTGATTTCCAGATTTTACGGAAAAACGTGCAGCTCGGAAACGAACCGTTTTGAACGGTGTGTGTGAGTGGACTTTTGGTTTTCTAACTGTGATGCATGCATATATGGTTTAAAATGCTTATTTATATGATTTTCTATGATTTGACATGATTGATGCTTCGATTCGGTGATTTCTCGATTTTCTCGGTTTTATGATTATTATATTATTATATTCTGGCACGCTTTTCGAGAAATCATGAAATTGGTTAAAAATGATATTGTGGGCGTGAGAACCCAAGTAAATAATGATTTTGACTCGGATTTGGAGTTACATGTGAATTTGATGATTTTTGGTATCCTCGTGATTTTGTGATTATTTTAATCAGTCTTTCGGGCACGTTTTACGAGGAACGTGCAAATGATGTTTTGGGCTAAGCCCGGATTGAAAATGATGTTTTGACTCGGGTTATGAGTCAGGAAGTTGAAAATGATATTTGGACTCGGATTATGAGTCAGTGATTGATTTCGTGGATTTACGTGATCGTGGCAACTCGGGTTTACGGTTGCACGGATTTACGTAATATTGATATTTTGGGCTTGAGACCCAATGGAATTGTGATTTTGGTTGGAATTGTATTTCCATGTGATGACATGATGATATTGATGATTTTCGGATTTATAAAGTAAATCGGGACTTGGGGCTGAGACCCTGTGTTGATATATGATTTGGTTTTTAATGCAACTGTTTTTCACTGGTTTTTGTGATGGTGATATGTTGCGGATATTTAGGGCTTTCGGGAGAAAATATGTTTTTCCCCGGAGTGCACCCTGGAGATAACGCTCGCCTTCGGGATGGAAGTGTTTACCCCGAAGAGGTCACGTAGCACGATCTTTGTCTTGCAGCCCAGGGGAGGCTTGACTCAGATCAGATGTTGCTGGATTATATGGATCGGTAAGTGATATGTTCACGAGATCCGGATCGTCGGCTGGTGAGGTTTTTCCAGCGACGGATTGCTGACTGATGATGTGTTCACAGCAGCGGATGCTCGGATTTTGAGCGGTCCTTGAGCCTATTGATTTGCACGCGTTGCAGGGATAAACGTGACTCTAAGCAACAGGATATGGAAATAAGTCCCGTGGTTTATGGAAAATGATTTTGAGGAAACCGTGGTTTAGCGGTTAAAATGATTTAAAGAAATTGTGAACTTTTGAGATGTTAAACTGATTTGGTGAACATGAGTTTTTGTGGACCATGGGAAAATATGTTTTGATTTTATCGGTCCACTGTTCATACTTGAATGATTTCATACTATTACTCATGTTTTACGATATGCATGCAAGTTTGTGAAAACTGGAGGGTAAGAATGTATTTTGGTAAATGTTTTTATAAGAAGTCATTTTTGTCCACTCACACCTTTTCTGTTTTGTTAACCCTTCAGGTCGTGGCGCGTTGATCGAGGCTATTCCAGAGGTGGAGGTATGTGCGGGCACAGGCGCAAAAATTCCCTTGTCTGGCAGGTACTGAAGGGTAGTTTCGGACTTTCAGTTGACTTGTCAGACGGGAGCAGGACCGGGTACGGTTTTTGACGTCCAGTTGGGACGGGTCCTGTCAAATTGGTATCAGAGCACTAGGTTGCTGATGCTGTTGCCATGCCATACCTCCGGAATGTGAGCCTCGTGCGCGACCTGGTAGTGAGATGGGTATATTAGGGTATTTGAGACCTTGTGATGAATCTCGGAATGTAATTGACCTTGGTTTGTGAGTCAGATATTAATTTGTGTAGCTACGGCTTACTAATTGTCGAATCGGTATTCTTGTGGGTCCTAGGATTTGCTGGATCCAGAGGCTTGGAAGGTAGCACAATTGGGTAGGTTGGACCCAGGATGAGATTATTCTCAGTAATTCCTTGTGCGAAATGTGAGTTCCCAACGTCTAGAGTGTGTTGGGGGTATTCCTAGGTTTGGAATGTGGTATTAATGTGGTTCACCGGCGGTAATTTGCTGGGTGACCGGGTATGCCAGGGATGGCATGGATGAATGAGTCAAAGAATTCAGTTAGGACTCGAGATGAGTCATGGTAATATCTTAAGTCTCAGGAGTTGTCGGGTTTTGAGGGACCCTAGGTAGTAATCGCGGAACCTAAGGTGGGATGTTCGGTTCGGAAATGTGTGCTGGCGGGGGGTTTGACTCTTAATGACTTTTCGAAGTCGAGACCGAGTGACGATTGTGTCAGGTCTAGTCATGTCAGCTTTAGTGGTGGAACTGCAATCCACAGTCGGGGTTGGTACTTGTCGAAGGAATCCCAGAGTGGGGATACAGGGTAGTCGTCCGAGTACTTGATTCCATTGGATGTGGAGTCTCGATAGTGATGTCTGATGGTTGGGTCTGCACAAGTCTGTGGCAGGCACTCATACCGAGAGTGGTTGTTGAGAATCGGGGGGGACGTCAGGGGACGTTTCTTTTTCTCACATAAGTTGTCAGGGTGACTGTACCCAGAGTTGTTAGGTGCGAAGGAGGCAGAGTTTCTCCTATTCGAGCAGAGGTACGGGGTCGTCGCTTGTTATGAGCGGAGATCCAGGGTTGTCAGTTTTGCACACGGTGTGCTCATACTGATACTGGTGTCATTGTTTTGTACTGGTGTGGGTGCCGGTGTGGTGCTGACGATGGGTCACGAGTCGGGTTGTGACTTCGTCGAGTTGGGTATGTGTCAGTAACCAGTCCAAAGGGGACACGTGGTTGGTGTCCGAGTCCGATGGTTCCAACATGGTTGGACCTACGGAATCATGAGAGGTTGTGTTTGAAGAGGATTGCGGGTTTTCCGCATGGGGATTAGGTATTCTGAAGTCATCAGGGGTGATTTCTTATTTTCTGTTGGGTTACCTGGCGTGGGGAGTGCAGTGAGTTTTGTTTGCATCCACGTAGGATGAGTATTGGTGTCATTGTTTTGGATCATCCTTGGTTTTCCCTAGGTGGGATGGAAAGGATAGATACGAGGTAATCAGTAAGGGTGTAAGACCCTGTGGTTCCTAGTTGTTGACTGTGTGGATCCTAGGTGGATCGGGTTTGTGATGTCGTGGACTTTGGGCATTGTGACAATCTAGGATCGTGATGGTCATGGTTGGCTGACGTCGTGATGGATCTGGGTCGTGATTTCGATGATCCAGATTGGGTGAGAGTTTATCACTCTTACTTTGGTATGTGGGTCGTAAATGACGGGACTGAACTTCTTTTCGAAGTGGAGCCCCTTATGGTATGTTACTCGAGCGAGTAGGTTTTCGACGGGGTCGAAATTGGTCAGCCTTAGAGTTGTGACGGATGGGATTGGCTTCCATATGAAGTCCATCGGATGTAATGTGTTACTCGCTTGAACTGATAACCGATAGGTTCGGTTTTGGTGTGTCCGAGTGGACGTGAACCAGATTTCGGGTTTTGGAATCGAATTTCTGGGTGACGATTCAGGATTTGATTCAGGAACTTGAAAGTGGAATACCGGATTTGGGTGCGGAATGATTATTCCAAATGCTAGCTTACGGAATAATGATTTCGGATTCGGATTTGGATATGAATTAAAAACTGTGATGTATGGATTTGGATTCGGGATTTCTTACGAAATTGCGGATTCGGATTTGGTATTGAAACTAGCTGATTGGTGGAGTTTCGATTTGTCTCTTGCTGGTTTGGGCAAATGGACTCCATTATTGGAACGTGTTTGGCTATGACCTAGGTGGTTGTAGTCTGGTCAAGGGATAGATGTACGTACCTTATACGTGGTTTGGGGTACGATATTTTGCAGATTTGTGGTGGCCGGGGTTGATGTGAATCCCGGGAGAACTAGGCGTTCTTCCCTGTGGACACGTTGATGTGTCATTTTGAGTGTTGACATTTGGCGAGGTGTTTTTGGGTAGCATAGGACAAGGATTGTCGATGTTAGCAAAAACCCTCAGGCTTTTTACTTTTGCCTTACCTGGTTTGGGATCGACCATATAGGTCTATGGGTCGAGTACTGGGGTCCAGCTGTAGGATCATGCTTGGTGTACGATGTACGGTATCGTATGGACGAGGGTACTTGATACCTAGTGACGGTACATGGGATGTACCAGTGTTGTGTCGATAAACGTGTTGGTGTTTGGCTTAGTTCCAATACCATTGGTTGTGGATGTGAACGTGAACTAGACATTGAACACGATGCACTGGGCAGAGTGATTCTGACGATTACAGTGATTGTTTGAGCAGGTGCTCTTAGCCAAGGTTGGCAAGTATAACTCTAGTGTTGAGTTGTGTGATTACTGCTAGGCTTGTGTTCAACGTGTTCCAGATGCACCGTCTGATTGAGTGTGATGACGGTATGCGTATACTCAGGATGAGTGAGTTGGTGGTTGGTGTGACCGCAAGTTGCTTTGCGGCGAGATGTTACCTTGTCGTGACCTTACCAGCATCTGGGATCGCTGAGGGGGTGACAATTGTGGTAACTACTGTAGGTATTTGTCGCAGGATTGAGTTTGCCCTGCGAGGGGAGATCATGTTGATGATCATATGCTACATTGACGGACGTTGTAGTATGGTGTGTTGTCACTGATTTAGTACTGATTGGCGCTTTACTAGGGTGGTAAAGCTTGGTAGTGACAGTTTGGCTTGTGGTGTCGGCTTGGACTAACTAGTGAGTTTTGGTGACTCTGTATGAGAGCGAAGGTCAGGACACATTAGTGATTACGTGGGGCCGTCAAGCTGAAAGAGTCAGCTTAATGGTGACATTGCCAATTTCTGGTAATCAATTTCATTCGAGGTGGTCGAGTGTAGTCAGTACGACGTGCATCTGGGATGTGACGTCTGAGTGCAGACGAGTTCTGTGTTGGCTAGTGGGTGTACAGGTGTACACGTGTTGTGTGGCCATTTGTTCTCTACGAGGTAGTTGTGGAATACGAGTAGTTGGAATTTCGGGGACGAAATTCTTTAAGGAGGGAAGGTTGTAATGACCCGTCCCGAATATCGGGATTGAATATTAATTAATTACGAATTAGAATGACTAATCGGGGATTAGTTGAGTGAAATCGGACGAAACGTGCAAAATGACCGTTTTGCCCCTAGCGTGGGCAAAATGTTGACTTTTAGTTCGGGCGGTCAAATGGACTTTGGCCGATGACTGTGACGTAGTTCGGGACGTCACGAGTTCATAGACAGGTGGCACGTTCAATTCCGACATTCGTAGAGAAAGTTATGATGTTCGGAAGTTGAGGGGTATTTTGGTAATTTGGCTTAGTAGGGGCCAGATGTTGACTTTTTGGCCGGGAAGTCCAACGGACGAGGGCCAAGGACCGTTACGTAGGTCTCGTCGATACGAATCCAACGACAGGCGGCATGCCGAAATCGGAGATTCGACGACGAAGTTATGGTCACGGAATCAGGCTCGATTAACCGAACGAACCGGGAATAAAATAATATTTTAATAATGAACAGTACCCGGTGACTGAGCACACTTGGATGAGTGACAAGTGTCACTCATCCCTTAAAATCAGGCACAAAACATGGATCCATGATTTTGGGGGAGACCTAATTATTATGTTTTATTATATTAAATTAATTAATTAATCCTAATTTCCATTAATCTCCCATATTTTCTTCAACCGTGTACAACCCACAAATCAGTTTTCTCCCAACCTCCAATTCTCTTCCATTTCTGAACCAAAGTGTGAGCATTTGAGAGTGAATTGAACTGGGAAAATCGAGGGATTAATTGAGAGCTGAGGACTGGGATTTCGGGTTTTAGAAAATTTGGAGGAAAAATCGAATTGGTCGAATTGAGCTGTGATGATCGAATTGGACATTGGAAATAGCTTCCTGAGGTTGAGACGAGTTGTTTCAAATCAAAAACGAGAGGAATTCATGCCCAATTGGCTCTGAACGGGTTTGGTAACAGTGGGAGATATCGAGCTTGAGTCGTGATCAATGCGTGATCAAACGACGAAATTGGGGTGGGGAAACAATTCCTCATGGTCCATTGATACTTCTGGGTTCGTCAATTGGGAGGAATCAGTGGCCAAGGTGGAAACTCCATGGTTGCACACTGTTCGGATGTTCGAGTTTGAGTCGTGAAGATTGAGCAATGATTTGATCCAATTGAGTTGGGGGAAAGGTCTACCTGTGATCAATGAAGCTTCCTGATGAATCAATTTGGGGAAATCTTGTGGAATTGAGGTAATTCGACTGATGAACAGTGGCCGGAGGTCCTTCGATTGTTCATCCTTGATCGTGAGGATTGAGGTAATGTTTCAAGTAATTAAGGTTACAGAACCCTAATTGAACTTATAACGAAACTAACTGGATGCTCAATTGATGAAAACAGTGTGGAATTGACTGAAAACCAGCCGGGTCTGATCGCGGGTTGAACGACCCGTTTACCAGACAAACGGGCTTGAACGACGACACTGTAGCTGGCGCGTGGGTTTCACGCGCAGCCACTCACGGCGGCGCGTGAGGGCGCGTCCGGCCTAGTCTCAAGGTGAGGTCAACATGACTTTTGATCCTCTCAGTGTAACGAACATTTTGACGTTGATTTCGGTGAAATCGGATATTGTTTCGATAATGTTCCGCGTATCCGAAGTTTTGTTTTACGAGTTAAATACGTATTTTGAGATGTTAGTAACCCTCTATAATGATTTTGGGCAGGAGTTGTGATTTCCAGATTTTACGGAAAAACGTGCAGCTCGGAAACGAACCGTTTTGAACGGTGTGTGTGAGTGGACTTTTGGTTTTCTAACTGTGATGCATGCATATATGGTTTAAAATGCTTATTTATATGATTTTCTATGATTTGACATGATTGATGCTTCGATTCGGTGATTTCTCGATTTTCTCGGTTTTATGATTATTATATTATTATATTCTGGCACGCTTTTCGAGAAATCATGAAATTGGTTAAAAATGATATTGTGGGCGTGAGAACCCAAGTAAATAATGATTTTGACTCGGATTTGGAGTTACATGTGAATTTGATGATTTTTGGTATCCTCGTGATTTTGTGATTATTTTAATCAGTCTTTCGGGCACGTTTTACGAGGAACGTGCAAATGATGTTTTGGGCTAAGCCCGGATTGAAAATGATGTTTTGACTCGGGTTATGAGTCAGGAAGTTGAAAATGATATTTGGACTCGGATTATGAGTCAGTGATTGATTTCGTGGATTTACGTGATCGTGGCAACTCGGGTTTACGGTTGCACGGATTTACGTAATATTGATATTTTGGGCTTGAGACCCAATGGAATTGTGATTTTGGTTGGAATTGTATTTCCATGTGATGACATGATGATATTGATGATTTTCGGATTTATAAAGTAAATCGGGACTTGGGGCTGAGACCCTGTGTTGATATATGATTTGGTTTTTAATGCAACTGTTTTTCACTGGTTTTTGTGATGGTGATATGTTGCGGATATTTAGGGCTTTCGGGAGAAAATATGTTTTTCCCCGGAGTGCACCCTGGAGATAACGCTCGCCTTCGGGATGGAAGTGTTTACCCCGAAGAGGTCACGTAGCACGATCTTTGTCTTGCAGCCCAGGGGAGGCTTGACTCAGATCAGATGTGCTGGATTATATGGATCGGTAAGTGATATGTTCACGAGATCCGGATCGTCGGCTGGTGAGGTTTTTCCCAGCGACGGATTGCTGACTGATGATGTGTTCACAGCAGCGGATGCTCGGATTTTGAGCGGTCCTTGAGCCTATTGATTTGCACGCGTTGCAGGGATAAACGTGACTCTAAGCAACAGGATATGGAAATAAGTCCCGTGGTTTATGGAAAATGATTTTGAGGAAACCGTGGTTTAGCGGTTAAAATGATTTAAAGAAATTGTGAACTTTTGAGATGTTAAACTGATTTGGTGAACATGAGTTTTTGTGGACCATGGGAAATTATGTTTTGATTTTATCGGTCCACTGTTCATACTTGAATGATTTCATACTATTACTCATGTTTTACGATATGCATGCAAGTTTGTGAAAACTGGAGGGTAAGAATGTATTTTGGTAAATGTTTTTATAAGAAGTCATTTTTGTCCACTCACACCTTTTCTGTTTTGTTAACCCTTCAGGTCGTGGCGCGTTGATCGAGGCTATTCCAGAGGTGGAGGTATGTGCGGGCACAGGCGCAAAAATTCCCTTGTCTGGCAGGTACTGAAGGGTAGTTTCGGACTTTCAGTTGACTTGTCAGACGGGAGCAGGACCGGGTACGGTTTTTGACGTCCAGTTGGGACGGGTCCTGTCAAATTGGTATCAGAGCACTAGGTTGCTGATGCTGTTGCCATGCCATACCTCCGGAATGTGAGCCTCGTGCGCGACCTGGTAGTGAGATGGGTATATTAGGGTATTTGAGACCTTGTGATGAATCTCGGAATGTAATTGACCTTGGTTTGTGAGTCAGATATTAATTTGTGTAGCTACGGCTTACTAATTGTCGAATCGGTATTCTTGTGGGTCCTAGGATTTGCTGGATCCAGAGGCTTGGAAGGTAGCACAATTGGGTAGGTTGGACCCAGGATGAGATTATTCTCAGTAATTCCTTGTGCGAAATGTGAGTTCCCAACGTCTAGAGTGTGTTGGGGGTATTCCTAGGTTTGGAATGTGGTATTAATGTGGTTCACCGGCGGTAATTTGCTGGGTGACCGGGTATGCCAGGGATGGCATGGATGAATGAGTCAAAGAATTCAGTTAGGACTCGAGATGAGTCATGGTAATATCTTAAGTCTCAGGAGTTGTCGGGTTTTGAGGGACCCTAGGTAGTAATCGCGGAACCTAAGGTGGGATGTTCGGTTCGGAAATGTGTGCTGGCGGGGGGTTTGACTCTTAATGACTTTTCGAAGTCGAGACCGAGTGACGATTGTGTCAGGTCTAGTCATGTCAGCTTTAGTGGTGGAACTGCAATCCACAGTCGGGGTTGGTACTTGTCGAAGGAATCCCAGAGTGGGGATACAGGGTAGTCGTCCGAGTACTTGATTCCATTGGATGTGGAGTCTCGATAGTGATGTCTGATGGTTGGGTCTGCACAAGTCTGTGGCAGGCACTCATACCGAGAGTGGTTGTTGAGAATCGGGGGGGACGTCAGGGGACGTTTCTTTTTCTCACATAAGTTGTCAGGGTGACTGTACCCAGAGTTGTTAGGTGCGAAGGAGGCAGAGTTTCTCCTATTCGAGCAGAGGTACGGGGTCGTCGCTTGTTATGAGCGGAGATCCAGGGTTGTCAGTTTTGCACACGGTGTGCTCATACTGATACTGGTGTCATTGTTTTGTACTGGTGTGGGTGCCGGTGTGGTGCTGACGATGGGTCACGAGTCGGGTTGTGACTTCGTCGAGTTGGGTATGTGTCAGTAACCAGTCCAAAGGGGACACGTGGTTGGTGTCCGAGTCCGATGGTTCCAACATGGTTGGACCTACGGAATCATGAGAGGTTGTGTTTGAAGAGGATTGCGGGTTTTCCGCATGGGGATTAGGTATTCTGAAGTCATCAGGGGTGATTTCTTATTTTCTGTTGGGTTACCTGGCGTGGGGAGTGCAGTGAGTTTTGTTTGCATCCACGTAGGATGAGTATTGGTGTCATTGTTTTGGATCATCCTTGGTTTTCCCTAGGTGGGATGGAAAGGATAGATACGAGGTAATCAGTAAGGGTGTAAGACCCTGTGGTTCCTAGTTGTTGACTGTGTGGATCCTAGGTGGATCGGGTTTGTGATGTCGTGGACTTTGGGCATTGTGACAATCTAGGATCGTGATGGTCATGGTTGGCTGACGTCGTGATGGATCTGGGTCGTGATTTCGATGATCCAGATTGGGTGAGAGTTTATCACTCTTACTTTGGTATGTGGGTCGTAAATGACGGGACTGAACTTCTTTTCGAAGTGGAGCCCCTTATGGTATGTTACTCGAGCGAGTAGGTTTTCGACGGGGTCGAAATTGGTCAGCCTTAGAGTTGTGACGGATGGGATTGGCTTCCATATGAAGTCCATCGGATGTAATGTGTTACTCGCTTGAACTGATAACCGATAGGTTCGGTTTTGGTGTGTCCGAGTGGACGTGAACCAGATTTCGGGTTTTGGAATCGAATTTCTGGGTGACGATTCAGGATTTGATTCAGGAACTTGAAAGTGGAATACCGGATTTGGGTGCGGAATGATTATTCCAAATGCTAGCTTACGGAATAATGATTTCGGATTCGGATTTGGATATGAATTAAAAACTGTGATGTATGGATTTGGATTCGGGATTTCTTACGAAATTGCGGATTCGGATTTGGTATTGAAACTAGCTGATTGGTGGAGTTTCGATTTGTCTCTTGCTGGTTTGGGCAAATGGACTCCATTATTGGAACGTGTTTGGCTATGACCTAGGTGGTTGTAGTCTGGTCAAGGGATAGATGTACGTACCTTATACGTGGTTTGGGGTACGATATTTTGCAGATTTGTGGTGGCCGGGGTTGATGTGAATCCCGGGAGAACTAGGCGTTCTTCCCTGTGGACACGTTGATGTGTCATTTTGAGTGTTGACATTTGGCGAGGTGTTTTTGGGTAGCATAGGACAAGGATTGTCGATGTTAGCAAAAACCCTCAGGCTTTTTACTTTTGCCTTACCTGGTTTGGGATCGACCATATAGGTCTATGGGTCGAGTACTGGGGTCCAGCTGTAGGATCATGCTTGGTGTACGATGTACGGTATCGTATGGACGAGGGTACTTGATACCTAGTGACGGTACATGGGATGTACCAGTGTTGTGTCGATAAACGTGTTGGTGTTTGGCTTAGTTCCAATACCATTGGTTGTGGATGTGAACGTGAACTGGACATTGAACACGATGCACTGGGCAGAGTGATTCTGACGATTACAGTGATTGTTTGAGCAGGTGCTCTTAGCCAAGGTTGGCAAGTATAACTCTAGTGTTGAGTTGTGTGATTACTGCTAGGCTTGTGTTCAACGTGTTCCAGATGCACCGTCTGATTGAGTGTGATGACGGTATGCGTATACTCAGGATGAGTGAGTTGGTGGTTGGTGTGACCGCAAGTTGCTTTGCGGCGAGATGTTACCTTGTCGTGACCTTACCAGCATCTGGGATCGCTGAGGGGGTGACAATTGTGGTAACTACTGTAGGTATTTGTCGCAGGATTGAGTTTGCCCTGCGAGGGGAGATCATGTTGATGATCATATGCTACATTGACGGACGTTGTAGTATGGTGTGTTGTCACTGATTTAGTACTGATTGGCGCTTTACTAGGGTGGTAAAGCTTGGTAGTGACAGTTTGGCTTGTGGTGTCGGCTTGGACTAACTAGTGAGTTTTGGTGACTCTGTATGAGAGCGAAGGTCAGGACACATTAGTGATTACGTGGGGCCGTCAAGCTGAAAGAGTCAGCTTAATGGTGACATTGCCAATTTCTGGTAATCAATTTCATTCGAGGTGGTCGAGTGTAGTCAGTACGACGTGCATCTGGGATGTGACGTCTGAGTGCAGACGAGTTCTGTGTTGGCTAGTGGGTGTACAGGTGTACACGTGTTGTGTGGCCATTTGTTCTCTACGAGGTAGTTGTGGAATACGAGTAGTTGGAATTTCGGGGACGAAATTCTTTAAGGAGGGAAGGTTGTAATGACCCGTCCCGAATATCGGGATTGAATATTAATTAATTACGAATTAGAATGACTAATCGGGGATTAGTTGAGTGAAATCGGACGAAACGTGCAAAATGACCGTTTTGCCCCTAGCGTGGGCAAAATGTTGACTTTTAGTTCGGGCGGTCAAATGGACTTTGGCCGATGACTGTGACGTAGTTCGGGACGTCACGAGTTCATAGACAGGTGGCACGTTCAATTCCGACATTCGTAGAGAAAGTTATGATGTTCGGAAGTTGAGGGGTATTTTGGTAATTTGGCTTAGTAGGGGCCAGATGTTGACTTTTTGGCCGGGAAGTCCAACGGACGAGGGCCAAGGACCGTTACGTAGGTCTCGTCGATACGAATCCAACGACAGGCGGCATGCCGAAATCGGAGATTCGACGACGAAGTTATGGTCACGGAATCAGGCTCGATTAACCGAACGAACCGGGAATAAAATAATATTTTAATAATGAACAGTACCCGGTGACTGAGCACACTTGGATGAGTGACAAGTGTCACTCATCCCTTAAAATCAGGCACAAAACATGGATCCATGATTTTGGGGGAGACCTAATTATTATGTTTTATTATATTAAATTAATTAATTAATCCTAATTTCCATTAATCTCCCATATTTTCTTCAACCGTGTACAACCCACAAATCAGTTTTCTCCCAACCTCCAATTCTCTTCCATTTCTGAACCAAAGTGTGAGCATTTGAGAGTGAATTGAACTGGGAAAATCGAGGGATTAATTGAGAGCTGAGGACTGGGATTTCGGGTTTTAGAAAATTTGGAGGAAAAATCGAATTGGTCGAATTGAGCTGTGATGATCGAATTGGACATTGGAAATAGCTTCCTGAGGTTGAGACGAGTTGTTTCAAATCAAAAACGAGAGGAATTCATGCCCAATTGGCTCTGAACGGGTTTGGTAACAGTGGGAGATATCGAGCTTGAGTCGTGATCAATGCGTGATCAAACGACGAAATTGGGGTGGGGAAACAATTCCTCATGGTCCATTGATACTTCTGGGTTCGTCAATTGGGAGGAATCAGTGGCCAAGGTGGAAACTCCATGGTTGCACACTGTTCGGATGTTCGAGTTTGAGTCGTGAAGATTGAGCAATGATTTGATCCAATTGAGTTGGGGGAAAGGTCTACCTGTGATCAATGAAGCTTCCTGATGAATCAATTTGGGGAAATCTTGTGGAATTGAGGTAATTCGACTGATGAACAGTGGCCGGAGGTCCTTCGATTGTTCATCCTTGATCGTGAGGATTGAGGTAATGTTTCAAGTAATTAAGGTTACAGAACCCTAATTGAACTTATAACGAAACTAACTGGATGCTCAATTGATGAAAACAGTGTGGAATTGACTGAAAACCAGCCGGGTCTGATCGCGGGTTGAACGACCCGTTTACCAGACAAACGGGCTTGAACGACGACACTGTAGCTGGCGCGTGGGTTTCACGCGCAGCCACTCACGGCGGCGCGTGAGGGCGCGTCCGGCCTAGTCTCAAGGTGAGGTCAACATGACTTTTGATCCTCTCAGTGTAACGAACATTTTGACGTTGATTTCGGTGAAATCGGATATTGTTTCGATAATGTTCCGCGTATCCGAAGTTTTGTTTTACGAGTTAAATACGTATTTTGAGATGTTAGTAACCCTCTATAATGATTTTGGGCAGGAGTTGTGATTTCCAGATTTTACGGAAAAACGTGCAGCTCGGAAACGAACCGTTTTGAACGGTGTGTGTGAGTGGACTTTTGGTTTTCTAACTGTGATGCATGCATATATGGTTTAAAATGCTTATTTATATGATTTTCTATGATTTGACATGATTGATGCTTCGATTCGGTGATTTCTCGATTTTCTCGGTTTTATGATTATTATATTATTATATTCTGGCACGCTTTTCGAGAAATCATGAAATTGGTTAAAAATGATATTGTGGGCGTGAGAACCCAAGTAAATAATGATTTTGACTCGGATTTGGAGTTACATGTGAATTTGATGATTTTTGGTATCCTCGTGATTTTGTGATTATTTTAATCAGTCTTTCGGGCACGTTTTACGAGGAACGTGCAAATGATGTTTTGGGCTAAGCCCGGATTGAAAATGATGTTTTGACTCGGGTTATGAGTCAGGAAGTTGAAAATGATATTTGGACTCGGATTATGAGTCAGTGATTGATTTCGTGGATTTACGTGATCGTGGCAACTCGGGTTTACGGTTGCACGGATTTACGTAATATTGATATTTTGGGCTTGAGACCCAATGGAATTGTGATTTTGGTTGGAATTGTATTTCCATGTGATGACATGATGATATTGATGATTTTCGGATTTATAAAGTAAATCGGGACTTGGGGCTGAGACCCTGTGTTGATATATGATTTGGTTTTTAATGCAACTGTTTTTCACTGGTTTTTGTGATGGTGATATGTTGCGGATATTTAGGGCTTTCGGGAGAAAATATGTTTTTCCCCGGAGTGCACCCTGGAGATAACGCTCGCCTTCGGGATGGAAGTGTTTACCCCGAAGAGGTAACGTAGCACGATCTTTGTCTTGCAGCCCAGGGGAGGCTTGACTCAGATCAGATGTGCTGGATTATATGGATCGGTAAGTGATATGTTCACGAGATCCGGATCGTCGGCTGGTGAGGTTTTTCCCAGCGACGGATTGCTGACTGATGATGTGTTCACAGCAGCGGATGCTCGGATTTTGAGCGGTCCTTGAGCCTATTGATTTGCACGCGTTGCAGGGATAAACGTGACTCTAAGCAACAGGATATGGAAATAAGTCCCGTGGTTTATGGAAAATGATTTTGAGGAAACCGTGGTTTAGCAGTTAAAATGATTTAAAGAAATTGTGAACTTTTGAGATGTTAAACTGATTTGGTGAACATGAGTTTTTGTGGACCATGGGAAAATATGTTTTGATTTTATCGGTCCACTGTTCATACTTGAATGATTTCATACTATTACTCATGTTTTACGATATGCATGCAAGTTTGTGAAAACTGGAGGGTAAGAATGTATTTTGGTAAATGTTTTTATAAGAAGTCATTTTTGTCCACTCACACCTTTTCTGTTTTGTTAACCCTTCAGGTCGTGGCGCGTTGATCGAGGCTATTCCAGAGGTGGAGGTATGTGCGGGCACAGGCGCAAAAATTCCCTTGTCTGGCAGGTACTGAAGGGTAGTTTCGGACTTTCAGTTGACTTGTCAGACGGGAGCAGGACCGGGTACGGTTTTTGACGTCCAGTTGGGACGGGTCCTGTCATGTTAACCCTAATGCCTTAATCATTTCCAAAATCAGAGAATTTATTGACTTAAAAGCTTTGAAAATCACATAGAATAAGTTCTAGTACTCTAGAGTTCATTAAAAGCTATGGCAAGCAGTTATGAGGCATATGTATATCAATTTAAACAAAGAACTTATGAATCACTCATCAAAGATGTATATAAGTTCTAAAGCTCACATAAGGTTCAAATGATTCATACTTATCATATCATGCTTATTTATGTACCAATTTACATGCATTATCTTCAAGTAGTAACACTTAATCACAAAATATTAACAAACAAATTCAAGTTGTAGTGATTATCTTTATGGCCATAACATAATCATTTCCATTTACTTATATCATTGACAAGTTAAAGGGCAACTTGATGACTCGCAAAAAACACTACGTTAAAACAAAAAGACTCAAGAAAGCAATAATAATTTTTTTGTTTTTTGTTTTTTTTTTTTTTTGTTTTTTGTTTTTTTTTTATTTAATTTTTTTTTTTTTGAGAAAGAAATAAAACAATTGCAAATGGAAATAAAACAATTGCAAATTAAGAAAGACTTAATAAATCAATTTCAAATGCACAAATAAATTTGTAAACCATTCCCCCATACTTAAATTCTACATTGTCCTCAATGTAGGAAAATACGACGTAATTTAAACATAGAATCAAAGTAAGGAAGATGATTTAAGAAAATGAAATAAGAAAGAAAAACATAAAAGAGAGTGAAGGGTTGAAAGAAAGCAAATCTGTGTTGATGACTCCTTCACACTCGCGAACACATTGGGTTGCCTCCCAACAAGCGCTTGAAGTTTAACGTCCATCCAGCCTAGACCAAATTTAGTTCATCTGATGGGACGTCGTAGCACTCTTTCTGACTCCACATCGTGTTCACCAATTGCCTCGATATAAGGCTTCAATCTATGGCCATTGACCTTGAACTCTTTTCCAGTTCCAACGTGTTTTATCTGTATGGCTCCATGGGCAAAAATATTAGTGATAACAAAAGGTCCTACCCATCTAGAACATAACTTACCAGGAAAGAGTCTAAGCCGAGAGTTGAAAAGCAAAACTTTCTGGCCAATGTCAAATGCTTTACTCCTGATCTGTTTGTCATGAAATGCCTTTGCCTTTTCCTTGTAGATCAGAGTGCTTTCAAATGCATCATTTCTGATTTCCTCAAGCTCACTCAGCTGGAGCTTCCGATGCAGACCGGCGTCATCTAGCTTGATGTTGAACGTTTTGACGGCCCACCATGCTTTATGCTCTAGTTCCACCGGAAGGTGACATGCTTTTCCGTACACCAACCTATAGGGAGACATTCCTATAGGTGTTTTGTAGGCCGTCCTGTATGCCCAAAGTGCATCATCCAACCGTTGGCTCCAATCCTTTCGATTAGGACCCACAGTTCGCTCTAGTATCTTCTTGATCTCTCTATTACTGACTTCCGCCATTCCACTCGTTTGAGGATGGTAAGGTGTAGATACTCGATGAGTGACACCATACCGTTTCAGTAAAGCTTCAATGGTCTTGTTGCAGAAATGACTTCCTCCATCACTTATTAGGACCCGCGGGATCCCAAACCTGGAAAGAATGTTAGTTCTGAGGAAATCTGCAACAGTTTTAGAGTCATTAGTCCTGGTGGCCTTAGCTTCCACCCATTTTGATACATAATCAACGGCAAGTAAGATATAGAGATAGCCATTAGATTGAGGAAACGGACCCATAAAATCGATACCCCAAACATCAAATATTTCAACAGTAAGAACATAATGTTGTAGCATTTCATCCCTGCGTCCTAAGTTTCCTGATCTCTGACATTTATCACAGGCTAAGCAAAATGAATGTGCATCTTTAAAAAGTGTGGGCCAATATAGTCCAGATTCTAAGATTTTGAGTGCAGTTTTTCTAGATCCAAAGTGGCCTCCACAAGCATGGCTATGGCAGAACTCTAGGACTGACCTATGTTCAATATCAGGGACACATCTCCTAATCAATAAATCTGCACAGTGTTTCCACAAATAAGGTTCATCCCAAATATAGTGCCTAGCATGCTTCTTAAGTTTATCTTTTTGTGCACGGGAGAGGGTGGTGGGCAACTGCTTAGTGACTAAATAATTGACAATATCAGCATACCAAGGAGTACCTCCCTCGATTCTGAAGAGTTGTTCGTCTGGAAACATCTCTTGAATCGCCACAGGATCTCGCTCATGTGCAATGCGACTCAAATGATCCGCCACCACGTTCTCTACGCCTTTCTTATCTTTAATCTCGATGTCAAACTCTTGAAGAAGAAGAATCCATCGGATCAGTCTTGGTTTCGCTTCCTTCTTGGCTAGGAGATACTTCAGTGCTGCATGATCAGTGTAAATAATGACTTTAGTTCGAAGTAGATAAGAACGAAATTTATCTAAAGCAAATACAACAGCAAGCAACTCCTTTTCTGTAGTGGTGTAGTTCATCTGGGCATCATTTAAGGTTCTGGATGCATAGTAGATGGCGTAGGGCTTCTTATCCCGCCTTTGTCCGAGTACGGCTCCAACTGCATAATCAGAGGCATCGCACATTAGTTCAAAGGGTAAGGACCAATCAGGGGCACAAAGAATGGGGGCAGTGGTTAAGAGATTTTTAAGCTTCTCAAAAGCTTCCTGACAGTCTGCATCAAAGACGAAGGGTGTCTCCTTCTGAAGCAGTCGGCACAAGGGCCTTGCAATGTGGGAGAAGTCTTGGATAAATCTTCTGTAAAATCCTGCGTGACCAAGAAATGAACGGATTCCTCTCACCGAAGTGGGAGAGGGTAAGTGGCGCACAGTATCAACTTTAGATTTATCGACTTCAATTCCTCTTTCAGAGACAATATGGCCCAAGACTATCCCTTGTCTAACCATGAAATGGCATTTCTCCCAGTTAATTACCAGATTAGTTTCGACACACCTTTGTAAGATAAGTGCTAAGTGTTCTAAGCATGCATCAAAACTATCCCCAAAGACACTAAAATCGTCCATAAATACTTCAATTATTTTTTCGACGTATTCAGAGAAAATAGAAAGCATGCATCTTTGGAAAGTACCTGGGGCGTTACATAAACCGAAAGGCATTCTTCGGTAGGCAAAAGTGCCAAAAGGACAAGTGAAAGTCGTTTTATCTTGGTCATTTTGAGCGATACAGATTTGATTGTACCCGGAATAACCATCAAGAAAGCAATAATAGGAGTGACCTGCTAACCTTTCAAGCATTTGATCGATGAAGGGCAAAGGGAAGTGATCCTTCCTAGTTGCTTTGTTCAGGCGTCGATAGTCGATGCAGACTCTGTATCCGGTCACTGTTCGCTGGGGCACTAGCTCTCCTTCACTGTTCGCAACAACTGTGACTCCACTTTTCTTTGGGACTACTTGGACTGGTGAGACCCATTTGCTGTCTGAAATTGGGTAGATGACACCACAGTCCAAGAGTTTGATGACCTCTTGTTTCACAACTTCCATCATCGGAGGATGGAGGCGACGTTGGGCTTCGCGAGAGGGTTTTGCATCATCTTCCAGTAAGATTCGATGCACACAAGTTGTAGGGCTGATTCCCTTGATATCTGACAGAGTCCATCCAATGGCTGTCTTGTACTTTGTCAAGACCTGTACCAGTCTATCTTCCTGTGACTCGGTTAGTGCAGAAGACACTATGACGGGCAGAGTGTCGTCCGAGCAAAGATAGGCATACTTCAGGTGGTCAGGCAAAACTTTGAGCTCGAGAACTGGGGCCTGAATCACTGAAGGAGGAGTGGCATTAGTACTGATTGGAAATGACGAGGGTACCTGATGATTCATCATTCTGGGGGTCTCATTTAGGGTCATGACTTCATCCCAAATTCGAGGTTCTAGTTCGTAATCCGTATCCTCAACCAAGGCGTCCCCTGATTGCGTTAGGCCAACTCCTTTCTGGATTATCATGTTGAGTGTGTCTTCTCGAATTGAATCAAAATGTTTTCTGCGAGAGAAGTGCACACGTCAACAGAAAAAGTAGTATGAGTTGCGGAACTAGGGTACCTCATGGCATCAAAAATGTTGAAACCAATCTCCTCTCCGTCTACTTCCATAGTTAATGTTCCATTGAACACATCAATCTTTGTCTTGGCAGTTCTCATGAATGGTCTTCCCAACAGCATTAGTGGAGCTTGATTCGTAGGGGAATCCTCCATGTCTAGGACATAAAAGTCGGCTGGGAAGATGAGCTGGTTAACCTGCACAAGAACATCTTCTACGTATCCCTTAGGATACACATTAGAGCGATCGGCTAACTGAATGATAATATCGTCATGCTGTAATTTACCTAGACCTAGGGCAACATATAGTGAATATGGCATAACATTAATGGATGCTCCTAAGTCTAGCATGACTTTATCAAATGACTTGTTACCAATCACGCAGGGAACAGAAAAACTCCCTGGATCCTTCAACTTTGGGGGTAGCCGACGCTGGATTACAGCAGAAACTGTTTCACTCACCATCACAACCTCCTTCTCCCTCGTCTGGCGCCTTGGAGTGCATAACTCTTTCAGAAATTTTGCGTATTTCGGCACCTGTTTGATGCACTCGATCAAGGGCATGTTGATTTGCACCCTTTTGAAGATCTCCAAGATTTCCTCATCGGATTCATTCTTCTTAGATTTGGCAAGCCTACTTGGAAATGGTGCATGCACAAACGGGGAATTAGTAACAACCGAACTTGAAGGGATTGGGTTATTACCTTGTGTGTGGGTAGGTTGAACTGGCGGTTGTGTCGTGGTGGTCTTAGTTGCCACCTTGTGCTTTTCAGCCTCAGAAACGGCTGGATCTGGTTCTATTTCTCCGAGCACTTTACCACTTCGAGTGGTGATTGCATTGGCTTCAGGTCTTACATTTGGGTTGGGCGTAGGTTGAGGTGGAAGCACCCCGCTAGCTTGGATCTTACCCATGAAGTCCACGACCTTACCCATTTGGTCCTTGAGATCAGCGATGTCTTTTTGTTGATTTTGCTGACCTGTGACAAGAGCCTGAGTTGACGCCATTAGTGTTTGCTGCCCTTGGGAAAGAGCAGCCAGCATTTTATCATAATCAGGATTAGAAGATGAAGAAGTGTGATTATTTGCATGATTATGAGAAAAGTTAGAAAATGGGACCGGGGGCCTTGGTTGCCATGTGGGCCTTGGTTGCCATGTGGGCCTTGGGAACTGGTCTGGGACACGGTTTGGCCCAGTCGACATGTGCTGAGGGTTTAGGACATTGTTCGGATCTCTCCAACTGTAACCTTGGGTCCTTGGCCCTCCTTGATAGCCTCCAATGGCGTGTGCCATTTCAGTTCCGGAGTCTTCTTCCCTTGCAGTGTAGGGACATTGTTCCTCAAGATGGCCTTGAGAGCATATGGAACAAACTGGAGCTACCTGTTTCTTTAGCTCAAGCATATTCGAAAGCATAGAGGTGATTTTATCTAACTTTGAATCATTTATAGCATGGGAACTTACCTCATGTACCTTTCTAGAAATGGGATCGGCACCTTCGTATTGTGCATCATTGAGTGCACGGCTTTCAAGTAGTGCACGACCATCTACTAGGCTCCGAGCTAAGAAACTTCCATTAGCTGCAGCATCGAGCAGTCCTCTATCCCAACCTTTGAGTCCTTCATAAAAGTAGGTTAAAAGATAGCCTTCTGTGATCCCGTGAGTAGGGCATGAAGCACAAAGTTCCTTAAACCTCTCATAGTACTGGCTGAAATTCTCATCATGTTCTTTCTGCTTGATTCCAGTGATCTCTTTTCTTAAGACCGTAATCTTTGAGGCAGGGAAGTACTTGGTAAGAAACTCCTGAACCAACTTCTCCCAAGAGTCAATATGATTGGGTGGGAGACTTAAAAGCCATACCCGTGCTCTTTCTTCCAAGGACAATGGGAAAGCTTTCAGCTTCATGATTTCCAAGTCCGCATCATCCGGACACATACTACTAATGATGAATTGGAACTCCGTTAAGTGTTTGTGTGGATCTTCATTTCTGATTCCACGGAACTTGGGTAGTTGATGAAGAACTCCACTCTTAAGCTCAATATCTTTCTTGTTGGTTCGAGGCTCGGGATACTGGATGCAGAAGTCTGTAGTGCCATTTGTGTTTGCACATGTCTGCTCCCGGATACTCAGGTTTCGTGCCATGGTTATCGGTGTTCCGAAAATCTGTTCTTCTTCTGAATTACTCTTCTCGCTTTTGGACTCACCGAATATTGGGGATGGAGGTTCGAACGAACTGGTTTGCTTAAGTGCGTCTCTGAATGTGGCGTTGCTTGGTGAGATGTCAAGTTGTCTTCTCAGCCGATCAAGCTTAGATTGGTGAGCACGCATTCATAAGTTCGTACCTCTATGAAAACAAAACTCTAAGTTAGAAGGCAAGTATACACAAGAAAAGATAATAAGTGTAAGATAGTAGAGATTTCATAAAGTATCACATAAATGGAAACCAGGATTAACAAAAAGTTACGTTAATGGAAAGAAAATGCACAAGTTCCAAATTCAAACTAATAATGCAATAAATAGAGTTTTAGAGTGTCATGAATAACTTTCTCCTTCCGCTTCTCATAGTACTTTCCTGGGCGTACGGCCTGCGCGTACTGATAACCACCATTCCACCATTCAACATTAATCATGGCCAGTTGAGATAGATGTAACGCGAGAAGCAAGGATAATTTTAAGAGCACCCCGAGGCTAGCTTGGCATATACTCCATTGGTGTTCCCTTTCTTAATCCAAAACTTGTCACCAGTCATAACTCTCCTAGACACCATAATTAATCCAAATGATGACGTAGAGAATTACCAAACCCTAGTGTTTACAAACTCCGCCCCAACCTCATGTCCATAGATTCGAGTCTATGGTATGTGGTGATGAAATCCACACATCATGAAGGGTTAAGGAGAAAGTAAATAAGAGGGGCACTACCTGTTCCCGAAAGTAAGATTTTGAAGAAAAAGGGACTAAGAGATTCATGCAACTCTAAAACAATTAATAGGAAACAATACTTACACTTTAGGAAATTCAAAGATGAATAAAGTTTCATAAAAAAAATTTAAATTTTTTTTTTAATTTTTTTTTTTAAAATTTTTTTTTTAATTTTTTTTTAATTTTTTTTTATTTATTCCGAATTTTCTTTTTTTCATTTCAGATTTAAAGTTTAACAAGACATAAACAAATAATTGATTACATAAAAATAAAATAAGTGTAAACATAAAGTGAGTGGAACATAAAGGTTATGTAATAAAATTAAAAGAAAGTTAATGGAATAAAGTTAATGTAATATAATTAAAGTTAAGGGAATAAAGAAAAAGTGTGAATATTAAGTTACGGGAATAAAGAAAAAGTGTGAATATTAAGTTAAGGGAATAAAGAAAAAGTGTGAATATTAAGTTAATGGAATAAAGTATAATGGAATAAATAAAAGTAAAAGTAAAGAAAAGTGAACATATAAAATATGCATTTATGAACAAGTATCAAATTTATTATGAACAAATATATATATAAAAAAAAAATTATTAACATTTATGAACAAGTATAAATTAGAAATTAAGAAAAAGTAAAGTATGAGCATTATAAACAAACATAATAAGAACAATAATAAGATGGATAAATAAAATATAAACAAGTAAGTAAATGTTATAAACAAATATAATATTAACAAAAATAAAATTTATAAACAAGTATAATATGCACAATTTATATACATACACTAACAAATTAAAATGATTTTCAATTTCCCCGGCAACGGCGCCAAAAATTGACTACGCCCAAACTACGCATTAAATTAAACACGTAATTTGAGTGTTGTGCAATTTAAACCCTTTTTGTGTAGATGTAGTATTGGTAAATAGGGATCGTTCTTAACCGGGGAAATTAGGGAACATTAATAATGTGTTAGTGGGAAAGAGTAATGAATTAGAGAATTAAATAATAAAAGAATTAAACAATCAAAGAATTAATAAATTAAAGAATAGATGAACAAGATAATAATAAATTAATGAATTACAAAGAATTAATAAATTAACGAATTAAAGAATGAAATAATAGAAGAATAAAGGACTTAGTTAATCAAAGAATAAAGGAATTAATTAATCAAAGAATCAATAAATTAAATAATAAAGGAATGAAAGAATAAAAGCATCAAAGAATAAAAGAATAAAGAATAAAAGAATAAAGAATAAACAAGGGGGGTTTTGAAGAGGTTTGTAATTATGTAAATAAGTAAAAGCATAGATAAACTCATTCTATTTCTATTCTAACTTATGCACAAAGTAGACTTCCCGTAAACACAAACTTCAACAACATACTACAATTGCAAATATTTGAATTAATCACGAAATTATACCTTCACAAACTCATATTTCTTCATACATTATTCATATTATAAATGCACCGAACAGCGGATTTTTACTTATAATATAATTACCTTAAGTTTGTGATTTAATGCGCCGAACAGCGGTCATACATTAAATCTCTCCAAATCTACTCTAAATGCCCCGAACAGCGGATCAACATTTAGTTTCGAAATGAAGTTTAAGCTCTAAAATGTAAGAAGTAAATGATTTTTAGAAAGTAAAACACATGGAGATTATACTCAATTTTCACAAAAGATAGGAAGGAGAAACCAATACATATATTGCATTATAATTAGAACCAATAACAAATAAGAGAGTTTAAGAGAATGGAGAGCAAATGTTACACTTTTCAGATTGGATGAGAACAATGGATTGTTTTTCACAAGGAACACCGAACAGCGGCTGGAACCTTATGAAGATGGAAGAAGATTAAACAAGGAAATTCGGACTTGAACTCTCAAAATTGTATTGGAACTATTTTGCCAAGATTTCTCCTAAAAGAAGCTCAATTTTGTGCTACTTGGAAGTCATTTCAACAAGTGAAATCAACTCCTATTTATAGGTGGAGAAAGCTACCAAAAATAATATAAAAATACAATAAAAAAAATGGAATAATGGAATGATGAGTAATAAAGATTTGTGATGATGTTTAAAGGTGGTTTGAGTTGTAAAGTTGTAAAATTGGGTTGGAAGGTTGTTGGAAATGGCTGGAAATTAAGTGGGAGTCTGCTGGAAAATAGGGAAGAAAATTCGGCTGCTGGCTGCTGAATTGGAGAGCTGCAGCTCGACAGGTGCGCGCTGAAGAGAGGAGAAGCGGATCGGGACGCGCACACCGAATGGTGGGAGAGCAGTTCGGCAGGAGCCTGTCGACGGGTCCTCTGGGCTGCAGGGAAAACGCTGGGCTTCGCCTGGAGCGAGCTGGGCTGACACGCGACTGGGCTGGAGGAAGCTGGGCCGCACGGCTACACAGGGACGCGGGCCTGGGCTGATGCGATTGGGCCGGAGATTTGGGTTGCACGGGCTGACGGCTTGGGCTTTTTCTTTTCTTTTTGGGCTGCAAAAATGGGCTGCAGCTAATTAATTTAATTAAAATATAACTAAATTAATTATTCCACCGAATTTCGTCCATATTTTATTCGTTATAATTCCGATCGAAACGATTCTTTCGCCAAAAATACTCCAAATTACAACCTTTATTTTTCTAAACATAAAAATCACAAAATAATTTATTTTATCAATTTATTTAATATTTTAAAATTAAAAGTCAAGTATAAAGGGTATAAAATAATATAAAATAATGCTTATTTAACGTCCTATCAAGGTGGAGGTATGTGCGGGCACAGGCGCAAAAGAATTCCCTTGTCTGGCAGGTATTGAAGGGTAGTTTCGGACTTTCAGTTGACTTGTCAGACGGGAGCAGGACCGTGTACGGTTTTTAACGTCCAGTTGGGACGGGTCCTGTCAATCGGTTTTGACGATAGTTTAGTGTTGTGACCATTAGATGGTCGAATTTTGTTGAGTTAGGTGGCTATGCTGCTAAGAGCAGTCGGGTTCGAGGAACCCTAGTTGGACTGACAGTAGGATTGAATTGACGTCCATACAATGTCGGGACCGCGGGGTTGGTCAGATTGTGGATTATACTGCCATCTGCAGTTGGGCTCAGAGGAACCCTAGGTATTGATCGTGGAACCCTAAGGTAGGATGTATGGCTCGGAAAGGTGAGTTGGCGAGTAGATTGACTTTTGACGACTTTTTGAGTCGAAACCGTCGGTCGGTCTAGTCATGTCAGCTTTAGTGATGGGACTGCACTCCGCAGTTGAGGTTGTAGTAATTGTAGTTGGTTGTCGTGCTACTTTAGTTGTGATGGATTGTTGGTGCAACCAAGGTCATGGATGACCTGGTAGACGACATTGGTTGAGTCGAGTTACGTTTGGTTAGGGATTAGTTGGACAGGTTACCAGGGTTTGGTACTTGTCGACGGAATCCCGGAGTGGGAATACGAAGTAGTTAGTACATGTGATTAATTTCGTTGGATGCGGAGTCTCGATAGTAATGTCTGGTGGTTAGGTCTGCATGAGTCTGTGGCAGGCACTACTACCGAGAATGGTTGTAGTTACGGTTGTTGGGAATCGGGGATATTCATGGGACGTTTCCTTTTCTCGTATGAGTTGTCAGGGTGACTATACCCAGAGTTGTTGGGTACGAGGGAGGTAGAGTTTCTCCAATACGAGTAGAGGTACGAGGTCATCGCTCGGTATGAGCGAAGATCCAAGGTTGTCTCATTCGCATAGTGTGTGCTGGTACTGGTGCTGGTGCTGGTGCCGGTGATTGTGATGACGATGAGTCACGAGTCGGGATGTGACTCCGTCGAGATGGGCATATGTTCGGTATCCGCAGTCTGGGAGTGGATCACAGATAGTGATGGGCGGGATAGGATCCAGCAGTAGTTGAGACGTGAGGATCGAGTACTGTCGTGGGGTACGAGAGAGGAGAGACGACGAGCCACGAGCTGAGGGTAGTTCAGTCGTGATGTGCTCATAGTAAGGTTCTACCACTACACGATGAGAAGGATTCGTCGAATAATATAGATTTGTCTTGGTAATGGTGTGGAGATGGTTGGTTGACTGTTGACCATACCTCTTGAGTTCCGGGTAGACTTGTTTGAGGGGAAATTGATTGTGAGAAATAGAATGCGTCATTACAATAGTTATCGACAGTCATCGTTGGTCGAAAAGGTTGGAAGACGCCGAAGAGAATCTATGAAAGTGTTTAGTTCGGAAGGAATGGACTAAGCATTATAGTAATCATCATAGAATACTCTTGGTCGGAGAATGAGGACTTCTAGCTCAGGAATAGAACCAGTTGGAAGCATGCTCATTTCCAACATGGTTGCAACTGCTTTCGACTTAGAGGTAGGTAAAGGAAATTTCTCATTTTCTGCTCTATAGCAGATGACATTGGATGCTGGAGGATGACATTGGATGAACGTTGATGTCATCATCTTCAACTTTCTTCATGTGGGTGAGGAAGGAGACGACTCATAGTGTCACATCCAATGACGTGACAAGTGAGTGCTTAGTGTAACGACCCGTTCCGAATATCGGAATTTAATATTAATTAATTATGGTTTAGAATGACTAATCTGGGATTAGTTGAGTGAAATCGGACGAATTGTGCAAAATTACCGTTTTGCCCGGGCGTGGGCAAAATGTTGACTTTTAGTTCGGGCGGTCAAACGGACTTTGACCGATGATTGTGACGTAGTTCGGGACGTCACGAGTTCATAGACAGGTGACACGTTCGATTCCGACATTCGAGGAGAAAGTTATGGCGTTCGGAAGTTGAGGGGTATTTTGGTAATTTGGCTAAAAAGGGGCCAAATGTTGACTTTTGATCCGGGAAGTCCAATGGACGAGGGCCAAGGACCGTTACGTAGGTCTCGTCGATACGAATCCAACGACAGGCGGCATGCCGAAATCGGAGATTCGACGACGAAGTTATGGTCACGGGAACGGACTCGATTAACCGAACGAACCGGAATTTCGAATAAAATATTATTTTAATATGAGTAGTACCCAATGATTGAACACACTTGGATGAGTGAAAAGTGTCACTTATCCCTTAAATTGAGGCTTAAACACAGATCCATGTCTTAGGGAAAACATCATTATGATGTTTTATTATTTGTTAATTAATCCTTAATCATTTATTCCACCATTAATCCTCTTTGTTTCTCTGAACCGTGAACATTTGCAAAACAGAGCAGGGAGAGTCTGAAATTATCCACCATTTCCCTTCCATTTCTGAGCTTGAGTGTAGGGAATTGAGTGATTTTAGAGACTGTTTTAACTGGGGAAACACGGGTAGTGAGGGAGAGATGAAAAACTGGAATTCGGATTTTAGAAAGTTTTCAGGGAAATTCGAATGTTGAGATTTGAGCCGTGAGGATTGAAATTGAAGCTTCATTTAGCTTCCTGAGGTTGTGACGAGTTGATCCATATCAAAAACGAAGAGAATTGAGGCCCAATTGGCTCTGAACGGGTCTGGTAACAGTGAGCAAGGTTCGAGTTTGAGTCGTGGGATTTGAGCCTTGGATTGATGCAATTGAGTTGGGGAAACTGTTTCTCATGATCCCATGTTTCTTCTGGATGCATCAATTGAAGGAAATCGATTGACATGGAAGGATTTTGAATGATGAACAGTGTTCGAGTGTTCTTCGATGTTCATCTTCGAGTTGTATGATTTGAGGTAAGTTTGGTTGTAATTAAGTTCACAGATCCCTAATTGAAACTAATTCGATGCTAATGGACTTTTGAATTGATGAAAACAGTGTCGAATTGATAAGAAATTAACCGGGTTGACACGCGGGTTGCAGGATCTGTTTTGCAGAGAAAACGGGTGAGGACGACGACTACTGTAGCTGGCGAGTGGGTTTCATGCGCAGCCACTCACGGCGGCGCGTGAGGGCGCGTATGGCCTAGTTTCAAGGTAAGGTCAACATGACTTTGAATCCTCTCATTGTAACAAACATTTTGACGCTGGTTTCGAGGAAATCGGATATCGTTTTGTTAATGTTTCGCATATCCGAAGTTTTGTTTTACGTTTAAAATACGTATTTAAATTCTGAAAAAATTGCGGAAAATTATATGAAGTATTTTGATATGTTAGTAACCATCTATAATGATTTTGAACAGGAGTTGTGATTTCCAGAATTTACGGAAAAACGTGCAGCTCGAAAACGGACCGTTTTGGACGGTGTGTGTGAGTGGACTTTGTTTTCTAACCGTGATGCATGCATATATGATTTAAATGCTTTAATATATGATTTTATATGCTTTGGCATGATTGATGTTTCAATCCGGTGATTTCTCGATTTTATGGATTATTATATTATATTTTGGCACGATTTTCGAGAAATTATGAAATTGGTTAAAAATGATGTTTTGACTCGGGTTTTGAGTCAGGAAATTGAAAATGAAGTTTGGACTCGGATTATGAGTCATGGATTGAAAAATGATGTATTGACTCGGGAATGAGTCAAGGATCGGTTTCATGGATTTACGTGAAAATGGAAACTGAGGTTGCGAACGCATGGATTTGCGTGATAATGTTATTTTGGGCGTGAGACCCAAGTGGATAGTGATTTTGACTTGGTTTTGGAGTCACATGTGAATTTGATGAAATTGATTATTTGGTTTGATTTCTGGTGATTTTATGATTATTTTAATCAGTCTTTCAGGCACGTTTTCTGAGAAAAGTGCAAATGATGTTTTGGGCTAGGCCCGTAGTCTAAAAGATTTCTAAAAGGATATTTTGACTTAGTTGGTGAGTCAACGATGATTTATGGATTATTTTATTGGTTTAAATCGTGTAAATGTTATTTTGGGGCTTGAGACCCAGTCAGGAATGATCTTGACTTTGTATGAAGATAAGATTTGATTGAAATATTTTGGGATGTAATTCCCGAGATGGTTTTCATTGTGATTGTGAAATGCCCATACGGTCGGAGCTTGGGGGGATTACCCAGACGACCGGAGCTTGGGGGATGTGATTGTAGGATCGGGAGTTGATCCTATGGTAGTCAGCTTCTCGGATGTGACTGAGCCTGGATGTACCACTCGGATGTGTCTGAGCCTGGGGATGTGTTCGCCCAGATGTGACTGAGCCCGAGGGTTGAGCTTAGAGGTGTCTGATCCTGAGAATGCGGCTGGATATTGGCCTACGCGTAGTGTAGCACTTGTGAGTAGTGCAGTTGATGGTTTGATTGTGCACTTGTGAGTAGTGCAGATGTGATTGTGATGGTTTGTGCACTTGTGAGTAGTGCGGATTTATTGGATTGATTTGATTGATTGTGCACTTGTGATTAGTGATGATTGATGTTGATTGTGATGACGTACCGGTATTGAGTACGAGTTTTTGGTCTTTGTGGCCAGGTGATTATGTTTTCACATGTCTTGGCCTGAGAGCCGGGATTTGATGTTTTATAACATGAACTGATTTGGTGAACATGAGTTTTTATGGACCATGGGAAAATATGTTTTGATTTTATCAGTCCACTGTTCATACTTGAATGATTTCATACTATTACTCATGTTTTACGATATGCATGCAAGTTTGTGAAAACTAGAGGGTAAGAATGTATATTTGACAAATGTTTTTATCAGAGGTCATTTTTGTCCACTCACACCTTTTCTGTTTTGTGACCCTCCAGGCCGTGGTATGACGTTCGGGACTGATCGTGAGGCAGTGGCAACAGCAGAAATCAGTGCAAACATCCCTTGTCTGGCAAGCACTGAAGGGTAGTTTTGGGCCTTTTGGTGACTTGTCAGACGGGAGCAGGACCGGGCACGGTTTTGACGTCCAATTGGGACGGGGTCCTGTCACTTAGGGTGAGTGAGATCGAGTCGTGTGGTAACGATCAAGGTGATCGAGTTGTTTTGAGGTGATTGTGGAGACCTTGAGGTGAGTGACCGAGGTCTGGTAATCAGTAGGGTGAATTGCCTTTCTAATTATGCTAAGCTAGGAGCAGAGGAAATTAATTAATGCGGGGACGAAATTAATAAAGGAGGAAAGGTCGGTTGGAATTTCGAGGACGAAATTAATTAAGGAGGGAAGGTTGTAACGACCCGTCCCGAAATTCGGGATTAGATTAGTGACTAATCGAGGATTAGTGAGGTAAATCGGTGATTAGTTGAGCGAAATCAGACGCACGATGCAAAATGACCGTTTTGCTCCTAGTCGTGGGTAAAATGTTGACTTTTTGATCGGGAGGTCTGATGGTCGAGGGCCGAGGACCGTTGCAGAGATCGAGTTGATACGAGTTTGTAGACAGGTGGCACGCCGAAATCGAACTTCGAATGGGAAATTTATGGTTCACGGAAATCTCGGGTCACTATTGCACGTTTTACGAAATGGGGAGCTTTTGTCTTATGTGGTCCTAGATCTTTTGAAGTGGCCCAATGGATGGGTGACAAGTGTCACCCATCCATTGCCCCTTCCTTTTCCTTCATGCATCTGCTTCTCCCTTCCCTGTTCCATTTCCCACCAAACCCGAACCCTCCAAAGCAAGACCCCAAATCTTTTCCCCCACTTGGTTCGATCTAAGAGTGAAACAGAGAGTGACTGCGGGCCGTGAAGGTGTGATGGTGGCTGGGTGAAGGCAGGACCGCCGCAAACGGCGGCGTTGGCCCAGGGAAAAGGTAAAAACCGTGACCCTTTATATTTAGAAATTTCAATTTTGGGTTTTGGACGTTAGGGAGCTTAGATGTTGGTTAGGATGGGTTTAGGGGATTGGTAGGAGGTCTAGAAGGTGGTTTTGGAGGCTGAGGAGGGCTGAGAAAGCAGGGAACAGCGACTGGAGAGATTTCGGTGGCTACCCACCAAATTCCATTTTCGGTCAAGTTAGGCCAAACCAATCCTCCCAATCTGTTTCAAGGGATCCTAGGAACCTATTATAACCCTTAGGTTGAAGGTTGAACCCCTAGAAGTGCCCTGAACCAAGGTTGGAAGTTTTGGTTCAAAATGGGTTTTAGAACCAATGATTTTTAGGCTTTGTTTCTTGGATTTAAGGACATAGGAAGGTAGGAAATGTTATTAGGATTGTATAGGAGTTGGAATGGAGGAAAAAGGGTGGAAAATGAAAAATATATAGCCTTGGAGCGGTCACGTCGGTCCAGGCGAATCGGGTTGCAGGATTTGGACTGGATTGGTTGGTTCGGACCGGTTCACGCGAGGAAGAAGGAAACTGTGCACCGAGGCATGGCTCCCACGCGTAGGGGCTTTGGACGGCGCATGTGGGCGCGTGGCCCACTTTTTGGGGATTTTCCAACACACGAAATCATCCTTTCAATGTAACGAACATTTTGGGATTGGTTTCGTGTCGATCGGACATCGTTTCGATAGGTTTCGAGGTATCCGAAGGTTTAGGATCCAGTTTAAAAATACTTCAAAATTTGGGAAAATTACGGGGCTTTAGTGAGAGGTTAATAAGTTAGTTATTAACCCTCTATTAAGATTTGGACAGGTTTGGAGGTCCCGGTGACGGTGTTTGGCTCGGGAGAGCCGTATGGCACGCGTATCGAGGCAGTAACTCGGACGGTCTGTGAGTGGACCTTGTTTTCTAAATTGATGCATGCATAAATGTTTATTATATGTTTTAATACATGTTTTGTGATGCCATGAGTGCATTTGTGTGTGTTTACGTATTGGCACATATTTCGAGATTTCGACCTTATACGGTGCCTTTACGGGTCTGTATTTCTACGATGGTTTAAATTAAATAGTTTTGGATTTAAAAAGGATAAACTCGGGCATGAAACCCATTTGGTTTTGTCTCGAGCATGTAGCCATATTGGTGACCTACGGGTCTGAGTCGTGGCGCGGCGAGTGCTTTGTGCACAGCGACGGACGATACGACGCTCGCCTCCGGATTGGGATGTGTTCCTTCCGGAAAGGTCATGATGCATGAATCGTTGTCAAGCAGCCACTGGAGGCTCGACTTCGGAGTGCTGATGGTTCAGGATATCGATCGGTGATGAGTGCACCATGATCTAGAGGTGGTCGCGTCAGTTGATATGTTCACGGCGACATACCGGGATTGATAGCGGTCCTGGACAGATGGTTTCACACATCACTACAATCGGAATCGTGACTGACCCTAAGATATCGGGCACGATGCCCAGTTGAGTCATGAGTTCGGGCACGCGGCCCAGTTACTTTACGTTTATGATTTCGGGTCGAGGACCCTAAATGGATTTCTAGTTTCATGACGGTTTATGGGGATCGGGCATGAATATTTTCGTTATATATATTCATATACCTTCCTTATTTGGAATGTCTCATCCGGGGAGGGTCGTTGGCCTGGGTGGACCCCAGAGTAGTCACGGAGCACTAATTGAGTGGAGTCGCCCCCATTGGGCACCTTACTCTCAGGAGGGCTTGGATTATAACCCTAGGGAGGGTCATTGATCAAGACAATGAACTGGGTGAACCCTGGGAGACTTGGGCTTTGAGACCCCAGGTAGCACACGCGTAGCTTTAGAAACCATGACAGGATTGGTTATGTGATTTATGTATATATGTTATATGATGTGTGATGTGTACAGGTTTTGGGCTGTGGCCCGTATGGTTGGTTTCTTTATGGTTTTGGGCTTCGTTCCCACATATGGTTCTTTTGGATAAATGGTTTTTGAATGCATGCAGGCTTTTAGTGAAGGGTACAAATGTCTTCGATAAAATGTTTTTATAAACTCTTTGTTTTGTCCACTCACAACTTTTAAATGTTTTGACTACCCTTTAGGTTGACAGCGGATGCAGGCTGTAGTAGAGACCGAGACATCACATACCTCCTCCGGATTCTGGCGTACTCTGAAGCCCCAAGAGGGCTAAAGTCGGAATTTTCCTTGTCTGACACTCCGTGTCAGACGAGATCAGGAAAGTCCCGTTTTAATCCCGGGGGGATTGGGACGGGTCCTGACATGAACGTCTCATTGATTTTGTAGCTGGTTAATTGGAGAAGTGGAAGGTCAAGGAAGGTCTCCCAAATTTCTGAGATAATATACACTTAATTATGAAGTAAAAATAGAAATAGTGATAATGGAAGAGAGAAAGATGGGTATCACAAGGAAAGTAGACGGAGGTAGATAAGTGAATTGATTGAGAATGGGCTGTGTCCAATCTTGAGGTTTGTGTCCAAGGATGACTCCTCTATCTCTATGAGGACGAAGCAGAGTTCAAGTTGACTCTTGGCCACCCAACCTGTTTTCTTCTACGGGTAAGTTTTTCGGCCTCCTCATCAAACCTTGGCATATGTGAGCATTAAGGTTGTACTGCAACACTTATTTTAGAGGTCATGGATGATGGCGCAGTGGACAGTGACATGTGTCGTCTTGGGAAGTGTATACTCAAGGATCATCTCCTCGACTTTGTAGCTGGTTAACGAGAGAAGTGGAAGGTCAAGAAAGGTCTACCAAATTTCTAAGATAATATACACTTAATTATGAGGTAAAAATAGAGATAGCTATAATGGAAGAGAGAAAGATGGGTATCGCAAGGAAAGTAGACATGGGTAGATAACTGAATTGATTGAAAATGGGCTAGGATATGAGACTATTAGGTTTTTCTTTTGGAGATAAAAGTGGGGGTGGCTTCAAACACGATGGGCAAAGCTAGAATTTTGGAGTATGGAATGTGAGTTCTTGGGAAAAGTGAGGCGATTCATGGTTATTGGAGTTAAGCAATATTGATATTTATTGCAAGGTCCTAAGGCATTTGGACTAAAAAATATTTTTATTAATGGTCAGTCTTCCTATATTGCTACGACTCAACCCATATAACAAGATATTGTCTGTTTTGGGCCCAAGTCTCACAATTTTGTTTATAGAAACTCACGTGCAATTTCTTAGGAGATCACCCATTATGAGATTTCACCACCTCAAGCTCGCTTAACTTTGGAGTTCCAAAGAAATACAAAGCCAGTGAGCTCCCAAAAAGCGTCATTCTAGATAGATATGTGTCAACACATATAAAACAATTCACCTTTCCCTCTCCGAGTGATGTAAGATTGTTCACCGTTCTTCCCAAGACACAAGTCTTACAATCCATCCCCTTGGGGCCCAACGTCCTCGCTGACACACTTCCGGTTGAAGTCCAGCTCTAATATCATTATGTTACGACCCAACCCATCTAGCACAATATTGTCTGCTTTGGGTCCAACTCACACATATAAGACACTTCACATTTCCCTCCCTGAGCGATGTAGGATTGTTCACCATTTTTCCCAATACACGAGTTTTACGTATACAGTCACATTCTATCTAATTTTTTGTTAAATTTATCATGATTCTAGTAAAGATACGTATCAAATACCTAATTTAAAACAAATACTCATAACAACTCCTATTTAATGATTAACATGTGACTTTTTAGATAATAAAAAATTAGATAAAATGTGAATAAATGAGATGAGTAAATAAATTATTTATAAATATTCATTCGAGAGAAAATTTGCTGAAATAAAAATTTGAAAAATAAGTTTACAAGAAACATAAGCTTAGGAGACGAATTGACAAATTACTCTAGATTAAAATGTAACATTGTAACTTGTGAATGAGTTCCCAACAGTTTTTAAACCAATTGGGCTTAAAGAGCTCCAGCCCAAGTCTTACGTTGGTAAATTTAAGTTCACGGGTCGGTGAGGTAAGGTCCAGCTGAAAGCCATACTGATAAACCCTAAGGCAGTGACCATCTAAGCTTCAGAAAAATGAGCCAAATTCCAGGGTATCAACTCCACTCTCCATTTCTTGTCTTTGGTTTTTTGTTCATTTCATCGTCTGAATACCACTCACTCCGTAATATGGTCTAAAATGTTCATGAAATTTTGGTTTGATATGCTTACATTACTGGGTTTTGCTTCATCTCCATGAAGACCAAGAGTCCGAAGCCGAAACCAATTCGAATTCCGGATGACCCATAACAAAACCTGGGCAGACGAGGATTGTGATCGACAAAATTTTCGAGAGCATAGCCGAGCCAAGTGATGGCGTGGCGGTTCAGATGACCCTCTTGTTCTTCACAGCCCGTCCTACCTTCTGGTCTCGAGCCTCCAAGATCGCTATTGGCCATTTCCATAGTCTTGCCCACGGAGGAGTTCTCCCTCAAATAGAGGTACTATCTAACCCAGAAGCTTGGTTTGAAAAGGTTGTTTGCACTCTCTTTGTTCGTTCAGATTCTTTGGATTCTTACTTAGGTTATCTCAATAAGAACTTGACGCCTTCGATTGCGTTTGAGGTGATTAGACGATTTAACAATCCAAAATTGGCATTGGAGTTCTTCGAGCTTAGTAGGGACAGTTTGAGTGTTAATCATGGACTATGTACGTACAATTTTCTTTTGAGGTCTTTATGTAAAATGGGTCTTCAAGATTCTGCTAAATTGGTGTTTGATTACATGAGGAGTGACGGACATGCACCTGACGATTCGATTGTAGAGCTTTTGGCATCATCCTATGCTCAAATGGGCAAGTTAGATAATGCTGAGAAATTTCTTGATGAGGTTCACTGTGGTCAGATTAGATTGTCTCCTTTTGTGTACAATAACTTGTTCAATGCGTTGGTTAAACAAAACAAAGTGGATGAGGCTGTTTGCTTATTTAGAAAGCATATGGGATCACACTGTCGTCCGGATAGTTGGACTTTTAATATTCTAATTCGAGGTTTATGCAGAGTTGGAGAAATTGATAAGGCTTTTGAGTTTTTCAGTGATATGGATAGTTTTGGTTGTTATCCTGATATTGTAACTTATAATACACTAATTAGTGGACTTTGTAGAGCTAATGAGGTAGACAGAGGGTGTCATTTGCTTAAGGAGGTTCAGTCAAGAATTGAACTTTCTCCGGATGTTATAACTTTTACGTCAGTCATATCCGGCTATTGCAAGTTGCGTAAGATGGAGGAGGCCTCCGTTCTTTTTTACGAGATGATTGATTCTGGGGTTAGACCAACTGCTGTTACTTTTAATGCATTGATTGATGGATTTGGAAAGGCTGGCAACATGGTATCTGCATTTTCTATGTATGAGACAATGATCTTCCATGGTTATTGTCCGGATGTTATCACCTTCACTTCCCTAATTGATGGCTACTGTCGAGCTGGGGATTTGAACCGGGGAGTAAAGCTTTGGCATGAGATGAATTCGAAAAAGGTGTCTCCAAGTGCGTATACTTTCTCTGTTCTTATTAATGCTTTATGCAAGGAGAGTAGACTACATGAAGCACGTGATTTTCTGAGGCAATTGAAGAGGTGTGATGTTGTTGCGAGGGCTTTCATATATAATCCTGTGATAGATGGTTTTTGTAAGGCTGGGAATGTTGATGAGGCAAACCTAATTTTTGCAGAGATGGAGGAGAAATGTGCCCCAGATAAACTGTCATTTACGATTCTCATACTGGGGAATTGCATGAAAGGGAGAATGTCTGAGGCAATTAGCAATTTTAAAAGGATGTTGGCAATTGGTTGCGCCCCAGACTACATTACGATAGATTCTTTGGTCTCTTGCCTCATGAAAGCTGGGATGCCTAATGAAGCCCATCACATAAAGCAAATCGCATATAAGGACCTGAATTCAGGCAAGTCAGATTTAGGAAGAACTGATCATTTGAGAGCAACTGCAGAAATTCCAGTGGCTGTTTGATTGAAGCTTTACCACTGAAATGGTATTGGAATATTGCTTCCAGTTGTTTGACAACGCCCTTCCACAATGATACATCATTTTGTGACACAAATGAATCATGCCCAGTTTGTGAGACAAATAAGTCGACGACAACCAGTAAGTTCTTTACGCATGTTCACTTTTAATTGAGAATGTATATTAGCGCTGCCCATACAACTTAGTCTCTCAACGATATAATTTTTCAATAGGCTGACCCACTACTCCCCATTGCTTATACTTGTTCACGTTTCGAATTTACAGCCATTATACATCTTATTAATAGGCCAAAGCAAAGGAAGGTGAGAGTGATCTTCATAAACTTGAGATATCACTTCGCATAAAATTGTGCATACTTGTTCTTGTTAATTACTTTACGAGCATCAGCAAGTGCCTATGGTGTCATAAGTGAGTTTCATTTTAAGCTGGTGGCGTTATACATGATTCTTCTAAATTATGATTTTTTTTTTTTGCCACAATGGTTGCTTCACTGCATTACCATGAAGTTGTCTGAGTTCCATTCCTTTGATGCTAATGCTTCACAAATATACTCCATTAGTCCATTTCATTTCTTTTCGGCTTCCATGGTTCGGTTCATGGTGTGGTGTTTTGAGTTCTTGCAAGTGATATCAGATATCTTGTTGAAGTTGAACTTCTTGCAATAGGGTTCCAAGAGTTGGTGATTTTGGTTGAAACCAAAGTATCAGAATTTTAAAACTTCATATTGATTGATCCAAAGGTTCTAAGCGAAAGGGGTGGTCTAGTGGTCTCGGGTTCGAATCCACCAATTGTCTCTTGTGATCACTGAATGGCATAAAGGGTTCTCGGTGTTGAATATCACATATTAGTACGATTGGGGGCAAGGATTGAAATTTTGATATCGACGGATATATCGTTAGTCAAATTTACGGATATCTCGCGTTAAATATTAATATTGTTTACGATCAACAAAAATATCAGAATTTTAGTCTAAAAGTTGAAATTTTTTAATGAAAGTATTCAATAATGGTTATATATAATTAATAAAAAATTATATAATTACTGATATAATAAATATATGATGAATAATATGATACAATATAGATGACTAATAATATGAAATTTTAAATATAAATATAAATTGAAGTGAATTATTATAATTGAATGTTAATATAGTTAAAAACATAACAATAAGCATAATAAATGAGTTTATATTTACATAATAATTTAGAAAATCGAGGAATTTGCATTTACATAATAATTTTTAAAAATTGGATATTAATTAGACAAATAGAGCCATTGATTTTGAGAGATTGAGAGAGACTGTTGCGAAAGGAAAGAAAAGAGAAAAGGAGAAGAAAACAGACAGTTGGAGACACTGATGAAAATATCGTCGATTTCGTCGATATATCGGTGAATTTGGTCGGCGACACGTAAGAGAGGGGAAAAAAATTGAGCGAAATATCGACCGTTTTCGTTGTTTTAAGCTCATCGATCTCCTTATTTCATTAAAACGATCGAGATATGAACAAATTTCATGAAAATCGGACGTAAAACCAGTGAGTTACAACCGGGTCATGCCGCCGGGTAAAAAATACCGGAATAGCAGACCCGCGCAAGGTAGGGGACGGCTGTTTTTAACTTAGTAAGTTTACTTTATATATTATTTGGTTGGATAATTTTTCAATTGGGCTGGGTAGTGGAGTTGGTTTGGCTTCTATTCAGTGCATGCTTGCACTTGGGTTCGACACCCTAAGTGTGCACAATTTGCTTCCTTAATTTTTTTTTTTCCGTTTTTTCCGTTTTTTCCGTTTATTCCCTTCTTCTTTTTTTCATTTATTCCTTTTTTTTTCATTTATTTCCTTTTTTTTCATTTATTCCTTACATTTTTCATTTATTCCTTATATTTTTCATTTATTCCTTATTTTGAACTATATTTTTATTGTTATGTTTTTAATTATATTAACATTCAATTATAGTAATTCACTTCAATTTATATTTATATTTTAATTTTTATATTACTAGTTATCGGCAGAATTCTATTGTATCATATTATTCATCATATATTTATTATATCAAGTTCATGTTATAGTTTTTATTAGTCTTATATAACCATCATTGGGTACTTAAGTTTTTTTTTCCAAAGTTTCATTTCAAATTTCCAATTTTTAAATCGAATTTCCGTCATTTTTGTTGACCGTAAACTATATCGATATTTGGGGCGAGATATCCGTAAATTTGATTAGCGATATATCCGTCGATATCGATATTTTCATCATTGGTTGGAGATGTTGATGAAGTTATTGCCCAAAAAACGACAAGAGAATAACACGTGCGGTGGCATTCTCAGTTGGGAAGAGGAGAAGGCTACCTTCACTGCCTTGCTCTCATCCGGCCTCACCTTCAAATCCGTCCTCTCAACCGCCGCCTCCTCTTATGACAATCACCATCTTCAACCCCCACCTAACCTAACTTCCTCGCCTTCCTTAATGCCACTCCCTTTCTCTGAATGCGCTTTAAGACACCCATAGCAACTCTATTCCCATTATCTTCATTGCCATCACCTCCAACTACTTTCAGACCCAGAGCTCCATCCTCAGGTTTCCTAAGCACGAACCCATCTCCCATTTCGAGAACTACTTCTCAACCGACTTAGACAAGTTCCCAAACAACTTGGGCCCATTTCACCATAACCAATTAAACGCCATGAACTCACCTTCACCTCTTGATCTCAACTTGTGACTACGTCATTTCCTTTTTCAAATGTGGAGCAAATGACAGTGTGGCCTTCGTGTTTTGTGCCCCACCACCCCAAAGCGTACGATTAGTCGCCTTTGTCCTCGATAAGAATCCGAGTGTCGTTAATAGATTTAGGAAGTTGCACCCAATGCTCAATCGAGCTCTGTGACACATCAGTTCCAGGATGTAAAACCCTAAACCTCCACTCACAGTGACTTTGTGACAAAGTCAGGGCCCATAGTGCTAGGTTTGTGAGCTAAAGATGATGGTGATGCTAGATTTGTGAGATGAAGATGATGGTGGTGCTGGTTTGTGAGAAGATAGAAGAATTGGACTTGAAATTGAGAAAATTGGGAGAGAGTTGGGGTAGATATAGGAATAATTTTTTCTATTAGGGTAATTATTTTAATTTTTTGACAAAATAATCATTTTCTAACTGCCGTTACTAAGAAGCCTAATGCTTGGAGCGAATGAGCTAATAGAAATGGGATTATGTTAGCACATTAGTACGATTTGTTGTTTGGGAAGTAAAGTGAAATTTAATGTCCAATTCAAGAAGTAAAGTCATTAATAAGCCAAAAAAAATTAAGATGACTGCACCCCCTCTCTTATTTTGTGCATCAAGACTGAAATATTACAATGTTCACCATCAATAAATAATGACCATTTCTTCACCTTAAGGATGGAAACCTACTGCAACATCCATCATTAAACACAAGATGAACTTTGTTTTACATATCCACAACAAAGGGCCACAATTTCTTCCTTCCAGCACCGCCTTACGCAAAACCGGGTACGAAGCACATGTTGCGACGCCTGCAAACCAAACGTATCCATCAAAATCAGTAACAAGTTACAAAATCATAATCCCCAATCATGGTTCGAGGCGGTCTTGTCAATTTAAGTTGTCTTCACCATCTTTGCAATCTGAAAAACTTACCGCACATGTTCTTCGCAAACTACATCGTGAAGTAGCCATTATCGCCCCAGGTTTGTCCCCATGAGTTTTTGATGAGCCAGAATGGGACACCGTCTTCCACTCCGTACCCAACCGCAAGAACATCATGGTTCACATCCTGAAAAGCACAACAATACAACACTTCATTTGACAAATTCAACATGGATTAAGACCAATCAAGCAATTGAAAGTTGAAACTCACCATGGGGCTGCTGCCACAAGTGTCACTAGCGTAAACTCCAAACTTGTAAAATCGGAAACCACTCACCCCTGAAACGCCACGGTCACCGGCCTCACAAATGCAACTGCATGCTTCAATTCTTCTTCATCACCCTGCAAAAATTGCACCGTAACATTTACAAACTGCTCCTCCAACTTAAAGCATGTCAAAACTCAAAAACAAAAAGTATTTCATTTTTAGCTTACCAGGGTGATATTGACAGAGTCAAGGACTTGGACACCAACTTTTTCCGATGAAAATTTGCAAGCACCATCGGATCCAACGTAGGGATACGCAGCCTCGGTGTCAAGACCCCCATTGTATTTGATGAAATCAAAGGCTTGAGATGGCAACCCTCCATTACAGCCGAAGTTATTGAAAGCTCCGGCACAGTCCACAAGCTGTTGCTCGGAGAGGGAGATTTGTTTTGCGAATGCCTGCACATAAGCTGACTCAAGAGCCCCAGTTATGCTGCACCATCCACATAATATTCATATTCAACATTACAAGCACGAAAATCGAAACTAAGCCATAATTAGAAGTATCTCATATAATTAACTCAAATTTCAAGTAGTCATACTCATGCTAGCTAATTAAATGAACCTGAATGTCCAGCAAGATCCACAGTGGCCTTGATCTTTAACTGGGGTGACTATGCCTTCCTCTTTCCAATTTTTTTGTAAAGAGATTATATGTTATCAATAAAGTTTCAAACTTTCGATACAATTTTTTTTTTGCCAATAACATGTTAGGAAATTAATCCTCCGCCACGCAAATACTAGAAATAAAGATGAAAAAAAAAATAAAGAAGTCAAGAACGCAACAAATTTAACGAGATTCGGCCAAATAACTTGCCTACGTCCCCGAAGAATTTTCTCCTTCACTATAAAAGAATACAAAATACAAGATTACACCACTCAAGTTTATTCCCAACCCGAGCCCTTGTATCCAATATGATACCCCTTGTACACCCTTTCTCAACCTAGAAGATCACTCTACCCCAAGAGTTATGCACACTCTTGAAACACTCACAACTCACCTTACTTCTATACCCAAAGACCCTTAGAGTTGCTCTCACTCACTCACTTGTGATGTGTTCTCCTTAATTTTCAAATGTGGCCAAGATCTCCTCCTTATATAGTGTTTAAGGAAGTCTCTAGATCCCTTCATTAAAACTTCATCCACCCACCTACTTCATTAATTGAATCTTCTAACTAATCCCTTCATGAACCTTTTACACATTTTTTGAGTTCATACACTTTAATCTAGAACCACAAATATGTTCTAAATAAAGTCCAATAATATGGAAGCCCAAATGACTATTATACTTTAGTATTGGGCCTGAATATTTTACAATCTCCCCCTCTAGGCCCACTTAGATGGATAGTGTCGCACCGTCACTTCAATCCCTGAAGTTCATCTCAAATTGAGATACCGCTTGATATACCCACAAGCATTCCATTGGCCTTATTCTTTTACCTGCTACACATACCCCAAATCAGTTGCATACGATCCTAGCTCCCCCTGATTCAAAATGGCCAATGCTATGTGCAGCTGCTCCGAGTCAACAATCACCAGTTGGCTCCGAAGAGGGACCTCGACTTTACCTCTTCCCTAGCAGGATTATCCTTCTCACCATCGTCTAAAACCTGGAAACATGTGGATAACGTCTCTGCTGTGCCTGCAAACGAGACTCGTTTCAGGTACCTGTTCTCCCATGCACTCTGTTTCCCAACAACCTTCGAGGTCTGGGTTTTTCATATCAGACGGAATATACTTTTACATTTTTCTCCCTTCATTAGGACCATGCAGCCACGTGAAACTTTTATAACTCCTCCTGCTGACGAAACCTTGCAGCCCTTGGAGTCTAGTTGGCTTAAGGATATTAGATTTCTCCGGAACTTTGGGACATACACCACATCACTCAATGTACGAACTGCTTTATCGAACATCTTGATCTTCACAATTCCTATACCCATGACACGACTTCTTGTGCCATCACCCCAAGTCACAAATCATTGGGCTTCTTGGAACGTATCAAAATATTCCCTCCTAGAGCAAGGGTGATGAGAATAACCGCTATCTAATATCCAATCATCTTGAGAAAAAATGTAATTACCTTTGGAGATTGTGAGAATTTCTCCAAAATCTCTAGACATCTCTGCTACACTAGCCAAGGAGCAATATGAGCCCTTATCGTCCTTCTCTTTTATCAATGGACAATCCAGCTTTATGTGTCCCCACACCTTACACTTGTAGCATTGCTTGCCCTTTTCCCCTACCTCTGGATTTAGACCTGCTATGTTCACTAAATTCCCTCGCAGTTGACCTTCCCATACGATTCTGTTCATGAGCAATAAAGATAGAACCTTGAGAATCATTGGCTTTCCTTCTCTTCTCATGTGATAAGAGAATTGATTCTACCTCCTCCATCTTCAGTGTATCCTTACCATACACAATTGTAGTAACAATATTCTCATATGAATCGGGAAGCAAGGTAAGAAGTAAAAGGACTTTATCTTCTTCCTCAATTTTAACCTCAACTCTTGATAGTTGATTTATCAATCCCTTGAACACGTTCATGTGTGCCATGAGATTCGTACCTTCTCTCATCTTGAGCTTGTAGAGATCCCTCTTTAAATTCAGCTTCGTTTGCAAGTCTTTTCCAAGATAAAATTTCTCAATTTTCTCCCAAAACTCAGGCGCAGAATCTACATCATTAACATTATTTATAATATTTTCAGCAATATAATGCCTAATAGTGCTGACACACCTGGACTCCAACTAGTCCCAATCTTCATCTAACTTCTTCTCCGGCTTCGCATGTAACGACCCGTCCCAAATTCTTAGATTAGATTAGTGACTAATCACGATTATTGAGGTTAATCCGTGATTAGTAGGGCAAAATCGGACGAACGATGCAAAATGACCATTTTGCCCCTAGCGTGGGTAAAACGTTGACTTTTTGTTCGGGTGGTCAAATGGACTTTGACCGATGATCGTGACATAGTTCGCGACGTCACGAGTTCGTAGACAGGTGGCACGTTCAATTCCGACGTTCGAGGAAGAAGTTATGACGTTCGGAAGTTTATGGGCAATTTGGTAATTTTAGTTAAAAGGAGCAAATAGTTGACTTTTGGACCGGGATGTCCGATGGCCGAGGGCCAAGGACCGTTACGTAGATCGTGAAGATACAAATCCATAAACAGATGGCACGTCGAATTTGGACGTTCGACGACGAAGTTAAGGTTCACGGAAGTTCAAGTGCACTATTGCACGAATTACGAAATAACTTAACTTTTGGACTTTAGTGGGGCCCAGATATTTAATGGAGGCCCAATGGATGAGTGACAAGTGTCACCCATCCAATGGACACCATTTTCCCTTCATGCGTCGACTATTCCATTTTCTCCATTCAAAATACAAAACATTTACCCGATCTCACCCTTTCTCTCCATCTCTGTGCAACCCAAACCCATCCAACCTTCAACCCATGATCAGCTGGAGGACCAGAGAGTGAGAGGAAGACCGTGGATGTGGTGTCCGGCCCAGGACGGCGCCGCCGCGTGCGGTGGAGACACAAACCCGAATAGGTACCCGGTTATACCCAAATTTCCCCTTTTGTCGATTTTTACATTATGGTCAGTTTTGGTCGAATAGGGAATGTTTGATAGGTTTTTTAAGACGTATAGAGATGGTTTTGAACGGAGATTGATGGCTGTGAAGCCTGGGGACTGAACTGGAAAACAGGGGTCGTGGGGGGTGATTTTGAGGGATCGATTTAGGAGGTTTTGTTTGGTTTTGTTGATTAGTTTAGATATGAAATGAAAAAATAGGATTTTTAGGATTGAAATGGGAAAAAAAGGACGAAAAATGGAGATTGTAGGGGCCTAGACCGGTCACGCCGGTCCATCTGCAGGACAGAACCGGGCCGGCCAGTCTGAACCAGCCGCTGGAGGTTGATGGTGATGCCACAGTGCCGGCGGGCCCACGCGGAGGCAACTTCCAGAGGCGCGTGACGGGGAATTTGGGGGAGGTTCCAACACGTGAAACACTCTATTCGATGTAAAGAACATTTTGGGACTGGTTTTGTGTCGATCGGACACCGTCTCGATAATGTTCGGGGCATCAGAAGGTTTCAGATCAGGATTAAAAATAGTTAAAAATTCCAGAAAATTACGGGGTTTTAGTGGGAGGTTACGTAAGTAGTTAGTAACCTTCTACTACGATTTGGACAGATTCGGGAGTCCCGGTGACAGTGATTAGCTCGGGAGAACCTATGGCACGCAAATCGAGGTGGCAGCTCAGACGGTCTGTGAGTGGACCTTGTTTTCTAAATTGGTGCATGCATAAATGTTTATTATATGTTTTAAATATTTTTTTGTGATGCCATGAGTGCATTTGGATGTGTGGTTACGTATAGGCACGTATTTCGAGGTTTCGGCCCTATACGGTGCCTATACGGGTCTGTATGTCTTTATTGGTCTAAATGAAATGGTTTTGGATTTCCAAAAGGATAAACTCGGGTATGAGACCTATTTGGTTTTGTCTCGGGTGTAACGACCCGTCCCGAATTCCGGGATTAGTTTGGTGACTAATCTCGTTTAGTGAGGTTGATCGGTGGTTAGTGGGTCGAAATCGGACAAAATGTGTAAAATGACCGTTTTGCCCCTCGTCGTGGGCAAAATGTTGACTTTTGGATCGGGCGGTCAAACGGACTTTGACCGATAACCGTGACGTAGTTCGGGATGTCACGAGTTCATAGACAGGTGGCACGTTCGATTCCGACATTCGTAGAGAAAGTTGTGGTGTTCGGAAGTTGAGGGGTATTTTGGTAATTTCGAGTAATAGGGGCCAAATGTTGACTTTTTGACCGGGAGGTCCGATGGACGAGGGCCAAGGACCGTTACGTAGGTATCGTCGATACGAATCCAACGACAGGCGGCATGCCGAAATCGGAGATTCGACGACGAAGTTATGGTCACGGAATCGGGCTCGGTTAACCGAACGAACCGGGATTAAAATAATAATATAATATTGAATAGTGACCGTTGACCCTACACACCTGGATGAGTGACAAGTGTCACTCATCCCTTGAAACCAGATTCCATGTTTTGGGGGAGACCTAATTATGGTGTTTATTATTAATTAATTATTAAATCATTTTATTATCCATTAATCTCCTCTCTGTTTTCCTTAACCGTGTACAACCAAATCGAGTTTTCTCCCACCCTTAATTCCTCTTCCATTCCTGAACCTGAGTGTGCGATTTTGTGAGTGAGTTGAGAGTGAGTTGAGCTGGATAAACACGAGAGATCGACAGAGAGAAGGAGACTGTAATTTCAGATTTTATAATTTTGGGGGGAAAGTCGGGTTTTGAACTATAGGCCGTGAGGATCGAAATTGAGCTCACATTCAGCTTCCTGGGATCAACACGAATCGATCTGCAACAAGAACGAAGGGATTTGGGGTCGAATTGAGGAAGAACAGAAGGGAAGAGGCCTCTGAAATTTCGAGGTTGAGTCGTGATCGTGGAGTGTTTAGACGACGGAATTGAGGTAGGGAAACTACTTCTCATGATCCCACGATGCTTCTGGGTTCATCAATTGAAGGAAACCGATCGAGATCGATGAAACTCCATGGTTGAACAGTGACGGTGTTCGAGCTTGAGTCGTGACGATTGAGCGCAGGATTGAAGCAATTGAGTTGGGGGAAATGCTTAACGGAGTCCATGGAAGCTTCTGGTTGAATCAATTTAAGGAATTCAATTGGAATTGAAGGAATTCCATGATTGAACAGTGACTGGAGTGTTCTTGGTGTTCATCATCGAATCGTGGGAATTTGGGTAAGTGATCGTGTAATTGATGTTACAGACCTGTAATTGAACTAAGAAAGAAACTAATTGAATGATCAATTGATGTAATTAAGATCGAATTGATAGGATTGGAACCGGGTCATCTCGCGGGTTAATTGGACCCGTTTACCAGGCAAACGGGTTGGGCTGGTGACACTGTAGCAGGCACGTGGGTGTCACGCGCAGCCACTCACGGCGGCGCGTGACGGCGGGTGGGCACGAATCTCGAGGTGAGGTCAACATAACTTCTGTCCTATTTAATGTAACAAACATTTTGAAATTGGTTTCGTGTCGATCGGACACCGTCTCGATATTGTTCGGGATGTCCGAAGGTTTTAAATTAAGTTTAAAAATAAGTAAAAATTCGGAAAAATTACGGGACTTTGATAGGATGTTAATGATGAGGTTAGTAACCTTCTAATGTGATTTGGACAGGATTGGGAGTTCCGGTGATAGTGGTGTGGCCCGGGAGGGCCGGTGGCACGCGTATCGAGGCATACCGTTAAAACGGTCTGTGAGTGGACTTTGGTTTTATAAATCATATGCATGCTTAAATGTGTTATATGGTTTATATACATGATTTCTATGATGGTATTTGTGAGTATTGATTTCGGGTATGTTGCACGTATTTCACGTATATCGGGATTAACGGTTTATTTGTGGTTTTGCGTGCTTGTGGTTAAATAAATAATATGATAAAACGGTTTTTATATTGGAAATATGAATTCGGGCTTGAGGCCCACTTGTTTTGGAAAAGGTGGTTTCGGGTCAGGGGCCCTATATTTAATAAATGTGGTTTCGGGTCAGGGACCCTAAATGGCAATGTGTTGTTTTATGGAAAATTCGGGCAGGGCCCATTGTGATGTTGTGAAATGAATTAATAAAAACTGTTTTCCCTATACCATCTTGATACAAGGATATATGATGGTCTCCTCCAGATGTCTAGGACACTGGGGAAGTCACGGTGCATTGCCTGCGAAGGGTCACCATACGGAGCAGCCGGACCGTATGATGACTCAGGAGCAGGATTGCTATGATTGACGTCAGGGACGTCAGACATCAGGGATGTCAGATATATGGACCCGGAGAGACCCGGGCAGCACGCGTAGCTTATAAAACCGTGAGATATGACGTCAGGGACGTCTAGCATCAGGGATGCTGGTGATGGTAATGGTAAAATACGAATTAATGAAATGGCTTTCCGGGTGGATTTGTGATTATATGATTTTAATGGATTGATGTTCATTTATGGTTTTGGGTGGTGACCCACATGGTCGTTTATGTATAGTTGTGGTATTTCACAGTTTTGGGCTGAGTTTCCACACTTGGTTTTTGGTTAACGGTTTTTGGGCTAAGGCCCTAATGGCTCGGTTGAGCAAACATTTTGGTTACTGGTTTTTGTGGCATGCATACGTTTTTATTGGAGGGCATAAATGTCTTATAAATGTGTTTAATAAACTTATTGGTTTTGTCCACTCACAGCTTTTGGTTTTAATGCCCTTCAAGTTGATCACGGATGCGATTGCAGCAGAGACTGGGACATTGCACACCTCCTCCATCGATCCTTGCGCACTCTGGATGCCCCGTTTGGGCAGTGGCTCTTGGTCATCCTTTGTCTGACACCCCTTGTTGGACGGGAGCAGGGCACATTCCATGGTAATCCCGGGGGGATTGGGATGGGTCCTGTCATCGGGCATATGACGCTAGTTACGACCTACCGGTCTAAATCGTGGTCGCGACAGGTGCTATGTGCACTGCGATCAACGTACGACGTTCACCTCCGGTTTGGGATGTGTTCCTTCCGGAGAGGTCACGATGCACGATTCGTGGTCTGGCAGCCTGGGGAGGCTCGACTTTGGAGTGCTGACGGTTTAGGATAGCGATCGGTGATGAGTGCACCATGATCTTGTGGTGGTTGCGTCGGTTGATACGTTCACGACAACATACCAGGATTGAGGGCGGTCCTAGATGGATGGTTGCACACATCACTACGATCGGAGTCGTGACTGACCCTTAGATATCGGGCACGGTGCCCAGATGATGTCATATGTTCGGGCACGAGACCCAGTTACTTTACGGTTTATGATTTCGGGTCAGGGACCCTACGTGGATTTTCAAGTTCATGACGGTTTATGGGAACCGGCATGAACTTTGGAAAGGTCATTGTGGTTCATGACGGTTTATGGGAACCGGCATGAACCTTTGTCAGGTCATTCTGGTTCATAACGGTTTGTGGGAACCGGCATGAACCCTGGTTAATGGATGTTATGGATCATGACGGTTCAGGGGAACCAGGCATGAATATTTATGTTATGTATATATATGTTCATATACCTTCCTTTACTTGTTCTATTATCTCCTCCGGGGAGGGTCGTTGGCCTGGGTGGACCCCGGAGTAGTCACGGAGCGCTGACTGAGTGGGAGTCGCCCCAGTTGGGTTCCTTACTCTCAGGAAGGCTGGTTACTATTACCTCGGGTAGGGTCAGTGGTCTGCGAACATTGATTTTGACTTTGAGAAGACTTGGGTTTGAGACCCTGGGTAGCACGCGCGTAGCTTTGGAAACCGTGACAGGATTGGTTGTGTGAATTATATGTATATATGATATATATATATATATATATGTTATGTGATATGCGTGGTTACACAAGTTTTGGGCAGTGGCCCTTATGGTTGGTTTCTTATGATTTGGGCTGAGTCCCTTATGGATTTGGGCAGTGGCCCGTATGGTCGTTTTCATTATGGTTCTTTCATTATGGTTTTGGGCTTAGTTCCCACCTATGGTTTTTCTGGATAAATGGTTTTCGAATGCATGCATGCTTTTTAGTGAAGGGTACAAATGTCTTCTCTTATAAACTGTTTTTATAAACTCTTGTTTTGTCCACTCACAGCTTTTAATGTTTTGACTGCCCTTCAGGTTGACATTGGATGTTGACTGTAGCAAAGACCGAGATATCACATACCTCCTCCAGATCCTGACGTACTCTGATAGCCTGGGAGGGCAAAGAACGGAAATATCCCTTGTCTGACACTTCGTGTTAGACGGGAGCAGGGTCATCCCTCGTTAATCCCGGGGGGATTGGGATGGGTCCTGTCAACGTGGTATCAGAGTGGGGTTGTCTCTATTCGAGCAACCGTGTAGCTCTTGGAGTGGTATGCAGGTAGAGGATGTGATATCTCAATGGGCTGCAGTTCGTCATCAACCTGATAGTTGGGGTGCCGGTGATAGTTAGTAGGACAGTATCATGGAATGTCTTGGTTCGGCATTGGATGCCGGGGTTGCCATAGTTCTATCGTGGATGGCAGAGTGGGACCCTATGAATGGATGAACGTAAACGGTACTTTTGAGTTTTGATCGTGTGACGGTTAGTTGGGATCGTCTTTCACGATGTCGTAGGATCAGTTTGACGACTGGTTGGATGTTGTGACCATCCGATGATCGGATATTGGTGAGTTAAATGGATTTACTGCAGTTGGCTGTTAGCGGTCGGATTCAAGGAATCCTAGTTGATTTGACGGTAGGACTGGATTGACGTCTTTACGATTTCGAGACCGTGGGGTCGGTCAGATTATGGAATATACTGTCTTATGCAGTTGGGTTCAGTGGAACTCTAGGTGTGATCGTGGAACCCTAATTTAGGGTGTATGGTTCAGAAATATGAGTTGGCGAGTGGTTTGACTTTGACGACTATTCGAATTTGAGGTCGTTAGTCGGTCTAGTCATGCCAGCTTTAGTGATGGGACTGCACTCCGCAATCGAGGTTATACTTATCGGTTAAACCTAGTTGGTTGTCATACTACTTTAGTTGTGGTTTGGTGCAACTAAGGTCATGGGCGACCTGGTAGACGACATTGGTTGAGTTGAGTTACGACTGGTTAGAGATTGTTGGACAGGTTACCAGGGTTGGTACTTGTCGATGGAATCCCGGAGCGGGGATACAGAGTATTTGGTACGGGCGATTGATTCCGTTGGATGTGGAGTCTAGATCGTGATGTCTGGTAGTTTGGTCTGCACGAGTCTGTGGCAGGCGCTACTACCAAGAGTGGTTGTAGTTACGATTGTTGGGAATCGGGGACGTTCTGGTGAGGTTTCCTTTTCTCGTACGAGTTATCGGGGTGACTGTACCCAGAGTTTTTGGGTACAACGGAGGCAGAGTTTCTCCAATACAAATAGAGGTACTGGGTCGTCGCTCGGTATGAGCGGAGATCCAGAGTTGTCAGATTTGCACCATGTGTGCCGATGCTGATACTGATACTGATGATAGTGCGTTGGTGCTGGTACTAGCGCTGGTGATTGTGATACGTTGAGTCACATTCGTCCAGTTGGGCATATGTTCGGTATCTGTGTCCCAGAGTGGATCTCAGATAGAGTTAAATTGGTTAGGGGACACGTGGTTGATGTCCAAGTATGTTGTTTCCAATCTAGTTGGAACTTAGGAATCGCTAGAGGTTGCGATTGAGGTGACGAGTGGAATGCGGGTTTTTTGCATTGGTAATGGGTATTTCGAAGTCATTAGGGTGACTTCTCAGGTTCTGCCGTGGTAGATGATGGTTGTTGTCACAAGTACGCTGATCGTGTATTGGTTGGTGGACTCGGATTTGTCTTGGGTCATCAGGTGGATTGTTAGCTGAGTGAGCTTATGTGGATCCCGATGTGGATCGGGATTGTGATGTTGTGGACCTTGGACATCGTGACGATCGGGGATCGTGACGTTCATGGTCGGTTGACGTAGTGTTGGATCTGGATCGTGATCTTGATGATCCAGATAGGTGGAGAGTTTATCACTCTTACCTGGACGTTGAGTTGAGGATGTTGGGACTGAACTTCTTTTCGAAGTGAATCCCGTATGGTATATTACTCAGGTGAGTAGTTTTCCGACGTGGTCGGATATGGTCAGCCTTACAGATGTGTTGATATGGGGATTGGCTTCCCTATGAAGTCAATCGATTGTATTGTGGTAATCAGTTGAGCAGGTAACGGAAAGGTTTGTTTTTGACACGTCTCGGTAGACGAGAACGAGATTTCATGTTTTGGAATCAGATTGTTGGATGACGATTCAGGGTTTGATTTTGGAACTTGAAAGAAGATTTCTGGATTTGGGTTTTGGAATCGGATTCTAGGTGACGATTCAGAATTTGATTCTGGAGCTTGACAGTGGATTTCCTTTTATGGATTTGGGTTCGGAATGGTTATTCCAAATACCGGTTTACGGAATAATGATTTCGAACTCAGCTTTGAACAGGATTATGGATTTGATTTCTTGGTTTGGATTCGAGATTTCTTATGAAATTGCGAATTCGAATTCGGATTTGGAAATAGATGATGGGTTGAAGTTTCGATTTGTCTAATGCTGAATTGGACAAGTGAACTCCAAAATTGAAACGTGTTTGGCTATGACCTAGGTGGTTGTAGTCTGGTTGATGGATAGATATATGTACCTTGTACGTTGTTCGAGGTACGATACTAGGCAGACTAGTGGTGCCTGGTGACGGTATATAGGTTATACCAGTGGTATGTTGGTGAGCGTATTGGTAATCGGCTTAGTTCTGATACCATTGGATTAGTCGAGAACGTGAACTGGACATTGGATACTGTGCACTGGGTCATGGTATTTCTGATGGGTCTAGTTACACACATGTCGAGTTAGATGTTAGTAATTGTATACTCAGTTTGAGTGAGTTGGTGGTTAGTGTAACCACGAGTGGGTATAGTGTTAGTTTTTAACTGGCGACTGTCAAGTGGTGACGGTTTGTCGGAGGTGTCAGCGTGGATCGGTTAGTGAGATCTGGTGACTCCCAGTGGGAGCAGATCACAGGATAGATTGAGATTGAGAAAGGAGCCGTCGAATTGGTTGTGTCGGCGATTCGGTAGATTTGACAAGTGGTGTCAACTTGGAACATATGATTATTGTCATTCGACGTGGTCGAGAATAGTCGATGCGACGCGAGCGTTAGTGGTACGTCTGGTTGCATACAAGTATTGTGTTGGCTATCAGGTATTAGTGTACACGTGTTGTGAGATCGAATTATTTCCACGAGGTGGATGTGGAATCATGATAGTTGGAATTTCGGGAACGAAAATAAATTAAGGAGGGAAGAACAGTTGGATTTAGGTCAGTTGGAATTTCGAGGACGAAATTAATTAAGGAGGGAAGGTTGTAACGACCCATCCCAAATTCTTAGATTAGATTAGTGACTAATCACGATTAGTGAGGTTAATCCGTGATTAGTAGGGCGAAATCAGACGAACGATGCAAAATGACCGTTTTGCCCCTAACGTGGGTAAAATGTTGACTTTTCGTTTGGGTGGTCAAATGGACTTTGACCGATGACCGTGACGTAGTTCGTGACGTCACGAGTTCGTAGACACGTGGCACATTCAATTCCGACGTTCGAGGAAGAAGTTATGACGTTCGGAAGTTTAGGGGCAATTTGGTAATTTTAGTTAAAATGAGCAAATAGTTGACTTTTGGACCGGGATGTCCGATGGCCGAGGGCGAAGGACCATTACGTAGATCGTGACGATACGAATCCATAAACAGGCGGCATGTCGAATTTGGACGTTCGACGACGAAGTTACGGTTCACGGAAGTTGAAGTGCACTATTGCACGAATTACGAAATAACTTAACTTTTGGACATTAGTGGGGCCCAGATATTTAATGGAGGCCCAATGGATGAGTGACAAGTGTCACCCATCCAATGGAAACCATTTTCCCTTCATGCATCGACCATTCCATTTTCTCCATTCAAAATACAAAACATTTACCCGATCCCACCCTTTCTCTCCATCTCTGTGCAACCCAAACCCATCCAACCTTCAACCCATGACCAGCTGGGAGGACCAGAGAGTGAGAGGAAGACCGTGGATGTGGTGGCCGGCCCAGGACGGTGCCGCCGCGGGCGGCGGAGCCACAAACCCAAACAGGTACCTGGTTAGACCCACATATCCCCTTTTGTCGATTTTTACATTATGGTCAATTTTGGTCGATTAGGGAACGTTTGTTAGGTTTTTTAAGACGTATAGAGATGGTTTTGAACGGGGGTTGACGGCTGTGAAGCCTGGGGACTGAACTGGAAAACAGGGGTCGTGGGGGGTGATTTTGAGGGATCGATTTAGGAGGTTTTGTTTGGTTTTGTTGATTAGTTTAGATAGGAAATGCGAAAATAGGATTTTTAAGATTGAAATGGGACAAAACGGACGAAAAATGGAGATTGTAGGGGCCTGGACCGGTCACGCCGGTCCAGCTGCAGGATAGAACCAGGCCGGCCGGTCTGAACCGGCCGCTGGAGGTTGATGGTGATGCTACAGTGCTGGCACGTGGGCCCACGCGCAGGCAACTTCTAGGGGCGCGTGAAGGGAAATTTGGGGGAGGTTCCAACACATGAAACACTCTATTCGATGTAACGAACATTTTGGGACTGGTTTCGTGTCGATCGGACACCGTCTCGATAATGTTCAGAGCATCGGAAGGTTTCGGATCGAGATTAAAAATAGTTAAAAATTCCGGAAAATTACGGGGTTTTAGTGGGAGGTTAAGTAAGTAGTTAGTAACCTTCTATTACGATTTGGACAGGTTCGGGAGTCCCGGTGACAGTGATTGGCTCGAGAGAGCCTATGACACGCAAATCGAGGCGGCAGCTCGGACGGTCTGTGAGTGGACCTTGTTTTCTAAATTGGTGCATGCATAAATGTTTATTATATGTTTTAAATATTTGTTTGTGATGCCATGAGTGCATTTGGATGTGTGGTTACGTATAGGCACGTATTTCGAGGTTTCGCCCCTATACGGTGCCTATATGGGTCTGTATGTCTTTATTGGTCTAAATGAAATGGTTTTGGATTTCCAAAAGGATAAACTCGGGTATGAGACCCATTTGGTTTTTTCTCGGGCATATGACGCTAGTTACGACCTACGGGTATAAATCGTGGTCGCGACGGGTGCTATATGCACGGCGATCAACGATACGACGCTTGCCTCCTGTTTGAGATGTGTTCCTTCCGGAGAGGTCACGATGCACGATTCGTGGTCGGGCAACCTGGGGAGGCTCGACTTCGGAGTGCTGACGGTTCAGGATAGTGATCGGTGATGAGTGCACCATGATCTTATGGTGGTCGCGTCGGTTGATACGTTCACGGCAACATACCAGGATTGAGGGCGGTCCTGGATGGATGGTTGCACACATCACTACGATCGGAGTCGTGACTGACCCTTAGATATCGGGCACGGTGCCCAGCTGATGTCATATGTTCGGGCACGAGACCCAGTTACTTTACGGTTTATGATTTTGGGTCAGGGACCCTACGTGGATTTGCAAGTTCATGACGGTTTATGGGAACCGGCATGAACTCTGGAAAGGTCATTGTGGTTCATGACGGTTTATGGGAACCGGCATGAACCTTTGTCAGGTCATTCTGGTTCATGACGGTTTATGGGCACCACAAGGTTTTGGGCAGTGGCCCTTATGGTTTATGGAAACCGTGACAGGATTGGTTGTGTGAATTATATGTATATATGATATATATATATATATGTTAAATGATATGTGTGTATATATGTTATGTGATATGTGTGGTTACACAGGTTTTGGGCAGTGGCCCTTATGGTTGGTTTCTTATGATTTGGGCTGAGTCCCTTATGGATTTAGGCAGTGGCCCGTATGGTCGTCTTCATTATGGTTCTTTCATTATGGTTTTGGGCTTAGTTCCCACCTATGGTTTTTCTGGATCAATGGTTTTCGAATGCATGCATGCTTTTTAGTGAAGGGTACAAATGTCTTCTCTTATAAACTGTTTTTATAAACTCTTGTTTTGTCCACTCACAACTTTTAATATTTTGACTTCCCTTCAGGTTGACATTGGATGTGGACTGTAGCAGAGACCGAGATATCACATACGTCCTCCGGATCCTGGCGTACTCTGATAGCCCGGGAGGGCAAAGGACGGAAATATCCCTTGTCTGACACTTCGTGTCAGACGGGAGCAGGGTCATCCCTCGTTAATCCTGGGGCGATTGGGATGGGTCCTGTCATCGCATCTTTCCCCTTCAACGGTCTTGCAAGGCCTTGTTGAACTAGAATGTCCTTTACCCTTATTTTCCATAAAGTGAAATTTCCTTTTGCATCAAATTGCTCCACCTTGAAATGTGAGACGCTAGAACTTGCCATGACAAACCGCCCACGATCGATAAACTGGAGCTCTGATACCACTTGTTAGGAAATTAATCTTCCGACATGCAAGTACTAGAAATAAAAATGGAAGAAAAGAAATAAATAAGCCAAGAACGCAACAGATTTAACGAGGTTCAGCCAAATAACTTGTTTACGTCCTCGAAGAGTTTTCTCCTTCACTATGAGAGAATACAAAATATAAGATTACACCACTCAAGTTTATACCCAACCTGAGCAATACGATACCCATTGTACACCTTCTCTCAACCTAGAAGATCACACTATCCCAAGAGCTATGCACACTCTTGAAACACTCACAACTCATCATGCTTCTATACTCGAAGACCCTTAGAGTTGCTCTCACTCACTCACTTGTGATGTGTTCTCCTTGATTTTCAAATGTGGCCAAGATCTCCTCTTTATATGGTGCTTAAGGAAGTCTCTAGATCCTTTCATTAAAATTTCATCCACCCACTTACTTCATTTATTGAATCTTCTAACTACTCTCTTCATGAACCTTCTACACATTTTTTGGGTTCATACACTTTAATCTAGAACCACAAATATGTTCTAGATAAAACCCAATAATATGGAAGCCCAAATGACTATTATACTTTAGTATTGGCCATAGATATTTTACATAACAAATATTAGATACGAGCCGTCTTGGATGGATTTTTTTTAAAATTTCTGATTTTTAGGAAAGAGTACAAAAATACCAATGTAGGCAAAAATATCGATGGAACTTTATCATATTTTAGCAATCGTCCATGAACTTCAATTTTAGTTTCTCCCATCTTAAACTTTACTATAATAGTTGATTTCGTTCTTCAGTTAAACTACAAATAGAATCCGTTAAAAATAAGAGTAAGATCGTCCATTAAAAGGGGTTTTCTTTATCTTCAACAACTTGAATTGAATTGATTATTTCATCTTAATTTATTTTATTTTATAATTTTGATAATAAATTAGATGGAAACTTTATCATCAATTTTGTTATCATCTATTTTGTGCTTGAATTAGTTCTTGCCGATCTTGGTGATCAAATTGTTAATTTTTTTGGTCAATGGATGACACTGAAAAGCCAAATATGGTAAAGAAGCTAAGCATAAAATAAAGAACACAGCAAAGAACACCCAATCTAGGCAACTTCTAATCAAAATAATCCCATGGAGATTAGTAGGGAACACATCTTTGCTGAGAAGCCATGATGGTATTGTTGAGTTAATGCCTCCTTAGTGGATTATTAATGCATTGAATTTGATTATGTATTGGGAATAAATACATGGTGTTGTTCATTCAACCTTGTAGGAAAAGATTGATGTGGAAGCTTCATGAAGAAGAGCATTAATTGAAGAAGGTGCATGAATGAACTTCAATGAAGGATGTTGAAATGTGAGGAAATTGTCCCACATTGGAAAAGCACAAATACAACTTGTGCCTTAAGCACTATATAAGGTGGAGAGCTTGGTCACATTTCAACATCAAGGAGAACACCTCACAAGTGAGTGAGTGCTTCAAGAGTGTGTATAGCTCTTGGGCTAGAGTGATCTTCTTGAGCACTTCAAGAGTGTGTATAGCTCTTGGAGTAGAGTGATCTTCTCGGTTAAGAGAAGGTGAAAGAGTGTGTATAGCTCTTTGGGGTAGAGTGATTTTCTTGGGTTGAGAGAGGGTGTACAAGGGGTATCCTATTGGATACAAGGGCTCGAGTTGGGAATAAACTTGAGTAGTGTAATCTTGTATTTTGTATTCTCTCATAGTGAAGGAGAAAACTCTCCGAGGACGTAGGCAAGTTAATTGGCCGAACCTCGTTAAATCTTTTGTGTTCTTGGTTTCTTTATTTTCTTTTTTTATCTTTATTGTTAGCACTTGCGTGGTGGAGGATTAATTTCCTAACAAGTGGTATCAGAGCTTCGGTTTATCGATCGTGAGCGGTTTGCCATGGCAAGTTCTAGCGGTTCACATTTCAAGGTGGAGCAGTTTGATGGAAAAAGAAATTTCACTCTATGGCAAAGGAGGGTGAAGGACATCCTAGTTCAACAAGGCCTTGCAAGACCGTTGAAGGGGAAGGATGCGAAGCCAGAGAAGATGTTAGATGAAGATTGGGACGAGTTGGAGTCCAGGTGTGTCAGCACTATTAGGCTTTATATTGCTGACAATATTATAAATAATGTTAATGATGTAGATTCTGCACCTGAGCTTTGGGAGAAAATGGAGAAGCTTTATCTTGGGAAAGGCTTGCAAACGAAGCTGAATTTAAAGCGGGATCTCTACAAGCTCAAGATGGGAGAAGGTGCGAATCTCATGGAGCACATGAATGTGTTCAAGGGATTGATAAATCAACTATCAAGAGTTGAGGTTAAAATTGAGGAAGAAGATCAAGCCCTTTTACTTCTTACCTCGCTTCCCGATTCATATGAGAATATTGTTACTACAATTGTGTATGGTAAGGATACACTGAAGATGGAGGATGTAGAATCGACTCTCTTATCACATGAGAAGAGAAGGAAAGCCGATGATTCTCAAGGTTCCGTCTTCATTGCTCATGAACAGAATCGTAAGGGAAGGTCAACTGCGAGGGGATTTAGTGAGCATAGCAGGTCTAAATCCAGAGGCAGAGGAAAGGGCAAGCAATGCTACAAGTGCAAGGAGTGGGGACACATAAAGCCGGATTGTCCATTGATGAAAGAGAAGGACGATAAGGGCTCAGATTGCTCCTTGGCTGGTGTAGCGGAGATGTCTAGAGATTTTGGAGAACTTCTCACAGTCTCCAAAGGTAATTACATTTTTTCTCAAGATTATTGGATATTAGATAGTGGTTGTTCTCATCACCTTTGCTCTAGGAGAGAATATTTTGATACGTTCCAGGAAGTCCAAGGATTTGTGACTTGGGGTGATGGCACAAGACGTCGTGTCATGGGTACGGGAACGGTGAAGATCAAAATGTTTGATGGAGCAGTTCGAACATTGGGTGATGTGGTGTATGTCCCAAAGTTCCGGAGAAATCTAATATCCTTGAGCCAACTAGACTCCAAGGGCTGCAAGGTTTCGTCAGCAGGGGGAGTTATGAAAGTGTCACGTGGCTGCATGGTCCTAATGAAGGGAGAAAAATGTAAAAGTATGTTCCGTCTGATAGGAAAAACTCAGACCTCGAAGGTTGTTGGGAAACAGGGTGCACAGGAGAACAGGTACCTGAAGCGGGTCTCGTTTGCGGGCACAGCAGAGACGCTATCTACATGTTTCCAAGTTTCAGACGATGGTGAGAAGGATAATCCTGCTAAGGAAGAGGCAAAGTCAAGGTCCCTCTTCGGAGCCAACTGGTAATTGTTGACTCGGAGCAGCTGCACATAGCATTGGCCATTTTGAATCAGGGGGAGCTAGGATCGTATGCAACTGATTCGGGGTATGTGTAGTTGGTACAAGAATAAGGCCAATGGAATGCTTGTGGGTATATCAAGCGGTATTTCAATTTGAGATGAACTTCAGGGATTGAAGTGGTGATGCAACATTATCCACCTAAGTCGGCAGGGGGAGATTGTTGAGTTAATGCCTCCTTAGTGGATTATTAATGCATTGAATTTGATTATGTATTGGGAATAAATACATGGTGTTGTTCATTCAACCTTGTAGGAAAAGATTGATGTGGAAGCTTCATGAAGAAGAGCATTAATTGAAGAAGGTGCATGAATGAACTTCAATGAAGGATGTTGAAATGTGAGGAAATTGTCCCACATTGGAAAAGCACAAATACAACTTGTGCCTTAAGCACTATATAAGGTGGAGAGCTTGGTCACATTTCAACATCAAGGAGAACACCTCACAAGTGAGTGAGTGCTTCAAGAGTGTGTATAGCTCTTGGGCTAGAGTGATCTTCTTGAGCACTTCAAGAGTGTGTATAGCTCTTGGAGTAGAGTGATCTTCTCGGTTAAGAGAAGGTGAAAGAGTGTGTATAGCTCTTTGGGGTAGAGTGATTTTCTTGGGTTGAGAGAGGGTGTACAAGGGGTATCCTATTGGATACAAGGGCTCGAGTTGGGAATAAACTTGAGTAGTGTAATCTTGTATTTTGTATTCTCTCATAGTGAAGGAGAAAACTCTCCGAGGACGTAGGCAAGTTAATTGGCCGAACCTCGTTAAATCTTTTGTGTTCTTGGTTTCTTTATTTTCTTTTTTTATCTTTATTGTTAGCACTTGCGTGGTGGAGGATTAATTTCCTAACAGGTATGATTTAGATATGAGATATTCGAAAGGGTTGAAGACTAGTAGGGAACACATCTTTGCTGAGAAGCCATGATGGTATGATTTAGATATGAGATATTCGAAAGGGTTGAAGAAGGTGTCATTTGGCTGATCATCAAAGCTAGTTAGGTAATCTTCAGGTCGAAGCACCCCATTGGTTGTTTGTGTTTAAGAAATTCACAATGAAAATTTTAAATCTATTGGTGAGCTCATCCACTTGGGCTCTGAGGACATAATTATCTGCCTCAATGTTCATGTAATGTTGGCTAGTGAGGTTGAGGCTTGTGATGATCTGATGGTTCTCCTTCTTCAGCTCTCCCATCTGGGCTATCAGATTATCCAGGTGCTTCTACTTCCTCATCTAGGACTGCCTTGCAGATTCATGATTCACTATCCTCCCTCTTTCTCCGGTCCATCAGAGCCATCAAGTCCTCTTCAGAACCAGAGTTTTGAAGCACGAAGAAGATTGAGGATGTCCTACTAGAAGAAGCCATTCAAACCACATAAATAATTTTGTGATTTTGACAATGATTTAGATTGAAGAACCCAAAAACAAAAACAAATAAATAAAAAAATTGCAGATAATGATAATAATAATAATAATAGGAAATAATTATAATTTTATTTCAGACTTGTACCCTTATTATCAGAGTTTGAGGCTTCATTCATGAAACGTAGTAAAGAAAGTATAGCAAGACAACTGAGAATGATTGAACTAAATGGGTCTTTCACCTACATGTAGAATTTATACACTGGAAAAGAATGGATTCACTTATAACTGGAGACATGAATTTCAAACATCAAGAACTCTGAAAGCAACAAATGTATGGGAATTTTTTTAGAATTTGGGTATTCGGGAAGAGTCTCAAAAGCTCCAGAATAGCATAAAGTTTGGAAGTTTATGTGATTTGAGGTCAAAGAACTGAAACTTCCAAAAGAAACAGAAAACTCAGATGAATTTTGAAGATGGGTTTGTGGATTTTGAACCCAAAATCCAATCTTGCGCTGCTTAGTGGTCACCTATGGAAAACGACTGAGAGGACAAGCATGTGTGATCCAAAGGATTGAAATATCTATATCGACGAATATATTGCTAGTCAAATTTACGGATATCTAACTCTAAATATCGATATCGATATCGTTTCCGGTCAAATAAAAATGACGAAAATTTAGTTTAAAAGTTGAAAATTTTTAATGAAATTTTGGGAAAAGTTTAAGTTCTCAATAATGGTTATATAGAACTAGTAAAATTATAAAATGACTTTGATATAATAAATATATGATGAATAATATGATGCAATATAATTCTGACGATGACTAATAATATAGAATATTAAATATAAACATAAATTGAAGTGAATTACTATAAATGAATGTTAATATAGTTAAAAACATAATATTAAGCATAAAAAAAATTTCAATGGAAAAAAATGATCAAATAAGTCCAAATATATTTAAAATTGGAAAAAATAGATTAAAAAATAGGATCAAACTTTGTTCAAAAATTGGAAGGAATGAATATATTTAAAATTGAAAAAAAAAGGCTAAAGTTTTTTTTGGAAAATTGGAAAATATGGATAAAAAAAATGAATCAACAGTTGTTGACAAGGGTGGTCGAATCCACGACCCCCACTGAAGAAATAAAACACAAAGTCAACTCGGCTAGTCAGCCTTATTGTAAATTTAAGCAACATATAATATATAACTATAAAAACTAACAATCATCTTCTTCCTCCAACGGGTCTGCAACTCAGGTTTTCTGACTTGACGACATGACCCGACTCAAATTACTTCGGTTTACGTCCAATTTTCACAAATTAATAGTCTATCTTCATCATTTTGATCCCAGGAAGGGATCCGTGGGCTTAAAATAAGAAAATTCTTTGATATTTCAGCCAATTTCCTTCCCCCCCTTTAGGTGTTGCTGGCCAGATTTTCCGATATTTCGGCCAAATTTCGACCAATATTTTCATCAATGGTGTTATCAAAGAGAGAGAGAGAGAGAGAGAGCGCGCTTAAAAATAAGGCTCAATTGTAACGACCCGTCCCGAATTCCGGGATTAGATTAGTCATTAATCTTGATTAGTGAGGTTGAACGGTGGTTAGTAGGGCGGAATCGGACAAAATGTGCAAAATGACCGTTTTGCCCTTGGTCGTGGGCAAAATGTTGACTTTTTGATCGGGCGGTCAAATGGACTTTGACCGATGACCGTGACGTAGTTCGAGACGTCACGAGTTCATAGACAGGTGGCACGTTCGATTCCGACATTCGTAGAGAAAGTTATGAGGTTCGGAAGTGGAGGGGTATTTTGGTAATTTGGCATACTAGGGGCCAAATGTTGACTTTTTGACCGAGAGGTCGGATGGACGAGGGCCAAGGACCGTTACGTAGGTATCGTCGATACGAATCCAACGACAGGCGGCATGCCGAAATCAGAGATTCGACGACGACGTTAGGGTCAAGGAAACGAACTAACGAACCGAGGCTCGGATTAAAATAATAATATAATAATGAATAGTGACCGTTGACTGTGCACATCCGGATGAGTGACAAGTGTCACCCATCCCTTGTTTCCAGCTCCTTGTTTCCCTCCAAACATCATCATTACTACATCATCATCATCTAATCCACCATTTCCCCTAAATTAATCCTCTTTGTCTTCAAACCGTGCACAAAATTGGGGGAATCAGATTGGGAAGATTTGGCTCCCTTCTTCTGCTGTTCTTGAGAGAAAATGAGAGACTAATGGATTGGGATACCAAGGGAAACACGAGGGATTGAGTGTGGGTTGAATTTTGGATTTTGGATTTCGGGAAAATTAGAGGGAAAATTCGAATTGGAGAAATTAGGCGGTGAGGATCGCAATTGAGCTTACCTTCAGCTTCCTGGGATCACAACGATCATAATTGTCGAAGAAACGAGGTGAATTGGTGCTGTTTTGGCTCTGATCACACTTGGTGACAGAGGAGGAAAATCGAGCTCGAGTCGTGGAATTTGAGGCTTCGTTGGATGAAATTGAGGTGGGGAAACTGCTTCTCATGATCCCACGATGCTTCTGGGTTCATCAATTGAAGGAAACCGATCGAGATTGACGAAACTCCATGGTTGCACAGTGGACGGTGTTCGAGCTTGAGTCGTGGCGATTGAGCGCAGGATTGATGCAATTGATGTGGGGGAATTGTTCCTCATGGTCCACTGATGCTTCTAGTTGATTCAATTTAAGGAAATCAATTGGAATTGAAGGAATTCCATGAACGAACAGTAACCGGAGTGTTCTTGGTGTTCATCATCGAATCGTGGAATTGTAGGTAAGGATTTGTGTAATTGAGTTTACAGACCTGTAATTGAACTAAGAACGAAACTAACTAATTGATCAATTGAAGGAATTAGGATCGAATTGACAGAATACGAACCGGGTCGTGTCGCGGGCAGTTTGGACCCATTTACCAGAGATACGAGTTAGGCTGGTGACACTGTTCACGACGCGTGGATTTCACGCGCAGCCACTCACGGCGACGTGTGATGGCGCGTGGGCACGAATCTCGAGGTGAGGTCAACATGACTTTTAATCTATTCGATGTAACGGACATTTTGGGATTGGTTTCGCGTCGATCGGACACCGTCTCGATAGTGTTCGGGATGTCCGAAGGTTTTAAATTAAGTTTAAAAATAAGTAAAAATTCGGGAAAATTACGGAACTTTGATAGGATGTTAATGATGAGGTTAGTGACCCTCTAATGTGATTTGGACAGGATTGGGAGTCCCGGTGGTAGTGGTGTGGCCCGGGAGGGCCGGTGGCACGCGTATCGAGGCATACCGTTAAAACGGTCTGTGAGTGGACTTTGGTTTTATAAATTCTATGCATGCTTAAATGTTTTATATGGATTATGGTTGTGATTGTATGATGTTGATTTGGTTGTTGGTAAATTGTACGGTTTCACGTATTTCGAGGCGATTTACGTGCTTGCACGTAAATCGAGGTTTTCCGGTTTTACATGGATTTTCCATATTTAGGACTTGGATATAATATGATGAAATGGTTTTGAAATTGGAAATATGAACTCAGGCTTGAGGCCCACTTGTTTTGGAAATTTCGGACTTGGAGTCCATTTGAGAATCGAGCCGGGGGCCCAGTTGGTTAATGAAATCGGGCCAGGGGCCCAGTTGATATGAAATCGGGCTGAGACCCATTTGAGTTATGTTATCGGGCCAGGGGCCCAGTTGATTTATAAATGTGATTTCGGGTCAGGGACCCTATGTTTAATAATTGTGATTTTGGGTCAGGGACCCTAAATGGAATTACATGGTTTTATGGAAATTTCGGGCAGGGCCCAATGGTAATGATGTGATAAAAGGATTTAATAAAACTGTTTTCCATATACCATCTGGATACAAGGATATATGATGGTCTCCTCCAGATGTCTGGGACACTGGGGAAGTCACGGTGCATTGCCTGCGAGGGGCCATTATACGGAGCAGCCGGACCGTATGATGACTCAGGAGCAGGATTGCTATGATTGACGTCAGGGACGTCAGACATCAGGGATGTCAGATATATGGACCCAGAGAGACCCCGGGCAGCACGCGTAGCTTATAAAACCGTGAGATATGACGTCAGGGACGTCTAGCATCAGGGATGCTGGTGATGGTAATGGTAAAATACGAATTAATGAAATGGCTTTCCAGGTGGATTTGTGATTATATGATTTTTAATGGATTGATGTTCATTTATGGTCGTGGGTGGTGACGCACATGGTTGTTTATGTGTAGTTGCGGTATTCCACAGTTTTGGGCTGAGTTCCCACACTTGGTTTTTGGTTAACGGTTTTTGGGCTAAGGCCTAATGGCTCGGCTGAGCAAACGTTTTGGTTACTGGTTTTTGTGGCATGCATACGTTTTTATTGGAGGGCATAAATGTCTTATAAATGTATTTGGTAAACTTATTGGTTTTGTCCACTCACAGCTTTTGGTTTTAATGCCCTTCAGGTTGATTACGGATGCGATTGCAGCAGAGACTGGGACATTGCACACCTCCTCCATCGATCCTTGCGCACTCTGGATGCCCCGTTGGGCAGTGGCTCTTGGTTATCCCTTGTCTGACACCTCTTGTTGGACGGGAGCAGGGCACATTCCACGATAATCCCGGGGGAATTGGGATGGGTCTTGTCATCAATAGTCTCTTTTGCCTTAAACTATTCACGCTTGTGTATTTTACTTGCAATTTTTTTAAATGGATTCCATTTGTAGTTTTACTAAAAGGACGAAATCAACTATTATGGTAAAATTTAGGAATGAGAAAAACTAAAATTAAAATTCAGGGGCAGTTGCTACAATTTTTTTTCAAAAATGATATATATATATATATAATATTTGTAGCTCTTTTACGAAAAATTTATTTTCTCCATGTTAATGAATGGTAGATCTTATCGACTCATAACTATAACGCGTAGTGTAACATATAGCATGTCTCAACTTTTTGAAGCTAATCACAATGTTCATTAATAAGTTAAAAGGAAGACCATTGCTATTTGGATCATCTTAATTGATTATATTAATTGACCACTCTTTATGTGGCATTCTATTTATTACATAAAAAAATACCAAATGATTTAATTTATTGAAATAACATTATTCATTGATTGTATACCAGGTCAAATTGTTCAATTAATATAAGCAATACTTGCTATCAATGACGTTTTTATTGTTAAAATTTTATGGGAACTTTCAATTCGAGTAAAAAAATTAGCATGTATATTAAATACAAAACTATTATCTATTTTCTAATAATAAATGAGAGACCAAATTGGCTAGTTCTTATGCAAAGCATTCTAAAAAAAAATAGAAAATACTATTTAAATACACTAAATTGACCGTATTTAGTAATCATATTGAAGTTGCATTCTCTTTACCACAAAAAAATTATACAAAGTGATTTAATTTATTGAAATATCATAATTCATTGATTGTCATATCAATATAGTTACTAAATATGATTAATTTGAGGGATATTTACTTAGAGACAATGAAAATCAAACTAAAAAAAAAAGGAGTCTCATACAGAGTCTCAAATGTTTACTTGCAGAGTTAATTTTTTTAATAGGTAGACCCCACATGAAATCCTTAATGTCATTACCCATTTTGAAGTAATGGAGTTAACTAGGGGGAGATGTTAATGAATCCCATTACCTATTTTAATTTTTATATACCAAAATTGCCCTACAATTTTTACAATAATTAAAAAGTTCAAGCACAATAAATTTAAGTGTGCCCTACTGTCTTCTAAACGCTACAATACTCCAACGACTCAACCTTTCAATTTTCCATAGACTTTTCGTACTCCAAACGCTTTATTAATTTCTTAGGTTTTTTGGTTAAAATGCACTAAAAACTGAAATTTTAATTTCACTTTGCTTCTAAAATACTCATTTGTCTCACTTACTACCCAAAATCTGCCCTCCATACAAAAAATTGCACCAATTATGAGCAATTTTGTCATCTCAAGTCATGAAATTATAAACGGGATATTAAATCATATGAAGTTGCAAATTGAGATGAGCATGAATAAATTTGAAACCATTCATAACCCATCAAAATTTGTTTATGCTTATTCCAATTTATCAAGCTTGTGTATATAGTGTCAGGGCCCACCCCTAATCCCCCGGGATTAAGGGCTAAACCCCGCTCCCGTCTAACGTACGCATGACACGAGGGCTAAACAACCGCCTAACCTCCGTGTGACACGTAAGTCGGACAAGGGAGTTCCAGACCAACCACCTCAACAACCTCAAACTTCCCAGAGTGCGCAGAGCCTACTGTGGATTGGGCATGTGATGTCTCCATCTCTCTCAACCGACAGCCCGCACTGCAGCAACTTGGAAGGTATCGAAAACACGAAAAGACTGTGAGTGGACAAAAATAAAAGTCAAGTTCAAAACAGTTATCAGAAAACACATACATTTATACCCTCCGTTTTGAAAACCAATGCATGCATATCAATTTCATATCATAAAACCATGTACGAAAACCAAAGCACATTTTTCCTTTTTCCAAAACCCGGGCCTCAGCCCCAATATCACCGGAAGCCATTATCACTAATGAAAACCATTTCATCCGGGCTACTGCCCAAAACATCATCATCAAGTCTCAGTGAAAACCCAAAACACATTTAAAACCACATTCTCATTCATCGAACCTGCTGGATCTATCCGAGTCTTTAAACTCCCGAGTCTTTAAACTCAATCCAGGCCTTAATCATATCCGAGTCTTTAAACTCAAGGCCTACGGGGGAAAATCAATATATCCGAGTCTTTAAACTCCCGAGTCTTTAAACTCAATCCGGGTCTTTAAACCCAATCCGGCCGGTCCCCCGTCACATATATCCAGGTCTTTAAACCCAATAACCAGATCCAGCAAATCCAATCCCAAAACCATTTGAAACCATTTTCCATTTCCATATCCAAACCCGAATCCGAAACCACTGGTCTGATGCCCTTCCGGCATCCATAACCGTCATTCCGAATCCAGACCCAGAACTCATTTCCTTCTCATTTTCCGGTCCGAGTCCGCAACCATCATTTCGTAAGCTAGCATCCGGAATAACCATTCCGAACCCAAACCCGAAATCCGTTTCAAGTCCCGAATCGAATCCCGAATCGTCACCCAGAATTCCGATTCCGAAATCCGAAATCTCATTTCCGAAAACACCTTTGAATTGGGCCTCAAGCCCGAAAATACTTTTCAAAATCCTTTACTTTCCTTAAAATCCGACCGTTAAAACCAGGTTCAAATCACGATAGTTATCAAAACCTCGTAAAACGTGTAACTGTCATTTTCCTCGAAAAACGTACAAAACCATAAACCAGTACAAACATAACTCACATCATAGAAGCGAGTATAGAAATCATATAAAAACATATATGCATGCATCAAGAGTTAAAAAAACAAAGTCCACTCACAGACCATTTCAGCGTCGCCTCGATACGCGCGCACTTACGCCGTCCCCGGCCAGTTTGCTATCCCCGGCTTTCCCAAACCTGTCCAAATTCCATAACGAGGTTACTAACTACTTCACGCTACTCATACTAAAACCTCATAGCTTTCCCGAACTTCTAACGTACTTAAAACGGGACCCTAGACCTTCAACCCCGCCGAATTATCCCGAAACAACGTCCGAAGAATCCGAAACTTAATCCATTGGATTCGTTATAACATTTAGAACAAAAACTTAATTGGACGCTTCACCGGAAACCGCTGCACGCGCCCCCACGCGCCGCCCAAAGTGGCTGCGCGTGGGCCTCACGCGCCAGCTACAGTGTCACCCGCAACATCGAGTGCACTGTGCTGAACCGGCCGCTGCAACTGGACCGGCGAGAACCATTCTCCGCCGTCCGGCCACCGTTCTCCTCCCTTTCCTCACCATTCTCAACGTCCAGACCCACTCTATCCATCCCCATCCTCCAATCACCTCGACACGGCCCCATACTTGTCGACTCAAGCTTGAAACCAGACGGCCCGTAATCCCCTGTTCCACACTCCGGCCACCCAGGTCCTCCCCCGTCACGGTGGCGACACCAGAACACTTCTAGGACCCCACTAAGTCTCACACAACTCACCAAAAACCCCGACTCGTACTTAAAACTCACGACTTTCAAATTGAAACAAAACAGAAAAACAGAGGAATTGGAAATTACCTCTCCTGCCGCTCACCGCCGTGGACTCCGCCGCGTCCCTAGGTATCCACACGCCTCCTCCGTCCTCTGCGCACCACCTGCCGCTTCACTTGATTGATTACACGACCGCACCACCGCACCACCACCCCACACTCCTCTATGTTTCTCTGGTTTTCCCCCGTGAGTTCTCACTTCACACACACATGAGCACTGCATCTCCCAATCTCCTCAACACCACCCTGCACTCTCAACCTCCCTCTGATCACACTCCCCTACTCACAAGCTCACACTTACCCGGCCAGCGATCGATTTCACCCCTCAGCCTCACTCTCTGTTTTCTTTCCTCTCGAAGAACACGGCTGCACATTTTTAAAATACCCGTGCACACTTGTGTAGAAACCACTACACACCCACCACGCGTCACAATCCTCTCATCTCTCTCATAAAAATCTCACTCTGCTTTGGACACTTGTCCAAATCTGGTTACACCATGCCCAAACAGTCAAAAGACCAATATGCCCCTCTTTAACTCCAAATTTACGATTATGCCATCGACGTTCTAGACCCGTAAGTTCCTCATCATAAGTCCGATGAATACATGCCGCCTGTCATCGGACTCAGGACGACGAGATCTATCTAACCAACTTAGGTCAACGTACCAAAACCCAATTCTACAAAAAGTCAACGTTTCCCCTTCTTTTAACCAAATTACGGTTATGCCCTCAACCTTCCGAACATCATAACTTCCTCCTCGGATGTCGGAATCAGGCGTGCCACCTGCCTATGGATTCGTGACGTCCTAAGCTACGTCCTGGTCACTGGTCAACACCCATTTGACCACCCGAACTAAAGTCAACATTTTGCCCGAACTAGGGGCAAAATTGTCATTCTACACTTACGGACCTATCGGGACCACCTAACCACCGATTAACCTCGCTAATCCCACCTTAATCACCCTACGAATCCCGACTCTCGGGACGGGTTGTTACATATAGTGCCCCGTTTATAACCTTGTGGCGTAAGCCGACAAAATTGTGCATGATATGTACGAAAAATGAACGGAGCTAATGGAATTGCTTCAAATTTTTATGTGAATGGTTGATTTTGGGTGGTAATTGAGACAAATGAGCATTTTGGGTTCAAAGTAAGATTAAAGTTGTAATTTTTTGGTGCATTTTGACCTTAAAAAAACTTATTTTTAATATACTGAATCTTTCGTACAATGAAGAAATATATATATATATATATATATATATTAATAAATCGAATCTTTTTGCAAATGGATTTTGAGATGATGATCATAGAAGAAAACAAGAGGTTGAGAAAATTAGAAAAAAGAAAGTGCATTTTAGTAATCAATTAATTTTTATTCAAATTGATAATAATTAGTAAACAATAAAAATGTAAATCCTTCTTATTAATATTCTTATTATTTATTCTTAGTAAATAGCATTACTTAAAAAAATAGTGTCCAATATAAATGAATCGAAAAATTGTTGTTCTTCAGTTTTTAGTGACAAAAACTTTATAATAATTTCAGACTTTCATGACAATCAAGAAAAATTGCAGAAAATTCTAGAACCACTTTAAAACGATTCCAAAGCATTCAACATATTCAAAAACATTTAATAAATCAATTATAAGGTGTGATTAATTCTAATAGAAAAAAAAAATGATAAGTGTGAGTGTATGATATCAGAATTTACTGAATGTGTGACTGATGATGATGATGATGGAAAGATAGACTCAGTTATTAATGTTCACACGAAAGAAAACATCCAAAAAGAGAGAATAAAATAGAGAAATCATAATGTCCACCGAAATTTGTTAATATATATCCTGAAAAATTGTCCAAATAAAGAGAAAATCCATGATAGGATTTATAAAAAATGTTTAGAAAATACCCAAGTATCCATACCAATTTGTAAACTTTTTAAAAATGTCTTTAAAATTTTTGATTTAAAAAATATCTTTAAAGTTATTTAAATGTCCTAATCGAATACACCCCTTTAAACATCAACATCCATGATATATATATATATATATATATATATATATATATATTCATGATTTGGAAATTGGAAGCTGCTGATGAGCCCTAAAACAAATCAGCCATTTAGATTCCATCATAACAAATAGGAACAACTTTGTCAATTATTATTATTATTATTATTATTATTATTATTATTATTATTATTATTTTGTAACTTTGAGAAATCACGTATATATAGTTAATTTGTATAAATCAAATTTCAAACAGAACTGTAATTGCACCAATTAATTGAATTATTAAACTTCCTTATATTAGAAAATAAATAAATAAATAAAAAGCAGTAATGAATTTTTGTAATATTTCAAATTATATTTTTTTTTTGTATGAAAATGCCTGAGAATAATCTGAGTTCATCCAAATAAAATCCAAATTATATTTCTTCCTTCCTGATTAATATATCAGTTGGTATGTTTTTGTCGAATTTGAAATTATGGTGACAGAAGAATCTTCATTGCTTTAACGCATGTGCACTACCATTTCAGATTTTGGACCATTTGAATATTCAAAGAATCAAAGCTTTTAGCTTTCTTATTGGACATCTTTTTCTTTTCATCCTTCCTTCTAAATATTTATGGTTTTTTGGAAGAAGTATCTTTCTAAGTTGTATCACCCAACGTTGCGGTCTACGGCCCAGTACAAGTATTAAGGCCTCAGCCACTAAATAAAATCCGTTCATGGAGAACCCAAACCCAAACTAAGCCCATCCTTGGCTTTTATCACGAGTGTTCCAGAAACCCAATAATGATTTGGGCCCTCACAATCTGGAAAGCCAGTACAAGTTTTAAGGCCTCAGCCACTAAAAAAATCCATTCATGAAGAACCCAAACCCAAAACAAGCCCATGCTTTGCTTTTATCACGGACGTTCCATTAAGCCCAATAATGTTTGGGGCCCTTACAATCTTGGATGGCCCAGTACAAGTTTTAAGGCCTCAGCCACTATAAAATTCCATCCATGAAAAACACAAACCCAAACCAAGCCCATGTTATGTTTTCATCACGAACGCTCCAATAGGCCAAGAATGCTTTGGGCCCTTACATGCTTCCCTTGACCTCAAGAACCCTACCCCTTTCTTTTCAATACTCCGATACTCAATAATGTTATTTTCTGAATGAATTATGTTAAATTCAGTCGTTATTAACACCTACATACACCAAATAGACAACTCAGATTCCTCCAAAGTACGCATTTCACTAAAAAATTTCACACATCAACGAACCAAAATTACAGATACACGCATCGTAAAATCGAGCATACTACTACTAATTATATCATACTGATGTCATGCATACCAAACAATCCATAAGTTCTGGATCATTTGGACTATGTTCTAAAAGTATTAAGTTAAGTCACATCATGATGGGCACTTCAAATTCTAAATAATATGCAACTTTTTTCCCTCGATTCATGCCTCTACTTGGACGAAAAGGCATTTAGTGGACAGTTCTTGCACACAAAGTTATATTCATACACATAATTAAACAAAACCCTAGCTACCCACCCACCCACCTACGTATACATATGGAATTGTCCGACTCAGTGACTCCTCACCCGGTTATATCAAAGAACGCATTACAAAGACCACGAGACCAAATCAATCTTTCCTATTATTATTTTATTTTCTGAAAATGAAAAAAGCTCAGTGCACGCATACATCATACATAGTTGACATTTGACCCAGAAACAACACAAAAACTGCACTTGTTCTTGTTCAATGTTCATGCAATCATGCAGTACTTATTTCTTTTTCAATTTTTTTTTTTAAAAAAAAAAAGTTACTTTCAGTGTACAAAGATAAAGAAATGTTCTTTTAATCGTTTGTATTATAAGGTTTTTTTTAATTCATTTATGTCAGGATTGTGGCCTAAATAGCTGAGAAATGAAATCAAAGTTTGCAGCACACGTTTCCGGCCATGTTTAATTTGCTCGATCAAGCTGCTAGCTCTATTCCTCTCATGAATCATCATCTACTCGTTTTTCTTGAAGTCATACATAATTTCAATTTTAGGCAAAGTCTCTGGTGGTTGAACTGATTACATATGTTATATAGATACCAACGTTTTAATTGTATCATGCTTACCAATATCCCACACTTCCTGCTATGAGATCATACACGTACCCACCATTTATTCATTATTAATAGTTGTACATATTTTGTATTCATACACCAAATTAAGTTTTTTTTTTTTTTTTAAATATGATCATATATATTCCAGTATGAATGATATTATTTCGATTTTTTTAATATAGATAAATACTTCTCACGTCTATTAAAGCTGAAGTAATCAGCAATGTGACAATACCGATATGTGGCATACTATATATACATATATATATAGCATTAGCTAATCTTTCCGAGTTTGTAATTTCACCAACTATAGTTAACTTATTTTGTTTTAAAAAATGAATCGTAATGTTGAAAAAGTTTCAAATTTAATTATCTCCACAACTATTTTGAGTCTATACGTAGTCAATAATGCAATACATAAGTGCATACGATTTCTAGAGTTGTGATTTGAGTTTGGTTGTTTGGTAAAAATCCATTTCAATCCATTTCCAAAGGGAAGGTAGGGGGTAGTTGTGGTTTGATATAAACCGATCCAAAATTTCCAGTCTAATTATTGACCGCTTTGAAAGATTAATAAGTAATTAATAGTTTTTAATTAGCTCACGTGACGAATGCTATACATATACGTTGTATATTTGCATTGTTTTTGAGTGTGTGGGTTGTATGCCTTAAATTCCTTGCTTAATTTACAGGTATACTTAACGACTGATTAGACAACTGATGTGCATAATGAAGACATACTGAATTTTGGCCAACTTATCATTTTGGCGTATGTGGGAGCGGCACCAATTTCTACTCACTCACGTATGTACATTGTACATTGTACATATTACATATGTATATGGATTTAAGATTTTTTTTCCCAACAAGGTTTTAAGATTTGACAATATAGTGATTTCTAATAATAGATGTACAAGAAGATAATGTTGATATTTAATAATCAAAGACAATATTATTCAGAAAATTCGTGACTAAAAACACAATTGTTAACAAATAATCCTACCAAAAAAAACTATCGTGTTAATTTATTATGATGTAGGGTTTAGATTTCGAATTATGAGTGGCTAAATACCTCATCGGCCGCCTCCTCAAAATTTACACTAAATCTTACAAGCGGTGAACTCTCATACTAGTAAATGGAAAATAAGTAAATTTTAATTCTAGTGTTTTTTTTTTAATAAAAGTTTCAAAAGTTGTGATGCAACTCTTGTAATTCACTAATTTTCTTCATCCCGGAGACAACATCATCCTAGTTTTCTGACATAATTAACATGTTTGAGATGTTGAAAAGGAAAATTACACTTTAAAATAATAATAATAAAAAAACTTACCATAAGCGTAGCTCTAATTATCACGTGTATCATGAGATGTGTAGATAAAACGAAACAGGAACTAAAATAATAACTTAATTGGCCTTAAGGTTTCCAAGGTATAAATTTTTATTTTTTTGAAGATAAGTAAAGTTTAAATAGGATAATGAATGACAAAGATGTACTCAAGTGGGGATTAATTTATGAACAGCTGCTCGCCTGCCTTAATCTTCTGAGGGAGACGGGTTTGATGATTGCATAGGAGGCTTAGGGCAAATTAAATTAATATCCTTAATTTCCTCTTAATCACCTAGAAGCAGCCCCCGGAGACTCTTAATTTACCTCCTACTTGTAAAATCCTAGCTGCACATATCTATGAGGTCCCTATTCATTAGCTTGTAATGTATATAAATCATTTCAAATTTTGTTTTTTCAGCTAATTTCAATCCTAACGAAAGAAAAAATAATTACAAATGCTCAAATTTTTTTTTTTAAAAAAACTTCCGTCTTCCTTATTATATTTATATATCTACGTCTCTTCTATCGTATGTCTCAAGCAACATTACACAGTGATTTTTTTTTTTAACTTAAAATCGTACATAACGACCTGGATTCGAAGGGTTTTTATTTTAATCATGCAATCAAAGGTCCAGTGATTTGAATATCTCCTCATCGTATTCTTGCTTTTCAAGTTTTATGAGACAAAGTCATTCTTTGTGGCTCCAAATGACAACAATACCCGTTGACTTTCATCAAATGACGACACAAACAACGTCCCCACCTCCAAGTCTCTCCCGACCCAAAATGTTAACGGAATTTTTTTCTAATAAAAATATTTATAATTTTTTTTATATAAAATAAAAATAAATTTAATACTAATTAATTTATAAATAAAAAATTATAAAATAACAATAAATTTAGGAGAAAATCTCCAAAGTCCCATTAGAACTTGTGGTGGGTGGTCTGTAATCTCATGTTGAGCTCAACTGTGGAAGCTTCTTTCACACAACCACTCGGTCTGATTCAGATTCATTGACCATATATTCCTATTAGCCCGTTTCAAATACTAGTTAAAATTTTGAAAACAAGATTAAACAAAATGATTAGCATAATGTTACATATGACACCTCAACAACCCCACATGAGGACCCCACTTTTGATTTCGATAAGGTCAACTCCTCAACCTACAAAGACGACCATCTAATCTTAACCCAAAAAAAAAAAAAAAACTCTATTTGATCTAGATGGTTCTCTAAAACAGAGACGTGCAGTTTAAAATTTAATATGAAATTTTTTATTTCTCTTCCAATTTGTTATTTTTTCACTTAATTATACGTATATATACGTGTCAAGTTATGATTTGTAATTTTTACCATGACACAACACAATGTTATATGAGGATGGATTACTTTAGGATGACAAAATGACGAGAGGGTTGTTATTGTTGATTGTGATGGCATTTTGGGGGGGGGGGGGGGGGGGGGGGGGGGGGGGGGGGGGAAGCATATCGTTGAAGAACCAAAGTTCTAGAAGCTGAAATCTAGTGCAAGTAGACCAACCTTATTTTCCTTACCAAGTCTAACCTCCAAGCGTCCAAGGAGTTTCTGTTCATATTCATAAGTTGGTGTGAAATAGCTGGATTTTCCTTTGTTTCTCTTGGGAAGATTTCAAGCTAATAGCTGGATCGCTTCTGGCCTTTCTTCCTCAGCCACTATTGAATTTGGAAAAATAGAAGAGAAGAAATATCTAGGTTTCTATTGCTTTATCTATACAGATAAAAAAATCATTATTAATTTAATTTTGAGTTAGAGTATAAGTGAATATTGTTGATATTATAAGTAGAAGTATTAGCATGATTTGTTATCCATTTATATTTTCCATGTTAACAAATTATCTCGCATGATAAATTTGATGATATTACCTTTTTTTTTTTTCAAGCAACCAAACTCATCGATTTGTTTTTTTAAAAGAAAATTGTAGTAAGCTAGTACTGTAGTTACGTGATATAACTATGAGCTACGATATCCTACAAGTGACCATATATTGACGATATAAAAATAAGAAGATCAACATATCATATTAGCCGTTTATATTATAATACATGGACAGAGTGTGCTAATAGCAATATTATTAATTGGATAATATTTGCATCCCACCCTAGTAGTACAAATGATTTGTACTACTATTTCGATTTATTGATTTATATATATATATATATATCATAATCATAGCCATTTTTTCTCTATCATCGTTTTAAGATCATCTCAATAAATAATTAATAAAATTGGAGATCGTTTAATTATCTAAATGTATCAAATAAATTAACAGTTATGATAAAATTAAATTCTTCTAACCGTCCATTTTAATTGATATGAATGAATGATTAAATGATCTTTAATTTTATTAATTTTTTAGGTAAATGATCTTAAAATAATAAATTAGTAGTTGAATAATTTCAATTATTATATATATAATAATAATTCGATAAATTAAAAAAATAATACGGAAATATATCAGTACGATGGGATGAAGTATTATCCTTTTTAATTAACCAAAACATACCAAGCACTGTTATTATTTTTGCTATTGCTTTCATGATCCCCATGCCTACAAGTCAAGGTCAAGGAGGATAACCGTGTCATTTTAATCCTAAAACCAACTATGTGGACTAATGACCCATACAACCCTTAATCCTAAACTCTATAAATATAAAACAGGGCGGAGGAATTCCATGTTTGTGTCTGGTGATGAAGATGATGCAAAGAATGTCACAAAAAAAGAAAATAAATTAGAAAAAATCAAAAGGGGTTGATAGAAAGAACTTGCACTCCTCTTTCTCTCTTTGTTTGGTTTGGAGGGCAGTTGGTGATTTTGAATACGAAGCTCCTTCTCTTCTCCTTTATAAGTCTTCCATTTCTCTTCCCAAGATTCCAATCCAATTCTTTCATTCTTCAACAACGCAAAATCTTTCACATTTTGTTTCATATATCATCATCCTCAGAAATCTCTGAGACTTTCGCGACGTTTTGAATCTTTTGATCCACAGCATGGCAGTGAAGAAGCTCACATGGAGGTGTGTTGTCCCAAACTGCTACAAAACTGAGTGCCTACCAAAGAAGACCAAGAAGGTGGTGTCAAAACAGACCTCATTTCAGAGGCTTTCACTCTCTGATTTGAGCAATCCAAGCTCAACATTTTCTGAAGATCTTTCGATTTCTCTAGCAGGATCTAATCTTCACATATTCACACTTGGGGAGCTGAAGGTGATCACACAGAGCTTCTCATCCAGCAATTTTCTTGGTGAGGGCGGGTTCGGCCCGGTTCACAAAGGGTTCATTGATGACAAGCTTAGACCGGGTTTACCTGCCCAGCCTGTTGCCGTAAAGCTTTTGGACTTGGATGGCACTCAGGGCCATAGGGAGTGGCTGGTAAGCACCGTTCAAAAATTGAAACCAAAATTTTCTGATTTAATAATTTTGATCACATGGGCTTTCTTTTCATAAATTCTCTGTTTTTCTTACTTTTATTTTTGGACTGCAGACTGAGGTGATTTTTCTTGGGCAACTGAGGCATCCACACCTTGTGAAGCTCATAGGCTACTGCTGTGAAGACGAACACCGGCTTCTGGTGTATGAATACATGCCCAGAGGCAGCTTAGAGAACCAGCTATTCAGAAGTAAGTTCATTTTTTCTCTACGAATTTTGGGGCTCTTCAAAACTTTCAACTTTTCATTCCAAAATTCTCATTTCCGGTTTCTTGCTCCACAGGGTACTCGGTTTCGCTGCCATGGTCAACCAGAATGAAAATTGCGCTCGGAGCTGCAAAAGGTCTTGCGTTCCTTCATGAAGCCGAGAAACCGGTCATTTATCGTGACTTCAAAGCTTCAAACATCTTGTTAGACTCTGTAAGTACAGATCAAAATGAATCTGATTTAGTTTTTGTTTTTTTATTTTTCAAAACCAACCATTTTTAATTTTTTGTTTCTGGGTTTGTACTAATTTACGAAATGCTCATATTGTTTTTAATTTCCAGGATTATACTCCCAAGCTATCGGATTTTGGATTAGCAAAAGACGGTCCAGAAGGAGATGACACGCATGTTTCAACCCGGGTCATGGGCACACAGGGCTATGCTGCTCCGGAATACATCATGACAGGTACTAATTCAAACAATTTCTAATTAATCCGGTTTTAGTTGAATGAATCGGATTCTGAATTTTGATTAGTTTCTCACACTTTCTTTTGTAAAATTGGGCCGGTTTCAGGTCACTTGACGGCGATGAGTGATGTGTATAGCTTTGGAGTGGTGCTGTTGGAGCTTCTAACAGGAAGGAGATCGGTCGACAAGAGCCGACCTCACAGAGAGCAAAGCCTTGTGGAATGGGCAAGACCAATGTTGAACGAACCACGAAAATTGAACCGGATCATGGACCCGAGATTAGAAGGGCAATACTCAGAAATCGGGGCACGAAAGGCAGCTGCATTGGCCTACCAATGCCTCAGCCACCGGCCTAAACAAAGACCGAAAATTAGTGATGTGGTCAAGGCTCTAGAGCCACTCAAGGATTTCGATGATATTCCAATTGCGTTTGTGTACACAGTGCCAACGGAATCCGTACCGAACTCGATCAATGATGTGAAGGAAGCTGATCCAAAAAAGGAAACACCAAAGAGAAAGAGCAACCACCATCACCATGGCCATAAGCAGCAAAATATTCATAATCATCATCAGCTAAGGTCACCAAGGTCTCCACATTCTTACTCAGAGAATATGGTGAACCAGCACCAGAGAAACAACGGGTTAAAATCTCCTTTGAACAGGGGCAGGGGAATTTAGAGAAAGTAGTTTAATTATCACTTCATATTATCATACATGAACAGTTGTATACAAATGTAAAATGTAAATAGAGGATTTGTCAAAAGTTGCCTCTGCCTGCGCCTTTGGTGGAAACTAAAACCAGGCTCTCAAGTGTAACTAATTCTTCATTTTTTGGGCCAACCAGGCAACCATTTTCTTCCATGAATTAATTTTTTGAAATTCAGACACTTTTGTGTTGATTGATGTACGTTGTACTCTGATTGTAATTTGAGGGAAAAATGGAAAATTTAGTTTAGGTTGTATAGTTATAAAAGTTTTTGTTTTTTATGAAAATTGGATCTAAAACTTTTCATTGATAAGATAAATACAATTAGATCATAATGCCACACATTTTTTTTAGCTTGTGGTTTTACTTCTCTAGACTGAGATGTACACATCAGTAAAAACAAATAACTAACTTTGATATCACGTCGGAATGAGTTTCTACTTTAGGACATAAGCAATTTATATTAAATAATGTAAGAGTAAAGTATATTGTCTCATTTGATATTATATCGGAATGAGTTGAATCGTGTAAGTGAGTTTCTACTTTAATATATAAGCAATTTATATTAAATAATGTAAGAATATAGTATATTGTCGGTTGAGTTTAAAAACAAATAATTTTATTTAATATTATATCAGAATGAGTTGAATCTAATAAGTGAAAACTACTGTTTCCTAAAAATTTGATGAATGTGCATTTTCAAGACTGCCACGTAGTACCATACAGCTAAGCAAGTGTGAAATTGTGAACAAAATTCAATTTTAACGCGGAGAAATACAAGAAATTTCATGGGTGAGATTGGTGAGCATTTGTCCCATTCTCTTTCATTATAAAATAAAAATAGAGAAAAAAGTACCATTGAAATTCAATGGAAAAAACAAGGTGAAATTATCAAGAATGGAGGCCAATTATTTGATCAGCTACAAACAAACACTGCAAGACTGGAATTCCTTGTACACCGCCCCATCAACCTCATATGCATAATTAATTTGCTTCCATGGATGCAAGACAAAACCTTGTCTATAAAATAATAGGTATGATTTAAAATAATACCAATGGCTAGGACCAAGTGCATTTAGGTTCAAATTTATTTAGGCATGATTTAAAATAATACCAATGGCTAGGACCGAAATCTATGTACATTCTCGACTGCTTGACGTAGGCGATAATTAGGTTCAAATTTATTTACGATGAATCTTATATTTACTTTTATTTGAACAAGTGCATTTATCAGTGATATTAATGAATGTATAAATCACATATTATCATGTAATTAAAATATATAAAATAATAAAGATGAAAATATCCTTTAGTCGGTAAGAATCCAAATATTATCCCCGAAAAGCAAGAGGCGTGTTAGGTGTTTGTGGAACCCAAAATCACCGGAAAAATGTGGAGCTGCCACGTGGCCCATAATTCTCAAAATGACCAAATTGCCCTTGGCAATAATACTTGTAAGCCCAAGCACCGGACATGGCCCAAACCAGAATAACATGTGGAAGCCTCTCCACCCTCGATTTGTATAACACGTGTTAGCATGCAAATTGATGAGCATTTGTCCCACATCGAAACTATGGAAATTGAACATCTCACTCACCCCTATAAATAGCAAGACACATTTCATTTCCAAGGTAAATTGATTCTTCGCTTCGAAGTATATCCTTTTCCTCTCTCAAAGCTAACTTAGGCATCGGAGTGTTCTTGGTCGAACAACCCCCGGGTAAATCGATCGAGACAACGATAGCTAATTGTTTGTTGTTTGCAGGAATTGTGAGAACTTTTCGCGGCGGGTTCGATTTCTGCTTCAACAATTGGTGCTTTCATTGAGAGCTATTGAGTTATACTCAGAAGAAGCTCTCTCATTTGTTCATCTTTCTTCGTTCGTCGTTCATCGACATTGTTCGAAGATTTTGAACGTTGTTCATCACTCATCAGGAATTTGTTCATCGTTCATCTTTCTTCGTTCGTCGTTTATCGACATTGTTCGAAGATTTTGAACGTTGTTCATCACTCATCAAGAATTCGTTCATCACTCATCAAGAATTCGTTCATCGTTCATCTTTTTTCGTTCGTCGTTCATCGACATTGTTCGAAGATTTTGAACATTGTTCATCGTTCATCTCTCTTCGTTCGTCGTTCATCGACATTGTTCGAAGATTCTGAACGTTGTTCAAATTACCCATCAACAGCTTTCCAAATTCAAAATTCTTCGAATCGGCATGGCTAAGGCTCGTCGATCCGCTCAGTCAGCCGGAGAAGGTATTTCTGCCTCAACAGCTCAGACGAGGAATGAAGCTCACATAGAAACTCCGGAGAAGCGCCCAGCTCAACTCAGGCGCGTGTCTATGGAAGCACCCCTTGAGACACTCGAAAGGGAGGCCAACCTTCAGTTTTGGAGCATTCCCCTCTCCAGCTAACCAAGTACCCGCGCTAGGGGAAGGAACTTCGACTTTAAAACAAACGAATGAGAGGTTGATGGGAAATGCATCACGACATGATCGACCCACAACAAACATGGTCCTAAAGGACTTTCTGGACGGATGTCATGACATCTCAGGGAGAAGTCGTCACCAACCTCCCCAAGACAATTTGGCGCAGCAAGTTGAAGGGTTAAGCAAACAAATTCAACTTCAGTCAGAGCTCTTGCAGCAACTCCTAGCAGGGAGACCAATCCAGGAGCGGGACGGACGATCCACGTCACGTGGCCGACAAGAGAATGCCCAGGGACGACCTAGGAAAGAGCAGGCACGCTGCCAAACAATGTCACAAGATACTTCGCTGGGAAACTCTGGAGAAGAAAGTCACGCTCATCAAGCAAAAATCCCACAACGCCTAAAGCCGTTAGTACGTGAACGGCTGGGAGGTAGGACTGAGGCAACTTCATGGGCAGAGCATTCACAGCACTCACGTGGGGGCAGGGGGCAACTTCGAGCTCAAAACAAAAACCCAAAACGATCTGCCCACGACAGTAAAAGGGGAGAAGCTCAAGGAGTTTCTCAACAATTAGCAAAAGAGGACTCATCGGCTCAGCAAGGAGCATTGCGGGCTAATGATGTTCAAAAAATGCTGGACATGCACCTTCGTGCTCAACAGGGTGGCGATCTAGAAGACGATCTACGTCGCCAAATACAGCTCTCTACGCCCTTCATAAGGGATATTGAGGAGGAGCCATTCCCCCAGAGGTTCGCAACACCAAACTTCACTCCATTCAAAGGATCCTCCGACCCAGTAAAACACATAGATTATTACCGAGGAGTCATGATCCCCCACAGGTCTAACGATGCGCTCATGTGCAAAGTTTTTCAAGCTTCCCTTCGAGGCCAAGCCGTAACTTGGTTCAATCATCTCCCCCCGAGGTCGATTGAGTCCTTTGAAGAGTTGGCTTTGGCATTTGTGAAGGAATACGCACAACTTCGGACAATCGAGGTGAAAGATGACCAACTTTTCTCTGTCCAAAAGCGAGCAAAAGACACTCTGCGACAATACATACGGAGATTTTGTGACGAAAAGTCTCGCATTATCAGCTGTAATGACCTTGTTGCGACAATGGCATTCAAACAAGGACTCCCTCGAGACAGCCAGCTTTACGGGGACATCGTCATGAGCAATGCACGAAGTTTTTCCAAAATACTTTCGCTAGCAGAGCGACATGCAAGTTGGGAGGACGAGAAGAGCGTTGCTCATACTCATGACCACGCCGGGACTAGCGAAGGGGCCTCCAATGAGGATGAACCTCATGAAAAGTCTGCGACTGGAAAGCTCAACAAGCGAAAGGTCGGGCAACACTCCCAAACGCCAGTTATGGGGAAGCCTAACTTACAGCTATCTTTACCAGCCCATCAGATCCACAATGAAATTAAGAACAAACCATGGTTTAAAAGGCCGGAGCCAGTCAAAGGCAATCAAGAGAATGCTGATAAGACCAAATGGTGCGCCTATCATGAATGTTATGGGCACAATATCAGCACATGTATATCTTTCAAAAGATATCTCCGAAATCTCCTGAGGGAGGGGCATTGTACAGACTACATCAAAACTGTAAATCACATGGAAAACAAAGGGCCAAACGAACCAGCTTCAAAGGTGATCCGCATCAACTAGACTGTCAACATTAGAGAGACATAAAATTCTATGGAGCTTTTCAATTTTGCTTTTCAAGTTGTCTTCTAAATTCAAGTATCAATGAAATGAGATCGACAAATTGATTTGTTCACCATGTACAATTTTCAAAGCTTATTCTCTCTAGTGTAAAAAGCCTTCGCCATGCGAAGCACCTAAGCCTTCGTCATCGAAGCATCCAAGCCTCCGTCATTGAAACATTAAGCCTTCGCCCTGCGAAGCATCTAAGCCTTCGCCCTGCGAAGCATCTAAGCCTTTGCCCTGCGAAGCATCTAAGCCTTCGCCCTGCGAAGCATCTAAGCCTTCGCCATGCGAAGCACCTAAGCCTTCGTCATCGAAGCATCCAAGCCTTCGTCATCGAAGCATCCAAGCCTTCGCCCTGCGAAGCATTCAAGCCTTTGTCATCGAAGCATCAAAGCCTTCTGAGTCCTGCAAATTTCTGCGCAGCAAGGAGAGCTCATCTCGAGCGGTATCTCGCTCATTTTCTATCAGCATCCTCTCCGCACGACTCCTCTCCAACTCGCCCACCTTGGCTTCCGATGTGAAATTAAGACCTTAAGTTTTCTTAAGTTATCGTAATATCACATCAACAACATAATCTTCCATTTCTGCGGCCCTTCAAAATAGCACATTCGCAGGACCGGAACGGAAAGGTTAGGAAAGAAGTTGCTCGGTATGCTTTTTGGTTAGGAAAGAAGTTGCTCGACATGCTTTCTTCTCCCAAGAACCAATAAGTCCTTGTTTATCGTCCTTCTTCTGAACAATGGTCTCCTTCGAGCACAGTGGAACGCACAACCACTCCTTGATCGGGATGTCTGAAAGCCTCGCGCCATTCATGGAGAAAGCAGCCGGCTCATGTCCCGGAACTCTGGAAGAACATCTGTCGCCAAGCTCCACGAGAACGTCGTTTGGAAAGGAATTTTGATTGCAAGCCTTCCACTCCATGAGGTCTTCAGGCTTCTCAAAATCCATATCTTTCCCTCGGAATGGACTTAGGCCACGAAAACTGCCACGCTCCCACAGGACAAATTTGCTGGGTCTCTCGGCATCTTGACGCATGGCGAGCATGTATGTGGTACTAGCAAGAGTCACAGTAGGTGTGATCCTGCCTACCGATGCTCACTAGTCACGTCCGCAAGTGCACTCAGTCACCACCAAGTCCCCATCGACTGTTCGGCCAAACTCCGTCCACGACGTGACATCGTGAGAGTATAAGGAACGATTTTACAAGATCAATTTGATAAATCCTTACCTCCAGCTAGTAGAACTCAAGCTCGATTTTTCGAGGATTTTGAAGCTTCTGTTCTTGCTCGATACGGCCTCAATCCTCCCCGTTTTTGATTTGGATCGGTTCGAATTAGTCCCAGGAGACTTAATCCAGCCTCAATTTTGATCCTCAAGACTCGCGAATTCGAATTCGAATTTTCACCACAAATTTCCAAAATTTCGAAAATCTGCAAAACCAGCGACCCTCTGTCCTTCGTGTTTGTTTTGCTCCAATTCAGACTCTCTAATCTCTCATTCTCACAATCGAATTGCTCTGCTATTTAACAAAATCAAGGTTTGGACAAAATGATTGAGTTTTCCCTAATTAAGGGTTTAGGGTCCCTAAAATCCTTGATTTCCTCCATGTTGTCTAGACAAAGCAGCAAGAATCATTGGTAGGTAGCATGAGTCAGCGTCCACCGTTCGCTTGTCTCAAAAAGACCGTTTTGCCCTTCGCTTCCAAAATTACGAAAATGCCCCTCGCCTTCGTAGACACATAACCTTCGCATCCGATCTCCGATTTCGGCATGCCACCTGTCTATGGATTCGTATCAACTCAACCTACGTAACGGTCTCTGGCCCTCGTCCTTTGGACCCCCCGGTTCAAAAGACAACATTTTGCCCATGCTTGGGGGTAAAATGGTCATTTTGCACATTATGTCCGATTCACACCACTAAACCCAGAATAGTCATTCTAAAACTAAAAATGGACTTTTTACCTTTATAACCAGGGGCAAAATCGTCAAATAAACACTGAATCGATTCTCGAACCCAACGGTAACTAGTAACCCGGTAATATAAGACTCCAAACAATGTACATCCCTCCGGATTCCCTGAATACCGAATCGATGTGGGGGCATTTGTGGAACCCAAAATCACCGGAAAAATGTGGAGCTGCCACGTGGCCCATAATTCTCAAAATGACCAAATTGCCCTTGGCAATAATACTTGTAAGCCCAAGCACCGGACATGGCCCAAACCAGAATAACATGTGGAAGCCTCTCCACCCTCGATTTGTATAACACGTGTTAGCATGCAAATTGATGAGCATTTGTCCCACATCGAAACTATGGAAATTGAACATCTCACTCACCCCTATAAATAGCAAGGCACATTTCATTTCCAAGGTAAGTTGATTCTTCGCTTCGAAGTATATCCTTTTCCTCTCTCAAAGCTAACTTAGGCATCGGAGTGTTCTTGGTCGAACAACCCCCGGGTAAATCGATCGAGACAACGATAGCTAATTGTTTGCTGTTTGCAGGAATTGTGAGAACTTTTCGCGGCGGGTTCGATTTCTGCTTCAACAGTGTTACAATGTGAAGAAATCATTCAATTTTTACGAAAGATATGTGGAAGTCTAATGTTTTTAAATGTTTTAAAAATGAAGAAGGTAGGGCTACTGGGTAGTGGCAGCCTCTCAATAATTGAAGATCATTAGGTCACTGCGATTGGACTGGGAATGGATGCATCGATCATTTGTTATTTTTTTTATTTGATAAAAGACAAAGCGGGATCCCTCAAATTAAACGTGCCTCATTTCGGCCCCATTCCATGCGGGCCTGCACTACGCCAACAAAATAATGTATAGAATATTACGATACCTAAACTCAATCTCAGTTCTTGACGGGGCTGGATTGATTTATATGGCTTTCTATGCCATCCGGGAAGTACCCAAAGGACTCAAGAAGGAACATGATAGGTTGATCAGATAGAGAATTACCTAGGGGTGGGCACGGTTCGGTATGGTACAAAATTGATCGATGCCAGAACCATACCATTTAATTTTAATCGGTACGGTACGGTTCGGTATTCAATATTTTGAAAGTGAAACCAAATCGTACCGTACCAATTAAGTTCGGTACGGTTTCGGTATGGTTTCGGTTTTGAGCCAAAATTTTGTTTGTGATTATAAAGCAAGGAAAAGACTAAAGAAAAAATAAAACTACATTTATGAAGGACTTAAGTTTTCAAATATGTATTGAAAAAGTTGCACTAAGTTGAAGATATCAACTCTTAGAAGCTAAATTACGACATGTATGGTCATATCAACTCTTGAAGAAGACCTAATAAACCAATAAGAAATAAATTTAATTATTAAAAAAAAAGTATTCTAATTCGGTACGGTATCGGTACGGGACGGTTTTTTAAAATATCGATACCGAAACCGTACCGAATTATATCAGTACGGTTTCGGTACGGTACCAATCATACAACGGTTTTACTATTCGGTTTTTTTTTCGGTATGGTTTGATCTGAAACGGTACGGTTTCGATATTTTGGTTCCATGTGCCCAGCCCTAGAATTACCTAGTTTGAATTTGTAGTCTCTTCCAATAAAGCGATGAATATTTTAATTTATAAATAAGATATGAAAGTATCAGTTCAAATCATATAAAAAATGATGAGATATTAAAAAATAACAACTTAAGTTTACCTTACAAAAATCATAGAGTCTAGTCGTCTTCGTTAAATCATCCAGCAAAATCGGAAGATCATCAAATGAACATTGGCTATGCCTACATTGCATCTCCTAATTAGTGAAACAGTCTGCCACATAATTTCCCTCACTCTAAACACGGTGAATCTAAAAATTTACAAAATCGCCTCATAAAATGTTGAATCTCATCAGCTTTTAAAATTATCCAAGAGCCTTGACATGATTTATGATTAAGTAAAATACATCAACATTACGTTAGACGAAAGTTTTTGTTTTCAAGGGAAATTCTTTTTTAGAGAATAATATATCGTTCATTTTTTTCATATATATTATTGCACACGGAACCCTGATGTCGGCGATTTAAGAACTATGCATGGCTAAATTATCCAATTTTGTAGTGCACAATCACCAACTAGGAAACTTGGTACATATGTTCTAATCAATATAATTATACTTAAAAATATTTAATTTATTTTTGATTAACTAAATTAAGATCAATTTTTTTATAATACAACAATAATGAAAAAAAATTCACATCAGAAATCAACCTCACCAGAGGATTACATATTACATACTATCCTCGCATTTTACGATTTTTTTTTAAAACAAAAATATTAAGGAAAGGCTAGCTAGCCCTTTACAATTTACTTGTTTAATTAACACAAAAATTCTGCCTACCATATACAAAAATATTAGTGAATGAAGATTATAAACATTCACTCAATTTCATATTTTACGAAAGTTGAATTTATAACCTATAAAAATAATACTAATGACAATTTAAAAACACACTAAACCTTTTTTTTGCCTGTCTGTTTAACAACCAACATATTGGGAAACACAAACGTGGTTCATGGGAAACACAAGACGTGCATGGTTAGGAGAAAGGAAACAAATGGGCATACTTGCATAAATTAATAAAACGAGACGCGTGGGAACTCCAGGTCTGCAGCTTTGTTTCCTACCCAACATAGGAAATCTTCATGATCATGGTTTCATGTATGTAGACAAATGAAGCCAAAGCATTTGGATTAGAGAAGACAGAATGTTAATTAATACATCATATATGATGAAATTGAAAACTAATTAATCATGTCATGTGCAGGGTTTTTAGAATGTCAACCTTAATTATACATATGTTGTTTGTTGGAGCCAGACATTCTAGTAGCCTAGCTATAACTACAAGAAAGATAGGCTTAATACACCAATAATTATGTGTCCTTTTAAAAAATATACATTCATTCATTGAAGGACAAAATATACATTCTAAGTGTTCTTGCTTTAAGCAAGGATGGAGCTACATACCAGCCCCTAGCCTAGAACCATCCACAAAGATCGAAGCTAAACAACAAGGCTACATATCAACTACATCATAAACTTGATGCCTTATAAATAATACATCATATACTTAATTGTCCATAAATAGTACCACAAACATGTTCACTATTGTGAGCACATTTGCCTTACAAAAAACATGTCTTCATCAACATATTCATATGCAAAAACTAACAATATTTACTAAGAAGACATTGGCAAATGCTACTATACTTCACTAACCAGAATTATCGCTTTGACAATCGTCATGGAAAGCTATACCAACCCGTGAAGGCTCCACATAATTCTGATTTCCAAATTGGGTGGTTTGAGGCCCTGAACTACAATATTGCTGATTTTGTGCAAAATGGCCACCCATAGAACCCATGTCTATGTTGATCCCCGCCCTAGCTAACAAAAGAGAACTCATATTCATGTCATTTTACTGCATAAGTCATTGTCCCAGTTGTGTGACTCATCTTCAACTTCTTTCTATTATCAGAATTGGTCTTACAACGTTCCTGGTTTGTATTAGTTAACCACATTCACCGATAGTTGCATTAGAAAAATAATTATAGGCAACATCCACATGAAGAAAACTATATAGCAGATAAACTACACATAATTTTGATAACAATAGACGAACATATGCCTAGAAAGAAAGGTCGCATATGAAAAGTATGTAACATCTTTGGGTTTGGAATTGTTCTACCATTTATAAGCATATAAATTATGAAAATTGAATCGCCGTACTCTCCAAGTAACACTAACAATGCTACTAACTTTTCACAGCTAAGCATCAATCTAACAGACTACTTAACATAAATACAACTGAATTATAATGACTCAATGGTATGATGACAAGTGGTATTCTAACAATAGGTGTGCAACATTGTCTCAGAGGAAGCAATGGTTAGCCGGAGAATTGTATAAAGAGATCTCGGGTTGGAAAAATTTGGAAGAGTTGATGGGGGATGAGCTTGTGGAAAAAGACATGAGCCCTCAGCAAGGAAGATGGCTTGACTTTGAGATTGAAGCATTTGAGGAAGGTTGAAGCATTTGAGGAAGGTCTAGAGATTGAGAAGGGGATACTAAATTCCTTGGTTGATAAACTGGTATATGATTTTTCGCTCTTTTCGTCTCTCTTTATTCAACGTTGTATTAAAAAATACACTGCAAAGTATTATAGGATTTATAGCTAAGTTGATTTATTTTGCCACTGCAATAGTATAATTTTAAGTGCTTTCAAGGATGAAGCCGTGTAAAGTTATTACCCAAAGGATTTTAAGTTCATTTACTAAGAGATGCCATTCAACACTAGATAGAGCCATAGAGGATTAAGATTTTAGAGTTTATGCGCAAGGCCTCGTAAGGCTTTTCCTTAATTAATGAACCACATGTAATTTCGAGTACAGGTCCAACTTTTGGCCTTTGCTAATGCTACCAATCTGATCCCTACCCAGTAGCCCTGTCCTACTAAAACTAAAATTGTATATATATATATATATATGATTATTAAAATCGAGATCTTAAATGAGTGACTTTGGTTATGTCATTTGTAAGACTACTTTTATAAAAAACGGATGATCCAAAATTTGGAAGGTGGAGCTGGCTAAAGCTTCATTCTTCAATGCACATAACAATAGAAGAATATTCACATGAAGAAAGTTAAATAGAAGATAAACTACACATAATTTTGATAACAATAGACGAACATATGCCTAGAAAGAAAGGTCGCATATGAAAAGTATGTAACATCTTTGGGTTTGGAATTGTTCTACCATTTATAAGCATATAAATTATGAAAATTGCAATTATCTTAAATTTACTAACCTTCTTTTCGAGTTTATCCCAATATGCAACTAAATTTCTCCATTGTCCTTGATAACCTTTTCATCTCTACAAGTAGTCCTTTCATTCGACTTCTCAAATGGCAGATAATACAGCCTCCGGAGCTTTACTTTCCAACTTCGAAAATGATCATTCAATTTCTCCCTAATTACTTCCTTCAATAAAGCTTACTTCCCACCCGCTCTAGGATTCGTCCAATCAATTGTGGCCTTCAAATTCATTTAAAGTACTAGAAAATTAAATATCCAACTAAAAAGCATCATTAACAATTAAGATCTTTGTATCTCCACCATATTCCAAACGCTGCTAATTTTGGAGTCGTCTAATTTACGCCAATCCTTTGCGTCAATTGGAAAGTTTCTTGAGTCACGTACCAAGATGCCCAAATACCGGCTGAATCTTACAACATTATCCCATGAACAGTTGGCTGCCCAACTCTGTTCATGTGCAATGTTTCCTTCCCGTTCTTCCCCCATTGTAGTTGGTTAAGTCCTCTTGGCTTCCTCTTTCCATTTCTACTGGAATTTGATACCACATCACCATTACCATTACTTTGTGATGCCCTTAATCCCTCATCTTGCTGAGGTACTTCAGATGCTACTTGGGGCTCAGAGGCTGCTTGCAACTCGGGTGATGGACCAACAACACTCATAAAGGCTTCATTATCCCTCATCAAATTCTCTATCATATACTTGCAATTTAATGAGTACACTTGTTAACAATCAAAACATTAAACAAATCAAACGAACATTGTAAAATAAATTACCTAAGGGAATTACATCACAATACTTAGCAATAAGAGTAATGGTTGGCTTAAAAGATAAAATTGGTTGGCTTAAAGTGAGAATACAATCCAACACCATGATGGGGCAATAACAATAAAGAACAGAGGAAGCTTACCAGGGAACCAAATCATAAACAGACCCCAACACCAAATACACTCCAAGCATAAATATGAGTACATAATAATGCAGATAACCAAAACATACGATGCTATAAAAATGAAACTCCAATGGCATAAAATAAATACATAATATAGAGAGCACCAAAACATAAACAGAGCTATCCAAAATCAAACTCATCAAAGTTTGCATCTCATATCTCCAGCTATTTTGAATTTTCTAATTTTGAGCACTCATTAGAGAACAAAGAAGTGATATAATCTAGGGGCAAAAAAACAGTACAAATTGTTTGTCACCTACTACAAACAATACATGAGCTTATGTGATGATCCTACACATTTGCATAAATATAACCAGATTTTGAATTAGAGAAGTCTTGAATTTTTTTTTGGATAAGTAGATTAATTAAAAGACCCAACAGAAGGGCACAAACCCAACAAATTGGAAAAGAAAATACAAAAATGAATTGATCAAGTGTCAAAGAAGTCACAAACATTAATTGATCAAGTACCATACACATGAATTTTGTGACAAAGTCTAAACTTTGTTGGGTTCTTTCAAGTTTATCCAAAACACAAACAAAACTTCAAATCACTATACTCATGAATTTCATCTCTTATCCAAAATCAAACTCTACGCATGAGTTGCACCAAAACATAAACAAAGTCTATCCAACACAACACAACACAAAATCTACAAACAAACTAATTATAAGTCAATTAATTAAAAAACCCACAAGAAGGGCACAAACCCAACATCACCAACCGTAGGGTTTGCAACCTACGCGACAAGTACGATGCCTACCCTATGAAAAAATTGAAATGGATCAATCCAATCTAACAAGAATGAAATCTCAATGGGTTGAAATCCAATGAACTTACCGCTTTAGACATCGTCTTCCCAGTGGTCAATTTTTTGTCAATTCGCGATCAGCTTCCGAGTCTCATGCTATGCTTGCTCTCTGGCGCAGAGGTCTTTAGCAGCCTCCTCGGTCTTCACTCGCTCGATTGGGATGAAAGCCCTTTTTTAAATTTACCCTAACTTACTTAATTTATCCAAACGCTCATATTCATTTTAATTGGACGGCAGATATTCACAATATGTAATAGCAAGAGTTTTTTGTGTCCATCGATAATTTAAAAGGAAAATTCAAGATTAATCAGCGGGAAAACTTAATTTTTTCCCACATACCAATTATTATACAAGTGTATAATTTTTATTTATTTATAGTTCACCGTTCATAATCTTGCATTCCATAGCATTGAAAATAATCCAAGTGTTGGATTAAAAATAAATTGAAAATGTTAAAATTGACTAAAAGGGTACCAACAATAACAAAAGAATTATGCATTAAATCGAATTTTGTAGTAAACATTAACAAAAAGAATTATACCCTAACATATATGAGCAAGATGCATCATTCCAAGTCTTCCAATCGTTCCATGACAACAATATATTGGATATTAGGTTTACTTTAACATCATTATTATCCTCTAAAGGGTCTTCCAATGCTTGAGTTGTGTTTAGGTCTTCAACTTTTCGGGCAAGCATGTTGAATAGATCACGAGGCTTCATCTTACTCGCAACCCTCCAATCTTTATCAATAGGATATTGAATATAAAACACTTGTACGGCTTGAACTCCCAATATGAATGAGTCTCCTGGGGGTAAAAACCGTTGAGAGTACACTATAGTAAAACCATACTCGTCTTTCCTAGTGCCAAACCTGTTGCTTTTAACATCATATCAGTCACAGTCAAATTATACAACATTTCGACCAAAGTCATAATCTAACTCTATGATATCTTTCAATACACCATAGTATTCTATATTTCCACTCCTTGGGTTTCGATCAACTGTACTAGCATAACTAGTGACTTCAGATGATACAAACACACCACTATTTTGGTACTTGGAATGATGATCAACCGATTTTACCTTAAACCTACAACCATTCATGATGAATTTTGTGTAACGAGTTGCCCATTGATTTGGTCCAGCAGCCAATGCTTGTAAATCCTCTTTAATAGCCATGTCATTTGATTTTTTGAACTACCACTAGAAAATTGTTTTGAGGTTTTTTTTTTGTGGGATTCATGATTTGAGGGAAAGGGAAAAGGAAAGAACAAAACTCTTCAAATAAAAAGTGAGAAAATATAAAAAATGAGAGTGATTTATAGGCATTGTGAGGTTGAATACAATCTTAAATAGATGAAAATTAAGACACCAATAAATAAGTGTCTTAGTTGTGAAACAATAGACACAATTAATTGTGTCCATAATGGATAAAGTTCCGACAAGTTTACAGATAAAGTGACCCCACTTATATTGTGCACAAGTCCTGTGTCTAATAGCACTTCGGTGTCCATTAATAAAAGTATTAGACACGAATAATTGTGGCCTCTTTAAAGTGGAAACAAATCTTGAATAAATGTGTCTACTAATTAATAAAGGACACAAAAGAATTATTTGTGACTTACAAACCTGTGCCCAATAACCAATTTTCTTGTAGTGAACCATCTTCAAAAAACGCTCTTAATATATAATGTAGTATCATAAAAATTGGTGTTCATTGACTTACAATCATTGATAAGATAACGGTTCTAAATTAATTTGGAAATTACTTGTTATTTGATCATCAACGAGGTGGATATTCCAACATTTATTTGTGTCTTCAATAGCAATTATATATGCATATATATATATATATATATATATATATATATATCTCTATTTATTAGTGGATAAATTATACATAAATATCTATTTAGAGAATAGTCCATGATTTCCTCGTGTTCTCCGTTGTTTTTATTGCTTTTTGTGTGTTTGCATCAATTGATTGGTGTCGATTGAAAAAATTATCATCAAATTTCTCTACATGTAGAACGGTGTGAAAAATAATCGCTACTCCGTAGTATAAACATGCTGGACGAGGTTGATGTGGCTTCCAATTTAAGAATGATAGGTCCTGCTGATTACTTTCGACTTTGTACAAATTCGACTCCTCCAATTATGTAGATGCATGTACCTTATGTTCACAAGGTGGTCTTCCAAATGTGATGATGGAGTTTGTGTATTGTCGAATATGGGGACGATGTGGTGGGCTAGACCAGATTATATAAGAGGACCTGATAGGACCCACCCCCAATCCCCCGGGATTAAGGGTAAAGTCATGCTCCCGTCTGACTTACACATGGCACGAAGGCTAAACCGACATCCAATCTTCATGAGACACGTAAGTCGGACAAGGGATTCTCGATCCGATCGTCCAAAAAGCATCCGAACTTTCTAGAGTGCGCAGAATCTACTGTGGATCGCATGTGTGATGTCTCCGTCTCTCTCGACCAACAGCCCGTACCGCGTCAACCTGGAGGGTATCGAAAATACAAAAAGACTGTGAGTGGACAAAAAATAAAGTATAAGTTCAAAAACCGTTATCAGAAAACACAATTACATTTATACCCTCCATTTAAAAACCAATGCATGCATATCAAACCCATGTCATAAAACCATTCTATATTCAGGTGATTCAAACCGTTTAAGAAAAACCGAACTCATTTTCCTTTTCTCAAATCCCGGGCCTCAGCCCAAAACCATCAAAATCCGTATCGTCCGGGCATAGCCCAAAACAGCGAAAAACCATTATTATCAAGTCTCAGTGAAATCCAAAACACATTTGAAACCATATTTCCATCCATCGAACCTGCTGGATCTATCCGAGTCTTTAAACTCCCGATTCTTTAAACTCAATCCAGGCCTCAATATAATCCGAGTCTTTAAACTCCCGAGTCTTTAAACTCAATAGGCCTACGGGGGAAATATCAATATCCTATTCTTTAAACTCCAGAGTGTTTAAACTCAATCCGGGCCCACCCCCGTCATATCATATCCGGGTCTTTAAACCCAATAACCAGATCCAACAAATCCAATCCAAACCCGTTTGAAAACCATTTTCCATTTCCGAATCCGAAACCGCAATCTCATCAGGATCCCGAATCCAAACCTAGAACTCATATCCACAACCGTTTCCAAATTCGAGTCCAAAACCATCATTCCATAAGTCGGCATCCAGAATAACCATTCCGAACCCAAACCTAGCATTCCACTTTCAAGTTCTCAACCAAATCCAGAATCGTCATCCTGAAATCCGATTCCAAAACCCGAAAATACGTTTCTCAAAACCACTTTTCTGAACTGAGCTTCGAGCCCAAAATCACTTTCCAAAATCCATTTCAAATCATTAAAATCAAATAATATTTCAAATCCCGAAATCAAAGCATCAAAATCAGGATCAAATCACAATATAAATCGAAACCTTGTAAAACGTACAATTCCATAAATATCTCAAAAATCATGCAACACCGTAAGTCATCAAGATCATAATCAAAATCATAGAAAAACGTATAGAAAACATATAAAAACATATATTCATGCATCATAAGTTCGAAAGAAAGGTCCACTCACGGACCATTTCGCCGCTGCCTCGATACGAGCGCACTTATGGTTTTTCCGGCTAATCCACTATCACCGGCTTTCCTGAACCTGTCCAAATCTCATAATAATATCACTAACTACTTCATTAAGCTTCTACTTAAGCCCCCGTAAATTTCCCAAATTTTTAACTATTTTTAACCGAGGCCTAAAACATTTGGACATCCCGAAACATATCGAGACCATATCTGATCGACTAGAAACCAGTGCCAAAATGTTCGTTACATCGAATACTTTAAAAGTCATGTTGGAAGATTCCCCAAACTCCCTTTCACGCGCCCCCACGCACGTCTGGAACCTCCTGCGCGTGAAATCCACACGCGTGAATAGTGTCGTCGTCAACCTCTAGTGAACCCGGTTCACCTGGTTCGAACCGGTCCGGCTCGACCGAACCGGTGCAGGCGGTCCAACCTTCTAATTCATTCAGTTTTGAACCGTTTTTAGTTCTAATTGATCCCATAGTTTCCTCTAAGTGTTTCTTATTGTTCTACAAGATCAAATCATGAATTTCCAATCCAAATCGTACCTCCTAAAATCGAAGAACTTCCCTCAATGTTCCTCCTCTGTGTTCTTGCACCTCCAGCCATCTCAGGCCTTCCTTCCAGGTTTAACAAGTTCCTAGCAACATCCAAAAGCTTCCTTGATTAACCAATTCCACAGAAAACCAACAAAACGTGACTTGCCATTTTTAAATCGAAACAGGGCCTTTTCGCGGGAAGTAACCTTACTATCCATCTCCAGCCTCGAATTCGTGTCCTTTGGGCTTGTCCCGTCATCCTTTCCATATTTTGTTCACAGGTCAGCATCTCTTGATGAGGATTTGAAGAGATTGGATTCTAAGCCACACTGCCCCCTTGTTTCTCATAGCTTGAGACCCACAGTCCACGACGGTCCGCGGTACATCACCACCACACTCCTCCGCCTCTATTTTCCCACTTCCTTTCTCCATTCACCAGTAAACACCACCTTCCTCAACGAAATTGGTTCTCACAATCAAATTATCCCTCTGTTTCTCTGCTTTTCCCTTCACGGCCAAACCGTGCAAACCAAACTCTGTCTTTTAAAAACAAACCCATTAGGTCGGCTGAGAGGTTCTACAACCCTCTAGAGATGGGATAAGTGTCCCAATCTCATGAATCAATCATCCCAAGGCAGCCAAGTGGCCACTTATCACTAGGCACAAATCCCAAGGCATCATAATGACCAAAATGCCCTTGCCTTCCAAAATTACTATTTTATCCCTCGTACCTTTAGACCTATCACTAATTCATTCGAAGTCCGATGATGATGTGCTGCCTGTCATTGTACTCAGGGCATCAAGGCCTTCCTAAAGATCCTCGAATTACGTGAAAATTCCATGTCGTTTGAAAATTCCACAAATTGCCCCTTTTTAACCAAAATACCAAAGTACCCTCAAACTTCCGAACATCATAACTTTCTCCTCGAATGTCGGAATCGGACGTGCCACCTGTCTATGAACTTGTGACGACCCGAACTACGTCACGGTCATCAGTCAAAGTCCATTTGTGTAACGACCCGTCCCGAATTCCGGGATTAGATTAGTGACTAATCTCGTTTAGTGAGGTTGAACGGTGCTTAGTAGGGCGGAATCGGACAAAATGTGCAAAATGACCGTTTTGCCCTTGGTCGTGGGCAAAATGTTGACTTTTTGATCGGGCGGTCAAACGGACTTTGACCGATGACCGTGACGTAGTTCGGGACGTCACGAGTTCATAGACAGGTGGCACGTTCGATTCCGACATTCGTAGAGAAAGTTGTGAGGTTCGGAAGTTGAGGGGTATTTTGGTAATTTGGCTTATTAGGGGCCAAATGTTGACTTTTTGACCGGGAGGTCCGATGGACGAGGGCCAAGGACCGTTACGTAGGTATCGTCGATACGAATCCAATGACAGGCGGCATGCCGAAATCGGAGATGCGACGAAAAAGTTATGGTCACGGAAGTAAACTCGATTAACCGAGACTCAAAATAAAATAATAATATAATAATAAAATCTGATTATCCTAATCCCAAACCAATCTGGACCCTTGATGTATGACACATGTCATCATCCCCTTCATCCCCTTCATTTGGGTTAATTAATTATTTCCTCTCCTTAAATCCTCACCATCCATCTCTAACCACAGAATGAATCTGGGCCGTTGATTCATTTTCCTTCTCTTTATCTGAGCAGACCACACATTCCTCTCATTTTCATTCTCCCTCAAAACCGTGAGCACGGTTTCCTTCCAAGAACAAACACTCCACTACCTCACAGCCCAGCCTCACACACCAGACACCTCCAGACAGACCCCAGCCACCTCCAGACGACGGCCACCACCTCATGGCCACCCTGCATGGCCGTAAAACCCACAGACCCGAGAGGAACCCGAACAGCCCAAATCGATCCAACCATCCAAACCTTCATACCTGGACTCGAACCAACGTAGGGTTAGGATCAGTGTGACCTTAGGACGACTCAGACCACGACTGGGCAGCCCACGGCGGCGACACGGCGACGGTAAGTCCAGAAACCCGTGAAGACCCGATTTACTTCCCTGCTTTGAAACGTCCATTTTTGACATTATGAATGTTTGGTTGTTTTTGAGACATGTCCTAGGAACCTAGACGACCATTTTGGACCATGAACCATGGCCGGAATCTCGACGAGTCGCCAGAGATGATGACCTGAGTTCTCAACCGATTTTCCTGTCAGATTTCAGGTAGTTTAATCAACCTAAAAATGAGTTTGGATGTCACAGAACCGTAGAGGAGGTTATGACGAGTCCATAGGATCAAACCGTATAAAAAATGGTGGTCTGAAACTCGATCTGTGATCGGGTCAAGCCGTGGGTCGACGGCGACCCGGTTACAGACCCGGTTTCAGAACCCGGTTACTGTAGCATGACGTCATCAAGGTTGACCTGAGTGTTGACATGGCGCGTGGGGGCGTGTGAAGGGTATTTTGGGGAAACTTCCAACATGACTTTTAATCTATTCGATGTAACGAACATTTTGGGATTGGTTTCGTGTCGATCGGACACCGTCTCGATATTGTTCGGGATATCCGAAGATTTTAAATTAAATTTAAAAATAGTTAAAAATTCGGGAAAATTACGGGACTTTGATAGGACGTTAATGTGGAGGTTAATAACCCTCTAATGTGATTTGGACAGGATTGGGAGTCCCGGTGATAGTGGTGAGGCCCGGGAGGGCCGGTGGCACGCGTATCGAGGCATACCGTTAAAACGGTCTGTGGGTGGACTTTGGTTTTATAAATTCTATGCATGCTTAAATGTTTTATATGGATTATGGTTGTGATTGTATGATGTTGATTTGGTTGTTGGTAAATTGTACGGTTTCACGTATTTCGAGGTGATTTACGTGCTTGCACGTAAATCGAGGTTTCCAGTTTTACCTGGATTTTCCATATTTATGACTTGGGTATAATGTGATGAAATGGTTTTGAAATTGGAAATATGAACTCGGGCTTGAGGCCCAATTATGTTGGAAATTTCAGACTTGGAGTCCATTTGAGAATCGGGCCGGGGGCCCAGTTGGTTAATGAAATCGGGCCAGGGGCCCAGTTGGTATGAAATCGGACTGAGACCCATTTGAGTTATGTCATCGGGCCAGGGGCCCAGTTGATTTAAAAATTCGGGCCGTGGGCCCAGTGGGTTTATAAAGTCGGGCTGCGGGCCCAGTTGGTTTACAAATCGGGCCGTGGGCCCAGTGGTTCATAAAATCGGGCATGAGGCCCAGTTGGATTATAAATGTGATTTCGGGTCAGGGACCCTATGATTAATAATTGTGATTTTGGGCCAGGGACCCTAAATGGAATACATGGTTTTATGGAAATTTCGGGCAGGGCCCAATGGTAATGATGTGATAAAAGGATTTAATAAAACTGTTTTTTCATATACCATCTGGATACAAGGATACATGATGGTCTCCTCCAGATGTCTGGGACACTGGGGAAGTCACGGTGCATTGCCTGCGAGGGGTAATTATACGGAGCAGCCGGACCGTATGATGACTCAGGAGCAGGATTGCTATGATTGACTTCAGGGACGTCAGACATCAGGGATGTCAGATATATGGACCCGGAGAGACCCCGGGCAGCACGCGTAGCTTGTGAAACCGTGAGATATGACGTCAGGGACGTCTAGCGTCTGGGACGCTAAGCATCTGGGATGCTGGTGATGGTAATGGTAAAATATGGATTAATGGATCTATGAAATGGCTTTTCGGTTGGATATGTATTATGTGGTAAAAATGGATTATTGGTTATGAAATGGTATGTCGGGTCAGGGACCCTAAATGGTTTTGGATTTATGGATTTATATTTATGGCTTTGGGCGGTGGCCCACATGGTTTTAATATGTATGGTTGTGGTATTCCACTGGTTTGGGCTGAGTTCCCACACTTGGTTTTTGGTTAACGGTTTTTGGGCTAAGGCCCTAATGGCTCGGTTGAGCAAACGTTTTGGTTACTGGTTTTCGTGGCATGCATACGTTTTTATTGGAAGGCATAAATGTCTTATAAATGTATTTGGTAAACTTATTGGTTTTTGTCCACTCACAGCTTTTGGTTTTAATGCCCTTCAGGTTGATTACGGATGCGATTGCAGCAGAGACTAGGACATTGTACACCTCCTCCATCGGTCCTTGCGCACTCTGGATGCCCCGTTGGGCAGTGGCTTTTGGTTATCCTTTGTCTGACACCTCTGGTTGGACGGGAGCAGGGCACATTCCACGGTAATCCCGGGGGGATTGGGATGGGTCCTGTCAACTTGGTATCAGAGCAGGGTTGCTCTAGTTGTGTGCGCAGGTCGAGGGTGTGATGTCTCATTGGGCTGCAATTCGTTATCAACCTGATAGATAGTTTTTGGGTTTGGATAGTGGATAGAATATGATTGGCCCGATACGCCGTGCGTTAATGTGATTCGACCCAAGTGGGGTTGATTGTGATGAACTGGTATTGTGGGACCGACGGTTCGGTCATGTAATATTAAATTGTTGTGCTGCTAGGTGCAGCCAGGTTCGGGGAACCTCATGTGAGTAATGGTTTAAAATGTGAACCCTTGTGGTGGTTTCTAGTGTGAGGGATGTTGGTTCATCGGAGTTGGCCGATGACCTAGTGGTGGAACCCACGTTGATGGATGGTAGGATTGGATTTGACGTCTATACGATGTCAGGACCGCGGGGTCGGTCAGGTTGTGGATTTTATATTACGGAAAGCTGTTTGGTTCGGTTGAACCATAGGGTGTGATTGTGGAACCCTAGTATTAAAAAGGTAAACCTTAATTGTGACTAGTGGATGAGAACTTGTGCTGCGACGAGCGGCTGAGGTCATGGATGACCATGGGGATGGCTCCGGTGAGTCTAGTCAGAACTATGGGATTCGATCTACGGATACGGTTCTGAGATAAATTATGGAATCCCGTGTTGGATCGGGTATTGGTGTGATGTGTGGATGCGAATCTCGATAGCAATGACAGTTAGTCGGTAGTCATATGGAGATGACTGGCTATCGAGGGTAATTAGTGTGGTTATAATACTTGGGGAATCAGGGAACGTTCAGGGAACGTTCATTTTCCTGATGTGGATTGTCAGAGTGGTGGTACCCATAGTCGTGAGGTACGGGATCGTCGTTCGGTGTGAACGGAGATCCAGGGTTGTCGTATTTGCACACGGTGTGCAAGTATGAATGTTTGTGGGTTGGTACTTTCGTGTTGATGCTAGTATGGATGCCTGTGTGCTGATACTAGTGTTGTTGATAGTGTGTTGGTGTTGACGATGCGCTGGTGCTAGTGTCGGTAATGGTGTTGACGATGAGCCACAAGTCAGGGTGTGACTCCGTCATGATGAACATATGTTCGGTCTTTGAGATTCGGTAGTGGTTGAGTGATGGACTGGATGGGATCCAGTTAAGATTGCAATGTGTTGGGATAAGTCCCAATAGTGGTGAGATAACCAGTGATGAGTGGATTAAATGGTATAATTGAGACTTGAGTAATCTTGGGATGACGTCCCCTACGTCATGATAATTGGTGGATTTGGGGGAGTTGTTGGAAACTCCAAAATTTGTGTGATTTTATGTTTTTAAATATCCCTAAAATGTACATGGAAATTATTAAAACTGGAAAAGACAAGGAAAACCATTAGTGGTATAGATGTGGAAATTTATAATTGAGAACTTGGAAAATCGAGTATTGAATCGGTAAGGTTGGGGTGTGCGAACGAAATAATAACGGATTGATTGTGGACACGAGGTTGTCCAAGTGAATTGAGGAGATAGGAAGTCCAATGGTTGGACTTGACATCTCGTTGGGAGTAGGTCTGCTTCCAACATGGTTGGAACCTTAGTTTTGGGGGAAAGTTGTGATTGGGGAACGAGAGTGGTGCTCGTTTAGGTGATTGGTATTCCGAAGTCATTGGGGTTGACTTCTTGCTTCCTGCCCTGGCAGACATTGATTGTAGTTACCAGTACGTTGAGCGTGTATTGGTCGGTGGGCCCATGTGTGTTTTTAGGTCATCAGGGGGAGTTGCGTATTCAATATTAGGTAAACGAGATTTCTCATTTTCTGCTTGGTGGCAGACGATGTTGGGTTACATGGCGTGGTGAGTGCAGTGAGTTTTGTTGCATCCACGTAGGATGAGTTTTGGCGTCATCATTTTGGATCATCCTTGGTTTTCCTAGGTGGAATGACAAGGATGGATACGAACTTGGGTGTGTGAGTCGTAAATGACGGGGTTGAACTTCTTTTCGAAGTGGAGCCCGTGTGGTATCTTACTCGAGTGAGTAGGTTTCAGTCTGGTCGGATTTTGTCAACCTTAGACGTGTGGAGGTTGGATTGGCTTCCCTATGAAGTCAATTGGAGGTATCAAACGGGTAACCGATAGGTTCGGTTTTGGTGTGTCTTGGTAAATGTGAACGAGATTTCGGGATTTGGAATCGAATTTCTGGGTGACGATTCAAGATTCGATTTTGGAACTTGAAAGTATATTTCTGGATTTGGGTACGGAATGATTATTCCAAATGCTAGCTTACGGAATAATGATTTCGGATTCGGATTTGGAAATGAATTAAAAATGTGATGTCTGGGTTTGGATCCGGGATTTCTTACGAAATTGCGGATTTGGATTCGGAATTAGAACTAGATGATGGGTGGAGTTTCATTTTGTCTCATGCTGGATTGGGCAAATGTACTCCATTATTGGAACGTGTTGGCTACGACCTAGGTGGTTGTAGTCTAGTCGATGGGTTATACCCGAGGTGTGTCGGTGAGCGTGTTGGTAGCCGGATTGGTTCCGATACCATTGGATTAGTTGTGGGCCGGACATTACTATGCAATGGGTCATGGTATTTCCGATATGTTTAATTACACACAGGTCGTGTGAAAGGTCGGTAAATGTTTACTAAGTTAAGTACGTTGGTGGCATGTGTAGCCACGAGTGAGTCTAGTGTCAGTTTTCGACTGACAACAACTGTGTGGTGACAGATTGTCAGGATGTGTCAACATAGATTGTTGAGTGGGGTCAGCTGACTCCTAGTGGGAGTGGGAAAGGAACCGTCGAGTTGTTGCGTCAACGAGAGGGTTGATTTGACAAGTGGTGTCAAATTCGAAACAAGTAGTTTCAGTCATTCGACGGGGTCTAATGTAGTCGTTGCGTTTTGAGTACTAGTGGTACGTTTGGGTGCAGACAAGTTTTGTCTAAGTAGTTGGTGTACGGGTGTACACGGGTTGCGAGGTCGATTCCACTTTCCACGAGGTGTTTGTGGAATCAGGATAGTCGAGTTTCGAGAACGAAATTTATTAAGGAGGGAAGTACGTCTGAGTTTAGATCTGTTGGAATTTCGAGGACGAAATTTATTAAGGAGGGAAGATTGTAACGACCCGTCCCGAATTCCGGGATTAGATTAGTGACTAATCTCGTTTAGTGAGGTTTAACGGTGCTTAGTAGGGCGGAATCGGACAAAATGTGCAAAATGGCCGTTTTGCCCTTGGTCGTGGGCAAAATGTTGACTTTTTGATCGGGCGGTCAAACGGACTTTGACCGATGACCGTGACGTAGTTCGGGACGTCACGAGTTCATAGACAGGTGGCACGTTCGATTCCGACATTCGTAGAGAAAGTTGTGAGGTTCGGAAGTTGAGGGGTATTTTGGTAATTTGGCTTATTAGGGGCCAAATGTTGACTTTTTGATCGGGAGGTCTGATGGACGAGGGCCAAGGACCGTTACGTAGGTATCGTCGATACGAATCCAACGACAGGCGGCATGCCGAAATCGGAGATGCGATGAAAAAGTTATGGTCACGGAAGTAAACTCGATTAACCGAGACTCAGAATAAAATAATAATATAATAATAAAATCTGATTATCCTAATCCCAAACCAATCTGGACCCTTGATGTATGACACATGTCATCATCCCCTTCATTCCCTAAATCAGGGATCTTTGCTGGCCATTTGGGTTAATTAATTATTTCCTCTCCTTAAATCCTCACCATCCATCTCTAACCACAGAATGAATCTGGGCCGTTGATTCATTTTCCTTCTCTTTATCTGAGCAGACCATACATTCCTCTCATTTTCATTCTCCCTCAAAACCGTGAGCACGGTTTCCTTCCAAGAACAAACACTCCACCACCTCACAGCCCAGCCTCACACACCAGACACCTCCAGACAGACCCCAGCCACCTCCAGACGACGGCCACCACCTCACGGCCACCCTGCACGGCCGGAAAACCCACAGACCCGAAAGGAACCCGAACAGCCCAAATCGATCCAACCATCCAAACCTTCATACCTGGACTCGAACCAACGTAGGGTTAGGATCAGTGTGACCTTAGGACGACTCAGACCACGACTGGGCAGCCCACGGCGGCGACATGGCGGCGGTAAGTCCAGAAACCCGTGAAGACCCGATTTACTTCCCTGCTTTGAAACGTCCGTTTTGAAGTTATGAATGTTTGGTTGTTTTTGAGACATGTCCTAGGAACCTAGACGACCATTTTGGACCATGAACCACGGCCGAAATCTCGACGAGTCGCCGGAGATGATGACCTGAGTTCTCAGCCGATTTTCCTGTCAGATTTCAGGTAGTTTAATCAACCTAAAAATGAGTTTGGATGTCACAGAACTGTAGAGGAGGCTATGACGAGTCCATAGGATCAAACCGTATAAAAAATGGTGGTCTGAAACTCGATCTGTGATCGGGTCAAGCCGTGGGTCGACGGCGACCCGGTTACAGACCCGGTTTCAGAACCCGGTTACTGTAGCATGACGTCATCAAGGTTGACCTGAGTGTTGACCTGGCGCGTGGGGGCGCGTGAAGGGTATTTTGGGGAAACTTCCAACATGACTTTTAATCTATTCGATGTAACGAACATTTTGGGATTGGTTTCGTGTCGATCGGACACCGTCTCGATATTGTTCGGGATGTCTGAAGGTTTTAAATTAAATTTAAAAATAGTTAAAAATTTGGGAAAATTACGGGACTTTGATAGGACGTTAATGTGGAGGTTAATAACCCTCTAATGTGATTTGGACAGGATTGGGAGTCCCGGTGATAGTGGTGAGGCCCGGGAGGGCCGGTGGCACGCTTATCGAGGCATACCATTAAAACGGTCTGTGAGTGGACTTTGGTTTTATAAATTCTATGCATGCTTAAATGTTTTATATGGATTATGGTTGTGATTGTATGATGTTGATTTGGTTGTTGGTAAATTGTACGATTTCACGTATTTCGAGGCGATTTACGTGCTTGCACGTAAATCGAGGTTTCCGGTTTTACCTGGATTTTCCATATTTATGACTTGGATATAATGTGATGAAATGGTTTTGAAAGTGGAAATATGAACTTGGGCTTGAGGCCCAATTATGTTGGAAATTTCGGACTTGGAGTCCATTTGAGAATCGGGCCGGGGGCCCAGTTGGTTAATGAAATCGGGCCAGGGGCCCAGTTGGTATGAAATCGGGCTGAGACCCATTTGAGTTATGTCATCGGGCCAGGGCCCCAGTTGATTTAAGAATTCGGGTCGTGGGCCCAGTGGATTTATAAAGTCGGGCTGCGGGCCCATTTGGTTTACAAATCGGGCCGTGGGCCCAGTGGTTCATAAAATCGGGCATGAGGCCCAGTTGGATTATAAATGTGATTTCGGGTCAGGGACCCTATGATTAATAATTGTGATTTTGGGTCAGGGACCCTAAATGGAATTACATGGTTTTATGGAAATTTCGGGCAGGGCCCAATGGTAATGATGTGATAAAAGGATTTAATAAAACTGTTTTTTCATATACCATCTGGATACAAGGATACATGATGGTCTCCTCCAGATGTCTGGGACACTGGGGAAGTCATGGTGCATTGCCTGCGAGGGGTCATTATACGGAGCAGCCGGACCGTATGATGACTCAGGAGCAGGATTGCTATGATTGACGTCAGGGACGTCAGACATCAGGGATGTCAGATATATGGACCCGGAGAGACCCCGGGCAGCACGCGTAGCTTGTGAAACCGTGAGATATGACGTCAGGGACGTCTAGCGTCTGGGACGCTAAGCATCTGGGATGCTGGTGATGGTAATGGTAAAATATGGATTAATGGATCTATGAAATGGCTTTTCGGTTGGATATGTGTTATGTGGTAAAAATGGATTATTGGTTATGAAATGGTATGTCGGGTCAGGGACCCTAAATGGTTTTGGATTTATGGATTTATATTTATGGCTTTGGGCGGTGGCCCACATGGTTTTAATATGTATGGTTGTGGTATTCCACTAGTTTGGGCTGAGTTCCCACACTTGGTTTTTGGTTAACGGTTTTTGGGCTAAGGCCCTAATGGCTCGGTTGAGCAAACGTTTTGGTTACTGGTTTTCGTGGCATGCATACGTTTTTATTGGAGGGCATAAATGTCTTATAAATGTATTTGGTAAACTTATTGGTTTTTGTCCACTCACAGCTTTTGGTTTTAATGCCCTTCAGGTTGATTACGGATGCGATTGCAGCAGAGACTGGGACATTGCACACCTCCTCCATCGGTCCTTGCGCACTTTGGATGCCCCGTTGGGCAGTGGCTCTTGGTTATCCCTTGTCTGACACCTCTGGTTGGACGGGAGCAGGGCACATTCCACGGTAATCCCGGGGGGATTGGGATGGGTCCTGTCAATTTGACCGTCCGAACAAAAAGTCAACATTTTTGCCCATTCTAAGGGCAAAATCGTCATTTTGCACCGTCCGTCCGTAAGCATCCAACTAATCACTGATTAATTTCACTAATCCACCATTAACAACTAATCTAATCTCGATTTCCAGGACGGGTCGTTACAGGATCCATCCTTAATATACTTTAATAATTATACTTGGTACTGCTCCCGTCTAACAACAATTTTTAAACACCGAGATTCCATTGAACTTTGGTCAGACGGGATATTTCTTAGTTTTAACCGTATTCATCATGTTAGATTTAACCAAATAGGGTCAGCTCTTACGGGGTTACTATCCACATCCAGCCCACTGACCCTATCAAGTAGTAGAATCTGTCAATTTGACTTCTTCCGAGTGTTAATCTAGCATTATTGTTAAATTATTATGGTTAACATTATACAATATAAATTATTTAAGGAATAATAATTGTGCATATTAGTTTAAAATTTATTTCATAATTCGTACATATAATCAATCCTTAGCTGCACAACTTTAAATTAATTCCCAATAAATTATCCATTCACCAATAATTCATTAGTAAATGTCATTAATATCCAAATTAACCTTATTTTTAAATTCATCAATTTTAAAATTAAAATACGGATTTAAAACTAGGAATAACACTTCAAATAGTCAAATCTACCTAAAGACGATGTCTGATCGTCTCGAAACCTGCACCATTGGGTTCGTAATATAGGGTAGCCACACACGCCCCCATAGTGTCATGCGTGCGATAACCACGCGCCTAATAGTGTTCACTGTCAACCTCTGCTGACAGGACCCATCCCAATCCCCCCGGGATTACCATGGAATTTGCCCTGCTCCCGTCCAACAAGGGGTGTCAGACAAAGGATGACCAAGAGCCACTGCCCAAACAGGGCATCCAGAGTGCGCAAGGATCGATGGAGGAGGTGTGCAATGTCTCAGTCCCTATTGCAATCGCATCCGTAATCAACCTGAAGGGCATTAAAACCAAAAGCTGTGAGTGGACAAAAACCAATAAGTTTACCAAATACATTTATAAGACATTTATGCCCTCCAATAAAAACGTATGCATGCCACCAAAAACCAGTAACCAAAACGTTTGCTCAACCGAGCCATTAGGGCCTTAGCCCAAAAACCGTTAACCAAAAACCAAGTGTGGGAACTCAGCCCAAAACCGTGGAATACCACCACCATACATATTAAAACCATGTGGGTCACCACCCACGACCATAATCGAACATCAATTTAAAATCCGAAACCATTTAGGGTCCCCGACCCTACATACCATTTCATAACCAATAATCCATTTTTACCACATAACACATATCCAACCAATAAGCCATTTTATTCATTAATCCATATTTTACCATTACCATCATCAGCATCCCAGATGCTTAGCGTCCCAGACGCTAGACGTCCCTGACGTCATATCTCACGGTTTCATAAGCTACGCGTGCTGCCCGGGGTCTCTCCGGGTCCATATATCTGACATCCCTGATGTCTGACGTCCCTGACGTCAATCATAGCAATCCTGCTCCTGAGTCATCATACGGTCCGGCTGCTCCGTATAATGACCCCTCGCAGGCAATGCACCGTGACTTCCCCAGTGTCCCAGACATCTGGAGGAGACCGTCATATATCCTTGTGTCCAGATGGTATATGGAAAACAGTTTTATTAAATCCTTTTATCACATTATTACCATTGGGCCCTGCCCGAAATTTCCATAAAAACACACAGTTCCATTTAGGGTCCCTGACCCAAAATCACAATTATTAAATATAGGGTCCCTGACCCGAAATCACATTTATTATCCAACTGGGCCTCATGCCCGATTTTATGAACCACTGGGCCCACGGCCCGATTTGTAAACCAACTGGGCCCGCAGCCTGACTTATAAACCCACTGGGCCCACGGCCCGAATTCGTAAATCAACTGGGCCCCTGGCCCGATAACATAACTCAAATGGGTCTCAGCCCGATTTCATACCAACTGGGCCCCTGGCCCGATTTCATTAACCAACTGGGCCCCCGGCCCGATATTCAAATGGACTCCAAGTCCGAAATTTCCAACATAATTGGGCCTCAAGCCCGAGTTCATATTTCCAATTTCAAAACCATTTCATCACATTATATCCAAGTCATAAATATGGAAAATCCATGTAAAACCGGAAAACCTCGATTTACGTGCAAGCACGTAAATCGCCTCGAAATACGTGAAACCGTACAATTTACCAACAACCAAACCAACATCATACAATCACAATCATAATCCATGTAAAACATTTAAGCATGCATAGAATTTATAAAACCAAAGTCCACTCACAGACCGTTTTGACCGTGTGCCTCGATACGCGTGCCACCGGCCCTCCCGGGCCACACCACTATCACCGGGACTCCCAATCCTGTCCAAATCACATTAGAGGGTCACTAACCTCATCATTAACATCCTATCAACGTCCCGTAATTTTCCCGAATTTTTACTTATTTTTAAACTTACTTTAAAACCTTCGGACATCCCGAACAATATCGAGACGGTGTCCGATCGACACGAAACCAATTCCAAAATATCCGTTACATTAAATAGGACAGAAGTCATGTTGACCTCACCTCGAGATCCGTGCCCACGCGCCGTCACGCGCCGCCGTGAGTGGCTGCGCGTGAAACTCACGCGCCTGCTACAGTGTCACCAGCCCAACCCGTTTGTCTGGTAAACGGGTCCAATTCACCCGCGACACAACCCGGTTCCAATCCTGCCAATTCGATCCTAATTCCTTCAATTGATCAATCCATTAGCCTCGTTTTAAGTCCAATTATAAGTCTGTAAACTCAATTACACAAATCCTTACCCAGATTCCCACGATTCGATGATGATCCACGAAGAACACCCGGTCACTGTTCAATCATGGGATTCCCTCAATTGATGCAGGTTTCATCCAATTGATGATTCCAGAAGCATCAATGGACCATGAGGAACAATTCGCCCACATCAATTGCATCAAACCGGTGCTCAAACGTCACGACTCAAACTCGAGCACCGTCACTGTTCAACAATGGAGTTCTGCCATTCTCCAACGTTTTCCTTCAATTGATGATCCCAGAAGCATCGTGGGATCATGAGAAATCATTTCCCCACAACAATTGAGTCAATCACAGCCCCAAACTCCACGACTCAGCCTCGATTTCTTCCTCTGTCACCAAGCTCGATCAGAGCCAAAACGGCACCATTCCTTCTCGTTTTTGATGTGGATCGACTCGTCACAACCTCAGGAAGATGTTTGTAACCTCCAATTCGATCATCACAGCCCAATTCCCAGTATTCGAATTTTCCCCCCAATTTTCCCGAAATCCAAAATCCAAAATTCGACACCCTCACAACCCCTCGTGTTTCCCCGTTAATTCCCTCATCTTAGTCTCCCAATTTCTCACAAGAATAGCAGAAGAAGGGAGCCAATTCTCCCAGTTCATACTCTCCCTAAATCATGCACGGTTTGAAAGAAAAACAAAGGAAAAGGAAGGATAATGGTGGATAAGGAATGATGATGTTGTAATGATGGTGTTGGGAGGGAAACATGGAGCTGGAAACAAGGGATGGGTGACACTTGTCACTCATCCGGATGTGCACAGTCAACGGTCACTATTCATTATTATATTATTATTTTAATCCCGGCCTCGGTTCGTTAGTTCGTTTCCTTGACCATAACGTCGTCGTCGGATCTCCGATTTCGGCATGCCGCCTGTCGTTGGATTCGTATCGACGATACCTACGTAACGGTCCTTGGCCCTCGTCCATCGGACCTCCCGATCAAAAAGTCAACATTTGGCCCCTAATAAGCCAAATTATCAAAATACCCCTCAACTTCCGAACACCATAACTTTCTCTACGAATGTCGGAATCGAACGTGCCACCTGTCTATGAACTCGTGACGTCCCGAACTACGTCACGGTCATCGGTCAAAGTCCGTTTGACCGCCCGATCAAAAAGTCAACATTTTGCCCACGACCAGGGGCAAAACGGTCATTTTGCACAATTTGTCCGATTCCGCCCTACTAACCACCGTTCAACCTCACTAATCAAGATTAGTGACTAATCTAATCCCGGAATTCGGGACGGGTCGTTACAATCTTCCCTCCTTAATTAATTTCGTCCTCGAAATTCCAACCGATCTAATCTCAACGTACTTCCCTCCTTAATAAGTTTCACTCTCGAAACTCGACTATCCTGATTCCACAAACACCCCGTAGAAAGGGGAATCGACCACGCAAACACTCGTACACCAACTACTTAGACAAAACTTGTCTACGCCCAAACGTACCACTAGTACTCAAAACGCAACGACTACATTCGACCCCGTCGAATGACTGAAACTACTTGTTTCGAATTTGACACCACTTGTCAAATCAACCCTCTTGTTGACGCAACAACTCGACGGTTCCTTTCCCACTCCCACTAGGAGTCAGCTGACCCCACTCAACAATCTATGTTGACACATCCTGACAAACTGTCACCACACAGTTGTTGTCAGTCGAAAACTGACACTAGACTCACTCGTGGCTACACATACCACCAACGTACTCGACTCACCAATACCCTTATTGACATTTCACACGACCTGTGTGTAATTAAACACACCGGAATTACCATGACCCATTGCATAGTAATGTTCGATCCACAACCAATCCCACGGTATCGGAACCAATCCGACTACCAACACGTTCACCGACACACCTCGGGTATATCCCGTATACCGTAACTAGACATCACAAGTCTACACGATATTGTACCTCGAACCAAGTACGAAGTACACACATCTACCTAATAACCAGACTACAACCACCTAGGTCATAGCCAAACGCGTTCCAATAATGGAGTACGTTTGCTCAATCCAGCATGAGACAAATCGAAACTCCACCCAACATCTGGTTCCAATTCCGAATCTGAATCCGCAATTTCGTAAGACATCCCGGATCCAAACCCAGACATCACAGTTTAACTCATTTCCAAATCCGAATCCGAAATCATTATTCCGTAAGCTAGCATTTGGAATAACCATTCCGTACCCAAATCTGGAAATATACTTTCAAGTTCCAAAATCGAATCCTGAATCGTCACCCAGAAATTCGATTCCAAATCCCGAAATCTCGTTCACATTTACCAAGACACACCAAAACCGAACCTATCGGTTACCCGTTCAATACATTTGATTGACTTCATAGGGAAGCCAATCCAACCTCCACACGCCTAAGGTTGACAAAATTCAACTACCTTGAAAACCTACTCACCCGAGTAGAATACCATACAGGCCCCACTTCGAAAATAAGTTCAACCCCGTCATTACGACTCACATACCCAAGTTCGTATCGATCCTTGTCATTCCACCTAGGAAAACCAAGGATGATCCAAAATAATGACACCAATACTCATCCTACGTGGATGCGACAAAACTCACTGCACTCACCACGCCATGTACCCCAACATCGTCTGCCACCAACCAGAAAATGAAACATCTCGTTTACCTAATTTCGAACACGTAGTTCCTCCTAAGGACCTCACAACACACACGGGCTCACCAACCAATACACGCTCAACGTACTGGTAACTACAGTCAACGTCTGCCAGGGCAGAAAGCAAGAAGTCAACCTCAATGACTTCGGAATACCAATCACCAAAAACGAGCACCACTCTCGTTCCCCAATCACAACGCTTCTCGAATTTAAGGTTCCAACCACGTTGGAAACAGACATGCTCCCAACAAGACGTCAAGTCCATCCACTAGACTTCCTACCTCCTCAATTCACTTTGGACAACCCCGTGTCCACAATCAATCCGTTATTGTTCCGTTCGCACATCCCGACCTTTACAGGTTCAACACTCGGTTTCCCAAGTTCTCAATTACAAATTCCTACCTTTATACCACTAATGGTTTTTCCTCGTCTTTTCCAGTTTTAATCATTTCCATGTACTTTTTAGGGATATTAAAACATAAAATCGCACAAATTTTGGAGTTGCCAACAACTCCCCCAAATCCACTAATCATCCCAAAATTTCTTAAGTCTTAATTATACCATTTTAATCCACTCCTTACTGGTTATCTCACCACTATTGGAACTTATCCCAACACAGCACAGTCTTATCTGGATCCCATCCAGTCCATCACTCAACCACTATCGAATCTCAAAGACCGAACATATGTTCATCATGACGGAGTCACACCCCAACTTGTGGCTCATCGTCAACACCATTACCGACACTAGCACCAGCGCATCGTCAACACCAACACACTATCAACAACACTAGTATCAGCACACAGGCATCCATACTAGCATCAACACGAAAGTACCAACCCACAAACATTCATACTTGCACACCGTGTGCAAATACGACAACCCTGGATCTCCGTTCATACCGAACGACGATCCCGTACCTCACGACTATGGGTACCACTATTCTGACAATCCCTATCAGGAAAATGAACGTTCCCCGAACGTCCCCTGATCCCCAAGTATCAGAACCATACCAATTACCCTCGATAGCCAGTCATCTCCATATGACTTCCAACTAACTGTCATTGCTATCGAGATCCGCATCCAAACCTCACACTAATACCCGATCCAACACGGGATTCCATAATTTATCTCAGAACCGTATCCGTAGATCGGATCTCATAATTCTGCCTAGACTCACCAGAGCCATCCACATGGTCATCCATGACCTCAGCCGCTCGTCGCAGCACACGTTCTCATCCACTAGTCACAATTAAGGTTTACCTAGGGTTCCACAATCACACCCTATGGTTCAACCGAACCCAACCACTTCCCGTAATATAAAATTCACAACCTGACCGACCCCGCGGTTCTGACATCGAATAGACGTCAAATCCAATCCTACCATCCCATCAACGTGGGTTCCACCACTAGGTCATCGGCCAACTCCGATGAACCAACATCCCTCACACTAGAAACCACCACAAGGGTTCACATTTTAGACCATTACTCACATGAGGTTCCCCGAACCTAGCTGCACCTAGCAGCACAACAATCCAATATCACATGACCGAACCGACGGTCCCACTATACCAGTTCACCACAATCAACCCCACTTGGGTCGAATCACATTAACGCACGGCGTATCGGGCCAATCGCACTCCATCCACTATCCAAACCCAAACACTATCTATCAGGTTGATAACGAATTGCAGCCCAATGAGACATCACACCCTCGACCTACGCGCACAAATAGAGCAACCATGCTCTGATACCAAGTTGACAGGACCCATCCCAATCCCCCCGGGATTACCATGGAATTTGCCCTGCTCCCGTCCAACAAGGGGTGTCAGACAAAGGATGACCAAGAGCCACTGCCCAAACAGGGCATCCAGAGTGCGCAAGGATCGATGGAGGAGGTGTGCAATGTCTCAGTCCCTACTGCAATCGCATCCGTAATCAACCTGAAGGGCATTAAAACCAAAAGCTGTGAGTGGACAAAAACCAATAAGTTTACCAAATACATTTATAAGACATTTATGCCCTCCAATAAAAACGTATGCATGCCACCAAAAACCAGTAACCAAAACGTTTGCTCAACCGAGCCATTAGGGCCTTAGCCCAAAAAACCGTTAACCAAAAACCAAGTGTGGGAACTTAGCCCAAAACCGTGGAATACCACCACCATACATATTAAAACCATGTGGGTCACCACCCACGACCATAATCGAACATCAATTTAAAATCCGAAACCATTTAGGGTCCCCGACCCTACATACCATTTCATAACCAATAATCCATTTTTACCACATAACACATATCCAACCAATAAGCCATTTTATTCATTAATCCATATTTTACCATTACCATCATCAGCATCCCAGATGCTTAGCGTCCCAGACGCTAGACGTCCCTGACGTCATATCTCACGGTTTCATAAGCTACGCGTGCTGCCCGGGGTCTCTCCGGGTCCATATATCTGACATCCCTGATGTCTGACGTCCCTGACGTCAATCATAGCAATCCTGCTCCTGAGTCATCATACGGTCCGGCTGCTCCGTATAATGACCCCTCGCAGGCAATGCACCGTGACTTCCCCAGTGTCCCAGACATCTGGAGGAGACCGTCATATATCCTTGTGTCCAGATGGTATATGGAAAACAGTTTTATTAAATCCTTTTATCACATTATTACCATTGGGCCCTGCCCGAAATTTCCATAAAAACACACAGTTCCATTTAGGGTCCCTGACCCAAAATCACAATTATTAAATATAGGGTCCCTGACCCGAAATCACATTTATTATCCAACTGGGCCTCATGCCCGATTTTATGAACCACTGGGCCCACGGCCCGATTTGTAAACCAACTGGGCCCGCAGCCTGACTTATAAACCCACTGGGCCCACGGCCCGAATTCGTAAATCAACTGGGCCCCTGGCCCGATAACATAACTCAAATGGGTCTCAGCCCGATTTCATACCAACTGGGCCCCTGGCCCGATTTCATTAACCAACTGGGCCCCCGGCCCGATATTCAAATGGACTCCAAGTCCGAAATTTCCAACATAATTGGGCCTCAAGCCCGAGTTCATATTTCCAATTTCAAAACCATTTCATCACATTATATCCAAGTCATAAATATGGAAAATCCATGTAAAACCGGAAAACCTCGATTTACGTGCAAGCACGTAAATCGCCTCGAAATACGTGAAACCGTACAATTTACCAACAACCAAACCAACATCATACAATCACAATCATAATCCATGTAAAACATTTAAGCATGCATAGAATTTATAAAACCAAAGTCCACTCACAGACCGTTTTGACCGTGTGCCTCGATACGCGTGCCACCGGCCCTCCCGGGCCACACCACTATCACCGGGACTCCCAATCCTGTCCAAATCACATTAGAGGGTCACTAACCTCATCATTAACATCCTATCAACGTCCCGTAATTTTCCCGAATTTTTACTTATTTTTAAACTTACTTTAAAACCTTCGGACATCCCGAACAATATCGAGACGGTGTCCGATCGACACGAAACCAATTCCAAAATATCCGTTACATTAAATAGGACAGAAGTCATGTTGACCTCACCTCGAGATCCGTGCCCACGCGCCGTCACGCGCCGCCGTGAGTGGCTGCGCGTGAAACTCACGCGCCTGCTACAGTGTCACCAGCCCAACCCGTTTGTCTGGTAAACGGGTCCAATTCACCCGCGACACAACCCGGTTCCAATCCTGCCAATTCGATCCTAATTCCTTCAATTGATCAATCCATTAGCCTCGTTTTAAGTCCAATTATAAGTCTGTAAACTCAATTACACAAATCCTTACCCAGATTCCCACGATTCGATGATGATCCACGAAGAACACCCGGTCACTGTTCAATCATGGGATTCCCTCAATTGATGCAGGTTTCATCCAATTGATGATTCCAGAAGCATCAATGGACCATGAGGAACAATTCGCCCACATCAATTGCATCAAACCGGTGCTCAAACGTCACGACTCAAACTCGAGCACCGTCACTGTTCAACAATGGAGTTCTGCCATTCTCCAACGTTTTCCTTCAATTGATGATCCCAGAAGCATCGTGGGATCATGAGAAATCATTTCCCCACAACAATTGAGTCAATCACAGCCCCAAACTCCACGACTCAGCCTCGATTTCTTCCTCTGTCACCAAGCTCGATCAGAGCCAAAACGGCACCATTCCTTCTCGTTTTTGATGTGGATCGACTCGTCACAACCTCAGGAAGATGTTTGTAACCTCCAATTCGATCATCACAGCCCAATTCCCAGTATTCGAATTTTCCCCCCAATTTTCCCGAAATCCAAAATCCAAAATTCGACACCCTCACAACCCCTCGTGTTTCCCCGTTAATTCCCTCATCTTAGTCTCCCAATTTCTCACAAGAATAGCAGAAGAAGGTAGCCAATTCTCCCAGTTCATACTCTCCCTAAATCATGCACGGTTTGAAAGAAAAACAAAGGAAAAGGAAGGATAATGGTGGATAAGGAATGATGATGTTGTAATGATGGTGTTGGGAGGGAAACATGGAGCTGGAAACAAGGGATGGGTGACACTTGTCACTCATCCGGATGTGCACAGTCAACGGTCACTATTCATTATTATATTATTATTTTAATCCCGGCCTCGGTTCGTTAGTTCGTTTCCTTGACCATAACGTCGTCGTCGGATCTCCGATTTCGGCATGCCGCCTGTCGTTGGATTCGTATCGACGATACCTACGTAACGGTCCTTGGCCCTCGTCCATCGGACCTCCCGATCAAAAAGTCAACATTTGGCCCCTAATAAGCCAAATTATCAAAATACCCCTCAACTTCCGAACACCATAACTTTCTCTACGAATGTCGGAATCGAACGTGACACCTGTCTATGAACTCGTGACGTCCCGAACTACGTCAGGGTCATCGGTCAAAGTCCGTTTGACCGCCCGATCAAAAAGTCAACATTTTGCCCACGACCAGGGGCAAAACGGTCATTTTGCACAATTTGTCCGATTCCGCCCTACTAACCACCGTTCAACCTCACTAATCAAGATTAGTGACTAATCTAATCCCGGAATTCGGGACGGGTCGTTACATCTGCTCATGACCCATTTTCTGGTTTTAGGGTCGCCTGACCCGCGCGTCCAACTTGGTTTTAAAACACGTTATTTACGTCCATTTTTCATGTTCTTTTAATCAAAGCATACCTACTCAAACCTAGGAGATGATCTAAGAGGTCGAGACCAAATAATCTTACCTCGAAGTCCTGGTCTGATCTTCCAAGCTTTCGGCCATGGTTTCCAAGAACAGTTCAACGACTTCTCAACGTCCTAACCTTCAGCTTTCTGACTCATGGTGACCTTAGAGATTCAAGCAACCTCCCAGAAACTGGAGACTTTAGAACACTAGATGACCCACGGCCAACATCTAGGCTTCACGGGTTTTCTTCTTTTTCTACCCTTCCTCTCTGTTATTCCTCCATTTTTTTTCCTCTTCTTCTTCTTCTTCTTCTTCTTCTTTTTCTACACACACACACACACACACGCACTTTATTTATATTGAACACCTTATATATATAGAAGAATTAGGTCGGTGGAAAGGATATGGGAGGGAGGCTAAAGAACTTTTAGATTAACCTAGAGTTCTCTCGTAAAATGACCAAAATACCCTTATGTCCAAAATTATCAAAATGCCCCTATTCACCTCTCGCCCGAATCGAATCTTTTCGATCTCTAAATTTGGCATACCATTTGACTATGGACTCTAGAGTCCGAGACCTTTGTAACGGTTCTTACAGAATGTTCAAAAAAAATGTCCATGAAAAAATTCAGCATTTGACCTTATAAGGGGCAAAATCGACATTTCCATTTAATTTTTCCAACATTTACTTTTCTCAAATTTTTCGGCTATTAAAACCTACCCCCCTTAAAAAAATTCATCGAAATTTTATGTTATGAGTCCATGTCTATTTTAATTTTTCCAAGTTAAACAACACTTTTCTTGGAATTTTAATTAGAAAGTTGCATAAGCATAAATAGCCAGAGATTAACCAATGTAGTAAATCCATATTCACTAAGTCATACCAAGCTAGCCAATATCCAAAATCATCCAGTCAGCCAATCCATAAACAACCTCAGTTAATGCCCTAGGCACGGTCCGAGTCATATTCAAGAACTTATCGTCATAATATTAATAAGTGTGACCCGTGAGTTAGATCACACCAGCCTCATAACATGACTTAGCCAAGTCTTAACTCAAGTATTCATCATAATGTATCACAACTCTATGCGTAGATTGTTAGAAACTGCACGAAGCATCATTTAAGTTATATTTGCACTACCGGTATGCTAAATCACTTGGGGATACAACATCCGAGTGCCCAATTAGGGATATAGAATCTGAGCGCTAACCACAGTCAAACTATTCAGGAATACAACATCCGAGTGCCTGCTCAGAGATACAACATCTGAGCGCTAGCTATAAACAAACCACTCAATGATATAACATTCGAGTACCCGCTCAGTAATACAACATCTGAGCGTTAACCATAGACAAACCACTCGGGGATAAAGCATCTGAGTGACCACTCAAGGATACAACATCTGAGCACTATCCACATATAAACCACTTAGGAAATAAAGCCTAGCTCTAGGACATCCGAGTGGAAACCAACTAAGAATACAAAGCCCAGATGTAGGACGTCTGAGTCGTCATCACAACACCAGTCTCAAGAAACAGAACCCTACTCTAGAACGTCTGAGTCGTCATCACAATAAAGCTGTCAATGAGCCGTGTCATGTCGAGTTCGTGTTGTATAACGTACTCTAGTTTACCTATTTAAACTCAACTCAAACCCGACCTTTTTATTAATCGCGTCGAACTATGTGAATCCGAACTCTACCTATTTATTAAACAGGTAGCTCAAACACACCTGTTTAACCCGTTTATTAAACGAGTCGTGTTAAATAGCCTGTTTTACTCGTTTAACCTATTTAACATGTTTAACCCGTTTAACTATATAAATGATATAATATCTGAAACAAAATTTTCACTAAAACAACATACCAACCATTAACAAATTTTATAAGTCATAAGTTTATGCAATAATTTAGTGTCCATGACTAGCAATGCAACATCGTAATGTGATATTAAGTTCCCCCCCCCCCCCCCCCCCCCCCCCCCCACCCCAAAAAAAAGTAAGTATCACATTTATTCATTAGTAAATAATAGCAAATAAAAATAAGTGACTAATTAGCAAACTCTAAAGGAAAAGTTTCACAAAAAAGAAGAAGTGAAAATTGATTGGATCTTCATGAATTGCACACGAACGCAACAACTAATCAACACCTACAATAAAACAAAGAAAACATTAGAATCCAACCTCAAAATTAATAACATAAAAAAAGACATGCTAGAATGTAATTTTTTAGTACCTAAAGACTATCCATCATCAAGAACGGTATTGGAGTATTCAACAGATCGAAAATTATTGATACTAATTTCTAATTTGCTGATATCCTCGGTGAGATCTTCCAACTTGAGTGCAAGTGCTAAATCATCTACAAAATTGAAGACTTAAATGAGATTTCTTAATTAGGAAAACAATAGATATGAAAAATCTAGCTAAAAGTTGAAAATAAGGAAACAAACCATCCCTTCCAAATATCCAATCAAGTGTGCAGATTATAGACATATTGAAGTAAAAAAAAAAAACAAGTAATTAATAACACTTTTGTTAGCATTTCCATTCACATTATGTAAAAAAATAGCAACTCTGTATCTAATATCTTCTTCACCATGGTATACTTTCTCTCATTATCAATAATAGTGTTTATAAATGATACATTATGCATTGAGCCCTATAGGAAGACTGAAATGAGTACAGAGAAGAGTGAGATGTAGAGAGAGGTGAGAGCTTCATTCTAGAGAAAGAGAGAGAGGAGAGCTCGTACATATGAGAGATGCTGGCTCCCTATTTATAGGAATTGCCTAGGGTTAGGTCATGTGCCATATGGGTGAGCTTTGTGCATGGACCTTGAAAGGGCTTCCGTCATGAACCTTGGTGATGAGCTTGACCTTGCTCTAAGTGCCCTTCTATGCCGTGATGAACCTTGACGGTGGGCCGAATTTATTTCGAGTGATCTTTCAAATCTGGACTTGGTCAATCGATATGGTATTAGCACGATTTCATAATCAAAAGGCCTCCAATAGTTCTGAACCCTAAACTTTACTAAGTAGAGATATAATTGAAGAAAATTGGTAAACTACATAGTATTATCAGATTTCTAATATGGTTAACTTAATCATCAAATTTTTAATATCATTAACTCACTTATCAATTAACAACTGCATGATTTCCACACCTTGCACAAATGACCAAGTTAAATTGTCACACAAAATGTCATTGCCAATCATTTAGATTGTAAGGTCACACAGATTCATGCACATCAGTTGTTGTCTTCTCCAAACGAACGTATATATCAATGTTCAAAATGACGGCCTCGGCGGTCACCTAGTCACTAGGCGGCACAGTGCCGCTGCGAATAAACGATATGCGGCAGCAGTAGGCGGCTGAGGATTTTTGTTGTGCCTATGCGGTCTAGGCGGAGCCTGGGAGGCCTAGGCAGGTTGGACGGCTGGGAAGCCCAATGCAAGAGGCTAGGTAGTTTGGAATTTTTTTAAAAAAAAATCCAACAATTCATTCTAAATCAGACTCCAAGTCTCAAACATCAAACCCATACCATACTTAGACGTCATACCATATGAACATATGAATCAAACCATACCATACATGACACGACCCATCCCAATGCCTCCGGGATTAACGCGGGATGTGCCATGCTCCTATCTAACCCACGTGTAACACACATGTGTGACACGAAGGCCAGACAAGGGATAACCCAAACCTCAGCCCATTCGGACTTCCAAAGTGCGCTAGGATCAGTGGTGGAGAGTGATGTCTCGGTCTCTACTACAACCCGCATCCGCAATCAACTTGAAGGGTACTAAAACCGTAAAAGTTGTGAGTGGACGAAAATAAATAATTTGATAAAACACATTTCATAAAAGAATTAAAGATTATTGAATAATTGATAAGAAATATGGTGGATGTGTTGATAATTGAATAATTGATAATTGAAAAGTGAATGTATTGATAAAGAATTAAAGATTATTGGTGGAAGCGGTGGATATCATTGATGCTTGAAGGTTATTAGTTCATATCAGATTACATTACACACAGTAGATAAGCTTTGTAAAAAAAAAAAAATCGTTAATATCATTTAGACAATTAAAGGATTGTTGCTTTTGAAAGACACATGGTTGTTATTCACTTATTTGTTGCTTTTGAAAGACACAGCAAGGCCAATATCATTTTAAAAGGCACATGATTGTTATTCACTTATTTGTTGGTTATTGAAAATGTCAAAAAAGAAAGAAAGAAAGAAAAAGGAATAAGGCCAAATGGTAGATATCATCAATTAATTGTAAAATTAATGTTTATTAGTTGTCAAGTTAACGTTAAGGCCAAGTTAATATTTATTAGTTGTCAATTTATAGTCATTATCTAAGTGAGCCACGGCCTAAGTGCTTGGTTACTTTCGTGTTTTTTGGCAATTGCAATATTGTGAGAATATGAAATTATGGCTAGAGGTTGTTCATGTAATATAAATATGTAATGTATATGCTCTTTACGAATTGAAGTATACTCTTTTTGAAAAATTCATTTTGAACATATATATACTCTTTACGAAATATATGCTCTTTATGAAGTTATGAAGTATATACTCTTTATGTATGATATAAGTCTATATGTATATGTTTATTCATTTATTAAATTTTGACCATCCAAGCTCCGGGCACTAGGCTCCTGCTGGTCACCTTAAAAGCGCGTAGCGTCGGGTATATATATATATATATATATATATATATAAGCATATAAAAAAGGTTAAAAATGAGTTCGTGGTCGGCAGGATTCGACCTGCGCGGGCATAGCCCACATGATTTCTAGTCATGCCCGATAACCACTCCGGCACGACCACACTATGTTTGTTGATTAGACAATATTATATTTGATAACAAATGATAATAGAAATAAAAACAAAACATGCTTGAATATTATTATAGGATTCTGGATTTGTTCTAACTATTGATTTTTATATTCTAATCCAAGCAATTAAATATGAAAGTCACTTATTAAAACATCTAGTTCACGCCAGTATTTTAATGCGTGTTAATCAATAAAGATGGTTTGGAAGACAAGGCTCCGCGACTGCCACGAGAGGGAACTTCCTGGGTGTGACCAATCCATAAACTTCCTCCATGCCCAAATCTTCAACCTTAACATTCTCCGGCAGCTTCCAATGAAACCCATGCAACATGTTAGCCAAACACGACCTTATCATTTTCAGGCCAAGTCCATAACCAGGGCACATCCTCCTGCCCGACCCAAACGGCAGAAGCTCAAAGCTCTGTCCCTTCACATCAATAATCTCTCCCTTCCCTAAGAACCTCTCCGGCCTAAACTCATCCGGCTTGTCCCACAACAATGGGTCCCTCCCCATGCTCCACGTGTTCACAAACAGTAGGGTTCCTTTGGATATATCGTAGCCTTTCACGTGGCAGTCTTCAGTGGCTAGATGTGGTGCAAGCAGCACAACCGCAGGATGCTTCCTCATCGTCTCTTTCATGATTGCATCAATGTATGCAAGATTTGGCAAGTCTTTCTCTTCCACCCACCTCTCTCTTCCAATCACCTTGTGGAGCTCAAGAGTTGCCTTTTTCATGAGGTTTGGTTGTTTTATAAGCTCGCACATTGCCCACTCCAAAATTGTTGCAGTGGTATCTGTCCCTCCGGCTATTAAGTCCTGATTATATCCAAAGTAGTACGTTTGATTGGAGCTGAGACATACATATATAATAACCTTATTTTTTTTCACTATTCCAAAAGATCGATGACAAGGAAAGCAAAAGTTTAAACAAAGGCCCAAAAATACTCATAATTTAAAATTTCAATTACCTCCCCTAAACAAGAATATTTGATTAATTGATTATGAGTTATGGCTTAGAATTTTTTGAGATACATAATATTCTATTCGATCTAATTTAATTTAGGGGAATTCAAAGTCAACCAACCAATGAATTAGATACTTGGTATGTATCAAATTCCACATAAATATATAATATTCTTTTTATTTATGAGAGTTGAATTTTGGAGTACCTTTCACATACAAATGATGAAGTGGGAAGATGCCAAATAGGAAACAAGTAGATCAATAAAAAATTAAAAGTTTGAAATTAGCAAGTAACACCCTTATAAATTTTTTTTTTATGTAAATTTAATGATCGTTGTATTATTAAATGTAGAAATATATATAAGTCTAATAAAAGAATATAGTGTATCTACCTGAGTGAATGCCTTGACGCCATCATTGGTGAGCTTAACGTCAAGATTAGGATCATCAACCAGTTTCCATAGTAAATCCACCATGTCCTTTGCCACAAACTCCTTCATTCCCTCCTTCTTTGCCTTGTGTTCATTGAGCACAAATTCATAAAACCGGTCGATTTTTTTGTGCAAGGCCTTCATTCTCTTGACATACCCTTGCAAGTCCAAAAAATTAAGCCATGGTATCCAATCCCCTATGTGATTGAATGCCCCATTAAGCAAGAACAACTCATCTATCATGTCTAGAAATTCTTTTTGTGACATTATGGACTTCTCGAATTCGAACTCTCTAAAATAGTCCTTGCCCAAAACAATCCTGCTCATAGTGCTAAGGTTTAGGCGTGACACATGCTCTTTTAGTACGATTGGCTTTCCGGCTGAACCATAGAGCCGTGATATAAAAGCACGATTTTCTTCAATTCGAATGTACTCAAAAGAGTCGAGTCTTTTCGGCGTGAAGAGCTCGGAGAGGAAGATTTTTCGGCCTTGACGCCAATATGTGCCGTAAGGCGACCAAGTGACATCTTGGTAATCATAGGTGATGTACTTGCCAGCTGCAGTTTGAGGCCTAGAGGCAAATATATGATCATGTGTTTTTAAAACTTGTGTTGCAAATTCTACAGATGACACAATTACAACTGGGAAAGAGCCAAACTTGAGGTGCATTATGGGTCCATAAGTTTGGGACAATTTGTGAATGGATTGGTGAGGGAGAGGGCCGATGAGGTTGAGGTTACCAATTATAGGCCATGGTTTGGGACCTGGTGGGAGGTGTAGCTTCTTGGGTTGGGGGAACAAGATTTTTGAGATTAGGGTTACAGTAGCTATGCTTGCTAACGCTGCTAGAATTAAAAAAGCCCATGAAAATGCCTCCATTAATTGATATGCGGATTGTGGCTTCAATGGTGTAATATTTTAGTTGAGTGATGAACTAGCTAGACACTTGCAGCTTTTTATAATATACTTTTTTCATAACTGTATAATTAATGTCAATATAATAATATAGACGACGGGACATCATCACTACAAATAAAACGGGTTCACCAAGCATTTTGATTTTTGCAAGAAAAAGTGAAATTAGTGGAGATTGTTGTACCGCATAAAAAAATATATATAGTGGAGATCAGCATCGATCAATAGTAAAAAGATGTAATATATTCCACTTCAAGACTCAGACAAATCTTTGCGGATATTCATGTTCCTAGCTGCAAAAATTAAATTTATACTTTTTTTCTTTTTTGATAAATACAACAGGATTTTCAACACTCAGCCTCGTTTATCAGTGGCATAGTTAGAATTCAGCCTTGTTTAATACGTTTGTTGATGCAGAAATCGTCCGGTCTTGTAAAATTCTTTCTCGATCCCTACACACAAGAATGAAAATCAAACGGGGTTAAAGTTGAATCTTGGGGGGTGTTTCAACCGTAAACGCTCCGATACTTAAGTCAGTTTTCTGAGAGAGAATAATCTGACATAGTGTTTGCAAATGTTTTTTTATTACTTTTAGAAGTGAGATGAGGTCTTCAATTTATAGTGAAGTCTTGAGAGTCACCGAAACGTCTAATTGGATGAAGGAGAAAGTATTAAGTAAATGATTGTATTGAGTGTAATCACTTATTTATTAATGAATAAATAATTCGCTGGAAAGTTATTTATTATCGACATTGATCTGATTAATTAATATATTTAACTGGTAAATATATTAAATTAATGCGGAGATCGTAACATGTCGATGTCAATTTTACCAAAGGAAATGTTGGCATTATGAGAATTGGTTGCCACGTGGCAGCTGCATAATTTTTCGGTGATTTATATTTCCACAACGCCGTTAGTAGCGTAGTTAGGATTAGAACTGTGTGGGGGCTTTTTCACAAAATACATAAAAAATTAAAATTAAAATTTTGATGTCATTTAATTCATAATAATATTTGAATACTTTTTTTTAGGTTAAAGAGGTATTCAAATTGTTCAAATCTATATAATAATATAAAACTAAATAAAGATAAAAAATCATACCATATTTTTAATATTTCATTACATAAAAATATATTGGCTAATAAAAATCCAAATAAGAAATTGAAGAAAAATAAGAAATTATAAACAAAGAGTTCAATGTGAAATAATTAATTAATTGATTTATCGAATAAAAATAAAACTTAAGGAAAGTAAAAATATTTTCTTATAATTAATTTAATATTTATTTAAACAAAATATTTCATAATATTATATATAACAAATTAAATAAATATATGTGAGAAGAGGCCCAGGACCCCAGTGGACCCCTCTCCCTTCATCTTTGTACGTCGTATTATGCTGATTATTTCTGTCGGATAGACTGACTATTTAGTCAAGTGTTTAATGCTTAATCAAATTAAGATTCCGACTATAATTATACTGCCAAGATTATATCATAAATATTAATTATATATTATTATGATTTATTTTAATTAATTGTTGATATATTACTATATTACTATTTATTAAATTATTATTTATTATTTATTATTTATTATTATTATTGTTAATATTTTACTATTATTATTACTATTTTCAAGACGGCTAGTCATTCGACTATTTAATACGAACAATTTCAGGGGTATTTTAGCGTGTTTGAATCATCTAAAGACACTCAACCATATTAACTTATATGGCGGCTAATTAATACAAGTGTTAGTGGCGTAGCTAGGATTTATTGTTAGAGGGGGCGTAACCATTTTTTAGTTTATAAAATACTCTTAATGAGTGATTGTAATGACCCGTCCCGAATTCCGGGATTAGATTAGTGACTAATGAAGGATTAGTGAGGTTAATCGGTGATTAGTTGAGCGAAATCGGACGGACGGTGCAAAATGATTGTTTTGCCCCTGGTCATGGATAAAATGTTGACTTTTGACCCGAGAGGTCCGATGGACGAGGACTGAGGACCGAGGACCGTTATGTAGATCGAGTCGATACAAATCCGTAGACAGGCGGCACGCCGAAATCGGACTTCGAACGAGAAAGTTATGGTCACGGGAAGTTCTATTGCACTATGCACGCATTACGAGGCAATGATTAGGTGGCAATATCTGATTGGGTAGATATTTAAGTGGGACATATGGATGAGTGACAAGTTGGTCATTAACTTCAATTTGTGGATCTAAACGATGATTGGGCCAGTTGTATTAAAATACATATATAACCCACCCACTTCTCATCCTAGCCTTTTATCTTCACCATTCCCTCTTATCTCTACCGTCCATTTCTTCTCTCTCTCATCTGATCATCATCAGATATAATCTCCCTTATTCATATCCTAAACCCGTGCACGACATCCATCTCCCTTCTCACTTTTCTTCAACCATGAACACCCAAACACACACCTCACCACCATAATCATTTCTGTGTTCTAGTGAGGGACTGAGAGACACTGGGACGACGTGAGAATGGACGACGGGCCACGGCGGAGGAAAAACCGAAATCGTAAGTAAGTGGATTTGAATTTTGGACTTTGAGTTTTAAGGGGTCTTGGTCGATTCAATTAATGGAAATGGCTTTCTGGTGATCTAATGGGAAGGTTTGGATTGGAAATGGAGGTCGAGAACGGTGCAGACACCCTGGACGGTGATTGGTTTTTGGGTGTTAGGATCCGACCCTCCTCGGTCAGGACCCGACTCATCTAACACCATATTATCCGCTTTGGGTCTCTCCCTCACAATTTGTTTTTGGGAGCTCATGGTGCAACTTCCTAGGGGGTCACCCATCATGAAATTGCACCAATCTCAACTCGCTTAACTTTGGGGTTCCAATCCCCCCCAAAGCCACTTGAGCTCCCAAAAGGCCTAGTGCTAGATAGGTGTGTGCCTACACCTTTAAGGCACACCACCATCCTCTCCCTCGTAGGAATGTGGGATTGTTCACTGTTCCCTTCAGGACACGAGTCTTACAATCCACCCCCCATAGGGCCCAGCGTCCTCGCTGGCACACTTCCCATTCGGGGTCTGGCTCTAATACCAAATTGTTAGGACCCGACTCATCTAACACCATATTGTCCGCTTTGGGCCTCGTCCTCATGGTTCTGTTTTTGGGAGCTCATGATGCAACTTCCCAAGGGGTCACCCATCATGGAATTGCACCAGCCTCAACTCATTTAACTTTGGGGTTTCAATCCCCCCCAAAGCCACTTGAGCTCCCAAAAGGACTAGTGCTAGATAGGTGTGTGCCTACACCTTTAAGGCACACCACTATCCTCTCCCAGACCATTCCCCCTCGCAGGAATGTGAGATTGTTCACCGTTCCCTCCAGGACACTGGTCTTACATTGGGCCGTGAAGATCAAATCGTGGAGGTACGATTTCGACCCGTATTTCATGTTTTTAATGGCTAGATCGATGGGGTTTGTTGTTAGGAACCTTTAGGAATCAAAATGGAACAAAAATTGATCGAAATGAGTGAAATGGAGCCCTAGACCGTTCCAGACCGGTCCAGTTCGGTTCAGACCAGTGAACCCGGTCTGTCGTGATGTTGATGATGACAATGTAGCAGGCACGTGGCTTTCACGCGCAGCCCCTTTGGGCGGTATGTGAGGGCGCGTGGAGGGTAATTTAGGGTTGACATCAACATGTGAAATAATCTATTCGATGTAACGAACATTTTGGGACTGGTTTCGTGTCAATCGGACACCGTCTCGATATTGTTCGGGACGTCCGAAGGTTTAGGATCGAGTTTAAAAATAGTGAAAAATTCGGAAAAATTACGGGGTTTCAATGAGAGGTTAATAAGGTAGTTAGTAACCCTCTAAATTGAATTGGACAGGTTTGGGAGTCCCGGTGTCAGCGATTAGCCCGGGGAGGCTTACGTCACGTAAATCGAGGCAGCAACTTAGGACGGTCTGTGAATGGACCTTGATTTCTAAAATGTGATGCATGCATAAATGTTTTATATGGTTTATAGATGTGATTATATGATGATGATTTGGATGTTAGTGATTTATATGATTTTACGCATTTCGAGGCGATTTCGAGGTTTACGATTTTGCACTGATTATACGTGCTTATGGTTTTAGAAATGGTTTAATGAAATAGTTTTGGATTTGGAAAGGTAAACTTGGGCATGAGACCCATTTGTTTTGCAAACCCTCGGACTCGAAGTCCCTTTTAGTCACGTTATCGGTCTAGGGGCTCAATTGGTTCGTGAACTGAATTCAGATTTGAAAATATGGAATCGGGCACGAGACCCATTTGATTTACGAACTCCCAGACTTGAAGTCCATTTGATTTAACAAGGTATCGGGTCGGAGGCCCAGTTGATTTACGTATCGAGCTGGAGGCCCAGTTGATTTGAGTATTGGGCTCGAAGCCCATTTGATTTACGAATCGGGCTCGGGGCTCATTTGGTTTACGATATCGGGCACGAGGCCTATTTGGTTTACGAAATTGGGCACGAGTCCCAGTTAGTTTAAGAATCGGGCTTGGGGCCCAGTTGGTATATGAATTCGGTCTTAGGGCCCAGTTATGGTTTACGATTGTAAATTTCGGGTCGGGGACCCATAAATGGATTTCTAGTTCATGAAGGTTTATGGGGACCGGACATGAACCCTTGAAAGGTTTTGAGAATGATTTATAAATAGTTTTTCATATACCATCCTTATATGTTAATGGATTGTCTCCTCCTGGGAGGGTCGTTGGCCTGGGTGGACCCCAGAGTAGTCACGGAGCACTAACTGAGTGGAGTCGCCTCCGCTGGGTTCCTTACTCTCAGGAAGGCTATTATGGATTATAACCCCCAGGCAGGGTCAATGATCTGCGGACATTGACCTGGGTGGACCCTAGGGAGACTTGAGATTTGAGACCCCGGGTAGTACGCGCGTAGCTTTAGATACCGTGACAGGATTGATTATATGATATGAATAAACATGATTTCTTGGATTTGCGAAATTGAGTTTTATGAATGATAAATTGATTTGGGCTGAGATCCCACATATGTTTACTATGTTATGGATTTGTGTAAATGGTTTTGGGCAGGGGCCCGTATGACTTGAATATACAGAACTTGTGAGACCCTAAATATGGTTGTTTAAACATATGTGGTTTGATAAATGGTTTTACTATGCATGCATGCTTTTTAGTGAAGGGCATAAAGGTCTTTTATGAAATATGTTTTTATGAACTCTTTTATTTTAGTCCACTCACAGTCTTTTTTTATTTTTAATGCCCTTCATGTTGATTACGGATGTGGACTATAGCAGAGGCCGAGACATCACACTCCTCCACCGGATCCTAGTGTATTCTGGAAGCTGGTTGGGCTAAAGGTTCAAATTTTCGCTGGTCTGACACTTCGTGTCAGACGGGATCATGACACATCAAGTGTTAATCCCGGGGGGATTGGGATGGGTCCTGACATTTTTATATTGGTTATCCTAAATTTGAAATCGTATATGGTTATACAAAATTTCACATTTTAATAAATTTCAAGGGCCTTTTTGGTGGTTTCTCAAAAAAAGAAAAGCTATTTCTCAAATTTTTTTTGTTCTATTTATTTATAGGCTTATTACACTAAGTGCACTAGGAATACGCCATGAAATCTCAAAATGCACCAGAAACGGAAATTTGCCTCAGTGTGTCACGGGAACGGTAACATCGTCAATACTGTTGCACCAGCCGTCTATCTCCGTTATTAACACCATGAAAACTAATGACGTGACAGTCATATTACAAAACTTTAAGGGTAATTTAGACATTTGATGTCTTTTATTAAATTTTATATTAATTTCTCATCTCTCTCTCTCTCTCTCTCTCTCCCTCTCTCTCTCGGAGACCACCATTTTCTTCATCATTCTTCTCAGAACGGAGGGAGACCCAGCAACCCATCTCCATTGCGAGAAGTCCCCGTCTAAGTCCCCGCCTCCCCCTCCCAACAACCCATCTCCCAACAACCCATCTTCATTCTTCACCTTCATCATTCTTATCAAGTCATTTTCTTGCTCACAGAGCGTAGTGAAGGCATAGTGGTGGTGAAGGTGAATCGAATTCCGCTTTATACGTGTTGGGTGCAGGAGGCGAATTGAATTTTGGTTTAGACGGGGTTTGGTGGTGAAGGTGGATTAAATTCCAGTTCAGATGGTTGGGTGCTGAAGGCGAAATGAATTCCAATTTAGATGGGTGTGGCGGGGAAGGTGAATTGAATTCCGCTTTAGATGAATTGTATGCTGGAGGTGAATTGAATTCCGGTTTAGACGGGTTTGGCGATGAAGATGGATTGAATTCTAGTTTAGATGAGTTGGGTGCTGAAGGGCAAATGAATTCTGACAAGACCCGTCCCAACTGGACTTTGATAACCGTGCCCGGTCCTGCTCCCGTCTGACAAGTCAACTGAAGTCCCGGAAGTACCCTTCAGCACCTGTTAGACAAGGGATAACTGCACTGATTTCCGCTCATGCCTCCGCCTCTCGATCAGCCCCGAACATCGTGTCACGGTCTGGAGCGTCATCAAAACAGAAAAGGTGTGAGTGGACAAAAATAATATGATTTAAAATACGTTTCGAAACACATTAGTTACCCTCTAGTTTATCAAACCATGCATGCATAGGGAAAAACATATGAATCACAATCATCGGCCTTCCAGCCAAATCACATAATAAATCAAATCCCGGCTCTCAGGCTAAAACATATGAAAATATAAGCACCTGGCCACACAGACCAAAAACTCGTACTCAATACCAGTACGTAATCACAAAACATCAAACAGCATTACTCGCACGTGCACAATCAATCAATCCATCAATCAATCCACACTATTCATAAGTGCACAAACGATCACATAGTCATATCCGCACTTCGCGTAGGCCAACCTCGGGAACTGCACTCAGGCACCATCCGAGTCATATCCATCATGTCTGGGAACTGCACACGCACCATCTAGACGTACCACATACTCGGGAACTGCACTCCCGCAACATCCGAGTCACGTCTAGGAACTGCACTCGCACCATCCAGCACATGATCCAGTATCCAGGATCCACAATCACAAACACAATCCATACCACAAACATATATCAATCATATCATTGACTTCACACCAAGTCATAAGCATTCCCGAAAGGGGTCTCAAGCCTAAATGCCCATTATACGTAAATCCGTATTTCAAACATGAAAATAATCCAGAAATCATCATTGACTCATCAATTAAGTTAAAATATCATTTTCAAAACCTTTTTGACTCCGGGCCTAGCCCAAAATACCATTTGCACATTTCTCGTAAAACATGCCCGAAAGACCGATTAAAATAATCATTATGTAATGACCCGTCCCGGGAATTAGGGTTAAGACCGTGATTAAGATGAGATTAGTGAGCTTAATCGGGGATTAGTTGGTCCCGATAAGGTCGTTAGTGTAGAATGACAATTTTGCCCCTAGTTTGGGCAAAAAGTTGACTTTTAGTTCGAGCGGTCAATTAGATTTTGACCGATGACCAGGACGTAGTTTAGGACGTCACAAATTCGTAGACAGGTGGCACGCCCGATTCCGACATCCGAGGAGGAAGTTATGATGTTCGGAAGGTTGAGGGCACTTTCGTAATTAGGTTAAATAAGGGGGAAAAATTGACTCTTCGTATGACCGAGTTTTAACACGTTGACCTAGGAGGGTTAGCTAGATCTCGTCGTCCTGAGTTTGATGACAGGCGGCACGTATTCATCGGACTTACGATGTGTGAGATACGTGTCTAGAAAGGTAGTGGCACAGCGGTAATTTTGACTTAAAATGAGGGGTATTTTGGTCTTTGCACATGCGGATTTGTGCAACAGAGAGGGAAAATGAAGGGCTGACATTGAGCCACTTGTGAGAGAGTGTGAGAGGATTGTGACGTGTGGCAAGGGCCTAGTGGCTTCTAGGCGTGTGCACGATCCCAATTATTTGGGGTACCCGTGTGTGTTCATGTGTGTTCTTCGAACTAGACAGAAACAGAGGGAGAAAGTTGGGAGAATTGGACGGTGGTGGTGTGTGTGTTGTGTGCCTTGATGAGTGAAGAATGATCAGAGATTGAGAGGGAGATAGTGAGAAGGTTGGGAGGTGAGGAATCAGTGTGTGGGTGAGTTGAGAGCCACGGGAAAACCAGGGGGAAAACAGGGAGGAAGTGAGTGATCGTGGTGGTGGTGTGGCCGTGTACGGTGCAATTGGACTCGTGGTGGTGTCGTGAGGGGTGAGAGGAGTCGACTAGCCCCAGCGGAGCTCGCGACGGTGACCGGAGGACAGGTAATTCCTCATCCCCATTAACTTGCTTTGTTTTGCCGTTTAGGTTCAGACGCAAAGTCGTGGCTTTAGGGGTTGAATCGAAGAGTCTAGTGAGGTCTAGGGAATTCAGTAGGGTCCTAGGTGTCTTCTGGTTGTGCAGCCATGGAGGAGGAGTGCACGACGGAGTCCAGAACGATGGAGAGTACCCGCCGTTCTCTGTTTTTCCGTTTTGTTTCAACCGTTGAGTCGTGTAGTCTGGGATTGAGTCGACGGTTTTGGTGAGTTGGGTGAGACTCAGTGAGGTTCTAGGAAGGGTTTAAGGTAGCCACTGTGACGGGGGAAGACCTGGGTGGCCGGAGAAGAGAACAGGGGAAGAGTACGGGTTTCTGTTCGAGCTGGAGTCTACAGGTTTTAGGCCGTGTCGAGGTGTTTGAGTGAGGGGACTGGATTGCTGAGGATGGGACGATGAAGATGGTGAAGAGAGGAGCCGTTTTGGTGCAGGTACGGCAGAGAACCGCTCACGCCGGTTCGATTTGCAGGAACTGTTTCGAACCGGGTCGGCTTGAGGTAGACGATGCACTGTAGCTGGCGCGTGAGGGCCACGCGCAGCCACTTTGGGCGGCGCGTGGGGGCGCGTGCGGCGGCGGTTGGGGAAACAGTCAATATGGTTTTTGGTCTAGGTGTTGTGACGTGTCAGGACCCATCCCAGTTTCACCCCGAAACCCGAGGTAAATCCTGCTCCCATCTGACACCCCGACAGTACACAGTCAGACGCAGGAGTAAGTACTCAATAAATATCCGAAGTCAAAGTTTACAGAGCATAGTACAACGAATAAAAACCGATTCTAGTTACACGCACGCGGAAGAAAATGTAAACACTCCGGGAACCCTCACGAAACGTCTATGCCTCAGACGCTGCCTCGACGTCAAGACTCCGCGCTATCTCCACAACCTGGAGGGCAATTTAAAACAGAAGATGTGAGTGGACCATAATAAAAGAAAAGTTCTAAAACCATTTATCAGAAAACCGAGTTTAACCATCCGTTTTGAAAACCACATGCATAACCCATTTTAGGACACAGCTATAAACCAAGTTACCGTAAATCACATCATAAGAAACAGAAACACTATAAAACAGTTAGAAAAACCACAGCATGTGAATCATAAAACCGTATCAGAAACCATAAACATCAAATCATCATTTTCCGATCAAACCTGCTGAACCTATCCGAGTCTTTAAACTCCCGAGTCTTTAAACTCAATCCAGGCCTTAATAATATCCGAGTCTTTAAACTCCCGAGTCTTTAAACTCAATAGGCCTACGGGGGAAATATCAATATATCCGAGTCTTTAAACTCCCGAGTCTTTAAACTCAATCCAGGCCCGTCCCCCGTCAAATCAATATCCGGGTCTTTAAACCCAATAGCCAGATCCAGTAAATCCAATCCAAAACCAGTTGAAAACCTTTTTGAATCCATATCCAAACTCGAATCCGAAATCCCCGGTCCGAAGCCCTTTCGGCTTCCAGAACCGTCATTCCGAACCCAAATCTGGAATTCACTTTCCAACCTTTGACTAGAGTCCAAGTGTCACTTTCGATTTCAAAACCAAAACCTTGATTCTTAAAATCAAGTTCTAAAATCCACTTAAAATCATTAGAACTCATTTCTCCTTTCAAATCCCCAAAACCATATCTTCATTTCCCACAATCACCCTTTTCTCGTAAAACGTGCTGAAAACCGTCTTTTCTCGAAAATCGTGCAATATATAAAACCCATCATAAATCCAACATTCATGCAATCATATATACAAAACAATTACAGAAAACAGTTATGCATGTTCGAGTTTAAGGAAATGGTCCACTCACAGTACCGAGCCCTCAATCGTGTCCCGAACGTCCTGCACGTTCCTCGGCTTCCTCGGGAAATCCCGATCCTGTCAACAATCACCAAATTACGTCACTAACACGTCCACGAGTATCCACCTAAATTCCCTCAAAATCCCCGGGTCCTAAACGTAACGAACTGGAACCCTAAACTTTTACGCTCGCGGAACCACTTCGATTCGACGTCCGATTGACCCGAAACCAATTCCATTGAACTCAACACAACTCCTAGACCAAAAACCATGTTGATCGTTTTCCCCAGAAATGCCGCACGCGCCCCCACGCACCGCCCAAAGTGGCTGCGCGTGGCCCTCACGCGCTGCTACAGTGCATCGGCTACCTTGAGCCAACCCGGTTCATAACAGTAGCCTGCAACTTGAACCGGCGAGAGCGGTTCTCCGCCGTCCGGCCACCATTCTCCTCCCTTCCTTCATCCACAGCTTCGTCCGGATTCAATCTATCCATTCCCCAACTTCTCTAACCTCGACACAGCCCCAATCCCGTCGACTTAAGCTCGAGACCAGACGGCCAAACTCCACTGTTTCACAATCCAGCCACTCCGGTCACCCCCCATCATGGTGGCAACACCAGACGGTTCCTAGGACCCTTCTAAACCTAACCCAACTCACCCTAACCGTCGATTCACTCCCAAACTTCACGACTTTAGGTTCGAACATCGACGGCAAAACAGAGCACCAGAGTGCCTGCCGTCGTGCCAACCTCCGCCGTGTACTCCTCCGTCACGGCTACACACTCAGTCGACTCTTGGGACCTCCAGGAGTCTCACTCTAACCTCCAATTCCCTCGACTCTCGCCGTAGGTCCACGACTTAGCTTCTGAATCCAAACGACAAAACAGAGCAAAGAGACTGGGGTGAGGATTTACTTGTCCTCCTGTCGCCGTCGTGAGTTCAGCCGTAAGGTAGTAGCTCCTCCTGTCTTCCTCCATCCTCTGAGCACCTCCTCTGACCTTTCTTGATCGATCACGGCCGCAACACCACCACAACTTCTCTATTTTCCTCCCTGGTTCCCATGGCTCACTCCTCTCACACACACGGCCAACACCTCCAAACCTCCTCCCTGTAACCTTCCCACTTCTCTGATCACTCTCACACACTCACAAACTCACCAGCACCCAAGATCCTCCCTCAATCCTCTCAACTCTATCCCTCTGTTTCTCTCTGTGTCGAAGAACACTCACACACACAGCACGGGTGCACCCCAATTATTTGGGCCGTGCTTGTACAGGATTCAACCAGAACCCTCTACACACCTGCCACATGCCACCATCCAATCCACACACTCCCACATGGCCCAATCTCAGCCATCCATTTTCCTTCTCTGTTGCACAAATCCCAATGTGCAGAAAGACCAAAATGCCCTTCATACAACCTCAAAATTACAAGTGTGCCACTAACTTTCTAGACCCGTAACTCCCACGTCGTAAGTCCGATGAATACGTGCCGCCTGTCATCGAACTCAGGACGATGAGATCTACCTAATCATCCTAGGTCAACATACCAAAACTCGTCCGTCCAAAAAGTCAACGTTTCCCCTCTTTTTACCCAAAATTACGATAATGCCCTCGACCGTCCGAACATCACAACTTCCTCCTCGGATGTCGGAATCAAATGTACCACCTGCCTAGGGCTTCGTGTTGTCAGGACCCACCCCGGTTTCACCCCGAAACCCGAGGTAAATCCCGCTCCCGTCTGACTCCCCGACGCAAAACTCAAGTACAACTCATTCGTATTCTAACCAGTCAAACGCAGGAGTAATTAGACACAAAGTCCCGAACGTAGAACATTTACAAAACATAGTACGAACATACAAAGAAAATAACTCGGTAACTACACGCACACATAAGCCTTTACTCTACTCTGGGAACCCTCATGTCACTTCTATGCCTCAGACTCTGCCTCGACGTCAAGACCCCGCACTCGCTCCACAACCTGGAGGGCAATTAAAACAGAAAATGTGAGTGGACCAAAAAGTACAAAAGGTCAAAAACCATTTTATAAGAAAACCGAGTTAAACCCTCCGTTTTGAAACCACATGCATAACCAACAGTTATAAACACATTAATAAAATAATCATTATAAAACATCATAAGAAACAGAAACACTATAAAATACCATAAGAAACCATAACATGAGTATCAGAAACCGTATCAAAACCATAACCACCAAATCATCCTTTTCTCGATCAAACCTGCTGGATCTATCCGAGTCTTTAAACTCCCGAGTCTTTAAACTCAATCCAGGCCTTAATCATATCCGAGTCTTTAAACTCCCGAGTCTTTAAACTCAAGGCCTACGGGGGAAAATCAATATATATATCCGAGTCTTTAAACTCCCGAGTCTTTAAACTCAATCCGGGTCTTTAAACCCAATCCGGCCGGTCCCCCGTCACATATATCCGGGTCTTTAAACCCAATAATCAGATCCAGCAAATCCAATCCCAAAACCATTTAAAAACCAGTTACCAATCCATATCCAAACCCGAATCCGAAATCACTGGTCCGAAGCCCTTCCGGCATTCAGAACCGTTATTCCGAACCCAAATCCGGAAAATATCCATTTTCATACCAAAACCCCATGTAATCACAAATCACATTTCATAACCCATATATCACTATTAGAAAACCTTTATCAGTGGAAATCCCCAAATGTGGCATCAAAATCCGAAAACCAATATTTTCTCGAAAACCGTGCCAAAACCGTCTTTTTCTCGAAAAACGTGCAAATACATAAAATCATCATTTCATAATCAATAAACCTAGATTCATAAGTAAAACCATAAAATACGTATATAAAAACAGTTATGCATGCTCGAGTTTAAGGAAAGGGTCCACTCACAGTACTGAGCCCTACTCACGTCCCGAACGTCCAGCCCGTTCCTCGGCTTCCTCGGGAAATCCCGATCCTGTCAAACACCGCCAAATTACGTCACGAACACGTCTACGAAGGTTCACCTAAATTCCCTCAAAATTCCCCGAATCCTAAACATAAGAACCCGGGACCCTAAACTTTCACCCTCGCGGAACTCAACTCAAACAACTTCCGATTGACCCGAAACCAACTCCATTGAACTCACCATGACTCCTAGACCAAAAACTATGTTGACCGTTTCTCCCAGAACCGCCGCACGCGCCCCCACGCGCCGCCCAAAGTGGCTGCGCGTGGTCCCACGCGCCAGCTACAGTGCCACCGTCAACCTCGCGTAAACCGGGCTCGACACAGTGCCTGCTGTTTGAACCGGCGAGAGCGGTTCACTGCCGTGCCTGCACCATTTTCCTCCCTCTCTTCACCGTCCTCTTCGTCCAACCTTAAGCTAACCATCCCCCTCCTCCTTAGAACTCGACACGGCCCCTACACCGTCGACTCAAACTCGAACCAGACGGCCTGAACTCCCCTGTTTCACAATCCAGCCACTCCGGTCACCCCCCGTCACGGTGACTGTCCCAGACTCTTCCTAGGACCTCACTAAACCTAATCCAACTCTTCTAAACCTTCGACTCAGTCCCTGGGATCACGACTCTTGGATTGAAACAAAACGGAAAAACAGGGCACACAGAGTCCCTCCGTCACGCCAACCACCACCGTGCACCTCTCGTCACGGCAACACAACCAGACGGTTCCTAGGACTCAACTAAATCCCTTAAACCACTATAGACCCATCGATTCAACCCCTAGACTCACGACTTTCGATTCAAACCTCGACGGGAAAACAGGGCAAGTTTACAAGGATGAGGGATTACCTGCAACCGTCCACCACCGTGCTCGCGCCGCGGTTCCTGGAGTCCACAACGTCGCCTCAGCCTCCTCTCGAGGTCAATCGCACTTACACACGGCCACAGCACCACCAGTTCCCTCAGTTCCTCTCTGTTTTTCTCTGAAATTCCCGTGGCTCTCAACTCACTCCCACACCACCTGCACACTTCTAACCTTCTCAGCACCACCCCAGCATCTCTCAACCTCCTTCTGATCACTCTTCACTCACCAGAACTCAACAACATCCACGATCACCTTCCAATTTTTCCTCACCGCCTCACTCTGTTTCTCTCTGGGTCGAAAAACTCACACTTGCACGGTTGCACCCAAATAATTGGACCGTGCATACACTGGAACCCCCCAGAAACCACTCCACCTTTAGCACGTGTCACCATCCTACCCTTCAGCTCACATGTGGCTCAATCTCAACCCTTCATCTGTCCTTATCTGTTGCACACACCCCAGAGCACAAAAGACCAAAATGCCCTTCTGTTTTACCCAAAATTTCAACTTTGCCACTATCTTTCTAGACCTATAACTCCCACATCGTACGTCCGATGAATACGTGCCGCCTGTCATCGAACTCGGGACGACGAGATCTATCTAACGGTCTTAGGTCAACTTACCAAAACCCGTTCGTATAAAAAGTCAACGTTTCCCCCCTAATTTCACCAAATTACGGTTATGCCCTCAACATTCCGAACATCACAACTTCCTCCTCGGATGTCGGAATCGGGCGTGCCACCTGCCTACGGATTCGTAACGTCCTCAACTACGTCCTGGTCACTGGTTAACTCCCATTTGACCACCCGAATAAAAGTCAACATTTCTGCCCGACCCAGGGGCAAAATCGTCATTCTAAGTTCCCGGACCCCTCGGGACCACCTAACCCTTGATTAACCTTACTAATCACACCTTAATCACTCTACTTATCCCAATTCTCGGGACGGGTTGTTACAATCTACCCACCTAAAAAGAATTTCGTCCCCGAAATTCCACAGCTAGTTCCCGACACCTAGGGTCTCCTACCCGGAATCAACAACAGATCAACAACAACTTCTCCTAGGTTTTCTGTCTATCATCTCCACCTTGGGTATTTCACTCCATCCCCAGCTACTGTCACCACAACCAACCCTAGCTGTGTAACAACTACATGGTGTACGCAAGGGAAACTCTATGAACAGAAAACAAAGGTATTATACAATACCTCATGTCACAATACCCGACAGAAATCATAGAGTACATCCTCGTATACAACCACCCATCTCCCTCGGCTACTACTCCGGCCACGGTCGGACTAACTCCACAAAGTCCTAAAGGCAAACTCTAGCTTGTGGGTTCTCTCCTTCCACAGTCACTCCTTTCCTCTACTTCCCGTCAACCTACTACGGAACTTACTGTACACTCCAAGTCCTCTAGGCAAACTCCTAGACTCTACCCCGAATCCAAACACCAAACCAACAGGACAACCCAAAAGTAAAACAAGTACCTGTCTCCGTATCTGGTATCGACTGACCCTCCTGCTGAGTCATCGAGAACACCCGGGCCTGAGATCCTGACGCTCTACCACGTCCCCTCAAACTACTCGTGGCTGTGCCACCACCTCCTCTAGTGCCCGCTGTCCCTGATGCTGTACTCTGTCCGGACTCCGCTACTCCTCTGCCTACACCACCTTCCTGTGGTAACAGTGGACACTCACGTCGAAAATGACCTCGCTCCCCGCAGTAGAAACACACATTCCAGCCTGGTCCACTACTCGGTCTCCCTGTGGATGCTACCGACGTCGCACTCGCTTGCGGAGTCGGCGGTACTCGATAACCCCAAAATCCTGAACTCTGGGCGCTACCAGGCCTACCAAAACGATCATCGCCCGACGAGGACGATCCACCGAAGTTACCTCTTTTCGGTGTCCGCTGGCTCGAAACTCCAGGAATAGAAGGTTCCCGGCGTCGCACCGGCAAACTAGCCTCAACTCGCACCGCAGCATCCGACAGATCTCGGAGGGTAGCAAAAGATCCAGCTGTCACTACGGCTCGAATCTCACCACGCAAACCCAACTCAAACCTACGGCACTTCTCGGCTTCAGTGGCCACAAAAGCAGGAGCAAACCGAGACAACATCTGGAACTTTCGTTCGTACTCTGCCACTGTCATATTCCCCTGCTGGAGCTGCAAAAACTCCGCCTCCTTGGCATCCCGGAAAGAACGGGGATAATACTGTTCCAGAAACCGTTCCCTGAACGTCTCCCAGGTCACACTGTGAACATCCCAACCGGACAACTCGAGGGTATACCACCACTCGTACGCCGCACCATCTAGTAAAAATGCAGCCAACAATACTCGCTCCTCCGGCGGACAATGCATCACCGCAAAAATCCGCTCCAGTCTAGTAATCCACCTCTGGGCTTCCTCAGGATCAGCCCCACCACTAAAAGTAGTAGCCCCGAGCCGCTGGGCTCGCTCAATCGTGGCACTCTCCGTCTCTCTGGCTACTTCTTCAGGTTGTGGAGAGGGTCTACGTCTCGGAGGCATCGTCAACCGCACGCTGAAAGAGGCATAGAAGTAGTCAAACAACTGAAACACAACCTCACAAATCGACAGACCCAACAAACTCGACAAACCTATGCTCTGATACCAATTGTCAGGACCCACCCCGGTTTCACCCCGAAACCCGAGGTAAATCCCGCTCCCGTCTGACTCCCCGACGCAAAACTCAAGTACAACTCATTCGTATTCTAACCAGTCAAACGCAGGAGTAATTAGACACAAAGTCCCGAACGTAGAACATTTACAAAACATAGTACGAACATACAAAGAAAATAACTCGGTAACTACACGCACACAGAAGCCTTTACTCTACTCTGGGAACCCTCATGTCACTTCTATGCCTCAGACTCTGCCTCGACGTCAAGACCCCGCACTCGCTCCACAACCTGGAGGGCAATTAAAACAGAAAATGTGAGTGGACCAAAAAGTACAAAAGGTCAAAAACCATTTTATAAGAAAACCGAGTTAAACCCTCCGTTTTGAAACCACATGCATAACCAACAGTTATAAACACATTAATAAAATAATCATTATAAAACATCATAAGAAACAGAAACACTATAAAATACCATAAGAAACCATAACATGAGTATCAGAAACCGTATCAAAACCATAACCACCAAATCATCCTTTTCTCGATCAAACCTGCTGGATCTATCCGAGTCTTTAAACTCCCGAGTCTTTAAACTCAATCCAGGCCTTAATCATATCCGAGTCTTTAAACTCCCGAGTCTTTAAACTCAAGGTCTACGGGGGAAAATCAATATATATATCCGAGTCTTTAAACTCCCGAGTCTTTAAACTCAATCCGGGTCTTTAAACCCAATCCGGCCGGTCCCCCGTCACATATATCCGGGTCTTTAAACCCAATAATCAGATCCAGCAAATCCAATCCCAAAACCATTTAAAAACCAGTTACCAATCCATATCCAAACCCGAATCCGAAATCACTGGTCCGAAGCCCTTCCGGCATTCAGAACCGTTATTCCGAACCCAAATCCGGAAAATATCCATTTTCATACCAAAACCCCATGTAATCACAAATCACATTTCATAACCCATATATCACTATTAGAAAACCTTTATCAGTGGAAATCCCCAAATGTGGCATCAAAATCCGAAAACCAATATTTTCTCGAAAACCGTGCCAAAACCGTCTTTTTCTCGAAAAACGTGCAAATACATAAAATCATCATTTCATAATCAATAAACCTAGATTCATAAGTAAAACCATAAAATACGTATATAAAAACAGTTATGCATGCTCGAGTTTAAGGAAAGGGTCCACTCACAGTACTGAGCCCTACTCACGTCCCGAACGTCCAGCCCGTTCCTCGGCTTCCTCGGGAAATCCCGATCCTGTCAAACACCGCCAAATTACGTCACGAACACGTCTACGAAGGTTCACCTAAATTCCCTCAAAATTCCCCGAATCCTAAACATAAGAACCCGGGACCCTAAACTTTCACCCTCGCGGAACTCAACTCAAACAACTTCCGATTGACCCGAAACCAACTCCATTGAACTCACCATGACTCCTAGACCAAAAACTATGTTGACCGTTTCTCCCAGAACCACCGCACGCGCCCCCACGCGCCGCCCAAAGTGGCTGCACGTGGCCCCACGCGCCAGCTACAGTGCCACCGTCAACCTCGCGTAAACCGGGCTCGACACAGTGCCTGCTGTTTGAACCGGCGAGAGCGGTTCACTGCCGTGCCTGCACCATTTTCCTCCCTCTCTTCACCGTCCTCTTCGTCCAACCTTAAGCTAACCATCCCCCTCCTCCTTAGAACTCGACACGGCCCCTACACCGTCGACTCAAACTCGAACCAGACGGCCTGAACTCCCCTGTTTCACAATCCAGCCACTCCGGTCACCCCCCGTCACGGTGACTGTCCCAGACTCTTCCTAGGACCTCACTAAACCTAATCCAACTCTTCTAAACCTTCGACTCAGTCCCTGGGATCACGACTCTTGGATTGAAACAAAACGGAAAAACAGGGCACACAGAGTCCCTCCGTCACGCCAACCACCACCGTGCACCTCTCGTCACGGCAACACAACCAGACGGTTCCTAGGACTCAACTAAATCCCTTAAACCACTATAGACCCATCGATTCAACCCCTAGACTCACGACTTTCGATTCAAACCTCGACGGGAAAACAGGGCAAGTTTACAAGGATGAGGGATTACCTGCAACCGTCCACCACCGTGCTCGCGCCGCGGTTCCTGGAGTCCACAACGTCGCCTCAGCCTCCTCTCGAGGTCAATCGCACTTACACACGGCCACAGCACCACCAGTTCCCTCAGTTCCTCTCTGTTTTTCTCTGAAATTCCCGTGGCTCTCAACTCACTCCCACACCACCTGCACACTTCTAACCTTCTCAGCACCACCCCAGCATCTCTCAACCTCCTTCTGATCACTCTTCACTCACCAGAACTCAACAACATCCACGATCACCTTCCAATTTTTCCTCACCGCCTCACTCTGTTTCTCTCTGGGTCGAAAAACTCACACTTGCACGGTTGCACCCAAATAATTGGACCGTGCATACACTGGAACCCCCCAGAAACCACTCCACCTTTAGCACGTGTCACCATCCTACCCTTCAGCTCACATGTGGCTCAATCTCAACCCTTCATCTGTCCTTATCTGTTGCACACACCCCAGAGCACAAAAGACCAAAATGCCCTTCTGTTTTACCCAAAATTTCAACTTTGCCACTACCTTTCTAGACCTGTAACTCCCACATCGTACGTCCGATGAATACGTGCCGCCTGTCATCGAACTCGGGACGACGAGATCTATCTAACGGTCTTAGGTCAACTTACCAAAACCCGTTCGTATAAAAAGTCAACGTTTCCCCCCTAATTTCGCCAAATTACGGTTATGCCCTCAACATTCCGAACATCACAACTTCCTCCTCGGATGTCGGAATCGGGCGTGCCACCTGCCTACGGATTCGTAACGTCCTCAACTACGTCCTGGTCACTGGTCAACTCCCATTTGACCACCCGAAATAAAAGTCAACATTTCTGCCCGACCCAGGGGCAAAATCGTCATTCTAAGTTCCCGGACCCCTCGGGACCACCTAACCCTTGATTAACCTTACTAATCACACCTTAATCACTCTACTTATCCCAATTCTCGGGACGGGTTGTTACATTCGTGACATCCTAAACTACGTCCTGGTCACCAGCCAATACCCAATTGACCACCTGAACGAAAAGTCAACATTTTTGCCCGAACTAGGGGCAAAATCGTCATTCTACGCTCATGGACCTATCAGAACCACCTCACCACCGATTAACCTCACTAATCACACCTTAATCACTCTACTAATCCCGGCTCTCGGGACGGGTTGTTACATGACGAGTCTAATGGAATTGGTTTCGGGTTGTTCGAACGTCGATTCAATATAGTTCCGCGAGGGCGAAGGTTTAGGGTTCCGGTTCGTTATGTTTAGGAACCGGGGATTTTTGAGGAAAATTAGGTGGAATTTCGTAGATGTGTTAGTAACGTACTTTGGCGGTTGTTGACAGGATCGGGACTTCCCGAGGAAGCAGAGGAACGTACGAGACGTTCGGGACGCGATTGAGGGCTTGGTACTGTGAGTGGACCCCTTCTCTAAACTTAAGCATGCATAACCGTTTTTCTATAATTGTTTTATGGTTTTACATGTGATTTCATAATCATTGAATATGTGATGTTAGTTTTACATAACTGGACTGTTTTCGAGGAAATTACGATATTTGGCACGTTTTACGAGAAAGGCTTGATTTCTGATTATGAAGCCATGGTTTTGGGATTTCAAATGATTAATGATTTTCAATGATTATAAAGGGATTCTGGAACATGATTTCGATGATAAAGGGTTTTCGGTTTTAGAATCGGATTTCGGTAACGGGAGTTGATTTTAAAGTTGAGAAGTGGAATTCCGAATTTGGGTTCGGAATGACGGTTCTGGACGCCGGAAGGGCTTCAGACCAGTGGTTTCGGATTCGGGTTTGGATATGGATTTCGAAATGGTTTTCAATTGGTTTTGATTGGATTTGCTGGATCTGGATATTGGGTTTAAAGACCCGGATATTGATTTGACGGGGGACGGGCTCGGATTGAGTTTAAAGACTCGGGAGTTTAAAGACTCGGATATATTGATATTTCCCCCGTAGGCCTGTTGAGTTTAAAGACTTGAGAGTTTAAAGACTCGGATATTATTGAGGTCTGGATTTAGTTTAAAGACTCGGATAGATCCAGCAGGTTTAATCGGTTGGTTATGGCTTGGTACTTATGTTTTCTGATACAGTTTTATGACGCTAATGATATGATTTCTACAACTGTTTTTATAGTGTTTCTGTTTTTATGATGAGGTTTATGTGATTGATAACTGTTTTAATAACTAGGTTATGCATGTGGTTTCAAAACGGAGGGCCAAACCCGGTTTTCTTATAAATGGTTTTGGAAACTTTTCTTTTATTTATGGTCCACTCACACTTTTCTGGTTTTAAATTGCCCTCCAGGTCGTGGAGTTAGCGCGGGGTTTCGGCGTCGAGGCAGCGTCTGAGGCATAGAAGTCACGAGAGCGATGACGGAGTGTTGTAAAGTTTTCCGTGTGCGTGTATCTAGTTACCAGTTTTCTTTCTGTTGTATTCAGTACTATGCTCTGTAAATTTTAACTTCGGGATGTTTTAAAGTTCTCCTGCGTCTGATGGGGTATTTTAGTGGTGGCTTTGGTATTGTGTCGGGGTGTCAGATGGGAGCAGGATTTACCTCGATTTTCGGGGTAAAACCGGGGTGGGTCCTGACACATTAAATCACACATAATCATGCCACATCATCAAGACATCATTGCAAGTCAAATCATGCAATCAATCATGTAAAACAGTTAACTATGCATGCATTATGGTTTATAAAACAAACATCCACTCACACACCGTCCAAACTGCTCGCTTCCCGAGCTGCACGCTTTTCTGTGATTTCCGACACTTGCCAGGAATCTCGAATCCTGTCCAAAATCATTATGCAGGGTTACTAACAACTCAATTTACATCATATCAATTCCCCACAATTTTTCGGGATTTAAATATTAATTTAAAATATAACATAAACCTTCGGACCCTCAAAACATTATCGAGACGGTGTCCGATTGACTCAAAACCAACTCTAAAATGTTCGTTACATTACATACAGTAAAACACCTGTTGAACACTTCCCCAGAAAACACTCCACGCGCCGCCGCAAGCGGCTGCGCATGAAAGCCACGCGCGTGAACAGTGTCGTCCCTGCTACCCGACTACTTGTTATCCGGGTCTGCAACCCGCGGTGCAATTCGATTTATTCCTAGCCAATTCGACCCCAATTTCATCGTTTATTTCACTAATGTTCATCTATTCAATCCTAATTAAGGATCTGTAAGTTCAATTTCATAAAACTAGGCCTCAAAGTAGTCGACTCAAAGTGAAAACCCGACGAGTCTTAAATCGGGTTCCACCCGAATTCAATCTGTTTCATTCAATTAAGTACACATGAAGCATCTCACGTCTATTCTAACCACAACTTTGAAATCAATTTCAAGAATCCTTACCTCCAAGTATTCGAACTCAATCTCCAAAATTCAAAGATGTCGCCGGTTCTGTTCTTAGTCGTATCACCACCAATTTCTTTCCCAATCGATTTGGTTCGATTCGTTTAGCTCCCAGAAGACGACATATCACGTCAATTTCAATCAAAACCGTCTAAGAAATCAAATTCGACATTAATTGTTCTGGACAGTTTTTCGGTTTTTCTCAGTAGGGTTCTATGTCCAGTGTTCCTCTCAGTTTTTCACTCAGTTTTGCTCACACAAATTCACCCTTTTTGTTCTCTGTTCAGTCTCTCTCAAAACCGGGGAGGGAATGGATCGATCAAAGTGAAGGGAATGTGTGTTTTCTGTTTTGTTCTAACACTATATACCATATGCTAATTCTAAGTTTAATTTAATCCTAACGGCAACCAAGTGCCACTAATCAGCTTAATTCAAATGGCAGGTGTCACATGCTGAGTTAAAGTGGGCTGAATTAGCCAATCCACCGTTTAATTAACTTTAACTACCAAAATTATCATTTTACCCCTGCCCCAATAATTACCAAAATACCCCTCATAATTCCAAACCCGTAACTTTTCCATTCGGACTCCGATTGACGCATACCGCCTGTCTACGGATTCAGCGTCCCGAGACCTATCCAACAGTCTCCCCGGAAAGTCCAAACAAGGTCCCGAACAAAAAGTCAACTTTCGGCCCTTATAACCAGGGGCAAAATCGTCATTTTCTTCTAATCTTTCCAATTTTCCTTTTTCGAATTTCCGGGTCGTCACAAATTCCGTTTTAGACGGGATGGGTACTTAAGGTGAAATGAGGTCGGGCTTTGATGGTTCGGCCGGTGGAGATGAAACGAATTCCGATGTTGATGGTTCAGCTGGTGTAGGTGGCATGAATTCTGGTTTTGATGGTATGGGCGGTGAAGGTGAATTGAATTGAGTTTTTCTGGTTTGGGAGGCCGTTAAGATGGCTTCAGAGCTAAGAAGGTCTTGGATTTCGAGTCAGTGGGAGAGGAATTTAGCGAAAATGGTGAAAGTCAAAATGAAGAGGTGCCTGAAGAAAGTGGGGATATGAGGATGGAAGAGACGGATAAGAAACGACGTAGTTCTGATGGATTTGAGGAAGAGAAAGCCAAGAAGAAGAGTAAGAGGGCCATGAGAGGAACAGCTGCTACCAAAAGCAAGGGTAAGACTGAAAAGGTATTCAAATTCAAAGTTTTCATACTGTATCATTAATCTGCGATTTGTTTATTCTCTTTTGCTTATGTCTAATGGTTGTGGTCCCTGTAGGAAAGACGAGATCATCTAAAGAACTCCACGCGGAATCTCAGAAACTTTTGCGAGGTATAATCTTGAGCACCGAAAGAGATAAGAGGAAAAAAAATGTATACGCCTTCACTGAACTCTATGAGCAAGAAAATGACTTGATAACAAAGATTTTTTTCTGGGCTGAGGAAGGTGCAGACTGCTGGTTCGGTGGCAAATCTGGAAGAGGGAGAAGGAGGATCAGTTGGGTGGATTGGGTGATTGGATAAGTGTTTATTAGTTTTATTTTTAAAAAGAAATTAATATAAAATTTAATAAAAGACATCAAATGTCTAAATTACTCTTAAAAATTTGTAATATGAGTGTCACGTCATCAATTTTCACGGTGTTAATAACGGAGATGGGCAGCTGGTGCAACGGTATTGACAGTGTTACCGTTCCCGCAGCACACTGAGACAAATTTCCGTTTCTGGTGCATTTTGAGATTTTGTGGCGTGTTCCTAGTGCACTTAGTGTAATAAGCCTTATTTATATGAACATTATGAATCATATATTTATATCAACACTATGAATCATATATTCATAGTTTTAAGTCTAATAAAACAATAACTTAAGAAAGTTCATAAATTCCATTATCATTATAAATATTCATAAATGAAACAAAAAAAGTAGGAAAATAGAAATTAAAAATTGAAACATTTTGAAATATGGAATAAACACATTTTAGGAGTATTTGTAGTTAAGAAAGAAAAGACAAAAAAAATAAACAAAATAGGCCAATAGGGTAAAAAATAGTTAAGAATTTGGATATTTTAAATGAATATATGGTAAATTAGTATAATATTATATATTTAAATAATTTTTTTTAAATACATAAAAATTTGAATACAAAATTACAAAAAAAAAAATAAAAAAAACTATACATAATAGATAAAAAAATCTAAATATATTTATTACTCTATAATAAATATCTAAAATAAAATTTAATTATTATATAATATAAATAAATAAATAAAATATAAAAAAAAACTGAGTGGGGGCCCAGGCCCCCCTCCTGAACGTTGCTTGGCTCCGCCTCTGATGAGTGCTATCAAACACTAATTTCCAATTATATTATTCTATTCAATCTCTTATATAGTTATATAACGTAACAAACGTAACTAAAAAGTATATTTAATCTTCGTTTGTAATGCGGTTTACCCATCGCTACATCGCTGCAGTATGTCATAATCCATGTAATTTCTAATTTGTGGTGGAAATCATCGATCCCTCAAAAAAAAAAACATCTGGTGGAATCACATCAATACCCTATGTCATAATCCATGTCGTTTCTAATTTGTGGTGAAAATCATCGATCCCTTAAAAAAAATCTGGTTGAAATCACATCAATTATTTCGTTCTTTATTTTATTTTATTTGAGAAGATCAAATATTATCTCGTTCTAAAGGAGTTGGTCTTAATCACGTACCAGCTTCTACTCACATGTTTTTATTTTCATTCTAGTGCTACATGTTTTTATTGAGATGATGGCAAATAGATAAAAGCTCCCATATCTATACTTTATTATTAATTTTTACTTTTACTGTGCGTAAAGCTCTCTAGATTCACTTCTGTGGGAAGGGGAAATTTTTTACAATCAAACATCTATACAGTAACTAACAGCCCCTACAAAAAAAAAAAATCACCGATAAAAAATAAGAGGACAAAATATATTGTCCTTAACTTTATTGTGGTGTTTCATATATCGAATTATTTGTGTCTTCGCTAGAAAATTATAACATAATAGTGTTGTGATGTTATCTTACGATGAAATAATTTTGTTTTCTATACAACATTATGACAAAATATTTTTTCTAGTAAATTTGTCGGCAAGTGATCTAATAAAATAAAATGCAAATTTTTATTGGATAGTATCTTTCTCAACGAACCTATAGTAACAACATAGTCGATAATTTTTTTTTGCCATAGAGTTGTTTTGTCAACAAAATCGTTTTGTCGGCACAACAGTTTTTTGTTGTATTGAGCTTGGGATAAGGGAAATCTATTAATTTAGCAAAATATTAGATAATCGATATTATCAATTTATCAAGATATTTTTCACTTTCTTAAAAGATTGTATATTGTATTTACGTATTTTCTTACCAAGAAAATTTATGAATCTACTTATTTTTCTTAAAAAAGAATGTACATTGTTCTATGTACCATATTATTTCACTTTATGAACAATTAACCACACAAAAACTCTATTTAAATAAACAAAAGTCATAGTAACACAACACATTATAAATACAACAACCGCTTCTCATATTTTAGGAAGGCCTTATTATCGAATCATAAACATTATGTATCAGACAATTATAAATTTAGTGACATGTTATTCCCAAATTGAAACCAACCAAAAATATTAATTAACCAAAGTCACTAATTTATCTAGTAATAGATTATCGATATTCTATTGTATTTAGAAAACACTTCTAATTAATATGAAGGTGCTTTTGGAAATTATAAGCACATACATAGGCGTCTCTTCTTAATTTAAGCATTAAATTTGTTACAAAGCAGATTTGCCCAATTGATATAGGTCAGTGCATTTGGTATGAAAATTTAGTACACCCATTATTTTTCTGTTTGATTAGGGTTAGTTGATATGGTAATTGAATTGGGTGTAGGTTTATCTACCGATGTACATGTGCCATATAATAAAAGTAATAAATAAGAAGAGGTACTTTATCATGTAGACAATAATTTAGTAAAGGTTCTAATGCTATATGCTTAGCAAACATAAAACTCAATTCAAATAATTACTTATTTTCCCGATTATTCTTTTTCTAATTACATACTTCCTCATTATTGTAAATAAATGTGCCTTTAATATAAAGTTGTCTTATTAGACTAAATGCACTAGAAATATGCCACCGAATCTCAAAATGCACCAAGAACTGCAATTTGCCTCACTTTGCACTAGGAACAAGTGCAACGTAAAAAACGTTGCACCATCTCACTGACATTGTTGTTGACGACGTTTAAGTTTGCAAACGTGGAATCAATCTGGCACAGCGGAGGAGGACATGTAAAATGATGTGGAACTCAAAATCGAAACATTGAGAGAAAATCGAATTCGAGATAATTTCCACTTCTAGGATTTCGTAAAATTTGAGGGAATTGTAGAAATTGGCAGCCAAATAGCGTGGGGATTGTAGGGTTTGCAATCGAAGGGACGGAGAACCTGAAATAAATTGGCAGCCAAATTGATAATTGAGATATGGATGAGAGTCGAGAGTGGGAGTAGCAATGAAGATGCCTTTGTGGGAAGGTGGCCACAATGAAGACATCATGGACTGATGATAACCTAGGGAGGAGATTTCTTATTTGTCCATATTCTCGGGGTAAGAAGTTGAGATTATTTGGTATGAGTTTGTGGATTATGAAAGATATTGTGGCAAGAAATAGTTTTGTTTAGAGATTATTTCTAGGTTTGGAAGGAATTGATGGTTAGAGCTAAGTGTTATTGGTGGTTTTTCAATAATTAACAAAGTTGAGAATGAGAATGAGTTTTGAGTTTGAGAATTTGAGTATGAGTTTGAGTTTGGAGTATGAGTTACGAATTTGAGATTTTTGGACAAGAATTTGTGGTTGTTGTTGTGATTGAAACCAGGATTTGGGTTTGTTGAATATTTTCAAGTTAGGAAGAATTTCAATTTTATTTGTTTGTATGCAATTGATGATGGTTTTGATAATGCAAGCGTAGGGTGAGAGAGGTCATGGCAAAGGGTGTGACTTTTGAGAGTGGTTGGATTCGAAGATGTGCAAAATATGAACAAAAATAATTCCCAGGTTGCTACGTACACTTGACATAGGAGAAAAATAATTGTTAAATGAGAAGAAGAAGGTGTTTAGGCTTAGTATTGCACTTATGTTGACTTGGGTTGTATTTATTGGAGTTATGTATGCGTAAGGTTTGAACAAAAGCTTTGAGCTTGTAGTAAACTATTATGTATGATGTAGGATGATATGAATGGTGGACTTTTGAGGATCAACTTTTATGATGAAATGTGCTTGAAAATTTGAGTATAAGTTTTGAGAAACTTGTTAGGATTCCAATGTGGCCACTTTGAGCATAAAAATTAATCAAATTAGAACTAAACTATTTTACAAGGCTTATTAGGCTAAATGCACCAGGAGCAAGCCAACTGTAACGACCCGAACCGTGATTATTAATATTTTAATGTGAAATGACTATTTTGCCCCTGAAGGGGGCAAACTTTGAATTTTGACCCGGAAAATAATTTAGACTTTGACCCATGACTATGACGTAGATCGGGACGTCACGAATCCGTAGACAGGCGGCACGCTGAAATCGGAGTTCGTATGAAAAGTTATGGTCACAGAAGCGTTTTAGCGGAATTTTCGAAACGACAACAAAACGATTAAATATTAATTTATTATTGGAATCCGTGCAAACCCTAATTCTAAACTGAGCCAGCGGATGAGTGACAAGTGTCACTCATCCAAGTGTGCACTATTCCAATAAAGTAGACCTATAAGCCTATTGGTCCATTCTTTAATAATTAATTTTCTTTCATTTAATCCCAGCCACTGATCTTTCTGCCCAAACACATCCAGGCCATCCATTTCATCTGCTTTTTCCTTCTCATGCACGATCTCATCTCATCTCTCTCATAAACACACACACACACACACACACACACACACACACACACACACACACACACACACACACACACACACACACACACACACACACACACACACACACACACACACACACACACACACACACACACACACACACACACACACACACACACACACACACACACACACACACACACACACACACACACACACACATTCTCCCTTCACCGTGAACAAACCCTTCGATTTTCTCTCTACCCAAACGACCAGACCGACCACCTCATCACCACCAGACGACCGTCACCTGCACCACCATCATCTTCTCCAGCTCCACCATGCACTACCCATCTCCATCTCCCTTCCTCCCTGCCTGAAAACCCAGAGAACACCCAGACCCGAAACAGAGGAACGCGGATCCAGGAAGCCCGCACCACCTCCCATCATCCTCTCGACTTGAACAGAGCTCCAGATAGCACCGTGAGGAACCCATGAAGACGACAGGACGGTCGACGCAGGCTATGGCGGTGACACCGCGGAGGTAACTCCTAAAACCCTAGAGCACCGTTTTCCTTCCCAGTTTTGAAAGGATTCGTTTTGACGTCTAGGGCTCGACTTTTTAGTTTAGGACATACTCTAGGGACAGTGACGAGCTCAGAGAAACTGGTTTGGACAACTGAGACGGAGGGGACAGCTGGAGAAGACGACCGGAGTTTGGCCGTGAACTTCTTCGAAGCCTAAGTATGATTTAACCATTGTTTTTCCAGTTTTGAGGGTCTAGATCCATAGAACAGACCTAGACGACCCTTTAGGATCAAACCCTATCGAAAATGGTGGCCCAAAATGGACTATGGAAACAGGTCAAGTCGCGGGTCAAACGGTGACTCGATTTCAGGAAATGGGTTGACCCGATACTGTAGCATTGATGACGTCACTACTGACATCATCATGTCAGAGATTGTCAGATCAGGGGACAACAAGAGCATGCCACGTGTCATCTTACATGTGTAAGAGATGACGTCATACTGACGTCAGCGACACTGTAGCAGCATTGACCAACGCGTTAACCAGGCTCGTGGGGGCGCGTGTGAACAGTATTTTTGGTGGGACCAGTACCATTTTCAAGGTTTCGACGATACAGATCCAATGGTGGTGGTTTCGTGTCGATCTGAGATCGTTAGGATAGTCAAAATGAGGTTTGAAGCCTCAGGAATAGTACTCGGGCCATGTTTTCGGGACGGATCGGTTGTAGGGTTTTAGTATTGAAGTAGTAGGGACCTTTAGTGACTCTCGGATATGTTAACACAGGTTTTTAGCGGTCGTTGAGCAGTGAGGACCAAGTGTGAGTGGGCTGTTTGATTTATAAAAGGCTTGCATGCATAAACTGTTTTACTATTTCCACTTATGATTTAGATGAGTACTATATGAACTGTTTATATTCCTTATTATGATGTTTTGGGCATGAGACCCGCCTGGATTATATGTGGACTGTGTTCAGGGATGTCCGGGGGACATAGGGTGAACTATACTGTTCTTGTACTGTAATTTCCTACCTTTCTATCTTGTCTCCTCTAGGGAGGGTCGTTGGCCCGGGTGGACCCTGGAGTAGTCACGGGGCACTGACTGAGTGGAGTCAACCCCCGTTGTGTCAGGACCCACCCCGTGTTCACCCCGAACCCGAGGTAAATCCTGCTCCCGTCTGACTCCCCGACACAACACCCAAGTAAAACTCACGCAAAACATCCAACACTCAGTCAGACGCAGGAGAAACTAGACAAAATATCCTGAAGTTATAGTTTACAGAGCATAGTACGAAATACAATGAAATAAAAACCGATAATAATTACACGCACGCGGAAAAACTTAAACTACTCCGGGATCCCTCACGTGACTTCTATGCCTCGGACACTGCCTCGACGTCAAGACCCCGCGCTAGCTCCACAACCTGGAGGGCAGTAAAAACAGAAGGTGTGAGTGAACCATAATAAAAGAAAAGTTCTAAAACCATTTATCAGAAAACCGGGTTTAACCCTCCGTTTTGAAACCACATGCATAACCCAGTTTATAAAACAGTTACAAACCAAATCACCATAACCCACATCATAAGAAACAGAAACACTATAAAACAGTTATAGAAATCATATCACAAGCATCATAAAACTATAGCGTAAAACATCATTTTCCGATCAAACCTGCTGGACCTATCCGAGTCTTTAAACTCCCGATTATTTAAACTCAATCCAGGCCTCAATAATATCCGAGTCTTTAAACTCCCGAGTCTTTAAACTCAACAGGCCTACGGGGGAAAATCAATATATCCGAGTCTTTAAACTCCCGAGTCTTTAAACTCAATCCGGGCCCGTCCCCCGTCAATCAATATCCGGGTCTTTAAACCCAATAACCAGATCCAGCAAATCCAATCCAAAACCATTTGAAAACCATTCCCGAATTCACATCCAAACCTGAATCCGAAATCACTGGTCCGATGCTCTTCGACATCCAAAACCGTCATTCCGAACCCAAATCCGGAATTCCACTTTTCAACTTTAAAACCAAATCTCGTTTCCCGAAATCCGATTCTAAAACCAAAAACCTTGATTATCAAAATCATGTTCCAAAATCCATTTATAACCGTTAGAAATCATTTATCATTTGAAGTCCCAAAACTATAACATTATAATCAGAAATTAACCTTTTATCGTAAAACGTGCCAAATACCGTATTTTCTCGAAAAACGTACAATTATGTAAAATCACATCATAAATCCAACAATCATGAAATCACATATATAAAACAATTTAGAAAAGCAGTTATGCATGTTCAGTTTAAGGAAGAAGTCCACTCACAGTACCGCGCCCTCAATCACGCCCCGACCGTCCAGCACGTTCCTCGGCTTCCACGGGAAATCCCGATCCTGTCAACAACCACCAAATTACGTCACTAACACGTCCACGAGTATCCACCTAAATTCCCTCAAAATTCCCCGAATCCTAAACGTAATAAACCGAGACCCTAAACCGTCACCCTCGCGGAACTAACCTCAAACGACGTCCGAACAACCCGAAACCACTTCCATTAAACTCGTTAGAACACCTAGACCAAAAACCATGTTGACCACTTTCCCCATCGCTGCCGCACGCCCCCACGCGCCGCCCAAAGTGGCTGCACGTGGCCCTCACGCGCCTGCTACAGTACCATCTTCAACCTCGACTCACTGTGTTGAACCGGCCGCCGTAGGCTGAACCGGCGAGAACTGATCTCCGCCGTCCGGCCACCAATTCAACCCCTCTTTTCTCCCACAGCTGCGTCCAGACCTGCCCTATCTCTTTCCGTACTCCGTTCACCTCGACACAGCCCCGTCCTCGTCGACTCAAGCTCGAAACCAGACGACCCAATTCCCCTGTTTTCCTTCCCGGCCATCCAGCTCACCTCCCTTCACGGGGGCTACACCAAACTCTTCCCTGGACCTCTCTAAGCCTAACCCAGCTAACCAGAACCGTCGACTCACTCCTCAGTTTCACGATTCTCTGTTTGAACCTCACGGCTAAAACAGAGCACACAAGCGCACTCCGTCGTGCCGGCCGCCACCGTGCACCTCCCGTCACGGCAGCTCAACCAAACGACGCCCTGGACTCAACTGAACTCCCTAGACTCCCCTAGACTCTTCGATTCAACCTCTCAAGCCACAACTTCCGATTTGAAGTTCACGGCCAAAACAGAGCATAAACACGGGGAAATAGAAATTACCTGCAACCTGTCGCTGTCGTGAGCTCCGCCGGTATTGGTTGACTCCTCGCACCCCTCACGACACCACCACGGTCTCAGTTGCCCCGTACACGGCCGCCACCGCCACGATTCTCACGACCTCCCTGCTTTTCACCCCTGGTTTTCCCGCGGTTCCCAGCTCACTCACACACCACCCTCACGTCTTTTAATCCTCTCACTGTCTTCCTCTCATGCTCTGATCAATCTCACACACAACTCACCAGCACACACACCATCATCGATCAATTCTCTCAAGTTCCCTCACCGCCTCACTTTATTTCACTCGAACATACACGAACACACACGGTTGCACCCCAATTATTTGGCCCGTGTGCGCACTGGAACCCCCCAGAAGCCACTACAGCCTTGCCACTTGTCACCATCCCCCACACTCTCTCACACACATGGTCCTATCTCAGCCCTTCATCTGCTTCTCTCTGCACAAATCCCCAGGTGCAAAAAGACCAGAATACCCTTCTGTTTAACTCAAAATTACGGTTTTGCCACTAACTTTCTAGACCCGTAACTCCCACACCGTAAGTCCGATGCATACGTGCCGCCTGTCATCGAACTCAGGACGCTGAGATCTACCTAACCATCCTTGGTCAACATACCAAAACCCGATCGTCCAAAAAGTCAACTTTTTCCCCTCTTTTAATCAAATTACGGTTATGCCCTCAACCTTCCGAACACCATAACTTCCCCCTCGGATGTCGGAATCAGGCGTGCCACCTGCCTACGGATTCGTGACATCCAAAACTACTTCCTGGTCACTGGTCAACACCCATTTGACCACCCGAACTAAAGTCAACATTTTTACCCAAGTCAGGGTCAAAATTGTCATTCTAAACTTACGGACCTATCGGGACCACCTAACCACTGATTAGCTCACTCATCCCATCTTAATCACTCTACTAATCCCGGCTCTCGGGACGAGTTGTTACACGTTGGGTTGCTTACTCTCAAGAAGGCATGTTCGTATACCTCGGGCAGTGACCGGGATACCGGGCACTGATGTACCTAGGGGAGTCTTGGGTGTGAGACTCTGAGTGGCAACGCGTAGCCTTAGAACCGTGACATCATTTGGGTTAGGTTTTATAGTGCACTAATATGTTAGTTTTTCCTTTCGATTATTATTATGATTCTGTGGTTGTGATTTCATTATGATACTATGTTTTCAACGCATGCAAGATTTGGAAAACGGAGAGGTAAAACCTTATGATTTACTTTATTATGAAATTGATTTATAAACTATTTGTTTTCGGCCCACTCACTCTTTAAATGTTTTACTGACCCCTCCAGCCCGTGACACGGAATGAGAGGAGGATCTAGAGGAGGAGGAAGAGGCTTAGTTTATTCGCTGTGCACCTGTACACCCCCAGTGGGTAGGTTGAGCACCAAATAATGTACTCTGACTATTGTGCTCACATTTTGTTATTGTACTATCCCTTGTCTGACAGCTATTACTCTGAACAATGTTGTTGCACTTTATTTATTTAATTTGAGTATTTAGTTTTCTTTTAAGGGTAATTTTGGTATGTTTGGAGTCGTTGTCAGACGGGAGCAGGGCACTTCCCCGGGTGGTCCCAGTGGGATTGGGACGGGTCCTGTCACCAGCTTATCTCAAAATGCACCAGGGACGAAAATTTGCCTCAATGTGCACCAGAAACATTACACCGTCAATACCGTTGCACCATTCGTCCATCTCCGTTATTAACGTCGTGAAAACTGATGACGTGTCAATAATATCACAAAATTTGAAGGGAAATTAAGCATTTTACTTTATTTTATTATATTTTTTATTAAACTTATTTTTTAAAAATTAAAACAAATAAATGCCTAACCTCCCCAACCCAAGCTCGGTGGCCATGGCCTCACTTTCATATTCTCGCCGTCAAAAGAGCTTCACGGGTCTCTGCCCAGCCAGTACCTCGGCATACTCAACGCCATCATTGTCGACAACTTCTTCAACCACAAATTAACCGTTGAATTCGACACTGTGCAGGACTTTGAATTTGGGGACATCAACGACAACCATGTTGGGATAGATATTAACAACTTAGCCTTTAACAAGTCAACTCAAGCTGGGTTTTTCTTCGGCGATAATTCGAATAAGCAAGCCCTCAATCTCAATAGTAGTCACGTAATTTAAGCTTGGGTCGATTTCGATTCTGTGAAAAATCAAGTGACTGTTAAGCTCTCACCTTGATCTGTCAAACCCAGATCCCCTATTTTAACCTTTGATGTAGATCTTTCCGCAATTTTTCAAGATTTTTTGTACGTTGGCTTCTCTGCCTCAAATGGGTTGCTGCCTCAAAATGAATAGAGATTCCAGGGATCTCGATTTGGAAACTTTGCCCAAACTTCCAGGCCTATAAAGACACACACATGTGTAATTGTGGGAGTTGCTCTTTCTGCTCTTGTGGCCTTGATCTTAGTCGTTGGATTGGTTTCCTACATCATTCACATGATCAAGAATGTCGAGGTGATTGAGCCTTGGGAGCTTGACATTTGCCCTCACAGGTTCACATCCCAGGAGCTGAAACAAACCACGAGAGGGTTAGGAGATAAATAGGTGGTTGGGTTTGGTGGATTTGGCAAAGTTTACATAGGACAGTACCGAATTCTGGTACCCAAATTGTTGTTAAGAGAATTTCTTATGAATCAAGGCAGGGTATGCAAGAATTTGTGTCAAAAATCGCCAGTATTGGTCGCCTTCGCCATAGAAATTTGGTTCGATTGTTAGGGTGATGTCGAAGGCGGGCCGATTTGTTGCTTTTGTATGATTTTACACCTAATAAGAGGTTGGACAAGTACCTGTTTGAAAACCCTAGAGCCATTTTGAGCTAGGCAGAGTGGTTTAAGATTATTCAAGGTGTTGCTTCAGGGCTATTGTATTTACATGAAGGTTGGGAGCAAACTTTGATTCATAAAGACATTAAAGCAGGCAATGTGCTTTTGGATTATGAGCTGAATTGAAGGATTGAGGACTTCAATCTTGCTAAGATCTATGAGCATGGTTCAAGCCCAACAACAACCAGGGTGGTTGGGACTTCGGTCTTCCCTAATTGGATGCCCCTTGTGTTTTCAGCTCCGCCACAACCGAATAAAACCCTAGTAAGTTTGGTACCGGTGAGGGTGACTGCCATGCCGGCCATGCACAGAGAATGAGGAAGATGAAGAGGGATCTGGGGAGTGGGAACTGGGGCCAAATGGAGCAAAGAATTAGGGCCAGAGGTCTAGGGGAAAAGATGATCGGGTGGATTGGGTTAGGGAGATTGGGCATTTATTTGTTTGAATTTTTCAAAAATAATTTTAATAGAAAATATAATAAAATAAAGTAAAATTTCTTAATTGCCCTTCAAATTTTGTGATATTACTGACACGGCATTGGTTTTTACGGCGTTAATAACGTAGATGGATGGATGATGCAACGGTATTGACGGTGTAACTGTTCCCGGTGCACATTGAGGCAAATTTCCGTCTCTGGTGCATGTTAAGAAAATGTGGCTTGTTCTTGGTGCACTTAGCCTAATAAGCCATTTTACAATAAAATTTTGAGCATAGAAGGAGGCTCCTCTATTAACATTCAAATTTGGATCATTATAAAAGCTTGGATTGTTAAGAAACACGCATCTAGTGGATGTCTAGAAAACCTACAAACATCAAACGGTTCCAAATGAATCCAATGTAGAGCAAAAATTATAAGACTAGCTAGTAGATGTCTAATAATGGTGCCAAAGGGATAGCAATTCCTTTACCGTCTTGAGCCAGTCTTTTTTGATCGTCATTGGCTTTGGCCTTGGCTTTGGCTTTGTCATTCCCTTTACATTTGCAGGTGACTTGGGCCTCTTTCCCATTGAATTTCCACTGCACTTCTTCTTGTGGCTGGGCTTGGGAGATTTGGCTAGCTTAGGAATCATGAAGTGGTGGTGTGATTGTTTGAGACACATGTAGGTTAACAAGGAACCTAATTCTCCTTGCAGGAATTTTCTGTCTAGTTCTCCTTGTTGGGGTTGTTGCAGAAGAATTTAATGAGTCGAGTTCTACTCTCTCTGAATAGTTATGTTGGGGAGGTGGGTGTTGATCCTGGCTTGACTGTGGTGCTTTAGTATTGGAAGCTGGCGGGTTTTTGGGTAAATCAACAGGATTGCTGCAGGATGAATCGGGTTTCCTCCCTCTCTTCACCTACATTTCACACATGGCAGAAACTTGACATAATAATCACTTGAACCAGCAATCAATCACAACAGAAAATTGAACCAACAATCAATCATAAGAAAAACTTAACCCAACAAAGACAGCTAATACATTAAAATCCACAGAAGTAACATAAATCACAATGTCATAGAAATCACATAAATCAATAAAGACAAACATAGAATTTTCACATTCCTAGTGTATTTTGAGACTAAATTGACTTGTTTCCGGAGCATTTTGAGACTAAATTAGCTTGTTCCTGGTGCATGTTGAAACTAAATTGGCTTGTTCATGGTACATTTAGTCAAATAAGTAATCACAAAAACCAACAAACATAACAAAATTGTAATCAAGGCAATCCAGAAAACAGTCCTGAAATGAGTGTTCACATCAAGTTAGCAATTCCAACATTCACATTAAAACACATCAAGCCCACACCATAAGCAATCACAGGAATCAATTATAACTAAAAACATTGAAATGAGTAAGTCAAATATATCAGTAGCTTGTCCACCTTCCCAGTGTTTGTTGCTCTATCTGCATTTTTTTCCCTCTATTGCTTGCACCTGAACTTGGCTTCCTTATTACGATCCACTGGTTTTGTGCACGCATATGTTTTTGTTAGACCCATAGTTGCCATATTTTAGTGTTAAATGGTACCTAGGAAACTCGTTAGGATTTGACTGTGCCTTCTCATTCTGACTTTTCTTCCTTCTCATCTTCGGGCTCGCATGCTGCTTTTGATATTTGGGAGGCTTTAAGGGTGTAACCCTAACTTTCTCACATTGGTCTTCACCAGGGGCTGGCCTAATGATCCGCTCGTATGCCGTCGTATATGCTTCTTGATTGTAATATTGATGGGTAAACAACTTTGGGTTTCCCTTGAAGCGACTTATTGCATTGCATGCATGAGGGAATGGGATGCTACTTAGCTCATATCTTATGTAGGAGCGTGTTTAGAGATTTAAATCCACTAAAAACGTTCGTTCGAATGGATGAATGATCTCGAAAATTTTATTCCCACAATGTGTAGGAATCAACCTCTACCCCTTCATCTTATAGTCCTCTAAGAAATCTTGAATCCTTTTCATCCACTAGGTGGCCATGCCATATTTGGCCTTCTTCACGTCTCCTAGTCATCAAGGCTGTGATGTATTGCTTGAGTTTTTCCAACACAGATAATACGGGTTTGGCTATATAAGGCACAATTTCCTTCTTAAGTGATTTAGATAGATTGTTTATGAGAATGTCACACTTGAAATCAGTTCTAAAATGGGATCTGCACCACTGCCTTGCATCTCGTTCATGTAGCCATTGAGTTGCACTAGGACTTAGCGCTTCCATCTTCCTCATCTCTTACTGAAACCAAGGAATGGTGTTGGCTCTTGTAATAGCATTCATTTTTTCTTTGAGAGCCATCTTATTACATCTCGTCCCCTAAACGTAATTTCAAATTTGAAAATTTACCAAACTACCCTTAATCACTTTTTCTAGGCCTCATTTGTTAGTTACTAGCTTGTTGTAGCTTATAGTCCACATCCCCTTAGGTCCAATATGAACCAAGCGCCAAAGGATATTAAGACCCATTTTAGGAGGCCCAAAAACCCATATTTTATATTCACAAACCCCCACACCCATTTGTTGTTGCTTTAAATGGGTTACTATTCATCCTCTCTCAAGCTCAACCTCACCCGAGAACCCACCCATCGATCACAAACACAAGTACCCTTTGTACACACTGAATTCACAAACTTGATTGTTGGGTCACCTTCTCTCATTTCTCCACTGCAACCCTCCTCTTAAATCCCATCTCGAACCATGACGTTCACATCAGCTAACCATGACCGCGAGTCGCGATCACCAACTCCAAGCGATACAGACCAGGACCCAATGGCATCGACCATCTCACCTGGTGATTAGATGATTGTTGGTTGTGTTTTAGAGACCCGAGAACCATCGTGGCCCAAATGGAAGGACTCAGCCCACGTAGGATCCAGAAATGACCCAGATAGTTAGAACACGATCAAGGTAACCTTTTGAACTATAAATCATACCAATCGACTCATCTTGATGGGAGCTTTGTTCTAATGGTCTTTCATGTCATTTTGGTGTGAGGGTGATGGCAGAGGGCATCGCCGAAATCTGCAGAGCCGAGACCTTCCCGGTGTCGTTCTAAACTATGCAGGTAGATTCTTAGCCTAGAAGGTATTTTTCGTAATCCGCGACTCGAGTAGGTATAGATTTTTGATTTCATGTCAAAAAGGTTAGGATTTAAAGGAGAACGGCCTAGCCGGAAATTGGGATTTTTCTTACAAAAAACCTAGAATTCGACCATCGTCGCCGTCGAAGGTGGTCTGGTGGCCAACTTCGGTGTAAAATAACGATTTTGCCCCTAGTAATGGGCAAAAAGTTGACTTTTGACCAGCGTAGATCGCATCTTTAACCTGCGCATGGGGGCGCATGGGCATGAATTTTGAGGTGGGACTGATCTTGTTCGAAATGTTTCGACGTTCTAAATCCAATGGTGGTGATTTCAGGTCGATCGGAGGTTGTTTGATAGGTCAAATTGAGGTTTTCAGTCTAGGGAAGTGTGTCCGGGACACGTTGACCGTTCTGGGATGTGTGAGGGTTTATGCTATAGACTTGTAAGATGGTTAGTGACCTTCGGGTATGATTTGGATATGTCCGGATGTCCCAGAGATGGTGAATTAGCCCCATAGTGGCTTATGGCGTGGATTTTGAGGCGCAACTTGGACAGTCTGTGAGTGGACATTTGCTTTCTAAATATTATGCATGCATAACTGTTTTATATGTTTTATATCTATGATTTGAAATTCCTTGAGTGCATATGATTGTGGTATTTGATATTTACGTATTTGAATGTATTTCGATATTTATGGTTTTATATTGTGTTTATACGTGCTTGTATTTCAATTGTGAATTATGGAATGATTTAAGATTTGGAAATATGGAATCGGGCTTGAGACCCATTTGACTTATGAACTATCGGACTTGAAGTCCATTTGATTTAATGACATATCGGGTTTGAGACTCAGTTGGTCTATAATATCGGGCTTGAGTCCCATTGGTGGTTTATGAAAGTTATACTTCGGGCATGAGTCTCATTTATGGATTTACGATGATTTTATGGAAACGAAATGGATGAAACTATATTCCAGGCGTGGGCTGTCAGGACCCGTCCCTAATCCCCCGGCATTAACCTTGGCATTAACGTCAGACCAGGGATAAATCCTTTTTAAGCTCGCTCGGGGCTTCCAGAGAGCGCCAGGATCTAGAGGAAGAGTGTGATGTGTCGGTCTCTGCTACAGCCCGCAACCGCTATCAACCTGAAGGGCATTAAAAACCTCAAAGTTGTGAGTGGACAAAATAATTAATTTATGAAAACAATTTCAGAAAAGAAGATTTATGCCCTTCACTAAAAAGCATGCAAGCATTCAAAAACCATTTATCAAATCAATCACTAGGGCCTTGGCCCAAAACCGTAAATCAAGTACATGGGGACTCCGCCCAAAACCAATTCGTAGGGATTCAGCCCAAATCAATACATGTGGCTCTCAGCCCAAAACCATTATCCGTAAAATATCGTACAAACATATATATATATATATAACCCATCCTCGGCATCTCATATGCCCAATCAATAACTCGTCACGATTTCTCTATAAGTGTGCACACTACTCGAGGTCTCACTCAGAGTCCACCCCCAGGATCTACGACGTTTGGTGGACTGCCCCTGGACCGAGTCCGTGACTATACCAAATTTCTCACTCCTGGAACGTGCTCCCTCTTGGAGTCACTCATTCCAGGCAGTGGATCGTGACTCTCCAGGATCTACGACGTTTGGAGGAGACCATCAATACGTGAGGGTATATACATTTTCAAAATACTTTCTTTCAAAACACAGTTCAACAGGGTTTCATACCCGAACGTCTCAACAGGATTCCTCGAATCCGATTCAAATCCAATTTCACAGGCCTCAGCCTAAATCCACAGTTCAATATGGTCTCAAACCCAAATTCTCATTTCATAAACCAAACTGGGACTTAAGCCCGATTTCACGATCCACCAGGGCCTTAAGCCCGATTTCACAACCAATAGGGCCTCAAGCCTGATACCCTAAATCAATGGGGCCTCAAGCCTGATATCATAAATCAACGGGGCCTCTAGCCAGATATCATAACTCAACTGGGCTCAAGCTCGAATTCGTAAACCAACGAGGCCCCCAGCCCGATCGTATAACCCAAATGGGCCTCCAGCCCAATTTCTCATCAAATCAAATGGACTCCAAATCCGAGAGTTAGTAAATCAAATGGGTCTGATACCCGATTCCATATTTCTAAATCCAAAACCAGCTTATCAAACCATCATTGAAAACACAGTACGCATAGGCACAACATAAAGCCGAAAACCTCGAAGAGCATGCAAATACGTCAATACTAGCTACCACAAAAAAATGCACTCATGGAATCATAAAACATGTTCATTAAAGCATATAAAACATTTATGCATGCATCGAATTCATAAAACGAGTCCACTCACAGACCGTCGGAAGCCGCGTCTAGATACGCGTACCATACGCCCTTCCCAGGACAATCGCCCTTCCCGTAATTTTTTTGAATTTTTAACTATTTTTAACGTCGATCCTAAACCTTCGGACATATCGAACTATATCGAAATGATGTCTGATCGACTCGAAACCAGTCCCAGAATGTTCGTTACATCGATTAGATGATTTCATGTGTTGGAAGTACCCCCAAAAGGTGGCCCACGTGCTACCACGCGCCGTCCAAAGGTCCCTGCGCGTGGATTTCACGCGCCTGCTACAGTTGTCCCCTACCTTCGGCAGATCGGGTCCGAACCGGTCTATTGGTTTTTGGTCCGACCGAACCGACGGAACCGGTCCACTGTCATTTCTCGTCCATTTTTCGTCTGTTTTCTTCCCTTTCAATCCCTACGTGTTTTTTTTTATTTCATTCCCTATCTAGCTATGTCACTAAACCCATGAAAATCGATTAAAAACCATACCTTTAGATCGAAGGAATGTCACCCAGTTTTTCCGGCCACCTTTCTAGACCGTTCAACCACCACACACCAGCCAAAATCACCCCTACATGATTGTACAACCCTCCCAAACATCATCCACTCATAAAAAGGGTCCCTAAACGTTTAAACAAAAACTTGGAATTTGAAATCACAAAAGGGGGATCTTCGAGTTACCTGGTTCCTGTGCCCTTGCCTTCGTCCATGACGGTCTTGTCATCACCCAGCCACCATCATCACCCTCTACCTCCCATTCTTGGCCTCAAACTGAATAAAAATGGGGAAGGGGTCGATTTGGGCTTCGGGTGTCGAGATGATCGAATGAAAATGGACAGGAAGAGATATGCACGTATGTGAGAAAAAGAGGAATGGATGAGTGACAAGTGTCACTCATCCTTTGGGCCTGGGAAAGATCTGGGCCCACATAAGACAAAAGGCAGAAGTGAATTTTTCTCTTAAAATGTGCCGTCATAAATAGTTCCTCGAAACTTCTGTGAACTATAACTTTTTCGTCAAACGTTCGATTTTGACGTGCCACCTGTCTACGGACTCGTATCGACTCGATCTACATAACGGTCCTCGCCTCTCGACCATTGGACCTCCCAAGTCAAAAGTCAACTTTTTGCCCTCGTTCAAGGGCAAAATCGTACTTTTTCCCTCAACACTCGATAATCCTTGACTAATCCCCTATTAGCCTCGCTAATCCATCATTAGTTCTTAATTAATCCTAGAAAATTAAGAATTTCATCCTCGAAATTCAAACTGACCTAATTCCACAACCGAACTGTAGAATCCAATCTTGTCCTTTCTACTCGGGCATTCTCGTGTAAAAGTACACGTCCATCGCAAACGCCGTAATCATCGGTACTCGCCGTCATCGGAGCCTCCAAAGCTCCAACTCCTTCTCGAGAAACTACATGTTAGCTCGTACGTCTCACTCGAGACGTCGACACTCGTCAATCTCGACTGTCACTCAGTCTTGACAGGTTAGTAATACCAAGCTGACATCAATTAGGCTTTTCAGTCTACCACTCTGACACAATCCAACCTACAACCATCAGGCTGATATCCGTACTCCCACTAAGGCTACCACAACCAAGCTGGCATCCATCTCAGCATCCAATCAGACTATATTCTTCAGGTCCCGCCATTACCATGGCACGAATCCTATCTCGTAGGTCATCCTCAAACCTGTGGCATCTACCGACCTCGGTACCCATACTGTCTCTCCTTAGAGTCTCATTAATCATAATAATCTGAACTCGTCGGACACCGATCAAATTCCTCACCTCTATTTGTCACAACGATTGTGACCAGCTGGCAACTCTCGGCTACACTGCGCTTCTGTTGCGCTACTCTGATCTTGACTCGCTCTCGAGTCCTTGTATCGTATCTCACACCACTCAGTGATCTATGCTGACATCTTGACTCACTCGAGTCGCAACTACCGCATCACAAAATCTGTCGAAACACCTTCGACATCTCACCCATCCCGGGTGTATCTAGACCTCATCGATACTTGTCTCAGCAGAGATATCACGTCTGACCTGTAGGGATCCCTTAGTCATTCACGACTTGAGCCCCCGCTCACGTTAATCACTAAACCCTACCAATCTATTCTGCTCGAGTGTACAGTACTCAAACGTCCGGTCAACTCAACCCTATGTCGGAACACCTCCGAACATAAGCCTCGTCAAACCGTCACCATCGGATCTAATCTGATCGCCATCTCATGTCCATCTAAGACTCTAACCTGTTGACAAAACATTCGTACTCTCGGGGAACTCTCAATCAGACATACCGATTGACCGTGGTCAATCCCATCGTTCAACGTGCACAACACACCGGTGCACCCTATCATATCAACCGCCGAGGCACTACTCGACCTATTCCAAGACTACACGCTAGCCACGTCCAATCACGTGCCAGTCCTCACTATCCTCAACATCTTCTCGAAGTCATCGTAGTCGTCTAACCAACTCCAGAGATAGAACAACTAATGTCCAACTCGAGGCACCAGCTATTCCCCTCTTCCTGATCAATATCTACGTATCGTCCTCGTCTCAATTTTATTCCCATATCCAATCTCTGTCTTGTCATCTCACCAACTATGCTAAGGGATCCTTCAACAGTCTTACAATGTGGTTCTCCTCTGCCCCTAGCTTATCATAATCAGCGAGGAAATTCATTTCAATGACGACCAAACCTCGGTCTACTCGCCTCACGATCGTTACAATCACCTCAGTCCACATCGGTTCCATTACCTCGGACACTCACTTGTCACATCCTGTGACGCGAAATACCTTCTACTTTTCAAATCATTCAAAATTGACTCACAGTCTAGGTGTCTTGTTCTTACACCTTCCTTAGACCGTCTATCTGTCATCTCCTTCCTCATCGACCCAAATGAGGAAAGTCGAAGATGATGACATCAAAGTTCATCCTATGTCATCCTGCGACACCAAGCACAATCTGCTAAAGGGTAGAAAATGCGAAGTCTCATTTTCTAACTAAGAGTATTCTCTGATAATTACTCTAATACCTATTCCTTTCCTTCCGAACTAAGCACGTCCATCATTATCTTCGTTGGCCTATTGGTTCGCATGTCCCAACCTTTATGGGATCAAATTTCAGTACCAAACACTCGTGACGTCCGTCCACAAGGAACTAAGGGAACTAAGATACCTATCACCAATCCAAGTATACCCCATAGCTCGACCGAGCCACTCAGAATCCTTTCTGTCCCGCTTAGTGCCCATCGAACTCACGTGTTTACCACTCTAGGGCACGTCTACCAACTTGGTCACAAACCAAGCCATCACTCACTCGGACATCATCCAAGTGTTCGTAAACAATCCAACTCGCCTATCTGGCTACGACCGTTTATTTACATCCAAAAAGATGTCAATTCATCCTAATCCGATGTAAGGCTCGTTCGAAGAATCACAATAGGCTCCTACTGTGCTCCACAGTCGAATCTCTGCATGACACCACGCCATACCTGACCAACTGGTCACTAATCCCCAACAACTTTAACATCTCGACTGAATTCCTAGGAATCTACACTAGTCGACGAATCCTCCTTGTCATGCAGTGGTAGAAACCAACCATGAGCACATCACGACTGAGACACCCTCAGCTCGTGGCTCGTCGTTTCTCCTCCTTATCGTCATCGCATCACCACAACACGGAGTGCGAATCAAACCAATACTAAAACTCTGCTCAAACCGAGCAATTGTCACTTATCTCTGCTCGGGTTGGAGGGCTCTGCATCTCTCTTACCCCACGACTCTGGGTACGACCATTCTGACACTTCATACGTGAAAATGAACGTTCCCCGAACATCCCCCGATTCTTAGAAACCATCAACAAAGCCACCCTCGATGGTGGTACCTACAATGAGCTCGTGCAGACACAACCCACACACACCACCGAGATTTCGAACCTATGCGGTCAACTCACCGCTGGCACCAACTGTTCAACACACGACATCCACCAATCGGTCCACCTCAGGATCCGGTCAACACATATCACTCTCCTAGTCACTCGTCCGATCACTCACCAACTAGGGCTATTGCAAACTCGGCTGCTCTTTGCAGCACGTACATCCTAACCGACCCATCGCTCTCGGCTATGAAAGGTCGTCATACCACGATACCGGTGTCCAATCAACCAGCAACCACAATCTGAGGATTTCGTCCTCTCGTAACTTTACGGCTCCCAGCCGATGGCCTTCACCAGAACTTGGTCATACTCCGTTCCTAACACTGCACATGCACTACATGCGCAATCGCATCTGAGCAGGCCACACAACAACTACTCTGGGGCATCCCTGCCAGTCGACATCCCTCTGGGATTCGACACACTGAAACATGGAATCTTATGCCAAATAGGGTCAATGTTCCTATTTCCAACCATCTCAACTAGGGTCATCGCACACCAGAATGCTCCCAACAGTATAATCTCCGTTTTGTAATTCTATCGTGGACGACCCTAACGTCCGACCTCCACTGGTTCCACCTTGCTCCTTTCCATGTCCGTCATGATTACTCTCAGGTCGTCATACGATGTTTACTGGTCCACTGAATCCTATCTCCAATAACACTACGGCTCTAAACCGTTCGTTTCGCAAGAATATCGCTCCTACCGGGGATCAACTTTCTCGAACACGCGGCATCTTATGCCAAACGAATCCTAAACCGTCGCACCTCGTGTCATGCGTAATCCAACTACGATTCAATTCTACTGAATTCTCTTACTCTTACCCTAAATATTAGGTTGATGACAGACTGTTATCACTGTAGGGACATCACATCCTCGCCCTGCGCGTCACTCTGATAGCAAAACCTGCTCTGATACCACTTGTCAGGACCCGTCCCTAATCCCCCGGGTTAACGTGGGACGTGCCTAATCTCGTCAGACCAGTGATAAATTCGTACTTCTAGAGAGCGCCAGGATCTGGAGGAGGAGTGTGATGTCTCGATCTCTGCTACAACCCGCATCCGCAATCAACCTGAAGGGCATTAAAAACCTCAAAGCTTTGAGTCGACAAAACAATTAATTTATGAATACAATTACAGAAAAGAAGATTTGTGCCCTTCACTAAAAAGCATGCATGCATTCGAAAACCATTTATCAAATTAATCATTAGGGCCTTGGCCCAAAACCGTAAATCAAGTACATGGGGACTCCGCCCAAAACCAATCCGTAGGGACTCAGCCCAAATCAATACACGTGGGTCTCAGCCCAAAACCATTCTCCGTAAAACATTGTGCAAGCATATATACATACATATATATATATAACCCATCCTCGTATGCCTAATCAATAACTCATCACGATTTCTCTATATGTGTGCACACTACTCGGGGTCTCACTCTGAGTCCACCCCCAGGGTCTACGACGTCTGGGAGGAATCATCCAAATCTAGGATCTACGACGTCTGGAAGACTGTCCTTGGATCGAGTCCGTGACTATACCAAATCTCTCACTCCTGGAATGTGCTCCCTCTTGGAGTCACTCATTCCAGACAGTGGATTGTGACTCTCCAAGATCTACGACGTCTGGAGGAAACCATACATACGGGAGGGTATATACATTTTCAAAACACAGTTCAACTGGGTCTCATACCCGAACGTCTCAACAGGATTCCTCGAATCCGATTCAAATCCAATTTCATGGGCCTCAGCCTAAATCCACAGTTCAATAGGGTCTCAAACCCGAATTCTCATTTCATAAACCAAACTAGGACTTAAGGCCGATTTCACAACCAATAAGGCCTCAAGTCCGATACCCTAAATCAATGGTGCCTCAATCCCGATATCATAAATCAACGAGGCCTCAAGCCCGATATCACAAATCAACTGGGCCTCAAGCCCGAATTCGTAAACCAACAGGGCCCCTGGCATGATCGTAAACTCAAATGGGCCTCTAGCCCAATTTCTCATCAAATCAAATGGACTCCAAGTCCGAGAGTTAGTAAATCAAATGGGTCTCATGCCCGTTTCCATATTTCTAAATCCAAAACCGGTTCATCAAACCATCATTGAAAACACAGTACGCATAGGCATGACGTAAAGCCGAAAACCTCGAAGAGCGTGCAAATACGTCAATACTAGCTACCACAAAAAAATGCACTCATGGAATCATAAAACTGGTTCATTAAAGCATATAAAACATTTATGTATGCATCGAATTCATAAAACGAGTCCATTCATAGACCGTCCGAAGTCACGCCTCGATACGCGTGTCATATGACCTTCTCGGGCCAATCGCCGTCTCCGGGGCTCCCGGACCTGTCCAAACCATTTTAGAGGGTTACTAACTACTTAAATAACCCTTTATTAAAGCCCCGTAAGTTTCCCGAGTTTTAACTATTTTTAACGTCCATCATAAACCTTTGGATATCCCGAAGTATATCGAAACGATGTCCGATCGACTCGAAACCAGTCCCAAAATGTTTGTTAGATCGATTAGATGATTTCATGTGTTGTAAGTACCCCCAAAAGGTGGCCCATGCGCTGCCACGTGCCGCCCAAAAGGCCCTACGTGTGGGCTTCAAGCGCTTGCTACAGTTGTCCCCTACCTTCAGCAGACCGGGTTTGAATCGGTGTGCTGGTTTTCGGTCCAACCAGACCGACTGTAAGACCCGTGTCCTAGAGGTAACGGTCAACAATCCCACATTCCTGAGAGGGGGAATGGTCTGGGAGAGGATGATGGTGTGCCTTAAAGGTGTGGGCACACACCTATCTAGCACGAGGCCTTTTGGGAGCTCAAGTGGCTTTGGGGGGGATTGGAACCCCAAAGTTAAGCGAGTTGAGGCTGGTTTAATTCCATGATGGGTGACCCCCTGGGAAGTTGCACCGTGAGCTCCCGAAAACAAAATCGTGAGGGCAAGGGCAATGAGGCCCAAAGCGGACAATATCGTGCTAGATGAATCGGGACCTGACAGAAGAGGGTCGGGTCATGACAATTTGGTATCAGAGCATAGGTTTGTTGAGTTTGTTGGGGTTTGTCAGTTGTGAGGTTGTGTTTCGGTTGTTTGACTACTTCTATGCCTCTTTCAGCGTACGATTGACGATGCCTTCGAGACGTGGACCCTCTCCACGATCTGAAGAAGAAACGGCGAGGGGAACAGAGAGTACTACGATTGAGCGAGCCCAGCGGCTCGGGGCTACTACTTTTAATGGCGGGGCTGATCCTGAGGAAGCCCAGAGGTGGATTACAAGACTCGAGTGGATCTTTGCAGTGATACATTGTCCATCGGAGGAGCGTGTGTTGTTGGCTACGTTTTTACTGGATGGTGCAGCGTACGAGTGGTGGTATACCCTCGAGTTATCTGGTTGGGATGCCCATACTGTGACTTGGGAGACGTTTCGGGAGAGATTCTTAGATCAGTATTATCCTCGTTCTTTCCGAGATGCCAAGGAGGTCTGGTTGGTTCTAGTGTGTGCACGGTTCCAATTATTTTGGGTGCAATCGTGCCGTGTGTGTTGTTCGACCCAGACAGAAACAGAGGGAGGAATTGAGAAGAATTGAGGGGTGAGTGTGTGTGTTGTGTGAATTGAAGGGTGAGGAGTGACCGGAGAGTGGAAGAGAGCTTGGGAAGAGACAGGGAGGTACGGTGGCCGTGTGTGTGTGAGTAGTGAGCCACGGGAACCAGGGAGGAAATTCAGAGAAAAACAGAGAGATCGTGGTAGTGGTTGTACCGTGTTCGACCAATCGAGGCTAGAGGCGATGTCTAGAGGTTGGAGGTGGACGAGAGGAGCCGTGTCCTCACGGCTGAGCTCACGACGGCGCCTGGAAGCAGGTAAATTTCATACTGTTCTCTTCGTGCTTTGTTTTGCAGTCGAGTTTCAAGTCGAGAGTTGTAGCGTTAGGGGTTGAATCAAGGAGTCTAGTGAAGTCTAGGGGACTCAGTTGGGTCCTAGGTAGCTGCTGGTTGTGCTGCCGTGACGGAGGAATGAACGACAGAGTCCAGACGACGGAGAGTACCATGTGTGCTCTGTTTTATCCATTTTGTTCAGTTTGAAAGTCGTGGGTTTTGGGTGAGAGTCGACGGTCTTGGTGAGTTGGGTGAGGTTTAGGACAGTCCTAGGAAGAGTTTTGGGTAGCCACCGTGACGGGGGAAGACCTGGGTGGCCGGAGAAGGAAACAGGGGAATGGTACGGGTTTTGTTCGAACTAGAGTCGACAGGCTTTAGGCCGTGTCGAGGTATTGGAATGAGGGGGATGAGTTCCTTAGGACGGGACGAAGTAGTGGGTGAAGAGAGGAGTCGATTTGGTGCAGGTACGGCGGAGAACCGCTGACGCCGGTTCAAGTTGCAGGAAACTGTGCTGAACCGGGTTTGCTCGAGGTTGAAGATACACTGTAGCTGGCGCATGAGGGCCACGTGCAGCCACTTTGGGCGGCGCGTGGAGGCGCGCGCGGCTGTTCTGAGGAAAATGGTCAACATGGTTTTTGGTCTAGTTGTTGTGACGAGTCCATTGGAATTGGTTTCGGGTTAATCGGACGTCGAATCGAAGTAGTTTTGCGAGGGTGGAAGCTTAGGGTTCCGATTTGTTACGCTTAGGAACCGGGGATTTTTGAGGGAAATTAGGTGGACCTTCGTAGATGTGTTAGTGACGTATTTGGATGGTTGTTGACAGGATCGGGAGTTCCCGAGGAAGCTGAGGAACGTACGAGACGTTCAGGACGTGATTGAGGGATCGGTACTGTGAGTGGACCCTTTCCTTAAACTAGAACATGCATAACTGTTTTCTATACTTGTTTTATATACGTGATTTCATGATTATTGGATTTATGATGTGGTTTTATATAATTGCACGGGTTTCGAGAAATAACTATTTGGCACGTTTGACGAGAAAGTGTGATTTCTGAATATGAGGCTATAGTTTTGGGGTTTCAAACGTTAAATGATTTTCAATGATTATAAAAGGATTTTGGAACGCGATTTGATGATCAATGATTTTCAGTTTTGAAAACGGATTTCAGAAAGCAGAATTTGGTTTTAAAGTTGAAAAGTGGATTTCCGGATTTGGGTTCGGAATGACGGTTCTGGATGCCGGAAGGGCATCAGACCGGTGATATCGGATTCGGGTTTGGATTAGGATTTGGAAAAGGTTTTCAAATGGTTTTGATTGGATTTTCTGGATCTGGTTATTAGGTTTAAAGACCCGGATATTGATTGATGGGGGACGGGCTCGGATTGGGTTTAAAGACCCGGATTGAGTTTAAAGACTCGGGAGTTTAAAGACTCGGATATATTGCTATTTCCCCCGTAGGCCTGTTGAGTTTAAAGACTCGGGAGTTTAAAGACTCGGATAGGTCCAGCAAGTTTGATCGGAGAATGATGATTTGATATTCACGGTTTATAATACGGTTTTATGATGTTCTGATATGTTTTCTATAACTGTTTTATGGTGTTTCTGTTCTTATGGTGATGTTATGTGAATTATACTGTTTTTTTTTAAATGTTTCTGTAAATGTTTTATGGCGATCGATTAATAACTGTTTTAATAACTGGGTTATGCATGTGGTTTCAAAACGGAGGGCTAAACCCGGTTTTATCATTAAATGGTTTTAGAAACTTTTCTTTTATTCATGGTTCACTCACACCTTCTGTTTTTAACTGCCCTCCAGGTTGTGGAGCTAGCGCGGGGTTCCGGCGTCGGGGCAGCGTCTGAGGCATAGAAGTCACGAGAGCGATCCTGAACTGTGCTAAATTTTCCGTTGTGCGTGAACTTAGCTTTTTGGTTTTTCTTTCTTCTGTCTTGAGTACTATGCTCTGTAAACTGTTGACTTCGTGATATGTGATATATTTTCTCCTGCGTCTGACTGTGTTGTGTCGGGTTGTCAGACGGGAGCAGGATTTACCTCGGTTTTTGGGGTAGGTCTTGACAATTGGTATCAGAGCCAGACCCCGATCGGGAAGTGTGCCAATGAGGACGCTGGGCCCTAAGAGGGGTGGATTGTAAGACCCGTGTCCTGGAGGGAACGGTCAACAATCCCACATTCCTGCGAGGGGGAATGGTCTGGGAGAGGATGATGGTGTGCCTTAAAGGTGTAGGCACACACCTATCTAGCACGAGGCCTTTTGGGAGCTCAAGTGGCTTTGGGGGGGATTGGAACCCCAAAGTTAAGCGAGTTGAGGCTGGTGCAATTCCATGATGGGTGACCCCCGGGGAAGTTGCACCGTGAGCTCCCGAAAACAAAACCGTGAGGGCAAGGGCAAGGAGGCCCAAAGCGGACAATATCGTGCTAGATGAATCGGGACCTGACAGAAGAGGGTCGGGTCATGACACCGACGGAACTGGTCCACTGTCATTTCTCATCCATTTTTTGTCTGTTTTCTTCCCTTTCAATCCCTACGTGATTTTCCTTTCATTCCCTATCTATCTATGTCCCTAAACCCATGAAAATCGATTAAAAACCATACCTTTAGATCGAAGGAATGTTGCCCAATTTTTCTGGCCACCTTTCTGGACTATTCAGCCATCACCCACCTGCCAAAATCACCCCTACATGATCGTACAACCCTGCCAAACATCATCCACTAATCAGAAAGGGTCCCTAAACGTTCAAACAAAAAATAGGAATTTGAAATCACAAAAGGGGGATCTTTGGGTTACCTAGTTCCTATTGACAGGACCCACCACCAATCCCCCGGGATTAAGGCTAAGCCCTGCTCCCATCTAACTTATGCGTGACACGAAGACTTAACTGATGTCCAACCTCCATGGGACATGTCAGTCAGACAAGGGATTCTCGATCCGACCGTCCAAAAACTTCCGGACTTCCCAGAGTGCGCAGATTCTACTGTGGATCGCGCGTGTGATGTCTCCGTCTTTCTCAACCAACAGCCCGCACCGCAACAACCTGGAGGGTATCAAAACATGAAAAGACTGTGAGTGGACAAAAATAAAGTCTAAGTTCAAAACAGTTTATAGGAAAAGTACATTTATACCCTCTATTTAAAAACCAACGCATGCATATAAAAGTCATGTCATAAACCATTCTATACTCAAGTTATTCAAACCATTTATGAAAACCGAACTCATTGCCTTTTCTCAAATCTCGGGCCTCAGCTTAAACCATCAAAATCCATATCAGCGGGCATAGCCCAAAACATCGAAAAAACTAGTATTGAAAACCATCATCATCAAAACTCAGTGAAATCCAAAACACATTCAAAACCACATTTCCATCCATCGAACCTGCTGGATCTATCCGAGTCTTTGAACTCTCGAGTCTTTAAACTCAATCTAGGCCTCAATATAATTCGAGTTTTTAAACTCAATAGGCCTACGGGGGAAAATCAATATATCCGAGTCTTTAAACTCCCGAGTCTTTAAACTCAATCCTGGTCTTTAAACCCAATTCGGGCTCGCCCCCATCATAATCACATCCGGGTCTTTAAACCCAATAACCAGATCCAGCAAATCCAATCCAAAACCGTTTGAAAACCATTTTCCATTTCCAAATCCGAATCTGAAATCTCATCAGGATCCCAAATCCAAACCCAGAACTCATATCCATAACCATTTCCAAATCTGAGTCTGAAACCATCATTTCGTAAGCCGGCATCCGGAACAACCATTCCGAACCCAAACCCGGAAATCCACTTTCAAGTTTTCAAAATCGAATCCAAACTCGTCATTCTAGAACTCCATTCAAAAACCCGAAATCTCGTTCTTTAAAACCACTTTTCTGAACTGGGCTTCAAGCCCGAAATCACTTTTCAAAATCCATTTCAAATCATTGAAATCAAATCATATTTCAAATCCCGAAATCAAAACATCGAAATCATAGTCAAATCACAATATCGATCGAAACTCCATTAAACGTATAATTTCGTAAATACCTTGAAAAACGTTAAAAACCGTAAACCATCAAGATCAAAAATCAAACCATAGAATCATGTATAGAAAACATATATGCATGCATCATAAGTTAGAAAGCAAAGTCCACTCACAGACCATTTCGCTGCTGCCCTGATACGCGTGAAATTACTCTTTTCCGGCCAATCTACTATCCTCGGCTTTTCCGAACCTGTCCAAATACCATAATAAGGTCACTATCTACTTCATAATACTCATACTAAAACCCCGTAATTTTCCTGAATTTTTAACTATTTTTAACCGAAACCTAAAACCTTCGGACATCCCGAAACATATCGAGACGATGTCCGATTGACTCGAAACCAGCCCTAAAATGTTCATTACATCGATACGATAAAAAGTCATGTTGACAACTTCCCCATGAACAGTACCACGCACCGGCTCCTGTTCATCGTCTTCCTCGCGTGAACCGGGTCCTGTTCGGTCCAATGTTCAGTCGGTTCAACTGAACCGGCGTCCACAATTCCCTCCATTTCCAACCGATTTTCAAGCCCTTTTTAACCCAGTAGTTTCGTCTGCCTTTAATTAATCGATCTAGTTTACTAAACCATGAATTTAAGTCCTGTTATTACCTGCTCGAATTGAAGAAGGAAACCAGAAATTCCTCCACGGCGTCCTCGATATTCCGGCGACCCCAATTCGTGCTTCCATGTCCATTCCTTCCCTTTTTACATCCAAAATTTGTTTCATTTAATCAAAAGACATAAAAACCCTTGAAGCACGATCTACCATTTTTACCTTTAAATTCGATTTTTTATAGAACTCTTACTTACCTTCTTTCTCCAGCTTCAACGTCGACCCCAGGGAGCTCGTCTCGAACTCTTAAACAACTTCCATTCAAGGACCAGAGGGTAAGGACCACATTACAAGTGATAAGGTCATTGATTCCTCACGGTTTGCACATCTTCTCTGTTTTGTTTTGCCTTACAGTTAGGACCGCCGTCCACGACCACGTTTTATGGTGGTACCACCGTACAACTAACCCTCAACCCTTTGGGTTTCACTCACTAATCAGGGCCCAAGGATGAAGATCGAGGGATATGGTGGAAGGTTCACTCTGTTCTCTGTTTCAACCAAACCGTACCATAATTTCAAACAATGTACGGTGGTGAGTGAGTGTTCCACGGCCTTCCAGAGGGGGCCAATTGTCCAAATTCCTGCGGGCACCCTCCCTGAGGCAGCCAAGTGTCCCAATTTTACTGGGCACAGATCCCTAGGAAGGAAAATGACCAAATTGCCCTTTGCGCCAAATTACCATTTTGCCCTTCACAATCCGAGACCTATAACTAAACTGTCCAACATCCGATGACGACGTGCTTCCTGTCATTGTACTCGGGAAATCGAGACCTACCTAACGGTCCTCGATTTACGTGAAAATTCCATGTCGTTTGAAAAGTCAACAAATTGCCTCTTTGTAACCAATTTACCAAATTATGTAATGACCCATTCCAGAAATCGAGATTAGATTAGTTGTTAGTGACAAATTAGTGAAGGTAATTAGTGATTAGTTGGATTCGTTCATACGGACGGTGCAAAATGACGATTTTGCCCTTGGAATGGGCAAAAAATGTTGACTTTTTGTTCAGGCTGTCAAATGGAATTTGACCAATAACCGTGACGTTGTTCAGGACGTCACGAGTTCATAGACAGGTGGCATGTCCGATTCCGACATCCGAGGAGAAAGTTACGACGTTCGGAAGTTGATGGTAGTTTGGTAATTTCGTTAAAAAGGGGTGATTTGTTGACTTTTCAAATGACCTGGACATTTCACGAACTTCGAGGACTGTTAGGAAGGTCTCGAGTCCCTGATTCCAACAGCAAGCGGCATGTATTATTTAGAGTTCGGGGACTAGAGTTACGGGTCAGGGATTACAAAGGGCAAAATGGTAATTTGTCCCTGAGGGGGTATTCTGGACATTTCCTGCATTTGGATCTGTGCCCACTCAGAGATGGACACTTGGCTGTTGATTCGAAGGGGTGCCACAGGATTTTTGACGCGTGGCTGGGTCTAGATGGTTGTGGAACAACCAGTGACCTCCTTATTCCTTTTAAAAAAAATGAATAAAGGTATGCACGGGCTGGAAAACAGGAAAACAGAGTGTCTGAGGTTGGGGGTGTGCGTGAACCATGAGAAACAAGCCAATCCTCCTCAATTGAGAGTAGTGTGGGATGGAAATGGTGGAACTCGATGGTGAGAGGGTAGTGCCACCGCGAAGACTATCGTGGGTGGCGGTTGTTAACAGGAAACTTTGTGCAACCCGTAACTCTCAAGTATACACAGTCACCTTCACACCCCAGTTTTTAGTCATCGTGTGTGAAAGAGGGGTTGGATAGAGAATTCAGACGCATGTGGTGATGCCTATCGAGATGAACGGCGATGGTGGTAAGCTTTTAGTACAGTGAACGGTTCAGTTAATTTCAGAAATGGTTCATCATAATTTTGTGATTATTGATTCATTTTGTTTGTTGGAACTCGTCTCTGGAAGTTACAGAGGTTGTTTGGAAGTAAAAACCAGGGACAGGGAAGGCTGAGACCATGGAAACAGTGGAGAAGAATTGATGGTTCGAAAGCTTGATCGGACAAGTATTAAACAGGACCTAATTTCTGGATTTAATTAGTTAGAACAACTGTAGAGTTGGGGACGAAATTAGTTGGCTAAATGGAACTGAAAAAGATGAAAAAACCAAGAAGAACCGCCCTCGCTGGTTTGACTGGACCGATCTGAACCGAATCGATCTGGACCCGGTTCGGCGGGAGGTTAAAGACAAACAGTGCAAGCGTGTGAAGCCCAAGTGCAGCCCCTTTGGGTGGCGCATGTGGGCGCGTGACACGTAGTTTGAGGGAGGTTCCAACATGACTTTTAAAGTATTCGATGTAACGAACATTTTGGCGCTGGTTTCGAGTCAATCGGACATCGTCTCGATAGTTTTCGTTATGTCCGAAGGTTTTAGGCCTCAGTTAAAAATAGTTAAAAATTCGGAAAAATTACGAGGCTTAAGTATGATCATTGTGAAGTAGTTAGTGACCGTATTATGGGATTTGGATAGGTTCGAGGAAGCCGAGGCTAGTGGATCGGCTAGGAACGACGTAAGTGCGCGCATATCGAGGCATCAGCGAAATGGTCTGTGAGTGGACTTTGTTTTCTAACTCTTGATGCATGCATATATGTTTTTATATGTTTTCTATACATGAATCTATGATTTGATTTATGATCTTGATGGTTTACGGTTTTGCACGATTTTCGAGGCAGTTATGGAATAGCATGTACTACGAGATTTCGATCGATGCTATGATTGAATGATGGTTTCGATGATTTGATTTCGGGATTTGAAAGATGATTTGATTTCAATGATTTGAAATGAATTTCGAAAAAGTGATTTCAGGCTTGGAGCCTATTCATGAGATTTCAGTTTTAAGACTGGATTTCGGAAATGAGATTTCAGATATGGTTTTGAAACTTGGAAAGGGAATCCGGATTTGGGTTCAGGATGATGGTTCCGGATGCTAGCTAACGAAATCATTGTTGTGGATTCGGATAAGGATTTTTTGTGGTTTTCACTGTTGATTGAAAAATGGTTTTGGGTTTAAAGACCCGAAAAAAGAAAAAGAAAAACCGTTGGATTTGGTTTTGAGTTTAAAGACTCGGATTGATTGACGGGGGAATGGCCCTGGATTAATATCTTTTGTGTTTAAAGACTAGGTATATGTTTTGAGTTTAAAGAATCGGATATGATACCCCCCGAGGCCTATGATTGTGTTTTGAGTTTAAAGACTCGTTGATATCTCAGGAAGGCCTGATATTGCGCATGATTTTGAGTTTAAAGACTCGGGCGCACTTGAGATCTAGTAAACTCATATGATTGATGTTTTTCACTGGTTTTTCACTGGTTTTCAAATGTTTTGGGCAGTGGCCCGGATGTATGATTTGTGATTTGAGGCTGAGGCCTGGATTTGAATAACGGAATTGATTCGGGATTTCATATGGTTTTCATTAATGGTTTTGATATGAATGGTTTTTTGACATGACTTCTGATATGCATGCATTGGTTTTAAATGGAGGGTATAAATGTAATTGTGTTTTCTGATAACTGTTTTTGAACTTATACTTTATTTTTGTCCACTCACAGTTTTTTTGTGTTTTCGATACCCTCCAGGTTGTTGCGGTGTGGGCTGTTGATCGAGAGAGACGGAGACATCACACATGAAAGCCACAGTAGAGTCGGCGCGCTCTGGGAAGTTTGGAAGTTTTAAGCGGTTCAGTCAAGAATCCCTTGTCCGACTTACGTGTCACATGGAGGTTGGACGTTAGTTTAGCCTTCGTGTCACTCGTAAGTTAGACGAGAGCATGACTTAGCCCTTAATCTCGGGGAATTGAGGGCAGGTTGTGACAAATTACCCTTGAACTTCCGTACATCATAACTTCCTCCTCGGATGTCAGAATCGGATGTGCCATCTGTCTATCATAACTTCCGTACATCATCACTTCGTATCTATAGGGTGTCCCGAAGAGAAAAAGTGTAACGTGGCCTCTTTACCTTATAATTATCTTTTGTGCTTGAATATCTTGGTTTATAAACTGATTTCTAATATTATTCTTGGTTTTATGATTTGTATTGCTTTAATATTCTATGTGTTTTATGATTTTAGTTTGTGTTATGATTGTATGTTTGTGCTTAATGCTTGATTAGATATGTCGGGTTGTCCCTAAGCACGTACTTATGATAATATGCAAATAACTCGTAAGGCTAGAATTAGAGGATTTCATAGGTTGAAGTTAATAAAATTCATGAATGAGTTATGTTTAAAGATGAGTAGACTATGTAAATAATAGATTAAGTTAGTTTAGAATATTTAATCACTTAGGATAATAGAAACAATCAACTACGCCCTAATTAATTAATCAAACGATAATCATGCTTAGGTACCCTCGGTTTTTAATTACATACGTTTTCTTAAGTGTTGAGTGTGACTTTGTGTTTACTTTAATGCTTAGTTTTTGCGTATCAAGGAAGGTCCAACAACAGCAACATAGGATCGACGAGCAAGAGGCTCGATTAAGGTTGTATCAGCAAGAGGATGAAATGGCTTGGGCGGTTGAAGCGGAGGCCGACCAGTTGAGAACCAAGAAGACTTGAGTGGAAGAGGAACGAGATTAGAGGAAGGTTCAGCTGGAGCAGTTAAAGGCTGAGAGGCTAGCCAACCAAGTGAAGTTGGAGGCACTAATGATTCAGATCGTGTCTACCATGCCAGATGCCTTGTGTGTGTTTTTGGAGTTTGAGGAGTATCAAAAGTGATTGGATGGCTTTTCCTCGGTATGCAAGCGGAAGATCTATAGAAATATTTTCACGCACAACCTGGACATCCAGCTCGATACCACCCCCTGGCTCGACATGCGGATGACTATGTTGCTAGTGGAGTCAAATGACGAAGAGCAAGGCGAGGATGTGACTCGGTTGCACATGGTAGGGGTACTTAGGTAGTGCTGACTGACGTTCCTCTACCTGAGTAGATTAACCTCGCTCTGGTAGCTGAGGGGACCAATCCTCTTCTGGTGGTCGATGACAGGACCTGTCCCGATCCCCCTGGGATCACCCGGGGAAGTGCCCTGCTCCCGTCTGACACCCGGCCTCAAAATACCAAAAACAAAATACCCTTAAAGGAAGCCAAATGCATAAATATCCAAATTTAAGTCACTCACATTAAAACATACATATTATCCGAATACAAATAGTGTCAGACAAGGGATAGTTTCCAAATACAGGTTATTGAGCACGACTCTAGACATTCTACGTGCCTGGAATAATATTGAGCACGACTCTAGACACTCTAGACATTCTATCCTCGGGATCCTCCTCTTCTTCTTCCTCAGTAGCACGACCTAGAGGGGTTTGTAAAACAACAAGGGTGAGTGGGCCGAAACTCAAGTTTATAAAATAGTTCATCATATGGAAAACATATAGTTTTTCCCCTCCGTTTTCCGAAAAGCATGCATCAGTATCAAAAGCCATAATATCAAATCATATCATATAAACATAAGCAGGAGAAGATAACCATAATCATAACCTCAGTCACTGCACTATACATCCCAACCCTGACATCCCAGATGTCTGACGTCCCAGACGCCCAATAAGGTCACAGTCCCAAGGCTACGTGTGCCACCCGGGGTCTCAATCCTGAGTCCAAATCCCGAACCCAGTCCGGGTATGGCATCCTGAGCCACTCTACGGTCCGGTCCCTCCGTAGAATGACCCCTCGTAGGCAATGCGCCGTGACCACTCTGGGGTACCTACATCCGGAGGAGACAATATCCTAGGGTAGATCTATACAGTGCAGTACTAAAGATAATCATCAAAATTCATATACATATACATGACTCAAAATAGTGCATAACCAACTAGACGGGTCTCATGCCCAAACATCGTAATACGTGCCATAATCACAACTCAAGATAAACAAATACTTTTGCTTGAATTGCATATATATATATATATAAAGGAAAACAGTTATGCATGCCAAGGTTTAGTGAAATTAAAGGCCCACTCACAGTACAATCCCGCTGCAAATCCGAGCGTGTAACCCTGTCCAAGTGCTAATGTACGATTCCTGTCATGTCCAAAGCATACGTAAGGGTCACTATAAGTCCCTACTAAACAACCAAGAAACCCTAGGCTGAAAGGGGCCAGGGAAGGCCGTCCGAACACCCTTCCCAAGGCTTCAAACCCTAATTTAACCAACCTAACGATCTCCGATTGACACGAAACCACCGCCATTAGATTCGTATCGTCAAAAACTTGAAAATGGTACTGGTCTCACAATAAATACTGTTCACACACGCTCCCACGTGCCTGGTCAAAGGGCTGGTCAACTCTGCTACAATAATGCTGACGTCAGCACTGACAGTGTCAGAGGACACGTGTCACCTGCCCATTGGTCCATGGTCTGACTGATTTCTAACATTATGATGTCATCATGATGTCAGCATGATGACGTCATCGCTACAGTAACCGGGTCAACCCGATCTGCACAAACCGGGTCGTCGTGGACCCACGGCTTGACCCGATCACAGATCGCCTTCCCGACCACCATTTTCGATGAGGTTTGGTCCTGCAGAATTGTTACAACCTCTTCTACGGTTCTGTGGACTCAAAATCAAGCTTTGAGATGAAGAGGCTACCTGAAAAACACAGGGAAAATCGGCTGCAACTCTGATTGTCTTGTCTGGTGAGTCGACTTGGTTCTGGCCTCTAGAACTGGTCCAAACTGGTCGTCTAGGTCCCTAAGACATGTCTCAGAGGTAAACAAAGAAATCTAACGTCAAAACTAGCCATTTCGAAACAGGGAAGAAAATCGGACCTAACCGGTTTTCTGAACTTCCCGCCGCCATGTCGCCGTCATACGCCGTCCAGTTCACTTCTCAGTCCTCCTGCCATCCTAGTCTACCTATCCCTATGTTTATTTGAGCCCAGAGGTGGAGGTTTGGACGGTTGAACTTTGTTGGGTTGATTTGGTTCATTTCGGGTCTGGGGGGTTTTCGGGTCGTGCAGGTCGGCTGTGGTGGTGGTGGTTGGTGTTTGGTGGTGGCTGGGGGTCGTCTAGAGGTGGAGCTAGGCTAAGGGGTGGTAGTGTGTTTGTGCAGAGAGGGAGAGTTCGTTCACGGGTTAAGGGAAAATGAGAGTGTGAGGGATTTGTCTGATCCAAATAAAGGGAGAAGAAAATGAGATCAACGGCCCAGATTCAATCTGAGGTTTAGAATGGATGGTGAGGATTTTAGGAGGGAAAATGATTATTAAACAAATGGCCAACCAAGATCCAGGTTTTAGGGAATGTAGGGGATGAGTGACACTTGTCACTCATCCAAGGGCCCAGAATGATTTGATTTTTAAATCAGATTTTATTATTATAATTCAAACCTCGGGTCGTTCGGTTAGTCGAGTTTACTTCCGTGACCATAACTTTTTTGTCTACGTCTGTTTTTGACGTGCCACCTACCTACGGACTCGTGACGTCCTAAGCTACGTCACGGGCATGGGTCAAAGTCCTAAATATTCTCCGGGGCAAAAGTAAAATTTTTCCCCCCTTAGGGGCAAAATGGTCATTTTACAATAAAATAATATTTACGAAAGTTCGGGTCGTTACAGTCGACGAGGCAAGCTAAATAGAGTCGGCTGCTAAGATGTTGGCTAGACTGTCCCTCCTCCTGCCTAGTTTCTAAGCTTTCATTGTTTCTACCGACCTGCATCCCAATGTAGTGAAGTTTGGTTTTTTTTTCATTTCCATTTTTTTTTTGTAATCTTGGCAGACTAAGAGGTCTTTGCCCGTATCAATGCAAGTAATTTTTCCAAAAGTTTTGCTAATTTTTAATGTTTCTGCGTGTAGCTCTGTCTATCATTGTTCATGTATTTAAATTAATACATGTATGCTTGGTTGGACGAACGAGTTGTATTTGGTGTAATGTGATGCATGTATTAACTTAATAAATGTATGCATTAGTAAACTGACTGAATTTTTTTTTTGTCTCTGTGTAATGTGGTGCATGTATTAAACGTAATAAATGTATACGTTTGTAGAATAAGCGAGGATGTGTTCAGTGTGTGTCTGTAAAAGAAGTAGTTATGACTCGATATTATTTTGAGTTTTGCCTTAGGAAATGTTCCAAGTGTTTTGGCATTTACTTTGGTCGAGGACTTGTGATTTATAGACCTCCTGACTGTTTGAACTTAGTGTATGTCCTTTAGTCTCCCAAGTGCTCGGTGGAGCTGTGATGTCGAGGGGTAGAGCTTAGGTGAAAAATTGTAGGTGTTGTACTCGTAACTTTTTGGGACATGGTCGGAGTGTAGTAAAGCTTTTAGTGTGAGCATTTGTATGCTTAAATTACTTGTCTGAATGTTGGTTGACTAACCAATCTAGGTGTTAAGACATGGTCTTGCACTCTGTTATGTGTGGAGCGATTGGTTAGTGTTGGTCGGTAAACCGATTATGTTGGGGACATGTCTGTGGAGAATGCGCAAGTGTTGAGTGTGAACTGACCAGTGTGTAATATGTAATGCGGTCAATTTTTCCCTATGCCTTGTTAAGTTTGATACCAAGTGTTATGTTGTAGTTGTGCCCTTGGTGTAAACATGTCGGAGGATAGAAAATAAGCTTGGTGTGTGCTGAGTAAGAGAGAAATACGTATAAATCTCGTCATTAATAATTATTTGGTCAGGTAAGACTTACAATAAGTGCCTAAGTTCGAATATACAAGATTTGTGTTGTTCTATCATGTGTGGGACATTGACTAGTCTAAATGTAGTTTCACTTTAGGTGGTCGACATTCCACAAGTGATTGGCGTTGTGGCAGTTGGCATCACAGATGGCCTATGTGCCTGATCAACATATACGAGTGATCTTGTAAGGACCTTCCCATTTTGGTTCGAGGGTTCCGGTTGGCCGGTCTTTGGTTGCCAGACTGACATTCCTAATTACCTAGTCACTAACTTGAAAGGTGCACAGTTTGAGCTTAATTTCATGTTACTGACAGAGCTTTTGCTTATAGGCAATGTTGCAAAGGTTGGCCCACTCTTGATGCTCCTCGATTAGGTCTAGGCTGAGTGTCATCTGATCATCATTCTGGTAGTAACTGTAGATATAGACTCGGTATGAGATTTTTTGGACCTCAACAAGTACAATCGGCTCAGTTCCAAATCCCATGGAGAATGATATTTTGTTGGTGGTCGTTCGGTATGATGTATGGTATGAGTAGAAGGCATTAGGTAGGATATCTGCCCATTTTCCCTTGGTTTCTCCAAGATGGGTCTTCAAAGTATACTTGATAATTTGTTGACAACTTCGACCTGGTCATCAAATTAAAAGTGATCAGGGGAGGCAAAGTAGAGGTGTATCTTGTGCTGTTCGCAGAAAACCATGAATCAGTGGTTGTGGACTTGCCTTTCGTTGGCAATGATAATGTGTGTGGAGTGCTGCATCATCATATGATGTTCTGGTAGAGGACTCGATCTGAGTCATTATGATGGTGGTCAGAGCCTTGGCTTTAACCCACTTTGTGAAGAAGTCTACTACGACGACTGCATAGTCGGTCTGTCCCCTCGCAGCCAAAATATTACCAATTAAGTCGAGTCCTCATTAGGATAATAGCCATGGGCTGAGCATATGTGTTTGGTTCTCATATGGGAGAAATATGTACGGTTAAAGCACATGAATTTGTCGCACGGCCGAGTGAAGTCAACTACGACGCCGTGCATGCTCAGCCAATAAAAGCCTTAGCAAAAAACCTTGTGTCTAGGGACCAAGGACTAGAGTAGTTTCCATAAACCTTAGCGTGTATTTACTTGAGGATGATCTTCTCGACTTGTGAGTTAAGACACTTGAATAGGGGAAGGGTGTAACCTCTCTTGCAGAGCTGACCATGGATGTGTGTGTTCCAAGTTTCATGTCGGCATACTTTCTTTGCCTCGACCTTGTTAGTCGTTAGTGCGGCGTCAGTGACGAAGCTAATCAGATAGGCTATCCAGGTTGAGTTGGTGTTGATGAAATGGATGACAGAACAAGTAGTGCTCGGTTGCTGGAGAATTAGCACTCACACACAATAGAAAAGAGTTTCCCTCACATGTTTCTCTCACATACTCCACGTTGCACACAAGGGGCTAGGCTAGAGCTCACTATTCAAGATGGAAAAATGACACCTAAACCCTAAACGGACAAAAAAACCCTAGTAGAGAAAACCCAACCTCCTAAAGAGGACTAAATGAAACACAAAATATTCAAAAAAAAAATCCGTTAAATCTAAACCTGACCATTAAAGAATATATTAATTTTTATTAATTTTTAAATATATTATTAATACAACATAAAAATAATAAAAATAAAAGGATAGCTTGATATAGCTAGATAAATATATGTATACTCATATGCGAGTATAATAAAATATTATTAAGTGGTAATGTTTACAATTCAATTATCTGTATGCTTAATATACAAAATTTTTAGTATTCATTATTCATGGGCCGAAAGGATTCCTCCATTTCCGAGTCAAAATAGACTCCTCCAACCCTCTTCCACTAGGTTTATGGCTGCCAAGAAAAGAGGAAGATAACACCTGGGTAGAATTCAAAATCGAGAGACTCTCGGATTTCTGCTACAACTATGGCCGTTTGGGTCATTCTGACCGTGGTTGACCTCACCCACTAACCCTATTTGAGAATCCGAAGGTTGCGGCCTACGGAGATTGGCTACGAACCAAAAACCCCAAGAGGCGATCATAATACAGCCTCACTATCTCTGCCAAAGGGTGCTCGACGGGCAGCAGGAACCTCGAGTGCGAGCCACACTCCGAATGAACGCGTGAATGGTGTGCATTTCGAGGACTTCAGGAAAAGAGATGGGACCTTGCGGCCGTCGTACAAACGTGACCCTAGGGGCAGTGAACCATATCATAGGTCTCCATCTTTGCTTCTCTCGTTACCTTCATCATGTCACGATCTCAAAGGAAAATGTGGAGACACCACGCCCACATGTTCTGACAAAGCGGCCAAAGTAGCTTCTATGTTGACTTTCCTTTCTAAGGTCAACCACGGTATGAAGGCGACGAGCTCTGATCTTGGTTGTGGGCTAATCATGGTACAAACATAGACTGCATCTAACTTCAGTTGGGCTTACGACTAACGTGGCCCAAATCAAACCACAACTGATCTGTCCTGGACCAACCCATACGACCTTCGTGGCCCAAACCATCTTCACCAGCCCCCAACTTGGGCCAACACTTTTTTTCCTATTTGAAGAGCAGGTGGTAAGCAAGTGGGCTTTCATGGGCCAAAGGATTTGTGGATTCGGGCTGGATGGCACTAGGCTTGCAGAAGTTAATAAACCCATCAGTTGGACTCCTTTTATCCCCCAAACAATCTCAGATGATATTGATGGTGCCTTCATCAACATGGGCCTTAAAAGGAACCTTATTAATGATCAGGCTCCCATCACTTCTCCTAATAAAAGAACTAAGTTTACTCTTATTGAAGAAAATCCCTTCCATCTCCAGGAGCGTCCCATGAGAAAAAGAAAAAAGGAAAAAGTTTTGGCAGAGGCCAAAGGAAGCAGCAAGCGTGTGGAAGGCAGTTATTCATATATGAACATCGTTGATGTGGAGGTGGTCCTTGCTGGGAATAGTGGAAATACAGCAGGACACCGATTGATGGAGGTGGCACTTGCAACAAAAATAGCAGCGAAGGTGCTGGAGATGGCTGGCTGGGGCCAGCTGCCATGATCTATTGAGGCTAATGAGCTGGAACTGTCAGGGGCTTGGGGCTGACCTAACAGGCCAATGTTTTCTAGACATGATCCGGAAACACAAGTCCTCATTTGTTTTTCTGATGGAAACAAAAAAGAAAACAAGTAGAATCATGTATATTAGTCGTACTGCAAATTTTCAGAATTGCTATTGTGTTGCCTTAGTTGGTTCAGTTGGAGGCCTAGCTCTTTTATGGAATGGGACTATTGATGTTAGCATCTACACCGCTTCTAAATTCTTAATTGATTCCATAATTTATGAAAAATGCTCTGGTTTAGTTTTTCAAGCCTCCTGGGTTTATGGGACACCATATAGGGAAGGAAAGGTTGAAATGTGGAACTGGCTTGGCTGTACTCTTACCCCAATGAATATCCCTTGGATTTGTGTTGGGGACTTTAATGAGTACCTCTGGTCAAATGAGAAGTAGGGGGAAGGTTCGATAGTTTAAACCGCAAGAGGTTTCTCCTTAAATTAATGGAATTGTCCAATCTTATGGACATGGGCTTTACGAGTCAGGAAGTTACTTGGAGGGGGATTTGGGGTGAAGGCATGTTAGTTCAAGAAAGGCTGGACAGAGGGCTAATAAATTCCAATTGGAAACTGTGTTGGCCAACCTCTACTCTCACCCATCTTCCAGTTATTGGATCAGACCACTACCCCCTATTAATTGATATGTCCCCGGCTCCTAAGAAAGGTAGAAGGTTATTCAAGTTTGAATCCTATTGGACGAATGCGCGTAAATGTGTTGATATCTTGAGGTCTAGATGGGAGAAGGAGTAGCTCAGTAGGAATTGGGGTTGGGGGAATAAGTTATCCTCCTGTAAGGATGCTGTTACACTGGAGTAGGAATAAGTTCTCGAACAATAGAGCGAGAATCGATCTGTTACTGAGTGACTTGGAGTTGCTTCAACTAAACTGGGAAGGGAATATAGGTGCTATTAAAACGGACTCATGCTAAACTTGGCAAACGTTGGAGCTTTAAAGAGAAGTATTGGCACCAACGATCTCGAGTAAAGTGGTTGACGACTGGAGATTCCAACACTGCCTTCTTCCATCACTCCACAATTCAAAGAAGACATCAAAACTCGGTTTCCAAGATTAAAAGGAATGATGGATCGTGGACTGAGGAGTTTGGAAATTAGGGGCACTATTTATGATCATTTCCATGGATCTTTCGGAGCTCTGGCCAGTGGGAGTGGGGGGCATACTTACCTTTGTTAGTCCTATCGTTCCTGAAAATGTGAATGTTGTCCTTTTTGCTTCTATTGCTGAGGATGAGGTTAAACTGACAGCCTTCCAGATGGGGCCTCTCAAAGCTCCTAGCCCTAACAGATTCTTAGGGGTGTTTTACCAAATCTATTAGGATACAATTAAGGACGATGTGTTGGCACTGGTGAGAATTCATTTTGAAGGTATGCTCCCAATTTACAAGTTGAATGGAACAAACATTGCATTGGTCCCGAAGATTCTGAATCTTGAATTTGTCTCTCAATTCAGACTTATTTCCCTCTGCAACTACTCCTATAACATCTTATCCAAGGTCCTCTCAAACAGCCTGAAGTCCTATCTTGCAAACTTGATCACACCGCAATAGAGTGCTTTTATTTTTGGGAGGCAATTTCAAGATAATATATGCATTGCCCATGAGGCCTTCCATTCCCTCAAGCTTTGAAAGACCACAAAGAAGTACGAGATGGGGGTGAAACTTGACATGAATAAAGCCTATGTGTCATAACCCGATCTTCTCCAACAGGATATTTTCCACTTTAGGCTCAGCCCTCACGGTTTTGTTCTCAGGAGCTCACGTGCAACTTCTCAGTGGGTCACCCATATTGGGATTGCACCAACCCTACTCGCTTAACTTTGGAGTTCCCCAGGAATCCAAAGCCAGTGGGCTCCCAAAAGGCCTCATTTGAGTCAGAGATGCGTAGGGGAAACTGGCCAACTCTACCCAACAAGATATTGTCCCCTCTAACTCGTGGACTCGCAGACCCACCAGTTCTGCCCGTAGGGTTTTGCTCCCAGGAGCTCACGTGCAACTTCCCAGTGGGTCATCCATCCTAGGATTGCACCAGCCTCAACTTTTTTTAACTTTGGAGTTCCCAAGGAATCCAAAGCCAGTGAGCTCACAAAAGGCCTCCTGTTGGATAGAAGCGCGCCCACATATATAAGGTGCATCCCCCAGATCTCCCCGGGCGATGTGGGATTGCAAACCATACCTCAAAGGCACGGTTCCTCACAATCCACCCCCCTTGGGGCCTAGCGTCCTCGCTGGCACACAATTCTGGTCGGAGTTGGGCTCTGATACCAAATTGTTATGACCCGATCTTCTCCAACAGGATATTGTCCGCTTTGGGTCCAGCCCTCACGGTTTTGTTCTTGGGAGCTCACGTGCAACTTCGTAGTGGGTCACCCATCCTAGGATTGTACCACCCCTACTCACTTAACTTTGGAGTTCTCCAGGAATCCAAAACCAGTGAGTTCCCCAAAAGCCTCATTTGAGTCAGAGATGCGCAGCGGCAACTGGCCAACTCTACCCAACAAGATATTTTTCCCTTTGGACTCACGGATCCACTCGTTCTGCCCGTAGGGTTTTGTTCCTGGGAATTCACGTGCAATATCCCAGTAGGTCACCCATCCTAGGATTGCACCAGCCTCAACTCGCTTAACTTTGGAGTTCCTAAGGAATCCAAAGTCAGTGAGCTCCCATGAGGTCTCTTGTTAGATAGATGCGCGCTCACACATATACGCGCTCACACATATAAGGCACATACCCTACATCCCCCCGAGCGATGTGGGATTGCTAACTATACCTCAAAGGCACAAGTCCTTACACTATGATAGAGTAGAGTAGGATTTCTTGGAGGCAGTCATCACCAAAATGGGGTTTGTTGATATATGGGTCCGTATGGTTATGGGGTGTGTGAAATCAATGCAGTTTGTTGTTCTAATCAATGAGCAACCGGAAAAAACTTTCCACCATCTACGGGTCTCCAATAGGGGGATCCAATCTCTCCATACCCCTTCATAATTGTCTGTGATGTTCTGTAAAAAATGATGAGCCATGCTGTTAACCATGGGATTAAGGATGGGCTCAGGTTTAGTGATAATGGCCCGACTCTCTCTCACATTTTCTTTGCAGATGACTCCTTATTCTCCCAGAAGGATACAACGGGAAACTGCAGGGCAGTCAAATCCCTACTGAAGGTGTATGGTCGGGCTTCTAGTCAAGTCTAGCTACCCATTGGTGTCGGGCAGGGAGACAATCGCTTAATTTGGCCTACAACTGCAGATAGGAGTTACTCAGTCAAGTCTAACTACCAATGGTTGAGGAAACGCGCGCCCCCTCCCCTACCCCATTTTCCGCCAATCGCCCCTCATCCTCTTACATTATCCCTGAGGTAACGTGGAAATTAATTTGGAGCCTGGTGACGCCCCCAAAGATCTGGAGTTTCCTTTGGAGGACAGTTTGTGGCTGCATTTCGACCAGGGAAGCTCTTTTTAGATGCCATTTGGGGACTAATCCATTATGCCCTATTTGCTGGGAACATCCTGAAACTGTGGAGCACTTGCTTTTGCAATGCAATGGTGCCAGAAGTGTGTGGTTTGGCTGCTCTTTGGGTTTTTTAGTAAGTTTATCAAATATCTCCACTTTTGAATCCTTGTTTTCTAACATTGCAGCCCTTCTCCCTAGTTGGAATGTGGAGAAGCCTAGGATTCTGGCTATGATTGGTTGTTATTGCTGGGCTATTTGGAAAGAAAGTTTCAGGGTCTCTTTTGAGCGCGACACCTTTAATCCCTGGCGTGTTATTGAAGCCCGGAAGTCTTTACATGTGAACTTCTGGGTTGCTGTAGTCTAGGTCCCCTACTCCAAGAATTGCTAATGATGAGGTTACTTGCCCCTTCCCTGTTTGGACTCCCCCTTGTCATAATTCTTAGAAAATAAACGTGGATGCCTTCTGGTCGCCCCCCTCTTTGCTGGCTGGTCTTGGTGTTGTGAGAAATGCGGATGGTATATTTTTAGCTGGGAGCTGCTCGGTCTGAGTAGTAGGATCTGCCATTGTGGTTGAGGCTTGGGCGATGGTGGATGGTATCAGTTTGGTAGTCCAGGAGAGTTACAACAATGTGATTTTCGAATTTGACTCGCTGGAGCTGGTCAGGGCAACTAGGGGGTCTATTAGGAAGGGTCAGTGGGAAATCTATCATATTCTTCTTTGGATTAGGTCTTCCATGGACAAGTTCGGTTCGGTGGAGTTTAAGTGGGTTCCCCGCTCCGCAAATTCGGCAACTGATGCCTTTGCCTCACAAGCCCAACGATTGGGAGATCTGGATTGATCGCTCCTCATTTTCCCTAATGCATGTGTTATCTCGTGATGGCCTCCTTTACCCTCCGCCCGCTGTTGACTGCTAGTTGCCCATTTTGCTCGTAGTTGGTCTTTTTATTTCTTTTCGATCATGCTGTTTCGTTTGTTCTTCTCCCCTCAATTAGTGTTCTCTTGTTTTTTTCCTTGTTCTTATGAGCACAGATTAAAAAAAAATTAAAATAGAATACGACTTCGAAAAGAAAGAAAACTGTCATTTGGCCTAAGTTTTTATGAGCTCCTAAAGATTATTTGTTACTATGTTTGCATTTGACTTTGTCAACCATTAAAGCCATCGAGTCAACCATTAAAGCCATCGAGCAAGCCCTCAGGGCTGGCTTGGCAAATGAAAGACCAGAGGTCGGTTTACATTTGGGATTCTCACCAAATTTATTTTAGGCCTAATTATCCGATTAGAGCCACCCCAACCTTTTCTCAGGAAACAACTACTTGCAGGAAACTGGCTTCAAAGATCAATGCGTTCGGTTGAATTCCAAGCAGAAACAGTGTTCTGTATTCGGTAAATGCCTACCAAACCTATTAAACACTTTCGGTGAAATTATATGTATGATTCTTCCTGTTAGCGTTTCCTAGTATGGATTTGAAAATTGAGAAACAACTTTGAAGCAGCACAAGTTCGAAAAGAAAGAGAAACCTGTAATTTAGCCCAAGTTTTTATGAGCTCCTAAAAATTATTCTACATACTAGAGCCTGTGGAGATGGACACTGTTTCTCATGGAACAGTGCATAAAAAATGAATTTCCTTTATTATCCTTTATATTATGAATTTTCAACTTTGCCCTTTGCTTTTTTTTTTTTCTTTCTTCATGTATTGTTTTTATAGTTTTTTTTCCTAAAATGCCTTTATTTTATTCCCACTTGACATCAGCTTCTTGATTAATTAATTTGATAGTTTTATGTTCATTCCGTTTCTCTTAGCCAAACTGCTTTCTTCTTCAAAAAAATTGGTCCAAATTTTTGGCATATGGGAACCTTCAGTTTTAGTCATTAATGATTAAAAGACTTCATTTATTTGCTTGTTATTTTATTTCTGCCAGTCTCTTAAAAAACTAATGAAATATTAAACGATGTCTTGATATCGCGCAATTCTACCGTTAGTTTTTTACTACGTTTGCATTTGACTTTTGTTTTGTCACCTGAGCAAGCCCTAAGGGCTGGCATGTCAAAATGAAAGAGCAAAGGTCGGTTTACATTTGGGCTTCTCACCAAATCTTTTTTGGGCCTAATTATCTGATGAGAGCCACCCCACCCTTTTCTAGTTTTGTAAGAGAACAATAACTTGTAGGAAAATGGCTTCAAAGATCAATGCGTTCGGTTGAATTCCAAGCGAAACAGAGTGCTTGCTTCGGTAACTGCCTACGAACATATACAGAAGATTCTTCCCGTTAGCATTTCCTGGTATGGAATTGAAAATTGAGAAACAACTGTGAAGGCAGCACAGCAGCTTTCAACTTACCAATGCTTTTGTTGGGAGAGAGGCGGGAAGAATGTGCAAACTCACAAGCAAACAGCCAAGAAGAAACATGACCGGTACTTTTTTTTTTTTTTGGCAGACAATTTTCAATATTTTTCACACCCTCTAAGAGATAGGCACACCTAAGGCGGATATGGTTATGTTTTTGTTTTAATAATAAATAACGCATTAGGTTTCAAAAAATAATAAATCACGCATCAATATCAAATATTTTACTTAATCGTTCTCTTAACAATACTTAACTCCTATATATGTATAATATTTCATTTAATGGTTAAAGGTTTTATGAATTATGTAATTGAAAGCAACGGTTGTAGAAAAGGTATATGGCTGTAGTGGAACTGGAGTGGGGGTCACTGTAGCAAGTGGTAGGTGCCTTTCATCTATTTGTAACGTAAAAGCTTCGATCACACTATCACATGCTTCTAGGACATAAAACTTGTTGGCATTTTAATTTCCTTCATACAGTGGCAGCCTTTGAGTTTTTTTTTTGTCAGAAGCAGCCTTTGTGTTAGGTATATTAAGTTTCCACTTGAACTTAAAAAAAATATATAAATTAGATATATTTTGATCTATTTATCTCTTATATTGGATCGTTAATTTTTCAATCTTATCTACTCTACGATACTATTTCAATACGTTAATAATAAGAGTTGATACGATCCATGATTCTAATATGTTAACAATATGGGTTACATAAGTTTTTATATGGACAAGACACCAAAATTTGATCAACTTGAAAAAAAATAGTTTATGTATTTTAAGTTTAAAAGTTATTTGCAACGACCTAGAAATTCAGGTATTGTAATTAAATTCGGGAAATTATAAATGAAAATTGACTATTTTCCCTTCATTTGTAATTAAAGTTGGAAATTCGACTTTTGTTCGAATAACTTTTTGCACGTTTACTTAGAACTGTTATATAAATTTCGAAATTCTGAATTCATCGACATGCGGTATGTTGAAATCGTGCCATGTACGGGAAAGTTACCATTTTAAAACGAAGGGTACGTTCGAGTGTACGAGTATCATTGTGGGTATTATGGTGAGTCATCAGTTGGAATTACATGGTGACAAGTGTTACCTTAGTAATGTTTGAAGTGGACTTAACCGCCTAAAACTTGCTACCTACAACTTAAAAAGAATTGGAAACAAAAGGAAAAATAAGTGGGAACAATGAGGATTACAATCGGAACAAAAGTTAGAAAAAGTTGCTTCTTATGATAATAGAAACAAAGAACACAGGAACCAAAAGGAAAAGAGAGAGAATGGAACAAAAGGAAGAGAGAGAATGGAACAGGACTCCGAACAAGAGCAAACGATATAACGCGATTGGAACAGCCCACCCTAAACCGGATAACCACCAAACCTGTGCTCTCTTGAAATTAAACTTTGAAATTCTGATGTTTAAACACAAGACCAACTATACATTGTGATCCTTGGATTCTTGGAGCAAAACCAGCTAAAATTATGAAAGAAAAGACCCGGGAAACAGACCAAAACCGAGCTTGAACCTAGACCAAAACTTTCGAGCTTTTTCTGAGAAATTGACAAGTGAGGGAGGCCTGCCCGGCTGTCCTCCTGCGTGTGGCCCCTTTTCCCCAATGTTAATATGCTTTAGATGTTACAGACCTTTGGCATAAATTTTGAGTTAATTGGATATCGTCTCGAGATAGTTTTGAGCGTCCGAAGTGACAATGCATAGGTTTAGAATGAGTGTATTATTCTGGAATTTAGGGAGTTCGAATAAAATCTAAAATTTTACGTTAGTGACTCCGATTGTTACTTTTGATAGGTCATACTACTCTAGGGACTTTCGAGGAGCATACAACTTGGAATTGAGTTGCTTTGGACATACTGTGAGTAGATTTTGTCTTATAAATCTGACGCATGCATAATTAAATATTTTTAAAAATGTTTTACTGTTTTCTATGGATTACAATGATCTGAATAATTTTTCTAAATGTTTATTGCTATTCAAAGATTTGCAAACTTAAAATAATTATTTAGGATGTTGATTTCTAGACACATATTTTACAATTTTTGTGGAAACAGTGTTTTCAGCTTAAGCCAGGATTGGAAATGTTTTGACTTGACTTTTGAGCCAAGATGTAACACCCCGGATATTCGATAAATGAAAAATGATCATTTTGCCCCTAAAAGTCGAAGAGTTGACTTTTGACCAAAAGTTAAAATGTTGACTTGTGACCGAGACATCTTTGAGAAACTTCGAAAAGACCGTTACGAAGGTCTCGACCTCCTGAGTACATAGTCAAACGGCACGACGAAAATGTAATTTGGATAAGTATGTTATGGGTCAAGAATGAGTAAGGGCATTATGGTACTTTTTTCTTAAAGAGTAATTTGGTAATTTGACATTTTGAACATGTAATGTCAGGACCCGTCCCAATCCCCCCGGGATTAACGAGGCACGTTCCTTATCCCGTCTGACACATAAATAAAATTTGAACATTTAGCCTGATCGGCTTCCAGAGTACGCTAGGATCCGGAGGAGGTATATGATGTCTCGGTCTCTGCTATAGTCTGCACCGTATTCAACCTGAAGGGCATTGAAAACAGAAAGACTGTGAGTGAACGAAAAGTAATAAGTTCATAAAACACATTTTATAAAGACCTTTATGTCCTTCACAAAAAATCATGCATGCATAGTAAAATTATTTATCAAACCACATATGTTTAAACAACCATATTTAGGGTCTCAGCCCTAAGTTCCGTAAATTCAAGTCACACTGGTCCTTGCCCAAAACCATTTACAGAAATCTAGAACATAATAAACATATGTGGGATCTCAGCCTAAATCCATTTATCAATCACAAAACACAATTTCGCAAATCCAAGAAATCATGTTTATCATAAATCATATAACCAATCCTGTCACGGTATCTAGAGCTACGCGCGTACTACCCAGGGTCTCAAAACCCAAGTCTCTTCAGGGTCCACCCAGGTCAATGTCCATAGATCAATGATCCTCCCTGGGGGTTATAATACATAGCCTTTCTTAGAGTAAGGAACCCAACGGGGGTGACTCCACTCAGTCAGTGCTCCGTGACTACTCCGAGATCCACCCAGGCCAACGACCCTCCCCGGAGGAGACAATTCATATATAAAGGATGGTATACGAAAAACCATTTCAAAACCTTTCAAGAGTTCATGCCCGGTCCCCATAAACCGTCATGAACCATAAAAACATTTCAAGGGTTCATGTCGGTCCCCATAAACCGTCATGAACCATAAATCCATTTATGGGTCCCCAACCTGAAATCACAATCTTAAAACATAACTGGGCTCTAAGCCCGAATCCACATACAAACTGGGCCTCCGAACCGAATTGTAAACCAACTGGGCCTCGTGCCTGATTTCGTAAACCAAATGGACCTCGTGCCCAATTTCATAACTAAATGGGCCTCGTGCCCAATTTCATAACTAAATGGGCCTCGTGCCCAATACGTAAGTAACTGGGCCTCGAGTCTGATACGCAAACCAATTGGGTTGTGAGCCCGATACGTAAACCAACTGGGCCTCCGGCCCGATACCTTATTAAATCAAATGGACTTCAAGTCCGTGAGTTCGTAAATCAATTGGGTCTCGTGCCTGATCCATATTTCCAAAATTGAAATCGATTCAAGAACCAATTAGGCCTCTGGCCTGAGAACGTAACTAAATGGACTTCGAGTCTGAGGGTTTCCAAAACAAATGGGTCTCGAACCCGAGTTTACCTTTTCAAATCCAAAACCATTTCATGAAATCATTTTCAAAACTATAAGTACGGAAAATTAGTGTAAAATTGAAAACCTCGATTTATGTGCAAGCACGTAAATCATCTCGAAATGAGTAAAACCATGTAAATCACAATCAACCAAATCATCATCATAGAATCATATATATAAACCATATAAAACATTTATGCATGCATCACAGTTTAGAAATCAAGGTCCACTCACAGACCATCCTAAGCCGTCGCCTCGGTTTGCATGTCGTAAACCTCACCGGGCTAATCGTCGTCATCAGGACTCCCAAACATGTCCAAATCAATCTAGAGGGTTACTAACTACCTTATTAACCTCTCATTGAAGCCCCGTAATTTTTCCGAATTTTGAACTATTTTAAAACTAGATCCTAAACCTTCGGATGTCCCGAACAATATCGAGACAGTGTTTGATCGACACGAAACCAATCCCAAAATATTCGTTACATCGAATAGATTAAAAGTCATGTTGAAGTCATCGCCAAAGGATGCTTCACGCGCCCCTACGCTCTTGGCACTGTTCATCATCTTCAACCCCTGGCCGATCGGTTCAGACCGGTTCGGTCCAATCGAATCAACATTCACGGTTCACAGCCATAACTTCCTATTTTCTGTCCTGTTTTCGATCCTTCTTCATCCTAAAGCTTTGTCTAAGTGTTTCCCATCTAACTACACAATCAAAACACGAAATGAGGGTCTGTACGTTACCTTCCAAACGCATGATCGAATTCGTTTCCTGCAACCACGTTCTACCATCGACCCAGACCATCTCCAGCCGTGCCTTCACGTTCTTTAGGCTCCTTTCATCCTCAAAAACACGTTTCTTTCATTAATATCGATCAACAATCACTAAAACCCTTATTTCCAGTTTCGAACCAAAGCTTACCCGCGCATGGAGCCCACGACCACCGTACACGACGGCTATCCACGGTGGCAGTACTAGCTTCAGCTCAACCTCCTCTTCACACTTTCATTCACGGGTCATCAGTGTTGGATGAGTTTTTGGGGAAGTGGGGTGTTAGTGCTCGTTGGTTGTTTGTTTAGAGAGGGAAAAGGGGGAAGGTGCTCGGGTTATTTGAAAGAAGGAGAAAAATGAAGTAGTTCGATTGTGATGATGATGGGTCAGATGAGATGAAACGGACGGTGAGGATGAGTGATCTGAGGGGAAATGAATTGGCTGGGATTAAAGGATGAGAGAGGAGTGAGAATTATAAAATAATAATAATATTATTATTTTAATCCCAAAACCCACCAATCAAGAATGAGATCCACTTTTTTGGGGTTAAAGACCAAAGGGATGAGTGACACTTGTTACTCATCCATGGGGTACCCACTTAAAAAAGTCAACCAATCAGATAATGCCAAGTGTCTTCGCCTCGTAATGCGTGCATAGTGAAATCGACCCCGATCTACGTAGCGGTCCTTGGGCCCTCGGCCATTCGGACCTCCCTAGTCAAAAGTCAACATTTTACCCATGACCAGGGGCAAAACGGTCATTTTTGCGTCATCCGTCTGATTTCGCTTGACTAATCAACGATTAACCTCACTAATCCTTGATTAGTCAGTAATCTAATCCCGAAATTCGGAACGGGTCGTTACATGTGACTCGTGTGTGTTTTTCCTAGAAGATTCTTTAGTGTTCTTCTCACTCTCTCTCTCACCAACATGCTATAATTGTGTGTGTGTGTGTGTGTGTGTGTGTGTGTGTGTGAGTGTGTGTGTGTGTGTGTGTGTGTGTGTGTGTGTGTGTGTGATGTGTGTGTGTGTGTGTGTGTGTGTGTGTGTGTGTGTGTGTGTGTGTGTGTGTGTGTGTGTGTGTGTGTGTGTTGTGTGTGTGTGTGTGTGTGTGTGTGTGTCGTGGGTGCGTGCGTGCGTGCGTGTGCGTGCGTGCGTGTGTGTTGTTGCTATGTTTGTGAAATGGCAATTTTGTGGGGGGAGCATGGCCAAAAGCCATGAAAAATATCCACCCGAGAGAGAAAAAATAGAGAAAATGAGGGAGAGAGGTAGTGAAAGAGAGAGGGAAGGAGAAAGATAAAGAAAAGAGAGGAGAAGATGGGAAGGTATAGGGGTGAACTAAAGACCCAGAAACTGAGAAAGTTTCCCTATGGTCGTGAAGGTTCGACCATGACACCATGAAGGGTTAGTTGAGGGTTAAGGGTCTTGTAACTCGGAACCAAGGGGTCCTAACAGCTTTATATGAGTCCTTACCATCTTACAGAGCTGAAAAACAGAAAGGGTTTTGACGCAGAAAGGTCAAGGAAATGGACTTGAAAATCTTGGAGCCAAATAGCAAGGAATCAAACATCAATTTTAGGTAAGTGTTTCATAAGTTGGAGCTTACAGATCTTTTCTTGGTAGTATTTAGATTAATTTGGACGATTAGAACACGTATAAAGGTGAAGAAATGAGGGAGTTTTGAATTGGGGTCTCAGCTGCTAGTCGGGATAACCCAAAAACTAGACCCCGGCGAGAGGTTGCTAGTGACAAGCACCCGAACATGAGGGCCCATGAGCAGAGACCTTCACTGGCGCATGAGGGTGTGTGTGCAGACCTCTTCTTTTGGAGCCCGATCCGATCAACACAAAAGTTTTAGTGTTTAATTTTGTGAGTTCAATGGTATAGAAGTTTCAAGATAATTGAACATTGTTTGAGAAAGTTATGATCGTTCAAATTTTTCAAGTTTAATTAAAAATTCATAACTAATCTTAATAAATAGGGGAAAGTTAGTGTTGGTTATAATGAAGTATTAAAAAGGGGAAATTAGGAGTGGATTTGGATAAGAAAATGCCTTGGTGAAATGACAATGAAAACCTATGGTTTTATGAGGGGATTATAATTGTATAATTTGGAGAGTAGAGTTAAATATTTATTGTGGTATTTTGAAGATGAGTGTTTGGAAAACTTAGGTTGGAAAATTATGAAGATTAAGGAATAAAATAACTAAGGATTTGCGGACATAAAAAATATCCAATGAACTATTAAAATTATTATCATTGAAAATTGAACTTATGGGCTCTCTGAGTATCGATTAAATTATAAACAAAATGGTGACAAGTGGTAAACCTAGAAAGGTACAATACAAAGAGTGTTTAATTAATAAATTTTTCGCCTTGTTGGGGGAAGTGGGGTCGGACGTGAGCAGTAACCCCGCAAGGACGATCTAGGTCATATTCCTTGTTTGACAAGAGCTGTCAAACGGGGAGCCCAGACCAATCTGATTTTCATGTTAATTAGAGGACAGATCATGTCACAAGGATTTGTGGAAAAGCAAGGCTTCGACTTTATTTTGGAAAGTTGACCATCCTCGTGAGATAAGATATCTTCCAAACATCATCAAATCCCATGATATCACCCGGACGTCACGAGTTCCCCCGAGTAGTGAGATACCATGATATCTCCCAAACATCCTTAGATCCCTGACGATATCACCTAGAATTTGTTTGATCCTAGAGTTGTTGATATGTTACCACATCTCTCAGACGTCACCAGATCCTGGAGAATACCACCTGGACGTCGTCAGATCCCGGGGATGCCACTCGTGACGTTTACCTACGGAGTATTGCTTTGCAAGATCCGTCTATGCGTAGCACTAGACAACTTATGTCATGGATAGTCGAGAGATTGGTTATTGTATGATTAATGATATTGTGTCCAGTTTTTTCCAGGAAATTTTGTAAACATGAATTACAGGGAATTGTGGGCCACTGGGAATTTTAACATACATATTTCATATTTTCGTGGGTCCCTGGAGTTATGATTTTATTTTGACTAAAGTCTAGTTGGTTTATGTTTTTATTTTATGCATGCGTGTTTTATACCTAGAGGGTAAAAGATAATTTCTTCAGAACTTATTATTTTCAAAATCATTATTTTTGTCTACTCATATTTTTTATTGATTTTTACGTTCGCTTACAAGCGGTTGCGTTGAGACAAGGGGCAGATCTTGTGAAGGAGGAAAAAAAAATTTGAATGAGCAATCTCGATGACTTTTCGAGAATAAGACTTGTGTACCTTTTGTTGTACATTTATCTAGATGCTCTGTATAATCGTTTAGCTGTTTGTATGTGGTAGGTTAAAAAAGTAAAGACGAGTTGGATTTATACATAGATATCTCTTGTTTGACAGATTTATCGTATCTATATTTTAGTTGCCTAAGCGTATTTTTTAAACTTTTGTCTAGCTGTTAAACAGAAGCAGACTCTTTCACTATTATCAAAGTAATTTCGGGAAGGATCCTATTCGCTTGATATCAGAAGACTAGGTCAACTTCCTATAGACTGCACACTTGGCGAGCATGGTATTTTAGTACTAACTTGGGCTAGTTTTCAAAAAAAAAAAAGGGGAACAAAAATGCCTCCAAAACGTGTGCCCCATACAAAGGCCTAGTAGTAACAATTGACGGAAGGTACATATTACTAGGAGTGCACACAATCTGGAGAAAGAAAGAGAGAGAGAGAGAGAGTGAGAGAGAGAGAGAGAGAGAGAGAGAGAGAGAGAGAAAGAAAGAGAGAGAGAGAGAGAGAAGAAGAGAGAGGAGAGAGAGAGAGAGAGACGAGAGAGAGAGAGAGAGAGAGAGAGAGAAGAGAGAGAGAGAGGAGAGAGAGAGAAAGAGAGAGAGAAAGAGAAAGAAAGAAAGAAAGAAAGAAAGAAAGAAAGAAAGAAAGAAAGAAAGAACTGGAGATGAAGACCCTAGACTTTTCAGGTTAAGCACTAGATATCGTACTTTAGAATACGAGGACCTTGGATGGTCCGAATATGAGAGCCTAGGAGCGTTAGATCCATTGTATTCACATGTGATTGGGCTTGAACGAGGCTGATGAGGGGATCACTCAAATGTTCGCATGTTTTTTATTTGATATGATGCCCTCCAGAGGATATGGTAGGGATAGCTGTTTTTCCTTCTGGTGTGTTTTTGAGTACAGATGGTGGCATGGATTGCGAATGACAAGGTGAGACGTCTATACAATGACCTAGGGAAACTTTTTGTGTGAGTTATTTCCTAGAGCAATTTTATCCTTGTTCCAATCAAGATTCCAAAGAGATAGAGTTCATATGGTTGCAAGTAAAGAAATATGACAGTTGCTCAGTACGAGTATAGATTCAGGAACTTTGTACCGATTTGCCCCCAACATTATTAGCGAGCGAGGAAGACAAGTGCTGTCTTTTTGAGATTGGTCTGCGGGATGAGATTAGAGCGATAGTGATAATGGGGATCCTACATTATTCTCAAGGAATTATCTGATGCTACCTACTAGAGTGGAGATGAGTTTACCCGATGCAGTAGCAATCATGAGTTTCTGCATAACGCCGAGAATGTTAGCATTTTGGGACCATCGGGCTAGAAATCCTTGATGAGGGGTGGTTTCAGCTCTGAATCTATTGGGAGTACTCGATCAAGTTTGGGCGGCAATAAGGGTAGGGGAGGAAGTTCTAGAGGTTTTGTGGTAAGACTGCAGTCATCAGGGCCAATCCAATGTGGCTTTCCATTCACTTCGACAGGTGAGTAGAGTAATCGACCCTACATGGGTTAGTACGGTGGGTTGTTATTTTTGTAGGATGCCTGAATCACTTCAAAAGGGATGTCCATATCGGCTAGGTAGTAGTGCATACAGGGCGGGATGCTGAAAATCTGGGTCAAAATGGTAGCATTGACATATGGTGCGACATGAGAGAGTCAAACTCCTACTAGTGGGGATGGTAGGCCAGTTTTTTTCATTGTTTACGCAGCGGGAGGCTCAGTGTCAGGACCCAACCCTCCTCGGTCAGGACCCCAACTCATCTAGCACGATATTGTCTGCTTTGGGCCTCCGTGCCCTTGCCCTCTCCGGTTTTATTTTCGGGAGCTCACGGTGCAACTTCCCAGGGGGTCACCCATCATGGAATTGCACTAGCCCTCAACTCGCTTAACTTTGGGGGTTCCAATCCCACCCAAAGACACTTGAGCTCCCAAAAGGCCTCGTTTTAAATCAGAGTTGCGCAGCGGCCTCCACTCTATCTAACACGATATTGTCCCCTCTGGGTAGGGCGCACCATCACACACCCGCATGGTTTTTGTTCCCGGGAGCTAACGGTGTAACTTCCTAGTAGGTCACGCATCATGGGATTTCACCAGCCTCCACTCGCTTAACTTCGGAGTTCCCCAGGAATCCACAGCCCAGCGAGCTCCCAGAAGGCCTCGTACTACATAGGTGTGTCCCTACACCTTTAAGGCACACCACCATTCACTTCCCAGACCATTCCCCCCTCGCAGGAATGTGGGATCGTTCACCGTTCCCTCCAGGACACGGGTCTTACAATCCACCCCCTTTAGGGCCGAACGTCCTCGTTGGCACACTTCCCAGTCGGGGTCTAGCTCTAATACCACTTGTTAGGACACGTCCCAAATCCCCCCGGGGTTAATGCGAGACGCGCCTGATAGACAAGGGAAAATTCGAATTTAGCCCCACCGGGGCTTATTTGAGGGGTTATTTAAGTAGTTAGTAACTCTCTATTACGATTTGGACAGGTTTAGGAGCTCCAGAGACGGTGATTGGCCGGGGAAGGGCGTAGGCACGCGTATCGAGGCGCAGCTTTGGACGGTCTGTGAGTGGACCTTTCTTTCTAAATTGATGCATGCATAAATTTTTTTATAAGTGTTTTAGAACATGTTTTCTGATGCCATGAGTGCATTTGTTTGTGGTAGTTAGTATTGACGTGTTTGCACGCTTTTCGAGATTTTTGGCTTTATGTCATGCATATACGTGTTATGTTTTCTATGATGGTTTTATGGAAAGGTTTTGGATTTGAAAATATGAAATCTGGCATGAGACCCATTTTACTTGGAAACTAACGGACTTGAAGTCCATTTGATTTAATGTGAAATCGGGCTGGAGGCCCATTTGAGTTATACGATCGGGCCGGGGGCCCCATTGGTTTACGAATTCGGGCTTGAGGCCCAGTTGGTTATGATATCGCGCATGAGGCCCAGTTATGGTTTATAAACATGATTTCAGATCGGGGACCCAAATGGATTTGGATTTACGATGGTTTATGGAAAACCCGGGCGTGGCCCTTTGAATGGTTTTGGAAATGAAATATGAAAATGGTTTTTCGTTATACCATCCTCATGAACGGATGCCCTCCAGGCGTCTCATAGTATCCTGGAGTGGCGGGTTGTCTCCTTCAGACATCTCAAAGTATCCTGGAGTAGTCACTTGGCATTTGCCTGCGAGGGGTCATTGCTCGGAGCGACCGGTTCGTATAGTGACTCAGGAGCAGGGATTGCCAGAGGTTAAAAGCTCCCCCCATGAAAGGTCATTAACTTGCGAGTCATTGACTTGAGTGGACCCTGGGGAGGCTTGGGAGACCCTGGGTAGCATGCGTAACTTGGAACCGTGACAGGAGTGATTGTGACATCTCGGATGTCAGGCATCAGGGATGCTGAGGATTGGTTTTGGGCTGAGTCCCACTGGTAATGGTTTTGGGCTGAGACCCACGTGATGTGATTTGGACTGAGTCCCACATGTACTTGATTTGGGCTGAGTTCCCATATGGTTTGATTTATGGATTTGGGCATTGGCCCGTATGATTGGTTTGATCTACATTTTGGGCTAAGGCCCTAATGGTTTCATTTTGATAACTGGTTTTCGAATGCATGCATACTTTTTAGTGAAGGGCATAAATCTTCTTTCCGTAAAAATGATTTTATAAATTATTTGTTTTGTCCACTCACAGCTTTTTGTGGTTTTAATGCCCTTCAGGTTGATCGTGGATGCTGACTGCAGTGGAGATCGAGACATCACACTCCTCATCCGGATCCTAACGCACTCTGGAAGCCCCGGTAGGGCTAAAGTCAGAATTTTCTCTTGTCTGACACTTCGTGTCAGACGAGATCAGGCGCATCCCGCATTAACCCCGGGGGGATTTGGGACAGGTCCTGACACTCAGACTACACTAGAAGTTGTGATAGGAACATTGTCTACTTTTAGCCATGATGCACAAGTTCTAATAGATCTCAAGGCCACATGCTCATTTATTTATCGAGGTTGCACTCTTAGCTGATAGAAAGTTCACCGATCGGTTTGGATGTAGGTATTAATACCCCGACTAGAGATATGTATGTGGCGAATCTTGTGATTCGACTTTGTCTAGTATTCATAGAGGGTTTTGGATTAGAGGCTAATTTGATTCCCCTCGATAATCATGATTTGGATGTGATCTTAGGCATGGCCTAGTTGACTACCGATTGTGCCTCTATTGAGTGTCTCGATAAGAAGATTATATTCTAAAGTCTGAGATTAGCGAAGTTAGTGTTTCAGGGAAACTGGAGAGTGCTTTCTTCCGGTGTGACCTTAGCAGCTGAGAAACTGTTAAGGAACGGCTGTGAGGGATACTTGGCTAGCGTAGTGGATATTTAGGATGCTCCAGTGAGAGTGAAGGACATACATGTGGTGAAAACTAAAAAGCCAAGCTAAAACTACTTCTTTTGGGATTGATCGACTCCAATCACTAAATAGATCAATGGAGTGACTGTGCTTAGAAGACATCAACGATGTTTCCCGTTAAATGCTTCTAATTGAGCTGAAGGAACTAGTCAAGTTCTGAAGGACAATAGAAGGAATCAAGGAAACGTAGATATCTCGATATTGAAGGAAATGTCGACAGTCAAATTTACAGAAATACGGTATTATTTACGCTCAACAAATATAGTGAAAATTTAGTCCAAAAGTTGGAGATCTTTAATGAAACTTTAGGGAAATGGATATATAAGAGAAATAAAATTATAAAAATGACTTTGATATAATAAGTAAATGATATATAATATAATACAACATGATCGGATGATGACAAACGATCTAAAGCATTTTTTATAAATAGAAATTAAAACATAATTCTATGGATAATTGAGCATCAAAGATACTTGTTACAATCTAACCCAGAATTTCAAAATTAGAATTTTTGAATTACCAAATTACCTTTCTAGGTTAATTATCGAAATTTTATGAATTTACAAAGTTGACAAAAAGGAACTCATTCGGGAGTTAAATTCCAAATTTCATATTAATTGGAGAAGTTGGTAGGCAATTTTCGAAGACAGAATTCAAAATGAGGAAACCAATTTTTGGCCAGATCGTAAATAAAGTGTTTTGGGGAGAATTAGGTATTTTATTATCTAATATCTTATTTTAATTAATTTTTTTCACGAAACTAAACCACTCAATCAGCTCTCGCCATTTTTTTCACCTTCATCTTACTATTTCTCCTTGAACCCTCATTCTTCCGGTCCTCATCTCTGTGACAGCCACGAGGCCACCTTCACCACCCTCATTCTTCCTCTACCTATGCCAGCAATGACGCCACATGGTTCCCTCATCAAGTAGAAACCCTTTTCTGCCAACACAAGAGTCGAAGCTCGCCATTGAGGCAGATTCACAGTGGAGAAAACTCATAAAATAACACTGTCGTCGATGACGTTTTTGGTTGACCCAGGCATTGCAACCACTCCCAATCGATTCGTTTGGGCAAGAAAAATCCATCCATGTCTTCTTCTTAATCATCGAAGTCTGTAACTCGAAAATCCAGGGTTAGGGGCCAGCGATGTTGGTGGATATCATCAATTATTGTCTCAATATTAATTTGCTAAAATCATGGATATTAGGAAAAAATTGTTGATGTCTAAACTGCCACATGGACAGATTGACAACTGGACAAGTGATTCTAGAAGAATTAGGCATGACAAGTGTGTGTGAGTGAGCTGTGATGTAACCGTGAGGAGAGATGTGAGGTTTACTTGATTACCAAGAATTGTGTAACTAACTAGCTAGGTGGCATTACACTATTGGTTGCTGTGTGAGAGCATCTAGAGTGTGTGTAATGATTGTTATGTACGTGTGAGGTGCATGAATGATTAACTGATGAATGGAATGAAAAACAGAGAAGATTTAGAGTGAATCTTGGTGAGAATTCGAGTGAGGAATTAAACCAAACAGTTGGTGTGCATCATTGAGTAGTGATAGCACAAATCGATTCAATCATCATCATCTTCTTTCTATTTGATAAATAGAACAGTAAGAACAATCAAAACATTCATCCTATTCTAAATCACGAGCTAGCCTCGATTCAACCATTGTCAGCTAGTGTGCAAGAGTGTGAAGTTGAGTGAAGAACTTTACCTGCTTTGAAATCCAGTGCTCCAGCATCGAACCTCAATATGGTATCAAAGCAGGCTTGATCTGCATCTGGGGCGTAAGTGAAGAAGAAGAAGCAATCGCAATTGACACCTGAAGCAGCAGCTGAAATGGCAGGTCATGGAGGTGATTTGAAGATCCCTCTCTTCAACGGGAGCAACTACGATTTCTGGAGAGTGAAGATGAGGACTGTTCTGCTTGCTTGTGATCTCTGGGAATTCATTGAAATCGGAATCCCAGAACCACCAAGGACAGCTGAAGTTACTGGTGGGAATTCTGCTACACAACCTGCTGCACAAACCGAAATCAGACCAACTCACATAGACTGTGTCAAGGATGCTAAGGCATTAAGTATGATTCAGAATGCAGTCACTGATGAAATCTTTCCTAGGATTCAGAATGAGGTCAAAGCTAAAGAAGCTTGGGGCATTTTGCAAAGAAAGTACAGAGGAGATTCTAAGGTACGGTCAGTTAAACTACAATCCCTTAGAAGAGATTTTGAGTATTCAAGAATGAAAGAAGATGAAACATTATCACTGTATCTGTCAAGATTGTATGCAATAGTGAATAACATGAGGACCTATGAAGAGGATATTACTGAAAAACGTCTAGCTCAAAAGATTTTGATAAGTCTTACCAAACCATTTGATCCTATAGTGTCTATTATTGAGGAAACCAGGGACATTGCCACTGTAAATATTGAGAGTGTTGTGGCCTCAATAAGGGCATTTGATCAAAGATTGGAGATGCACACAGATGGAGGTCTAGATAAAGCCCTAGCTAGTTTATATGTGTCTAATAGGCCAAGTCATGGCACTGATCGTTGGAAAACCAGGAAGCCATTCAAGCATACTAAGAACTGGAACCAGAAGAACAGTTCAGTAAGGTTCAATTCAAATCAGGGATCAGGTGCTGGTTCTAATTCAGGGGCTGGTACTAGTAAAGGTGAATATCTTGGAACTAAGACTCTCTGCAAGAAGTGTGAAAGACACCACTATGGGAACTGTTGGTCCAAGGGTGGAGTCAAGTGCTACAACTGTCAAAAATTTGGTCATATGGCTAAGGATTGTACACAGAAACCAGCAGGAAATCTGGCACAAGAAATCACAGATCCATCACTTAATCTGTTCTATGCATGCAATGCTGCAACAGTCAAGGATTGCAGTAAATGGTACCTTGACAGTGCTTGCAGTAATCATATGACAGGGCAAGAATCTATGTTGACTGATATAGATAAAAGTGTTAAAGCAAGAGTGAAGATGGGAGATGGAAATCTTGTGCATGCAGTAGGAAAAGGCACACTTGTGGTTCAAACTAAACAGGGTGAGAGACATATAAAAGAAGTGATGCTCTTACCAGGACTAGATGAAAATCTGTTGAGTGTTGGACAGATGATTGAGCATGGTTACTTCTTGATGTTTGGGGATCACACTGTGGATATCTATGAGGACAGTTCTATGACTCAGAAAGTTGCAAAGGTTCAAATGACCAGGAATAGATGTTTCCCCTTGTCATTTGAATCTGTTAACCCAGTAGCAATGAGAGCAATAGTTTGTGAAGCCTCTGAGCTATGGCACAGGAGGTTTGGACATCTAAATTTCAAGAGCTTGAAGCTTCTACAACAAAAGGATATGGTGGTGGGACTACCTACGCTGCAAGCTAAAGGAGAAGTCTGTGAAGGTTGTGTGGCAGGGAAGATGCATGTTGAACAGTTTGACAAAGATCTCTCTTGGAAAGCATCTGATCCACTGGAATTGATTCACACAGATGTGTGTGGACCAATGCAGAAGACAACAAATGGTGGAAACAGATACTTTCTTACTTTCATAGATGATCATACCAGAATGTGCTGGTTATACTTTCTTACACACAAGTCAGGGGTACTTGGTGTTTTCAAGAAGTTGAAGAACATGGTGGAGCTGCAAAATGGATATAAGATCAAAAGGATCAGGAGTGACAGAGGAGGAGAGTACATGTCACAGGAATTTCAGGCTTTCTGTGAAGAAACAGGAATCTGCAGACAGTTAACTGTTGCATACTCACCACATCAGAATGGTGTGGCAGAAAGAAAGAATAGAACCCTTTTGGAGATGGCAAGGTCAATGATGCAAGAGAAGGATGCCCCTAACAAGTTCTGGGGTGAAGCTATAAACACTGCTTGTTATCTTCAAAACAGATGTCCAACAAGCTCACTAAATGGCATGACACCATTTGAAAAGTTTACAGGGAGAAAACCAGGTGTCAAACATCTTAGAGTCTTTGGATGTGTCTGTTATTCACATGTTCCAGATCATCTAAGATAGAAGTTAGACAAGAAAGGAACCAAATGTGTGTTCATGCGATATGGGAGATGTGAGAAGGGATATAGGCTCTATAACTTGGAAACTAACAAAGTTGTGATACCCAGAAGTGTGGAGTTTGATGAAGGAACAAAATGGAGTTGGAATGAAGCAAGAGAAGGAAATGAAGGGTTATCTGTGAGGCAACTAGGAATTGATCATGGTCAAGGACAGGTTCAAGCATTGAATGAAGATTCAATTGAACAAGAACAAGACCATGAGGAATCAGTTGATCAGAACCTTTCTGATCCTGATCCTCCAGAGATGCCTCAACCTAAGTACAGGGACTTAAGTGATGTGTATGCAAGGTGTCACATGAGTATTATTGAGCCTGAAAACTATCATGATGCAGCAAGGGACAGAGGATGGCAGAAAGCCATGGAAAATGAGCTTGAAATGATTGAGAAGAATGATACATGGGAGTTGGTTGAGAAACCACTTAATAAACTAGTAATTGGTGTTAAGTGGGTTTATAAAACCAAACTGAACCTTGATGGTTCAGTACAAAAGCAAAAAGCAAGATTGGTTGCTAAGGGTTATTCTCAAAAGCCAGGGATTGACTTTAATGAGACCTTTGCCCCTGTGGCCAGGTTAGATACAATCAGAACACTGATTGCTTTGGCTGCACAGAGGCAATGGAGGCTGTATCAACTGGATGTCAAATCAGCCTTTATGAATGGTGTTTTACAGGAAGAAGTTTATGTGCATCAGCCTGAAGGTTATGAAGTCAAGGGACAGGAGGAGAAAGTCTACAGGCTACAAAAGGCTTTGTATGGGCTGAAGCAAGCTCCTAGGGCCTGGTATGGGGAAATCGACTCCTATCTACTTAGATGTGGTTTTCAGAGGAGCACAAGTGAAGCAACCTTATATCTCAGAGTAAATCAAGATGAGGGAACCTTGATTGTATCAATTTATGTTGATGAAATTATCTATACTAGTGATAGTAAGGAAATGATGCATGAGTTTAAATCAGAAATGATGAGAAGGTATGAGATGACTGATTTAGGGTTACTACACCATTTCCTTGGAATGGGAATCCTACAATCTCGAGCTAGTATCTATATACATCAAAGGACTTATGCTCAGACATTACTAAACAAGTTTGGAATGAGAAACTGCAAAGCTGCAGGAACTCCCCTTGCAGCAAATGACAGACTGCAGAAGGAAGATGGAAGTGCGGCTGCAGATGAACAAGTATACATGCATATGGTAGGTAGTCTGTTGTATCTTATAGCCACCAGACCTGACATTATGTATGCCTCAAGTCTTCTGACCAGGTTTATGCACAATCCTACCAAGAAGCACCTTGGAACTGCAAGGAGAGTGCTTAGGTATGTGCAAGGGTCCTTAAACTATGGTCTAGAGTACAAGAAAGGAAAAGCTGCTGTTCTACTTGGTTTCTGTGATAGTGACTGGGGGGGATCGATTGATGATAGCAAGAGCACTTCAGGCTATGCTTTCAGCTTTGGCAGTGGGGTGTTTTCCTGGGCCTCAGTCAAGCAATCAAGCATTGCTCTATCTACAACAGAGGCTGAATATGTTAGTGCTTGTGAAGTAACAACACAGGCCATTTGGTTAAGGTTTGTCCTAAAGGATTTTGGAGAGGAACAACTAGAAGCTACAAGTTTGATGTGTGACAATCAGTCTGCTATTGCTATGGCAAAGAATCCTGTTTTCCACTAGAAAATAAAACATATAAATAGGAAGGTGCATTACATAAGGGAGGCTATACATAATGGAGATCTTACACTCCTTTACTGCAGGACTGAAGATCAAATTGCAGACATCTTCACCAAGCCACTTCCTAAGGCCAGATTCAACTATCTACGGGGTCTACTTGGAGTATGTCCAGTGAACAGTTTAGGAAGGGTTGTTGATGTGTAAACTGCCACATGGACAGATTGACAACTGGACAAGTGATTCTAGAAGAATTAGGCACGACAAGTGTGTGTGTGAGTGAGCTGTGATGTAACCGTGAGGAGAGATGTGAGGTTTACTTGATTACCAAGAATTGTGTAACTAACTAGCTAGGTGGCATTACACTATTGGTTGCTGTGTGAGAGCATCTAGAGTGTGTGTAATGATTGTTATGTATGTGTGAGGTGCATGAATGATTAACTGATGAATGGAATGAAAAACAGAGAAGATTCAGAGTGAATATTGGTGAGAATTCGAGTGAGGAATTAAACCAAACAGTTGGTGTGCATCATTGAGTAGTGATAGCACAAACCGATTCAATCATCATCATCTTCTTTCTATTTGATCAATAGAACAGTAAGAACAATCAAAACATTCATCCTATTCTAAATCACGAGCTAGTCTCGATTCAACCATTGTCAGCTAGTGTGTGCAAGAGTGTGAAATTGAGTGAAGAACTTTACCTGCTTTGCAATCCAGTGCTCCAGCATCGAACCTCAATAAAAATTTCTTCCCCAATGTTTTGATGTTCATCCCAAAATTTAACGAGATTTTCATGGAAACATCAATGAAACTGCCAATATTTCAACAATGCATATATGATGCACCATCAAACATTGGCGGACAGCAAAAAGTAATGAAAGAAAAATAAAAAGTGGTTGGCAGAATTTGAATCTACATGATTTCGATATGTAATAGCGATAAAGTTTATAATGTGACAAATACAGTTTTCTTCACTTTAGAGACATATTTATTGAAATAAGAACATAATATATTTTTTTAGGAAGGGAACCCTTCAAGATTAAGACACATCATACTCATCCGAATCAAGTAAAACCTTACGAAACTAACACAACAAACCACTATCACGACCTTATATGTGATTAATCACAAACTTGCCCTAACTATATATAACCCATATTTGGACACAACCTTGAAATAAAAGTATGGCTTATTATGAGATTCACATATAACTAGTAGGAAAATGCTAGCTGTAGTAAAGATGAATTGGCAGCCGAGGTTCCAAGATTGCAACATGTTGGAATTTCCGGTGCGTCGCCAACCCGAAAACCTCATCCATGCTTATATCTTCCCTTTTCATAATATCAGGCAATTTCCAGTTGAATCCATGCAACAAGTTAGCCAAGCTCGAGCTAATCAGTTTCAAGCCTAACCCATAACCAGGGCACATTCTACTCCCAGACCCAAATGGCAGTAACTCAAAGTTTTGCCCCTTCACATCAATGGCCTTCCCTAAAAATCTTTCAGGCCTAAAATCTTCTGGTGCCTCCCACAGCGTTGGATCCCTCCCCATGCTCCATGTGTTTATGGACACTCTTGTTCCTTTGCAAATATCATAGCCTCCCACGTGGCAATCTTGTAGGGCTAAGTTTGGTGCGAGCATTACAGCCACGGGGTGCTTCCTCATTGTCTCTTTCATTATTCCATTGATATAGGGAAGTTGTGGGATGTCTTTCTCTTCCACCCATCTCTCTCTCCCGACCACGCTATCGAGCTCTGTCGTCGCCGTCTCAATGAGGTGTGGTTGCTTCATGAGCTCGGACATTGCCCACTCCACTGTCGTTGCAGAGGTATCAGTGCCTCCGGCTATTAAATACTGAATTATTAGCAAAATGCAAAAAAAAAAAAAAAAAAAAAAAAAAAAAAAAAAAAACTTGTTAGAATGAACAACTAGCTTCTCAAATTTAAATAAATAATTTGCAGATAACATTATTGGTTAGATGAAAGGAAAATAATTCAAATCAATCATAATTCACAATCATTGAGTTCTTCTTTTTATTATAAAAATAAGAAGTTGATTGCCATTTCGTGTGAATATAGTTATAATTATATGTAGTTGTATAACAATCACTACAAAGTACATGTACCTGAGTGAATCCCTTGACACTGTCATAGTTAAGCTTGACTTCTATGTCAGGATCATCAGCCAGCTGCAACAACAAGTCCACCATGTCCTCCGCCACAAAATCCTCCACTCCTTCCCTCTTTCTCTTGTGTTCATCAAACACATGATCATGAAACCGGTCCAATTTTTTCTTCAAGGCCTTCATTCTCTTCACATAACCTTGCAAGTCCAAATATTGAACCCAAGGAATCCAATCCCCCGCATTCAACACCCCATTAAGCAAGAACAATTCATCCAACATCTCTTGGAACTCTTCCAATGTCACAATAGAACTCTCAAATTTCGTCACGCTAAAATACTTGTTCCCCAACACAATTCTACTTATAATGCTAAGCGTTAGGCGTGAAAGATGCTCTTTGAGCAAAATTGGCTTGCCTGACGTTCATAGCCCTGAGAGAAAAGCACGATTTTCTTCAATACGAACGTATTCAACGGAGTTTAGAATTTTCAGGCTGAAGAGATGGGAGAGGTAGATTTTTCGACCTTGGCGCCAATATGGACCATGAGGTGCCCCAAGTGAGATTATTGTAATTGTAAGTGGTGTGCTTAACAGCTGCAGTTTGGGGTCTAGAGGCAAAGATGTGATCATGTGTTCTTAAAAATAGCTTAGCCATTTCAGGAGATGAGGCAACGACAACTGGGTAGGAGCCAAACATGAGTTGCATTATAGGTCCATAAGTTTGGGACAAATTGTGGAGGGATTGATGAGGCAAAGAGCCGATGAGATTGAGGTTGCCAATTATAGGCCATGGCTTGGGACCTGGGGGGGACTTCAGCTTATGGGTTTTCGGGATGAAGAAATTTTTAAAGACAAGGGCCAATGTAGATACCAATATTGCTAGGGTTAAAAAAAATACAAGAAAGAGACTCCATTAAGGGGATTGTGGGTGGAGAATTTGAGTTGGATTTGGAGGTATTTATAGTGCTTGAAGGATTTTTGAAGGACGAATGAAGGCAGTTAATAGAATACTTCCTTATAATTTTTTAATCTTTACTTTATTCATGCGTATTTTGTTTAAGGTGCAAAGGAGTTATTGCACTAGATTAGGAATTGGACAGACTAAAAAGTCTGAATCTTTCAGAATCTCACAAATGCTTTTGTCAGATTCCATGAAATCTATGTATTTTTATTGCTCTTCCTTGTGAAGCATGCACTTGAAGCCACGTCAATAGATTGTTATGTTGACCTTCATTTAGTTGATTGTCATTTTGAAGGGATTGATGAGGCAAAGGGCCGATGAGATTGAGGTTGCCAATTATAGGCCATGGCTTGGGACCCGGAGGGGATTTTAGCTTATGGGTTTTGGGGATGAAGAAAGTTTTGAAGACAAGGGCTTGAAGGTTTTTGAAGGATGAATGAAGGCAATTAATTGGGTATTTCCTTATAATTTTTTAATCTTTTTTTTTTTCGTTCTCTTCTTCAAATTTGAGGCCCTACGGTTTCTTAGAGCAAAAAAATCATCCAAATTTGAATCCCTAAGGTTTCTTAGAGCAAAAAACATCCTCCAAATCCTCAGTATTTATATTACAAATATAATGTTCCAAAACTTAAATGAATTCCAACGTGATTTGAAAATTGAAATTTAATTTCATTCAATATTTTTTCCAATTTTTCTTTTTTAAGGTCCGCTGACTTTGGACACAAACAAGCGGACAAGCTCCATGTGAACGCAACGTGACAAATAATTCACATTGCCCTGCTACTCTGTGGCACTCTGTCGTTTCGGAGCCGAATGGTCCAATTGCCCTGCTATTTCACATTCCCAACATTTATATTTATAATATAATTTTTGGGAATTTGAATATTTTCTTGATATACAAATATAAGCAGAAAAAAAAATAATCTAAATTTCAAATCAACTAGAAGATTACACAAATATAAGCAGAAAAATAAAAATATAATCATACAACTTAATATAAAATTTTGAAATTTCATCACTAATTAGTAAATTGATACAATAGTGAGGAGTGAGGACATATAGAGATCTATCACCCTAGCGCTCTTTCGTTTTTCTCTCCTTTGAGTCTCAAAGAAAAAACTCAGTGAGGAAGGAACATCTACTACTTCTCTCTTTCTCAGTTCTGTTTTTTGGTAAATACTATAAAGGGTCCCAATACCTGAATGGCAGGTTTAATTTCTGCTGGGAATGTAGTTTATTCCTAACTATAAAGTGATGCCTAATACCTACTTGAAGTGTGGTTTGATTCTGGCCACAAAATGCTTTTAGCGAGTTTAGAACTTCAATCAATTAGGCATCGGGAATTCGCCATTTAAAGATAGCAGTTTATCAATTACGCCACATCTTGTGGTTGTCTACTACTTCTCTTGTAATCTTTGGGTTTGTTATGCGGGATTTCATCCCCCACTTGGGCCAAATGACAAGACCCAACCCTGAAAACACCCCGTAAGGCGTACCCGGGTCCTGTTCTCGTCTAACAAAAATCAAATTATACGTATGAAATCTTGTCGGACAAGGAATACACATAAGTTTCTCTAGTTTGTGCATCCGCTTCTCGAGCCTTGATCCCCGTGCCACGTTCATGGAGGGTTATAAAACCAAGAAAGCGTGTAAGTAGACAAAAAGAAATAGTCTAAACAGATACTTTTAAAACAACCGGCATTTACCCTCCGTTTTTCAAAACCATGCATGCATACGAAAACCATTTTACTTCGATTAAACTGAAACACAGTTCCTAATCTCGAAATACGTGAAAAGTATCTTCAAGTAAAAAACCACATGAAACTATCAAAACCACTAATAAGTCAATGCAATCATTCATATACAATTTCACATCACATAAGTCCACACATAGCCAACACAGCAATCACACAGAACCAAATCCATATCTACATCGCCACAGAAATCACATATAGTCAACTCATCACCAATGCACAACATCAATCATCATCATAACCACTGCACTACCGGTAGACACATCACTCACTCGAGAGACAGAGCCCAGCTCGATGTCCGAGTGGAAACCGACTCAGGATATAGAGCCTAGCTCGACGTCTGAGTTGCCATGTAAGACATGTGTCTTGGGAAGAACGGTGAACAATAACACATCGCTCGGTGAGAAAAATGTAAAGTGTCTTATATGTGTGGATGTATATATCTAGCATGAGGCCTTTTGCGAGCTCACTGCGTTGTATTCCTTGGGAACTCCAAAGTTAATTGAGTTTGGGCTGGTGCAACCCCAAGATGGGTAACTTAATGTGAAGTTGCACATAAGTTCCTAGAAACAAAATCGTGAAAGCTAGGCCGAAAGTGGACAATATCGTGTTAAATGGGTCGGGTCGTGACACGCCATCACACACTAGTCTTAGGATACAGAGCCCTACTCGACGTCTGAGACAACTCATCACAATACCAGAACATATCCACATGTAACCCTATCAGAAACAATAGTCACAGTCACACATAATACCTGTCTCAGGATTCGGAGCCTTCGACTCGACGTATGAGACCACTAACCATCCAATCAACACAATCATCACAACCTTTCACACATCACGAGTACTAAGAAACACATACTCATATCACATCTCAATATCAGAAATCAAACCCACCATCAGAACTTTGGGCATATGTAACAACCCGTTCTTTCAGGAAGGGTACAAATGTAATTTTGTAAAAGAATTGTATAAAAGGACAATTTTGCCCTTGCGAATAGTGTGTCAAAAGTTGACTTTTTAGTTTACAGGTTGGATGAGTGTTGACCATTGACCGTGACGTAGTTTAGGACGTCACGAGTCCGTAGACAGGTGGCAGGTCCGATTTGGACAATCGGAGAAAAAGTTATGACGTTCGGAAGATTGAGGGCGTTACCGTAATTTTGACTAATCGAGGGAAATGTTGACGTTTTAGTGGACTTGTGATTTTCACGTAGACTGAGGACCGTTAGATAGGTCTCGACGTCCTGAGTACAACTACAGGCGGCACGCTGTCATCGGACGTCAGACGAAATAGTTACGGGTCTGGAAAGTTTGAGGGCAAAAGAGTAATTTTTAATACTAGGGGCAATTTGGTCTTTTTGCCCTATGACCAATCAGATAGGAACAAGTGGCTGAGTGGGCTTGGATATTTTGCACTGATGTCCATGGGAATGTAGACACGTGGACTAACACTAGAGGATTCTAGGGTGTTAATTATACACACGGCCACAAATCGTTCAAATTTAACCCATGCATTTGGCTGTGAAGAACAGAAAACAGAGAGTGAAGAATTGAGAGACCGTGATCGATTTAGTGTGAGGGTGAGGGTGTGGTGAGTTGTGAGAGTGACAGAGAGAAGAGAGGGAGCTGGTGATCGAGTTTTGGGAGTGAGATCGTGCACCGAGACACGGCGGTGGTGAGGCTGAGTTTTTGAGAAAACAAAGGAGCTGTGGGACTGAGGCGGTGGTTGTGCCCTGTGGTGGCTCAATCCAAGCCAACAGGAGGCTAAGAGACTGCAGCGGACCCAGTAAGCACCGTGGCACACGGCGGTGCAGACGGCGAAGGAAGAATCGAAGGTATGGTTTGAATCCCCTGTTTTCCCGTTTTTATTGTTTTCAAAAGTCGTGGACCTTGGACTAGAGTCGAGGGAGTTGGAGGTTAGGGTGCGACTCCTGAAGGTCCCAGGAGTCGTCTGAGTGTGGTGCCGTGACGGGGGAGGACCTGGGTGGCCGGCGGCAAAAACAGGGCATACAGGCAGTGTTTTTCGAGGATAAAGACGAGGGGTTTTAGGCCGTGATTTCTGGATTTTAGAACTGGGTTTGATTGCTAGGAATTGGACCCAGCTCATAGGATTGGAATGGTGGAAAATCATGGCGGAATTGCAGAGAATCGGTCACGCCGGTTCAACACAGTTGAACCGGGTGACTCGAGGTTGAAGATGCACTGTAGCTGGCGCGTGAGGCCCACGCGCAGCCACTTTGGGCGGCGTGTGGGGGTGCGTGGGGAGGAGTTTGAGAAATTTTCCAACATGATTTTGGTTCTAAATGTTCTAAGGAATCCATTGGTGTAATTTTCGGGTTAATCGGACGATGTTACGGGATAGTTCGGGAATCCGGACGGTTTAGGGTCTAAGTTTAATTTACGTATAAATTCCCGAAAAATTTGGGGAAATTAGGGTAGCATATTTGACGTAATTGTGACCCTATTTGGTGCTTATTGACAGGACAGGAGACGCCTGAGACGGTCGAGGAGCGCACGGAGCGCGATTGACACGTTCTGATTCGTGATTGGACTCTTTCTTTTCTTACAAGCATGCCTAGCTGTTTTTATCTATGTTTTATGATTTTAAGTATGTTTTTATGCTTGTTAATGATGATTATATGTGATTGATATGTTTGCACGTTTTTCGAGACATTTTCGGGTTTTTGCACATTTTTCGAGAAAAGTGGGATTTCTGATTTTTGATGCTATACTTTGGGATTTCAAATTATAATTGCTTTCTGATGGGTATAAATGGATTATGAAATATGACTTTTGGTAATCGCGATTTTCGGTGTAAAAAGTGGAATTTCGGATTTGGGTTCGGAATGACGGTTCTGAATGCCGGAAGGGCTTCGGACCGGTGATTTTGGATTCGGGTTTGGATATGGATTTAGAATTGGTTTTCAATCGGATTTTTGATTGGATTTGCTGGATCTGGATATTGGGTTTAAAGACCCGGATTCAAATTGACGGGGGACGGGCCCGGATTGAGTTTAAAGACTCGGGAGTTTAAAGACTCGGATATTTACGATATTACCCCCGTAGGCCTATTAAGTTTAAAGACTCGGATTACATTTGAGGCCTGGTTGAGTTTCAAGACTCGGATAGACCCAGCAAGTTTGATTGGACCTTGATATTTGCGGACTTGGTTTTATGATACGATCTTAGCATACTTATCATACTGTTTTATCTTGTGGTTTTCTGATACTTCGTTAGGCATGCATGTTTTTAAAACGGAGGGAAAAACCTGATTGTTTTCTCTAAACTGTTTTATTCTTAAATAGTGTTTAAACCTTTTATTTCTTTTAGTCCACTCACACTTTTGTTTTAACTTACCCTCCAGGTCGTGGTGATAGCGCTGGGGTGAACGTTGAGGCAGGGATCGAGGCATAGAGTTTACAACGTTCTTCCGTTGCGAGATTAGCCTAGTAGGGTTTTGTGCTTGTTTTGTATAAACTATGCTCTGAATTACAGTTGTATTATATTATCCCTTGTCTGATAGTTATGCTTATGGTTGTGTTGAGGTTATTTTGGTACTTTAAGTGTGATTGTCAGACGGGAGCAGGATTCGTCCCGGGTATCGAGGTGATATTTGGGACGGGTCCTGACAGCATAAGCCCAAAATACAACTCAAACTCAATTCTCGTAAACGTGCCATAAAACAATTTTCGTAAAAACTATCCAGAAATCATAAATACTCCAAAATCCCATTATTCTATTTCATAAATCACATTCAATTCAAAACCACAATCGAAATTATATCTGAAACATAATTTACGAAAACCTCGTAAAACGTGCAATAAAATAATAATTAATTATAAAATCATCAAAAATCCATATAAAATCCCAATCACTCCAATATCATCCAAATCACATAGAAACCCATTTAAGTCATGAAAATATGCACACATAAAAGATTAGGGAAAAGAAAGCCTACTCACACACCATCTGTATAGTCGAATCTCAGGTTACAACATTTTTATAATTTCTGAGAATCTCAGAACCTGTCAAAAATCACATCTAAAGGTCATTAACCATCCCAAATATCTTCAATTTTAGTCCCACAATTTTCTGAGATTTTTAAAGGAATTTAAAATGAATCCTAAACCTTCGGATGGCTAAAACTATCCCAAAACGGTGTCTGATCGACTCGAAATATAAGCCGAAATGTTCGTAATATCAAAAGGATGAAAAAGAATGTTGGATGCATCCTTAGATTCTCTGGCATGCGTCCCCACGTGTCACTTGAAGCAGATGCGCGTGAAGTTTACGCGCCATGTGGCACTTTTCATCATCCCAGTAACCTGTTTCTCCTGGTTTTCGGGTCACCGGGTCGGGCGACCTGACTCCACCATATCTCACCTATTTTTCAACCTTTTTTAGTTCTATTTCGACCAAAAATTCTAATCTAACTTAAGAGAAGATCTGTATAATCAAAAACATGAAACTCGCCTTAAAACTCAGATTCCACAAATTAACATCTTGAAAAATTATTCTAAATCCTGAGCTATATGTCCCTCAGAAGTCCTTTGGAGCGATCTAGCATGTTAAAAGTAACAATCACGGGAGAGTAATATTAAACATAACCTCGTATTCAAACCCCTTAAATTTTGAGATAATACACACGTCCTAACGATAAACATTGCCACTTCAAACGCTCAAAATTACCTCGACACGATATTTGAACAACTCGAAATTGCGCCAAATTTCCTGTAACATCAAAAAAAGTATAACGTGTGTTGATCAAGCTCAGAGAAATGCCACCACACGTCGATGGACGGTTGGAAGCAGCTCCCCACGTGCTTGCAGCTGCAGTCGCACGCGTAGTCGCCTTCAACCTCAAGCCGGATCGACTTGGATCTCTGCAACTAGGTCCCAACCCGAGAAACAAACCCACTGGCTATTCCTTCGATTTTTCATCCAATTTTTACGTTCAATACTCTAATCAATGTTAGAAACACAAATATGATCTAAAAAACACAAAATCTGACCTTGATTTCACGGGAGGGAGTTTGACAATTTCGGCTAATATTCAAGCTTCATTCTAGCAGCTTCTCACGTCCCAAACCTTCGAAAAGCTTTAGCTCATTTTGATTGCCCGGGTCTAGGGAAAGTGCTAGTGACCTTGGTTTCGAGCTTCTACGTTTGGAAAACGAAACTTGAATTTTAAGGAGGCGCGTGTTCGATGCTATTCCGAGTTCAAGGGTCCTGTTCCAGTCCCTTGTTCCCTATGTTCCACTTCGTTCCTCTATTCTAGTTTCTACACCTCAAGAGCAAGAGCTGGTCCACAGTTGTTCCTTAATTCCCTCTCTTTTTTTCTCTGTTGTTCTCTCTTTCTTTCTTTTTTGTTCTTCCTTCTTTTCTCTATGTTTTCTTTTCTATTCTCTTTGTTTCTTTCTTATTTTCCACTCTAATTCTCACTTATACTGGTCCACGGTTGTTCCTTAATTCCCTCTTTTTTTTCTCTGTTGTTCTCTCTTTCTTTCTTTTTTGTTCTTCCTTCTTTTCTCTATGTTTTCTTTTCTATTCTCTTTGTTTCTTTCTTATTTTCCACTCTAATTCTCCCTTATATTAGAACCAGCAACTGTTTGAGGTTGCTTTCCTATTTATGGAACATAGGCACATAAACGGGGCCTCTAGCATAACCAATCACTTTGATTCAGGGTGACAAGTGTCGGCTTCTAATCTCTCACTTTAGCTAATGTAGCCGACTTAGCAAAATACTCGCAACAAACCCGTAATGAAAATCTTGTACACTCAAATGTCCCATAAAACCTGTTTTCGAACTGTACCTCGGTCGTAAGGTGTCTAATTTTGAAATCCGCCTGTCTACGGATTTCAGATTTCGAGACCTACGTAATAGTCCTAGATCAATGCGTAAAAAGTTCTCCAAACAACAATTGAGTTTCGGACTTTTGAATACAAACAAGGGTAAAAGCATCTTTTTCCATCTTTAATTTCCAAAAAAAAATCCTTAATTGAATTTTTAGGTTGTTACACTAAACCAATGAACCCATTTCTGATGCACAACCCAGAACACCCTCCCATTCCATCATTCCCTAACCTAGAAAATTCATCCCATCCCATCTAATACAATCATTCTGTTCATTTTCACTTAACAGTCAACGTCATTGTACTCTTCACCATTACTTTGTCCATCAGGGCATGTACGCCACTGACTGGGCCGCCTTGCTGGTATTCAAGTTGGCACTCCATGAACAATCACCCAATCCAATTGCATCAATTCCACCATTGTTTTTATTTCCTCTTCCCCAGTTCCACTAGTACAAAACTTCTCATATGGATCATTTTTCTTATTCCTTCATCAAAATAACAAAGACCCAAAAATCCCTCTTTTTGTGTGACATGCATATACACACAAATGCTAAGAAATAGAAATACCCAATAGTAGCCAATAATTCAGACAAACACTTTAATGAATCAAAGTAGGTACCGTAACAAATCTAATTCTAAATTTCTTATACAATATAATATCTAATTCCAAAATTGAAATCTTTATCTTTAGTGCTAGTCACACAGTCACACTCACCCTACTTGACGCCTACTTTAGCCTACATCATGATTTTCTCAGCCTCTCTGCAATTCTTCTCCTCTTCCTTGATTGCCTTATTCAGAAAAGAAAAAAAAAATAAAGGGAGGAGATCAAATATGAAAATAGATGAGGAGATCCCTTTCCAATTTAGGCTTCTAGGAAAACCAAAGGCGTTATTGCTCCCTTGATATTTTATTTGTGTTTTGTGGAAAGTTATTTCGGAGATTGAATTTTTTTCACCCTATCGAAAAATGAAAATTTGACCAATTTGAAGAAATTCGACGAAACCATGGCCAAACCACGCCGCTACGCTTGGCAACAACCCCTTTTGTCCTCCCCCACCGGCTTCCTTCGCCAACCATGCATCAAACCGCATCCTAATTCCTTCATTAAACTGAACAAAAAAAAAAATCCTTCATTAAAGTCAAGCTCGAGTAACTAATAATCTCAATCATCGATGACCAAAGCATAAAACTTTGCCGAAGTTGATGGCGGTGGTGGATGGTAGTGTTCATGGTCCCACGGAAGAAAAAGGAAGATGATGCAGTCTGGAAGAGAAAAAAGAGTTAGGAGGGAGGGAAAAAATATAAATGAGAAACGGATATTTAGGTCTATTTGTGTAGATTTTTGGCTATTTTTTACGGCAAATGTTTGAATTTAACGAAAAAATATATGAGAAGGTCAACTCGGCAAATTCAAGATACAATGTAAGTGAATAATGAGTATATTATGTAATATGGGCTCAAGATACAATGTGAGTGAATAATGAGAATATGGTGTAATATGGGACTATCGATTGAGATCATTGTGCATTTAAACTATAAGATTAATAGATGAGTTATTTAGGGACTATCCTTCGGTGAAGAAGGGGCAGGAAGAGAGAGAGGGGTTTTTTCTTCATTTTTTAAAAATAAATGGGAACAATAAAAAATACAATAGTAGCATTTAACCGAATTTTTAACAAAAAAATTAACATATAGGTTGTTTTGTGAAGTTTTGAAGAGTATATGGTACAAATTACAATATTTGAAAAAATAAATATAAAAGTGTTACCAAATGTGAACTACAAATTAATAAATTTATCCAAAATAAAATTAAGAAATAATTATATATTAATCCAATTTCACTATCAATTTGTAGAATTAGGTTCACTAACATTTATGTTTTGCAACATTCCAAATTTACCCCAATGTCATTATAAACTATATATGCATAATATTTTAATTCAATAATATCTCTTATATATAAAATTATTTTATATTAGTGTTTGACTTTAATTTAATCCCTTAATAATATGAGTAATTATAGGACAGTATTTTCTTTTAAATGTAGCTTCTATGGTAGAATTGAAGTTGTGAAAAAACCAGTATTATTCATGTTCTTCATGTTTTTCCCCTATCATGTTCTTCCATTTATATGTTCTTGTATTCTGCCAATCATTTACATTTTCTTCTATTTATTTAAATCTTGCGGCTTCTATATTGATTTTGATCTGATTTCATTTATATGTTGTTTATTATTTCAAAATGGAGATTGAGAGGATTCAAATTTCTTAACGCTATTCTTTGAATTAACGCCATGATTTGGGGACTTATTCAAATTCTAATTTCATTTTCTCTTACTTTTCTAATGTTTTTGTATCATTCAAATTTTTTGTTTTCTTCTTCTTCTTCTTTTAAATGTAGATTCAAATATTATTGTTTTATAGGTGCACCGAGCTTGTTTTCCTATATAATAGGTTAGAGCATTAACGTATTTTTGTTTTTTACATACATAGATATATTGAGTTTCTCTTCAGGTTAACAAATTTCGATTTTCTAAGTACATATGCTCTTATCTATTTATATAGTAGGTAAATTGAAGTACATATGTTTTTACCTATGTTTAAGGTAAAAAAAATTATAATATAGCAGGTAATTGAAAAGATATATGTTTTCATGCCTATAGGCTATGATTATGGTAAAACAATAGAGATAGTGAAATAAAGAATTTTGTATGTACACAATATTTGTCTTTCTATATGGTAGGTAGTTTCCAATACGATTATTTTTTATGTTAATTTATTTATTTTCTCAAATTGACAAGTTTTTTTGGTTGAATCCATGATCATTTTCATTTCATCATCCACGGTAAAATTGGGGGACTTACATTTAACAGTGATAATCTAAAGAACAGATTGAGAATCTACAATCATTTACATTTCATCATCCTCTGTAAAATTGGGGGACCTCCATTTAACAGTGATCATCTAAAGAACATTTTGAACTAATTTACATGAAAGATTTATATGAGTCAAGAAACAACATCATCGAACAAGGGATGACCCATCAGTGAGGCCAACGAATGGCTCCACAAAACAAAAAACCTACCACCTCCAAAGTCCTGGAAACACCACACCACTACTGCTACTGCCGATCATCTTCTGCGACCATGTTGGAGCAGGAGAAGATTGCAATCTTCGCCATCAACATCTCATTGGACCAGCTGTCAAGATAAGGGCTACCAGTGACTTGGGTCACGTACCATCATCGTGTCCATTCTTGAGGGCTATAGGAACATTGGTCTTAATGATCTGGTTGCGAATGCGCATCATTTCCAGTAGGTTGAAGACACAGGACTTTGGGCAAACATATTTTTTTGGCAAACTGGATCTCCATACACCTTTTCTTAGAAAAGGTAACACAGGATATTAGACCTAAAGCTAAAAACAATAGCTGAATTAGAGTAGAAAAATGGAGACCATGTTGAAATGTTAATGATTTGGGAGTAAATGTCATAACAGAGCTTTGGTTCAGGAGGTTTGAGTCGGCGTGTTGTATTAGGGCCAGCCACTTCTTGTTTGAGGATACATAGAAAGATCTTATGCACCATTGTGTGTTAATTTCCCTAGAAGATCTATAAAACCTAACAGGAAAGTGCTAACACGACTGGTGATAAAATCCAAGGAGTCGCATCTAGGCAAGAGAACCCTTCATTTCTTGTGAAGGCTCATCTTCCGATCCAAAAAGAAAGGATTGAGAATCTAAGGTAACTATAAAATTGCCCAACAAGCATGACCTTTATCAAAAGAACTTACATCGCCAACAAATATGAGTCACTTTTGGAGGCCCATCAAGCCCTCGATGTCATCCTCGGAATAACACCATTTGAGAAATATATAGTTATTGTGAAGACTTTTTGACATAAGGCTTAGCACAAAAGGGTCATTGGGTAAAGATTCATAGTGTTGGAGACGATTTGACACGACCCACCCCCAATCCCCCGGGATTAAGGGCTAAGTCATGCTCCCGTCTAATTTACGCGTGACACAAAAGCTAAACCGATGTCCAACCTCCATGTAACAAGTAAGCTGGACAAAGGGATTTCCAAACGAATCGTCCACAAGTTCCGGACTTCCCAAGGCACAAAATCTACTGTGGATCGCGTGTGTGATGCCTCCGTCTTCTCTACCAACAGCCCGCACCGCAACAACCTGGAGGGTATCAAAAACATAAAAAACCTGTGAGTGGACAAAAATAAAGGATAAGTATATAAAACCGTTTACAAGAAAAGTACATTTATACCCTCCACGCAAAAACCAATGCATGCATATGAAACCTTTTCATAAAACCATTTCATATCCAAAAACCATCAATGAAAATCGAAATCGTTTCTTTCCTCAAAGCCGTAACTCAAATCTAGAGCCTCAGCCCAAAATCATAACTTCTCATCAAAGTACGGGAACTCGGCCCAAAACTCATCAAATCCAAATCCTTCGGGCCATTGCCCAAAACATCTGAAAACCAGTGAAAAACATCAATCGATCAAGTTCCTGGATCTCAAGTGCGCCCGAGTCTTTAAACTCAAAACACATGCGCATAATCAGGCCTTCCCGGGATATCAACGAGTCTTTAAACTCAAAACACAATCAACGGGCCTCGGGGGATATCACAATAACCGAGTCTTTAAAATCAAAACATATCAATCCAGAGCCCTCCCACGTCAATCTACCTAGTCTTTAAACTCAAAACCAGATCCAGCCATTTTCTTTTTTCCGGGTCTTTAAACCCAAAACCATTTTTCAACGGGTCTTTAAACCCAAAACCAAGTGAAAACCATAGAAAATCCATATCCGAATTCGCAATAATGATTCCGTAAGCTAGCATCCGGAACCATAATCCCGAACCCAAATCTAGAATTTCTCTTTCCAAGTTTCAAAACCAAATCCGAAGCAACATTTCCGAAATCCAGTTCCAAAGCTGAAATCTCGTTTATCGAAATCACATGAACAGGGCTTCAAGCCCGAAATTACTTTCCAAAATCCGTTATAAATCATTGAAATCAAATCATATTTCAAAACCCAAAATTAAATCATCAAGACCATGATCAAATCATAATATAAATAAAAAACTCGTAAAACGTGTAAATACGTCATAATCTCGAAATACGTGCAAAACCGTAAATCATCAAGTTCATAATCATAAACATAGAATCATGTATAGAAAAAATATAAAAACATTTATGCATGCATCATAAGTTATAAATCAAAGTCCACTCAAAGACCATTCGTGTTGTCGCCTCGATACGCGTGCACTATGTCGTTCCCGGCTAATCCGCTATCACCAGTTTTCCCGAATCTGTCCAAATCTCATAATAAGGTCACTAACTACTTCACAAAGCTTATACTAAAGCCCTGTAATTTAACTTTTTTTAAGTGAGTCCTAAAAATTTCGGACATCCCGAACCATATAGAGACGATGTCCGATCGACTCGAAACCAGTGCCAAAATATTCGTTACATCGATTAAATCATTTCACATGCTGATCACTTCCTCAAAAGGTATGCCACGCGCCCACATGTGCGATACTATTCATCATCTCCTTCCTCTCGCCGACCTGGTTCAGACCGGTTCGAACCAGTCCAGTTCGACCAATCCGGCGTTCACGGTTTCTAGCTATTCTTCATTCATTTTTTTTTTGTCCTTTTTAGTCCATTAGTTTCGTCCAAACACATACCATTGATTTAGCTAAATAAATCGTGAAAATTGAGCCCGTTTTGTACCTTCCAAAATCGAAGAAAATCCTTCAATTTCCTCCTCTGGTTCCGGCCACCATAGGCCAACTCAAGCCATGATTCCAAGTCGACACTTCCCCTTTTGACCTCCAGTGTCAGGAATGCTATGATTGCACGTCTGGGACGTCAAACATCTGGGATGTCAGAGATATTGACCCTGTGAGACCCCGGGTAGCACGCGTTGCTTGATACCATGAGATATGGCGTCTGGGACGCTAGGCATCTAGGATGCCCAGGATGGTTTAAACATGTTTTCTTGAATGGTATTTAGTTAGCTCACAGTAGGATATTGTCCTTATCTTGTACTATTACTATGCTCTATACTACTGTGGACTAGTTGTATTATAACTTCTCCCTGGTCTGACAATGTATGTTTTGTCGTTATTGAGGTTATTTTGGTCTTTTAAAGTTTGATTGTCAGACGGGAGCAGGGTTCGTCCTGGTTATCGAGGTGATAATCAGGGTGGGTTCTGTCAGTACCACCATTCAACTCGCCCTTTACACTTTGGGTTTCACTCACTAGTCAGGGCCAAGGGATAAAGATCGAGGAAAATGGTGGAAGGTTCTCTCTGTTTTTCTTTTGAACCAAACCGTGCCATAGTTTAAAACATTGAAAGGCGGTGAGTGAGAGTTCCACGGCCTTCCAAAGTGGGCCATGTGTCCAAATTTATGTGGGCAACATTTCCTGAGGCAACCAAGTGTCCCAACTTTACTGGGCACAAATCCCTAGGCAAGAAAAGACCAAAATGCCCATGCCTTCACAATTTACCATTTTGCCCCTCAAGTTCCTAGACCCGTAACTCTGTCGTCCGACCTCCAATTGATGCATGTCGCTTGTCGTTGTATTAAGGGGATCAAAACCTACCTAACGGTCCTCGAACTGCGTGACAAGCACTTGTCGTCTAAAAAGTCAACCATTTGCCCTATTTCAACCAATTTACCAAAATACCCTCGACCTTCCGAACGTCATAAATTTTTCCTCGAATGTTGGAATCGGACGTACCACCTGTCTATGAACTCTTGACGTCCCGAACTTCTTCACAGTCATCGGTCAAAGTCCATTTGACTTCCTGAACAAAAGTCAACCTTTTTACCCATTCCAAGAGCAAAATCGTCATTTCGCATCGTTCGTCCGAAGTCACCCAACTAATCACCGATTACCATCACTAATCCGTCATTAAGCATTAATATAATCCCAATTTCCGGGACGGGTCGTTACACGGTTTCACCAGAATCTAAGGCCAAACGACAGATTTTGATATTTTCAAAGATGGGTCCCAGATATATGTTCTAAAAACCTGATTTCTTAATATCTCGGTCCGCCTAAAGATTACCATCATTATAGGAAGGCAGAAGATACTAAAAAACAGGTGAAAGTGAGGCAACATGAGGAACCACAAGGTAAAATAACTAGGCTGAGTGGAAAAGGTGAAATATGGCTCCCACTGGTAGATTTTGGGAGCTCGAAAATCTTATAGTTGAGAACTGAGAACGCCAATCGCAGTTGAAACAGGGCCACACCAATGAAAACCCAAAGCAAAATGGCACCCTAAGTCGATCATGAAAGGTGCGTCTTGGATAATGTTTCCATTACTCTCATGACGACATCATCTTTAAAACCTAGGCTGCAGATCCATGGAGAAATGGCACTTGGTTCAGGGTCTAGGAGGAGGTTTTCTTTGCAATCTCTCTTTCTAGAAACTGAATTAGAAGCTATGGCTTGTTTTTTGGAGCAAAAGAAGGAATGAAGACTATACAGATTGCAGCAAAGGCGCCCAGGAAGAAGAGGAATCGTGTTTAATCGCCAAAACACAAATGGTGGGGCCGTCGAAGTCGCGAGTAGTGGAGCAACTTGAATCCAAAAACTTCTTTATTCAAGAACTTTCGAATTCAGGGAGTAATGTTTATACCCAAAATAAATCACTACCGTCTGAGAAAGGGATTTAAAAAATTAAAGACTCAATCCGACTAAAGGCCTAGGCCCAGCTAGTATCCACTAGTTGGATCATGGGGAAACGCGAACATAATTTACGGAAATCACACCGACATAGCGCCAAAACTGTTAGAAGGCAAAGGGGAGAGAAGACTTAGTCATTGCGAAGGAGAAACACGCCTGGATGCACATGTCGACCATCCTCACTCCCCTGTTGTTACTATTGCTGTTTTTGTTGATATTGTTCTGGTTGCTGGGGTTGGATGGGCAGGCCTTCAAGCTCGCCTTCATCCTAATCTCATTGTTACGAAGCCCAAAATCAAGTTTGCTCTTAAATATAAAGGTGGTTATGCTATTTGATGGAAAAGGGGGTAATTTGATATGAAAAGAGTGTCTCAAGGGGCATCTTGATTCAAAATCGAATTTATAGGACATTTTGAAACTAAACTTAATGCTTGGATCTTGAGTAAAATGTCTTTATATAATAAAATTGTTATTTTTATCGTTTGTTCAATTTTGGAAAAGAGCTTTGAGAACACTCAAACTTCGGTTGGTATGCTTGCCTGAACATCTTTGAACATGGACTACTTGCTATTGGATTGCGTTGGGTAAGGCAAGACTAGGCTTTCAGTCTCTCCTCACATTTAGGCTTGTGTCGCTCAGGCTCAGCATGGCTATTTCAGTGTGCAATTTAGCGGACCATATTTTTTATAGCAAATATGTCAGAACGCGACCTTAAAACATCCTCACTGGCCAGTCATCTAAATTCTTACCAAACGACTTAAGAGATCTTAGTTTAATGATCTAAAATGCTGTTCCATCTTCTTATATGGAGATGCTAAATTTGCTAACTTTTGCAAGGCCATTAATGCGTGTATGTCAGATTGTAAGTCCATCAACCATAAGCCCAACATGTGACTTTGAAACTTGGAAACAGTCAAATTAACACTTATCGTACAGGAGTAAGTTTATATTCTATGTTCTAAAATTGAATATTGAGTTATCACTTAATATGATACGGTAAAAGAGTTATCACGTAATTATGAATAGTTTGATTTCATTAAGGTAACTTTAAGTCAACTTTACAATAAAATAATATTTAATGCAAACCCTTTAATAACTTGACGATTATAATTTATGAAATGACTCCGTCAAGTTAAACATGTGACACGTTTCATTCACAGATCTCAAACGTACTACAATAATTCTGCATACCCTCGGATTGGCCGAAGCCGAGTAGAAATGCATGCTACGCGTTTTAAGTTTCCCCGGAGCTCCTTGATTCATTCCTGCCCAGAAACCACGTAACTAACCATGCACGGAGTAAACCAATATATATGGTTAAACAAAAATGGGGAAAAAAAATTATATATATAACAAGTGACCGATACTCATAAGTCATAGCTCATAAGCTGCAAGTCCTTTTTTTTTATCAGGAAGCTGCAAGTCCTTAAGCTCGTCTTTTTGCGCTCTTTATTTGTCGTAGTAATTAATTTTGCGGTTTGTTTCTAAGTTTGTGATAAATATTGAGGGGAAAATGGGAAGGGACAAGAGCATAGACATAGTCATGAAGCAGCATAAACGACCACGGCGGAGACACAAGGAAAAGGAAGGGGGAGACGGCGGCCGCCGCCCTGGTCACCGATCCCGTGCTCCAAATTTTTGTATTGGCTGGATCCTTCTCATCATCTTGTTTATACTTCTTTATATTTGGCATCTGATTTTTGGCAATCATGAATGACGATGCATGATGCATCACGAGCTGATGAAGATAATAAACCTCCATGCAAGGATGCGTGTTATTAGCCTTTGGATGATGATGTTCACAAAAGGATCTGTGCAGCAACGGCTGAGATCTCCATGCACTTGATTTTGAACATACAAATTTGTAAATATGAATAAGATCGATCATGAGTAAATTTGTTTTTTCCATATTCCATGTATACTATATATATATCGATCGAGAAGCATAAAAAAATCCAGCAATATACTTGGCTTTTCTTCGTTTCATTCAAAATATATTATCCTAGCTTTACCTTTCCTTAGTGGCGGGCTCAGGTTTTTTTTCAAGGGGTTCTCTACTATAAAAGGCCATAATCTATAGAAGGTTATGAAGAATAATTATTCAGATTACTTTTCGATCATGAAACTTTGAATGATAGTTTCATTCATAATAGGATTTCTTTATCAGCATCCTAAAAAGGTCATCTTGCAATTATCCAAATTGAAAAATAGATGAGACCCAAGATTGCTCAGAAATTTTTGAAATAAAAGTAAAAATTAGATATTGTTTTCGTTTCATTAAGTTTCATGATTGCATTAATGCCATCAAATGAAAGTTGGAGTCAATAATTTTCAAAAAAAAAAAGTTAAGAGTGAATGACAATTTGTAACCAGCAATTTTTGATGAATTTTGATATAAGAAAACATATTTATCAATATTAATAAGCATAAAATATCATCTTGATATTATATTAGTTCGGTTTGAATTTTGGGAAAACCACGAGCTGACCTTCGAGCCAAGGAAGCTTTACAAGGTGTACTCTTCAAACTAGATAATTGAGGATCATTATATTTTTAAATGTTAACACTTTTAATGACTTCTATTTATTTTTATTAAGCTTAATAATAAATATTCAATAATCTATTTGAAAATTATAACAAAATTTATCACTATTTAAATGATTTGTTATTTAAAAAATAAAATAATAAAAAATCCTATCATAATAAAATAAAATAATAAAGAATCCTATCATAATAGTAAATCAATAATCCTCCTAATTCTTCTACGCTTCATTTTCATCTAAAAACAATAACCTCCTAATTCACATAGTACGTCGCCGTCACCCACAATATGTAGCCTCTCTCGTTCTTTCTATCTCTTGTTCTTCCTAATTCACATAGGCACGATCTAATGATGAAAAATAAAGATAGGCTAATCTAAAGTCAGTTTCCAAGCCACAATATGTAGCCTCTCTCGTTCTTTCTATCTCTTGGACTAGAGCATACCCAAGCCACCATTTGGGGTCCGTGCCTGAGTCCAACCGCATCCACCCTTCAAGTATCTTTCATCCTCCCCTCAGTTCTCCCACCCCTAAAACTAAATGACGGAGAAGAGAAAAGTTGATTATTGTTTGGTGTAGTGAGAAGGAGCTAGCTTCACCTCTTTAGCTTTTTGTTCACCTAAATCAATTTCATAGATGGATTTTTGAACATACATAAGGGCAAGATTTTTTGGACTGGATGGTCAACTTCTATCTCACATATTTCGACAACGAGAGGATCAAGGACCCTTCTTGCCCCCAACACCGATCCGCAAGTAGTTTTCTTTTTTTTTTACACGATTATTTTTTGTGTTTTTTATTCGAATTTTATTAAGACAAATTTAACTTTGAATTCGTCTTCTCAATTTTTTTTTTGGTTCAAAACTTTTGGTGTTATCTCACGGAAGACAAAGATAGTTGAATTGAATCCATTGTAAATGCGACTTGGATGGGACTTGGAATTGAGAGCATCAAAACTAAAATTGGGGCAATTGAACTGGTCTAAGTCATTGATGATTTTTATAGTCAACTTGAGTATTTTTGGAGATGTGACAAACCACCTCTCACACTTTATCCTCGATAATCAATATGAAACGTATAATTGGTGCAATCATATTTTCAAAAATAATAATAGTTAGTTAACAAACAAGCCTACTAAATCATATGCGGATATATTTCCTTCCATTGGACTAGTTCAATTTAATTTAAGAGCTCCTTTAGGCTTTAACCAGTTCAATGAAAGACCAAAGGGCTGGCATGTCAAAATGAAAGACCAAAGGTCGGTTTACATTTGGGCTTCTCACCAAATCCTCTTCTGGGCCTAATCATCTGATGAGAGCCACCCCACCCTTTTCTAGTTTTGTAAGGAAACAATAACTCGTCGGAAAAAAGGCTTCAAAGATCAATGCTTTCGGTTGAATTCCAAGCGAAACAGTGTTCTTGCTTCGGTAAATGCCTATTAAACACTTTCGGTGTAATTGAAAATTGAGAAACAACTTTGAAGGCAGCAGACAGCAGCTTTCAACTTACCAATGCTTTTGTTGGGCGAGAGGGCAGAGGAAAGAAACAGAGCATCTTCGCATGTGCAAACTCACAAGCAAACAACCAAGAAGAAACATGACCGGAACTCTCTCTCTTTTTTTTAAGACAATTTTCAATATTTTTTTTACACACCCTCTAAGAAAAAGGCACACCTAAACATGGATATGATTATGCTTTTGTTTTAATAATAACTAAAGCATCATGAATGTCAAATATTTTATCCATCGTTCTCCTAATGGACTAGGGGTGTCAATGGGTCGTGTCGTGTCGGGTTCGTGTCGTGTCATGAATTCTGTTTTATCTATTTATGCCCAACCCGAATCCGACCCGTTTAATAATCGTGTCAAGAATGTCCAACCCGAACCCGACCTGTTAATGACCCGTGTAACCCGTTTAACCCGTTTAACCCGTTTAATAAATAGGTCATACTCAAAACCCAATTAACCTATGACCCGTTTGACCCGTTTAACCCGTTTAACATGTTTAACCTATTTAAATTATAAAATTTAATAGATATTTAGGTAGTAAATGGGTAGATATATGGGTTAGTAATGACAGGTTTATTAAATGGGTCAATATATAAGCCAATATACGGGTTAACCTGTTAACCCGAAATCTACCCATTTATTAAACGGGTTAACAGGTTATTAAACGGGTTAACAGGTTGACCCGAAACCCACCCGTTTAATAAACGGGTCATAACGGGTTGACCCGAAAATGACCTGAAATTTTAATCGTACGGATTGACCCGCATAAATTTCGTGCGGGTTTTGAGTCGTGTATCGGGTCGTGTCAAAAATTGTCACCCTTATGATGGACCGACTCAAATAATATTAAACTCTTATTTATAATATTTGATGTAATGATTAAAAGTTGTATGAATGATACTTTTAGGGGGGAAATCGAATATATCATTCAGTAAAGTGGATAAGTAGCTTTATATTTTCAATTAAGTATAATTGAAAGCAATGGTCGTAGAAAAGGTGTATGGATGTAGTGGAAGTGCACCGGAGGTCATGGTAGCAAGTGGTAGGTGCGTTCAACTTTTGTAACGTAAAAGCTTCTTCGATCACATGCTTGTAGGACATGCGCATTTTAATTTCTTTCATATAGTGGCAGCCTTTGTCTACTTTAGAAATATATTAGATGTATTTTGATCCATTTGTATCATCTTTTATATCGTTAATTTTTCAATTTTATCGACTTTACGATATTATTTCAATGCATTAGTTATATATATTGATACGATCCACGATTCTAATACGTTAGTAATATGAGTTAGATAATTCGTATACGGGCAAGATACGAAAAATTGATCAACTTGAAGCAATAGGTGATGTATTTTAATTTTATAAATTAATAGGGTTCAAACATAAATTTTATAAATTGATTTATTTTGTGATATGTACTTATATTCATAAAACGAACTTCTGTGTGTGGTTGCATTTAAATTATCATTTTGTAAATATACTATTTTAATTACCATGATTCTTATTGTATATATTCATAATCCAAATTAGTTTTTAGAAATTTTTTAGTAATAGTATCATATCACCAAATTCATATTCTTTTTTTATGCAACATAGTGTAACACTATAGAAGAAATTATTAGTCTTTATTCATTCCCCTTAGAGGTGAGCACAAATCCGTTAAAACCGCTAATCGATTCACTTTAAATCATTATTTATCTAACTGTTTAAGTTTGACCGGATAAAAGTCAAATGATTTGACAATCCAAACTGCTATATTAGTAGCGATTTGTATTTGGATTTTCATTTTGAAAATATTTTAAATCCAAATTGTACCGTTAAATAATATATTAATTTTAAATATATTATTAATATAAAGTAAAATAATAAAAATAGATAGATACCTAGAATACCCAAATAAATATTAAATACATGTATATAGAGATAAGAGTATAATAAAATATTATTAAATGGTAATTTTTGTTTGATAAATCTTAATATAGTGACAATGTCTACAATTCAATTATCTAAAAGCTTAATATACAAAATTATGAGTATTGGTTATTCTGGTGTTTTTTGTATCATTCATGTTTTATTATGTCTATACGGTTTCAAATTTTTTATATCCAAATTGAAACATTAGTAAGAGTTTGGATCGAAGCGGTTTCACTTCTAATTTTTAAAAATTCAAACCGTATCAAATCATTAAAATTTTAACAGTTTAAATTTAAATATTATTAATATTCATATACCCACAACGTGCTCATTTCTAATCTCCTCGTAATTATTTATAAGTACAAAAGATATGGAAGTACTATTTTAGACAACTTGCATACTGCGCACACCAAATTTCCCTCTTAAAAAAGCGGGCAGTAGTAGCACAAAGTGGTGTAGGGGATAGGCCTCCCTCATAAAAATATTGCTGCACTATAGGTGGAACCACAGCTATATATATGTAGCAATAATCAAAATTCAAAAAACCCATCAAGCAGATCTGGATATGAAAACTCCATTTTGCTAATAAACATGTGAGCTGCCTCGTTAGTGGTTCATCTAGTGTTCTTTGCTGATGCAAGAAACCAACCAGAACTGGAAAGGATAAGTAGAGATCCTATAAGAGCAAATTGAGAGAGCCCCACAGCTAGCTGCACCTCAAGCCTCAAACGAAGTGCCTTCAATTGTTCAAAATTACCAACTGCCATATTTGTTTTGAACCAATGAAGCACCACCCATAACCATAAGGTCCATAATAAGGCCATAGTTTTGGTAGCTTCAATTCATTTTGATCCCACTTACACAGAGCTTCCATTTGTTGCCTCTCTTCAACTACCACATGCACTTCATTATTAATAATGGACCTCATCCCTATAAGCATAATAATGTCCACTACTCACTATTCATCATGTGTCCTAACACAAAGGGATTCTTATTAAAATTAAGAAACAAGTAGGACCCTAGCTTATATAGAGTTTAAATTATACATTACTATCATATTTGTTTATTTTTCTTATTCGAAAGTTGAAGCTACTCTCACTCTATAGTAAGCTAAAGTAAAAATATAAACTCGATTATTAATAATTGCGATGGGCGCTGATCTGAAGTGCTCAATACGTCCTATGGCTATATATCTCTAAAAGATGAGCTAGTGTCAAATCAAGGGTGAAATTCAATTTGCATAATTGGCAAAAGGGTCACGCAAAGTAGCTGTGGCGAGGAAATTAAGTAGGCATGCACATGGATAATGTTGAAGGAGTTGTTTCTTGGGACTCAAAGGAAGTGATGGGGTTAGAATAAGTTTGATGAAATTTTGTATTGAGTCGGTGACAGAGAGGAGGGAAATGAAACGAAAAAGAGGAAAGGTTGAATGGCATAAACCGCGTGGATCATATGATAAAAGGCAGTGCAAAGCGTGCGTAATTTGTCTACTCCTTCGGAGGACAAGAGAGGACAATCGTCTCCATTATTTGGCGCCACCATCTGCGGTTCTGTGTGGGCCCTGGTGGGGCCCATCCCAACATCGTGTCACTCTAACACTAGCATTCTTCTGCTCACAGACTCACAGTCGCACCACCTACCATCATTATCAAATCATATCATGCTCGATCTCTCCTCACATCTTCCGGGAGATATATATATATAATTCAAAAAAGGTACAGAATTTCATTAATTGAATTAAGATGTAAAATTAAAATTGCAATAATTTAATGAAATATATAGGTACATAATTTCAGTAATCAGACTTAATATGTGTCAAAATAAATTAGAGGTAATAATATACACAATAATTTCTAGCTTGGTTCTTTTGAGTATTATCAAAATCTAATCTTTATAATTCCATAAAGGGAAATTCTAGGGATGGGCATATTGTCCCGAAATACTGAAATCATCTCATTCCGTATCATACCAAAACGAAAAAAAACCGAATAGTAAAACCGAAAAAATGATCAGTACCATACCGGTTTAAATCGGTACGGGATCGGTTTCGATGTTACGGAATACCGTCCCATACCGAAATCGAACCTGTTTTAATTTTTTAATTAATTAACAATTAAATTAAATTCAACAATAAAATCCCCTGATAATGTAACACCCCGGAAATTCAAGGACTTTAATATTGTGATTTAAGGTGTGAATTGACGCTTTTACCCTTGTGATTGGTATGGCCAAATTATTGACTTTTGATTGGTGAATTAAATGGACTTTGACATATGACCGTGACGTAGTTCGGGACGTCACGAGTTCATAGACAGGTGGCACGTCCATTTCGGACGATCAGGGAAAAAGTTATGACTATTGGAAGTTCAGGGGCATTACCGTAAGTTGGACTTCACGGGCGAAAATGTTGACTTTTCGTTTGACAAATAATTTTCACGCGACTCAAGGACCGATAGGTAGGTCTCGACGTCCTGAGTCCGTAGACGGGCGGCACGCCAAAATCGGACTTCGTATGGCTGAGTTACGGGTCTAGGAAGTGAGGGGTATTTTGGTAATTATTGAACCAGGGGCATTTTGGTCTTTTTGCCCTGGTTACTGTAGCAGGCCGCGGGGGACAAGGGCGGCACCACCATGTGCGGTGGTTCAAACGTGCAATTGGTTGTGCGATTGTGTGCTGGAAAGTTGGGAGTGTCTGATGCTTTAGACCATGGTCTGTTGCATCCACCGTGCACGACCCTATTAATTATTCAAGTTCGAAGCTTTTCGGGGGACATTTTTCAGTGGAAAATTGGACACCCACGAGCCTCTGGGACGGCTTGAAGTTAATTAAAACTGATTATATAGTGTGTGAGCTTCACTCTGGTATTGAAAGGACTGAAAATAAGGGTGGAACCAGAGAGAAACCATTTCGGGAATTTTTGGAGGGAAATCGGGTTTTTGATTTCTACGGTGTGTTGAGCCAATCTAATCGCAGAGTAAGCTTTCTGGGAGCATTTGGAACACAACCATATCAAATCGAAGGCAACCAGCCACGGGTGAGCTGGGACGGTGACTGCCGTGTTCAGAGGAATTTCAGAGGTTTGGACGGCTACTTCCAGGTGAGTGTTGATTCAATTGAGTGTGTTTTCCAGTTCGTTGTGATACTATGATGCTTCATGTAAGGTTAATTTGATTTCGGTTTAGAAACTAGTGAGTTGGGGTGATCAACCCGTTTGGATGATCACGGGTCGAAGGGTCGTTTGAGGATTCGATTTGGCAAATTAATCACCCAGAACTTAAATTGAATGTTTAATTAACATGTTAGGATCAAATTGGTTTGAAATCGAGTAGGAATTGTTGGGTAATTAACCGGGTCAAGCCGCGGGTGGCAGGCCCGAATTACAGACAAACATGTGAAGGTGCTGACACTGTAGCTACAGTGTCAGGCGCGTGACTTTCACGCGCAGCCACTTTGGGCGGCGCGTGAGGGCGCGTTGGGGCTTATCTCCGATCACGATCAACATGACTTTTATTCCTCTCATCATTCTGAACATTTTTGGTGAAGTAACCATGTTGATCTGAGATAGTTTTTGATGAGTCAATTTAGGGCCGAGTGCCTCGGGAAACGTGTGGGACGGCTTCCCCGAGCCGGTTTCTATTTCGGACCTTGTGGTTAAACGTTTAAGACTTGTAGTGACACTTACATGTGATTTGGACTGACATGAATTGTACGATACTCCCGGTACAAGTTCGTACGCGCAGGTTCACCGCGGGATCGTACAGTGAGTGGGCCATTTTCTTAAACCCTTGCGTGCATAAATGTTTTCTGGTTTATTATACTTATTCACATGCTAAAACAATAATGGTTTTGATGATATGGAAAATATGGTTATGGCACGTTTCACGGTATTTGGGCTTGAGACCCGTCTGATGAAAATTAATGATTGGTTCGGATTTTATCTATGTACATATATGCTTTGCATGTGGATATCAATAAAATGTATTTGGTACTGCACTATATAGATCCTTTCATATTATATTGTCTCCTCCGGCGAGGTACCCCGGAGAGGTCACGGACGTCTAGTACGTCCAGCGTCTATGACGCTAAGCATCAGGTGATGCTGCATCAGGTGATGCTGTACCCGAACAGGATTCGGGGATTTAACTCGGAAATTGAGACCCGAGTGGCACGCGTAGCCTTATTATTATTGTGACCTTATTAGGCGTCAAGAACGTCAAACATCAGGTGATGTCAGGATTGGAGTGTATACTGCAGCAACTAAACTTATACTTATGGTTTTAATACAGGCCTTATGGTTCATATTATATGGATTATGATTTTAAACTATGATGCATGCATGTTTGGAAAACGGAGGGGTAAATTATATGTTTTACTTATCAAATGATTTTATAAACTTGAGTTTCGGTCCACTCACCCTTATTGTTTTTGGTAACCCCTCCAGGTCGTGATACTGAGGTAGAGGAGGAAACTGAGGCTGAGGCATAGATCTACTTCTGCGTACCTGAACCCCTGTTGGGTGGTTTGCCCGCAGGTTTTACTTTAGAGTCGTGCTCGCAACTTGTAATTTTGGATTTCATCCCTTGTCTGACATCTGTTTAATTCGGATTTGATGTATGACTTTAATTTGGTTATTTATGCAATTGATGTTTTGAGGTCAAAATTGGTATGAATTATTGGGTGTCAGACGGGAGCAGCGCACGTCCCCTTGTGGTCCCTGTGGGATCGAGGCGGGTCCTGTCAGCTTGGTATCAGAGCACTAGGTTGTGGTCAGTACTAGGGTATGGTCAGCATGCTAGACTAGCGATTAGTACTAGTTACTTTTCGACTTTTAAGAATATTGATTTCTGATCTATGCCTCTTGACAGTTGGTTATGCCTCCTATGAGAATTCCTCATATTCGAACGGACGAGGATCTAGAAAGGGAGATGGAATGCGCGAGCATTGAAAGGGCTCAACGTTTGGGAGCCACTCCTTTCTGCGGGGGATCAAACCCCGAGGATGCTCACGATTGGATCACCAAGTGGGAGAGGATCTTCTCGGTAATGCACTGCCCTCCGGGCGAACGAGTGACCTTGGCGGCTTTCTTACTAGAAGGAGGAGCCTACCAGTGGTGGCACGGACTCGAAATGTCTGGGTGGTCTGTCCATACCACTACTTGGGAAGCTTTCCGTTCCAGATTTCTGGACCAGTACTACCCGCGATCGTTCCGCGCGGCACGGGAGGCCGAGTTCCTGCGACTGGAGCAGGGTGATATGTCCGTTGCGGACTACGAGCAAACTTTCGGGAAACTTTCCCGGTTCGCTGCATCATTCGTGAGCACGGAGGAGGACAAATGCCGAAGGTTCGAGCTTGGACTCCGAGGGGAGATCCGGGCAAGTGTGACTGCTACTACTCATGCTTCTCTGAGAGATATGGTCGACGCAGCGGTACGTGTCGAGGCCAGTCTGGCGGCACACCAGACACGACAGCCTTCGGGCGAGGGGCGACGTCTGGATCGCCCACATCGTGGACCATCGGTCCATAAGAACAATAGGGGAGGGGGCTACAGGGGAACACCCTCATCCTTCAAGGGTCGTGGCTGGTCAGGTCTACGTGGAGGCTCTCAGGGCAGAGGATCTGGATACAACTCTGGGCAACGCTCATCGTGGAGCGGTGCTTCTGGCGGGCATTCGGATAGGCCAAGGCCAGTAACTTGTTTTGCTTGCGGAGAAGAGGGCCACTATGCCAGTGATTGCCCGCAGTTGTCCAAGAACAACGACGTTGGGGGCTCTAGTGTGGTGCAGAGCACGGCTTCCCACACTAATGGAGGTCGCGGTCAGGGAGGTGACCGTGGTGCTGGGCGTGGCGCGCGCGGGCGCGGACGGAACGGAGGACCGAGGGCCCAAGTGTTTGCAATGACCCAGCAGCAGGTGAGGACTGCCCCAGGCGTGGTCACAGGTACACTACATATCTTAAACCTTCTTGTGCGTGTATTGATGGATGCGGGGGCTACACATTCTTTTATTTCGAAGAGTTGTGCTGGTATGCTTGATTGTATGGTATCGGCTTTAGATTGTGAAATGGGTGTTGGCACCCCGATGGGCATCGTGTACCTTGTGAATCAAGTGATTCGGAGGTGCCCGGTAAGAATTGAGGGTGTGGATTTACCAGCAGACTTAATTATTCTGGATATCCACGACTTCGATATAATCCTAGGGATGGATTGGTTGTCGGAGCATGGATCGCTCATCGACTGCTGTAGCAAGCAAGTGATTCTGCGGAGCCCGGGTTTGCCGGAAGTTATCTTTCAGGGGGAACGTGACGGTTCGCCTCCTGAAGTGATTTCGTCACTTACTGCTACCAAACTTCTACAGAAGGGATGCCAGGCTTATCTGGCGCATGTCGTGTCGGATCGGGTTGATACTCCGGGTATCGACGAGATACCGGTGGTGCGTGAGTTTCCGGATGTGTTCCCGGAAGACTTACCTGCATTACCTCCATCGCGGGAGATTGAGTTTACTATTGAACTACTCCCTGGTACCCGACCTATATCCCAGGCACCCTACCGGATGGCGCCGGCTGAGTTACGAGAACTCAAGACTCAATTGCAGGAGTTGGTGGATTTGGGATATGTCCGACCGAGTACTTCACCGTGGGGAGCACCGGTGTTGTTCGTGAAGAAGAAGGAGGGAAGTCTCCGTTTATGTATTGACTATCGACAACTCAATAAGGTGACGCTGAGGAACCAGTATCCTCTACCCAGGATCGATGACCTTTTTGACCAGTTGCGGGGAGCACAGTGCTTCTCGAAAATTGATTTGCGGTCTGGGTATCACCAACTGAGGATTTCGGAGGAGGATATTCCGAAAACTGCTTTACGAACCCGTTATGGACACTACGAGTTCCTGGTTATGCCTTTTGGCTTGACGAATGCTCCAGCAGCATTCATGGATTTGATGAACCGGGTCTTCCGACCCTACTGGATAAGTTTGTGATTGTGTTCATCGATGATATTTTGGTGTACTCGAGGAGTGCCCGTGCACATGAGGAACATCTACGGTTGGTCTTGGAGAGACTGAGACAAGAACAATTGTACGCCAAACTGAGCAAGTGCCAGTTTTGGCTGAGCAGTATTGGTTTTCTGGGACACGTGATATCGACGGATGGGATTTTGCGTGGATCCCCAGAAAACAGAAGCGGTGACCAACTGGGCTAGACCGAAAACAGTAACCGAGGTACGGAGTTTTCGTCGGATTAGCGGGTTACTACCGGAGATTCGTGGAGGGTTTCTCCAAAATTGCTGCACCATTGACTCGTTTGACTCGGAAGGGAGTGAAGTTTATCTGGGACGAGCAGTGCGATCGGAGCTTTCAAGAGTTGAAGGATCGATTAACCACTGCACATGTCCTTGCATTGCCGGATGACAGTGGAGAGTTTGTGGTCTTCAGTGATGCATCGCTGCAAGGTCTGGGCTGCGTGTTGATGCAAACTGGCAAGGTTATCGCCTATGCATCCCGGCAGCTGAAGACCCACGAGTTGAACTACCCTACCCATGATTTGGAGTTGGCGGCGGTGGTTCATGCTCTCAAATCTGGAGGCATTATCTATTCGGCGCAACGTGTCGGATATACACCGACCACCAGAGTCTTAAATACTTATTCACTTAGGAGGAGCTTAACATGAGACAACGGAGATGGTTGGAGCTGCTAAAGGACTATGACTGTACGATCGAGTACCATCCGGGTAAGGCCAATGTGGTGGCTGATGCACTCAGCAGGAAATCAGCAGGATCGTTTGCCACACCTGGGGATGGTGTATCTTCCTTTGCTGGTGGAACTCCGGAAGGCGGAGTTATTTTAGGTACGGATGAGCATGGAGCTTTGTTGGCCAGCTTCCATGTACGACCAGTACTGATTGATCGGATCATCGAGGCACAACTTCAGGATCTGATACTCTGTATTTACAGAATTGATTTCGATGCGGATGGGAGACATGATTTTACCATCCGGGATGATGGAGCACTGGTGAAGTTGGGCCGTTTGTGTGTACCTGCAGTGGCAGAGTTACGGGCCGAGATTCTTGAGGAGGCCCATAGTTCGGCCTATGATATGCATCCAGGGGGTACAAAGATGTACCGTACCCTCCAGAACCATTATTGGTGGCCAGGAATGAAGAAGGATATTGCTGAATTCGTGAGCAGATGCTTAACCCGTCAGCAGGTTAAGGCGGAACGGCAGAGACCATATGGGGCTATGCAGCCACTTCCGATTCCCGAGTGGAAGTGGGATCACATCACCATGGACTTCGTCTTTAAATTGCCAAGGACGCATAGTGGAGTTGACGGAGTATGTGTGATCGTGGGCCGGCTAACCAAATCAGCCCATTTCCTGCCAGTTCAGGAGACCTTTAAACCTAACCGACTGGCTCAGTTGTTCGTGAGGGAAATCATACGATTGCATGGTACGCCGGAATCGATCGTGTCCGATCGTGATCCGCGTTTCACTTCCAGGTTCTGGCGGAGTTTGCAAGCTACTCTGGGAACAACCCTACGTTTCAGTACTGCTTTCCATCCACAGACCGATGGACAGTCTGAAGAACCATTCAGACCCTGGAGGACATGATGAGGTCATGTGTACTACAGTTTCAGGACTCTTGGGATACTCATTTGCCATTGATGTAATTCGCTTACAACAACAGCTATCAGGCAAGCATCGGGATGGCACCTTATGAGGCTCTGTATGGCCGACAGTGCAGGACACCTATCTGCTGGACGGAGATAGGAGAGCGAGCGGCTGTAGGGCCGGAATTGATGGACTTAACCATGGAAACTGTTCGTGTTATCAAGGAGAGACTGAAGGCGGCACAGGATCGCCAGAAGAGTTATGCCGATCGACAGATTCGAGACTTGGAATTTGATGTGGGAGATTTTGTCTTCCTGAAGTTATCTCCGTAGAAAGGGATTATCCGATTTGGTCGACGGGGGAACTGAGTCCGCGTTTTATCGGACCATATGAGGTCGTGGAGAGAATTGGCAGAGTTTCTTACAGATTGGCGCTACCTCCAAAACTATCTAGAGTTCACAATGTTTTCCACATATCGATGCTACGGAAGTACGTACGTGATGCTTCTCATGTACTTGGGGAACAACCTGTCGAACTACGGGAGGATTTGAGCTTTGAAGAACAACCAGTACAGATCTTGGATCGGAAGGACAAGGTACTACGTCGGAAGACGATCCCCTCTTGTGAAGATTCTCTGGAGAAACCAGAATGTGGAAGAAGCCACATGGGAGCCTGAGGCTCAGATGCGAGATCAATTTCCTCATTTGTTTCTTTGAAATTTCGGGACGAAATTTCTTAAGGGGGGAAGGTTGTAACACCCCGGAAATTCAAGGATTTTAATATTGTATTTAAGGTGTGAATTGACGCTTTTACCCTTGTGATTGGTATGGCCAAATTATTGACTTTTGATTGGTGAATTAAATGGACTTTGACATATGACCGTGACGTAGTTCGGGACGTCACGAGTTCATAGACAGGTGGCACGTCCATTTCGGACGATCAGGGAAAAAGTTATGACTATCGGAAGTTCAGGGGCATTACCGTAAGTTGGACTTCACGGGCAAAAATGTTGACTTTTCGTTTGACAAATAATTTTCACGCGACTCAAGGACCGATAGGTAGGTCTCGACGTCCTGAGTCCGTAGACGGGCGGCACGCCAAAATCGGAATTCGTATGGCTGAGTTACGGTTTAGGAAGTGAGGGGTATTTTGGCAAATTTTTGAACCAGGGGCATTTTGGGTCTTTTTGCCCTGGTTACTGTAGCAGGCCGCGGGGGACAAGGGCGGCACCACCATGTGCAGTGGTTCAAACGTGCAATTGGTTGTGCGATTGTGTGCTGGAAAGTTGGGAGTGTCTGATGCTTTAGACCATGGTCTGTTGCATCCACCGTGCACGACCCTATTAATTATTCAAGTTCGAAGCTTTTCGGGGGACATTTTTCAGTGGACAATTGGACACCCACGAGCTTCTGGGACGGCTTGAATTTAATTAAAACTGATTATATAGTGTGTGTGAGCTTCACTCTGGTATTGAAAGGACTGAAAATAAGGGTGGAACCAGAGAGAAACCATTTCGGGAATTTTTGGAGGGAAATCGGGTTTTTGATTTCTACGGTGTGTTGAGCCAATCTAATCCTAGAGTAAGCTTTCTGGGAGCATTTGGAACACAACCATATCAAAATCGAAGGCAACCAGCCACGGTTGAGCTGGGACGGTGACTGCCGTGTTCAGAGGAATTTCAGAGGTTTGGACGGCTACTTCCAGGTGAGTGTTGATTCAATTGAGTGTGTTTTCCAGTTCGTTGTGATACTATGATGCTTCATGTAAGGTTAATTTGATTTCGGTTTAGAAACCAGTGAGTTGGGGTGATCAACCCGTTTGGATGATCACGGGTCGAAGGGTCGTTTGAGGATTCGATTTGGCAAATTAATCACCAAGAACTTAAATTGAATGTTTAATTAACATGTTAGGATCAAATTGGTTTGAAATCGAGTAGGAATTGTTGGGTAATTAACCGGGTCAAGCCGCGGGGTGGCAGGCCCAAATTACAGACAAACGGGTGAAGGTGCTGACACTGTAGCTACAGTGTCAGGCGCGTGACTTTCACGCGCAGCCACTTTGGGAGGCGCGTGAGGGCGCGTTGGGGCTTATCTCCGATCACGATCAACATGACTTTTATTCCTCTCATCATTCTGAACATTTTTGGTGAAGTAACCATGTTGATCTGAGATAGTTTTTGATGGGTCAGTTTAGGGCCGCCGGTGCCTCGGGAAACGTGTGGGACGGCTTCCCCGAGCCGGTTTCTATTTCGGACCTTGTGGTTAAACGTTTAAGACTTGTAGTGACACTTACATGTGATTTGGACTGACAGGAATTGTACGATACTCCCCGGTACAAGTTCGTACGCGCAGGTTTCACCGCGGGATCGTACAGTGAGTGGGCCATTTTTCTTAAACCCTTGCGTGCATAAATGTTTTCTGGTTTATTATACTTATTCACATGCTAAAACAATAATGGTTTTGATGATATGGAAAATATGGTTATGGCACGTTTCACGGTATTTGGGCTTGAGACCCGTCTGATGAAAATTAATGATTGGTTCGGATTTTATCTATGTACATATATGCTTTGCATGTGGATATCAATAAATGTATTTGGTACTGCACTGTATAGATCCTTTCATATTATAATTGTCTCCTCCGGCGAGGTACCCCGGAGAGGTCACGGACGTCTAGTACGTCCAGCGTCTATGACGCTAAGCATCAGGTGATGCTGCATCAGGTGATGCTGTACCCGAACAGGATTCGGGGATTTAACTCGGAATTGAGACCCGAGTGGCACGCGTAGCCTTATTATTATTGTGACCTTATTAGGCGTCAAGAACGTCAAACATCAGGTGATGTCAGGATTGGAGTGTATAGTGCAACAACTAAAATTATACTTATGGTTTTAATACAGGCCTTATGGTTCATATTATATGGATTATGATTTTAAACTATGATGCATGCATGTTTGGAAACGGAGGGGTAAATTATATGTTTTACTTATCAAATGATTTTATAAACTTGAGTTTCGGTCCACTCACCCTTATTGTTTTTGGTAACCCCTCCAGGTCGTGATACTGAGGTAGAGGAGGAAACTGAGGCTGAGGCACAGATCTACTTCTGCGTACCTGAACCCCTGTTGGGTGGTTTGCTCGCAGGTTTTACTTTAGAGTCGTGCTCGCAACTTGTAATTTTGGATTTCATCCCTTGTCTGACATCTGTTTAATTCGGATTTGATGTATGACTTTTAATTTGGTTATTTATGCAATTGATGTTTTGAGGTTAAAATTGGTATGAATTATTGGGTGTCAGACGGGAGCAGGGCACGTCCCCTTGTGGTCCCTGTGGGATCGGGGCGGGTCCTGTCAGATAATCTAATAGTTAATGATGGATTCATTGTATATTAATTTTAGCTGGTAGATTTAATTGTATTTTAAGAGTTTTTTAGTTGATGGATTTAATTGTTTGTTAGGATTTTTTTAATTAATTTTGTTAATTTTAGTTGATGTATTGAGATTGATTGAGTTATGAATTTTCTATACATTTTGAGCAATATTTGTTACCCAACAAGAGTCCTAATTTCTCTATTTTATTAAAATATTGTTTTTAGACATTGAATCAAGTAATAAATAAAAATAAAATTATGAATTTGGCTTCAAAACCGAAATCGTACCAAACATAATTGGTACGGTACAGTACGGTATCATTTTATATTTAGAAATATTGTACCGTACCGAACCGGTTAAAATTATTTGGTATGATTCTGGTATCACCTCCATACCGAACCATACCCAGGACTAGGTAATCCAACACAGCCAAATAAGAGTCGTTAGGCTTATTTATAGAAAAATCTACAAATTGGCCACTTCTACTGTTGTTGTTGTCTATAAATGCCATTATTGTAATTTTTGCGGAATTTCAAAGACGATGATACCGTTCATGACTATATCGCAGATGTTTCAATTGACCGTGATTAACACCAACATCACCAAATGGAGGTTCAGGATCGCTCGATCAAAACTCACTAAGGCCACATCACGATTCAAACCCTATGTAGGCAAACAAAAACCTGAAGATAAGAGTTTCACCAGTAACTAGACTCATTAAGAAATCGAAACTCGTGACTATGATCAACACTATGACGATAGACAAAAAAGTAAAGCTTCAAGGCGAACAAACTTCAATGAAATTGACACCAATACCGGTTGAATTATTCTGCTCTTACCGATTAGTTTCCATTTACATACCACTTACGTACCTACTTAATTACTTAACTATTAATGAGTCTCTAAATTGCCATGATTTCACAGTTAGTTGTCAATTAGTTTTTACTTATATGTACGACGGAAAATCTCTTTTGGACTCGAAGAAGGTCAATCAAAATTTTTTTTTTTTGAAAGAAGTTCTTTTAGAGAGAAACAAGAAGAATGCATAGTTAAATATAAACGAAAAATTATATTTTTAATTATATTATTTTGAAAAATTGAATATGATAATTTTTTTCTACTTCTATTCCAATTGATCAAAATAAAAATATTAAAAAGATATTCAATTTAATTTAAGCAAATTCAATTTACTAAATGAGTCAACTAGTCGTAAAATACTTACGAGAGATGGTTCATAGTTTATGGAGTAAAAATAAAAATATGGAGTATCTCCACCAATTGTAATGTGCTAGGGTGGAAGGTAAGCACGTTACTACTTTTACTTAGGGGTGTACATATAGAACCGAAAAATCGAAATCATACCTGACAGGACCCATCCCAATCCCCCCGGGATTAGTGCGGGATGACCCTGCTCCCGTCTGACACGAAGTGTCAGACAAGGGATATTTCCAACCTTTGCCCTCTCCGGGCTATCAGAGTACGCTAGGATCCGGAGGAGACATGTTGATATCTCGGTCTCTGCTACAGTCCACATCCGATGTCAACCTGAAGGGCAGTCAAAACATTAAAAACTGTGAGTGGACAAAACAAAGAGTTTATAAAAACATTTCATAAGACATTTGTACCCTCCACTAAAAAGCATGCATGCATTCGAAAACCATTTATCCAAAACAAACCATATGTGGGACTAAGCCCAAAGCAGATGTAAACCAAGGTCGAAAGGACCACAATAAAAACGACCATACGGGCCACTGCCCAAATCCATAAGGGACTCGGCCCCAAACCATAAAGAAACCAAGTACACGAGCCACTGCTCAAATCCTGTGCACACCTGTACACACCACATATCATATATCATATATCCATCACATACATATATATAAGTCACACAACCAACCCTGTCACGGTTTCCAAAGCTACGCGCGTGCTACCAAGGTCTCAATCCCAGTCTTCTCAAAGTCAAGATCAATGTCCGCAGACCACTGACCCTACCCGAGGTAATAGTAATCATAGCCTTCCTGAGAGTAAGGAATCCAACGGGGAGGGTGACTCCACTCAGCCGGTGCTCTGTGACTACTCCGGGGTCCACCCAGGCCAACGACCCTCCCCGGAGGAGATAATAGAAGTAAAGGAAGGTAGACGAACATATATATACATAACATAAACATTCATGACCGGTTCCCCTGAACCGTCATGATCCATAATATCCATAATCAGGTAACATGCCGGTTCTCATAAACCGTCATGTACCGTAATAACATAACCAGGGTTCATGCCGGTACCCATAAACCGTCATGAACCATAATGACCTGACAAAGGTTCATGCCGGTTCCCATAAACCGTCATGAACCACAACGACCTTTCCAGAGTTCATGCCGGTTCCCATAAACCGTCATGAACTTGGAAATCCACGTAGGGTCCCTGACCCGAAATCATAAACCATAAAGTAACTGGGTCTCGTGCCCGAACATATGACTCAACTGGGCACCGTGCCCGATATCTAAGGGTCAGTCACGGACTCCGATCATAGTGATGCGTGCAACCATCCATCCAGGACCGCCCTCAATCCTGGTATGTCGCCGTGAACGAATCAACCGACGCGACCATTGCAAGACCATGGTGCACTCATCACCGATCACTATCCTGAATCGTCAGCACTCCGAAGTCGAGCCTCCACAGGCTGCCCGACAACGAATCGTGCATCGTGACCTCTCCGGAAGGAACACATCCCAAACCGGAGGCGAGCGTCGTATCGTCGATCGCCGTGCACATAGCACCCGCCGCGACCACGATTTAGACCCGAAGGTCGTAAATAGTGTCATATGCCCGAGACAAAACCAAATGGGGCTCATACCCGAGTTTATCCATTTAGAAATCCAAAACCATTTCATTTAAATCAATCAAGGAATACAGACCCGTATAAGCACCGTATAAGGCCGAAACCTCGAATTACGTGCCTATACGTAACCACATACAATAGCACCCATGGCATCATCAAACATACAATAAAACATATAATAAACATTTATGCATGCACCAATTTTGAAAACAAAGTCCACGCACAGACCGTCCGAGCTGCCGCCTCGATTTGCGTGCCATACGGCTCCCCGAGCCGATCACAGTCACCGGGACTCCCGAACCTGTCCAAATTGTAATAGAAGGTTACTGACTACTTAATTAACCTCCCACTAAAGCCCCGTAATTTTCCCGTATTTTTAACTATTTTTAATCCCGAACCTAACCCTTCCGATGCCCCGAAACATATCAAGACGGTGTCCGATCTACACGAAACCAGTCCCAAAATGTTCGTTACATCGAGTAGAAGATTTCGTATGTTGGAACCTTCCCCAAATTCTCCCCCACGCGCCCGCACGCGCCGCCTGAAGTGGCTGCGCGTGGGCCTCACGCGCCGCTACAGTGCATCTTCTTCCTTCGATCGAACCGGTCCGGGCCGGCCGGTCCGGTCCAACCCCTGCAACTAGACCGGCGTAACCGGTCCAGGCCTTCTTCTCCCTCATTTTCGGTCCGATTTCTTCCATTCCAATTTCTAAATTCCTATTTTCAAGTTTCCTATCTAACCCAATTAACAAAACAACCTAAAACCCCCTAAATCGATCCCTAAAAATTCACCCCCCACGGCCCCCGTTTTCCGATTCCGTCCCCAGGCTTCACAGCCGTCAACCCCCGTTCAAAATCATCTCTATACACCCTAAACAATCTAACAAACATTCCCTAATCAACCAAAACTATCCATAATGTAAAAATCGACAAAATGGGAGATTTGGGCCTAACCGGGTAACCGTTCGGGTTTGAGTCTCCACCGCGCACGGTGGCTTCGTCCTGGCCGGCCACCACGCTTCACCGGTCCTCCTCTCCCCCTCTGGTCTCTCTGTCATGATCATAGGGTGAGGGTTGGATGTTTGGGTCGCACAGATGAGAGGAATGGGATCGGGAAAATGGTTGGAGGAAAAATGGAAAAATGGATGCACGGTTGAATGGTTTGGTGCATGAGTGGGTGAGGTTGGCCAGTGGATGGGTGACAAGTGTCACTCATCCATTGGGCCTCCATTAAATATTTGGGCCCACTAGAGACAAAACTCCGCTTTTTGTCTCGTAAAACGTGCCGTCGTGAATAGTAACCAGGAACTTCCGTGAACCGTAACTTCGCCGTCGAACGTCCGAATTCGACGTGCCACCTGTCTACGGATTCGTATCGTCCTTATCTTCGTAACGGTCCTCGGCCCTCGGCCATCAGACCTCCCGGTCAAAAAGTCAACATTTGACCCCTTTTATCCAAAATTACCAAAATGCCCCTAACCTTCCGAACGTCATAACTTCCTCCCCGAACGTCGGAATTGAACGTGCCACCTGTCTATGAACTCGTGACGTCACGAACTACGTCACGGTCATCGGTCAAAGTCCATTTGACCGCCCGATTGAAAAGTCAACGTTTTGCCACCACCAGGGACAAAACGGTCATTTTGCATCGTTCGTCCGATTTCGCTCTACTAATCACGGATTAGCCTCACTAATCGTGATTAGTCACTAATCTAATTATGGAATTTGGGACGGGTCGTTACAACCTTCCCTCCTTAATTAATTTCGTCCCCGAAATTCCAACCGACCTAAACCCAACCGTTCTTCCCTCCTTAATTTAGTTCCGTTCTCGAAACTCCAACTATCCTGATTCCACAACCTCCACCTCGTGTAAATAATTCGATCTCACGACACGTGTACACCCGTACACCCACTAAACAGAATAATCCTTACTCGTCTACAGCCCGACGTTCCACTAACGCTCTCGTCGTATCGACTACACTCGACCACGTCGAAGAACAGTAGCCACACGGTCCGAATTGACACTACTTGTCAAATCTACCATCTTGTTGATACAACAACTAGACGGTTCCCTTCTCAATCACTAATCTATCCTGACGTCTGCTCCCACTGGGAGCCATCAGACCTCACTCAACGATCCACGCTGACACCTCCGACAGACCGTCACCACTTGACAGTCGTCAGTCGAAAACTGACACTATACTCACTCGTGGTTACACTAACCACCAACGGACCCAACCAGGAGTAAACACTTACCCACAAAGCCTTTCACTCAATCTGTGTGTAACTAGACCCATCAGAAATACCATGACCCAATGCACAGTATCCAACGTCCAGTCCACGACCCCGACTACTCCAATGGTATCGGAACCATGCCGACTACCAACACGCTCTCCAACGTACCACTGGTATAACCTATATATACCGTCACCAGACATCCCAAGTCTGCCCGGTGTCGTACCTCGAACAACGAACAAGGTACGTACATCTACCCATCAATCAGCCTACAACCACCTAGGTTGTAGTCAATCACGTTTCAATTATGGAGTCCATCTGTCCGATCTAGACAAATCGAAACTCCAACCCATTATCTATTTCCAAATCCGAATCCGAATCCGCAATTTCGTAAGAAATCCCGAATCCAAACCCAGAAATCATATCCATAATCATGTCCAAATTCGAATCCGAAATCATCATTCCGTAAACCGGCATTTGGAATAACCATTCCGAACCCAAATCCATAAAAGAAAATCTACAGTCAAGCTCTAGAATCAAATCCTAGATCGTCACCCAGAATCCGATTCCAAAACCCAAATACATAAATCCTCTTTCAAGTTCCAAAATCAAATCCTGAATCGTCATCCAGAGATCTGATTCCAAAACCTGAAATATCGTTCTCGTCTACCGAGACGTATCAATCATGAACCTATCGGTTGTCTGCTCAACCGATTACTCCAATACCATCGATTGACTTCATAGGGAAGCCAATCACAATATCCGCACATCCCTAAGGCTGACCATATCCGACCACGTCGAAAAACTACTCATTGGACAACTACCCAGGCGAGTAGTAAGCCATATGGGATTTACCTCGAAAAGAAGTTCAGTCCCAACATGCCCCACTCAAACATCCAAGTATGAGCGATAAACTCTCCACCTATCTGGATCATCAAGACCACGATCCATATCCATAACGATACCCAAAGTCCTAAACCAATTCCCACATCTAAACAGATTAGTCAACGACGAGACACGCCGAGACTGTGGGTACTCACTGATTACCTCGTATCGATCCTTGTCATTCCACCGAGGAAAATCAAGAATGATCGAATAATCCATCCTACGTGAATGCAAACAACACTCGATGCACTCACCACGTCAGGTAACCTGACATCGTCTGCCACCAAGTAGAGAATGAGGAATCTCAGTCACCTAACTTCGATATACTCATCTCCTCCTGATGATTCAGAACAGATCCCGGGTCCACCAACCAATACACGATCAGTGTACTAGTGGCAACCAACAACATCTATATCATCAACGTCATCTACCATATCAATCATGGTAGAATCTGAGAAGTCACCCAAAATGACGTCGAAATACCCGATACCAATGCAGAAAACCCGTATTCCTCTCGTCACCTCAATCGCAAACTCCCGCGATTCCGAAGTTCCAACAAGATTGGAAACAACATACCCGGACATCAACCACGTGTCCCTTAACCACTTTAACCTGATCTGAGGTCCACTCTGGAACCACAGATACCGAACATATGCCCATCTCGTCAGAGCCACATCCCGACTCGTGACTCACCGTCATCACAATCACCAGCACTAGCACCAGCGCTAGTACCAGTATGCCAACACCAGTATCAGTATCGGCACACCATGTCCAAAACTGAAAACCCTGGATCTCCGCTCATACCGAGCGACGGCCCCGTACTTCTGCTCGAATAGGAGAAACTCTGTCTCCCTCGTACCTGACAACTCTGGGTACAGTCACCCTGACAACCCATACGAGAATAGGAAACGTCCCCTGAACGTCCCCATCTCATTCTGCGATTGCACTCAGCTGTAACCGAGTCGAATCCAGGATCACTGCTCGTACATATGCGTTACTCACGCACCTCGTATCATCGTCACGACAACCTGAGTCTACACGACCTAATGAGACTCGACTAAGTCCATCGATAGTAGCGTCTGCCACAACCTCGTGCAGACCTAACTACCAGACCTCGCTATCAAGATTCGCATCCAACGGAATCAACCGCTCGTACCAACTACCCTGTATCCCAAACCTGGGATTCCATCGACAATTACCAACCCTGATAACTTGTCCAACCGAACTCTAACCAGTCGTACTCCGACTAACCCAAATGTCGTCTACCAGGTCGCCCACGACCTTAGTTGCACCAACCCACAACTGAAGTAGCACGACAACCAACTCAGTCTAACCGATACGTACAACTCTGACTGCGATGTGTAGTCCCAACATAAGCTGACATAACTAGACCGACTAACAAATCCAAATTCGAATAGTCGTCCAAGTCAAACCACTCGTCAACTCACATTTCCGAACCATACACATACGGTAGGGTTCCACGATCACCCCTAGAGTTCCGCAGAACCCAACTGCATAAGGCAGTAAAATCCACGATCTGACCGACTCCGCGGTCTTGACATCGTAATGACGTCAATCCAATCCTACCGTAAGTCCAATCAGGATCCTCGAATCCGGCTGCTAACTGCCGACTGCAGTAAATCCATTTAACTCAACATAATCTGACCATCTAATGGTCACAACATCGAATCAGTCGTCGGAACCGTTCCTACGACATCATGAAGACGATCCCAACTAACCGTCTCACGATCACACTCTAGTATACGAACACGTTAATCCTTTCGTAGGGTCCCACACTGTCAACCTTGACAGAACTATGGCAACCCCGGCCTCAAATGCCGAATCAAGGCATGCCAATCCTACTAACTATCGTACCGGCACCTCAACATCAGGTTGACCACGAACTGTAGCCCATTGAGATATCACATCATCGACCTGTGTACATACTCCAAGAGCTGCACGGTTGCTCGAATAGAGACAACCCCGCTCTGATACCACGTTGACAGGACCCATCCCAATCCCCCTGGGATTAGTGCGGGATGACCCTGCTCCCGTCTGACACGAAGTGTCAGACAAGGGATATTTCCAACCTTTGCCCTCCCGGGCTATCAGAGTACGCCAGAATCCGGAGGAGACATGTGATATCTCGGTCTCTGCTACAGTCCACATCCGATGTCAACCTGAAGGGCAGTCAAAACATTAAAAACTGTGAGTGGACAAAACAAAGAGTTTATAAAAACATTTCATAAGACATTTGTACCCTCCACTAAAAAGCATGCATGTATTCGAAAACCATTTATCCAAAACAAACCATATGTGGGACTAAGCCCAAAGCAGATGTAAACCAAGGTCGAAAGGACCACAATAAAAACGACCATACGGGCCACTGCCCAAATCCATAAGGGACTCGGCCCCAAACCATAAAGAAACCAAGTACACGAGCCACTGCTCAAATCCTGTGCACACCTGTACACACCACATATCATATATCATATATCCATCACATACATATATATAAGTCACACAACCAACCCTGTCACGGTTTCCAAAGCTACGCGCGTGCTACCAAGGTCTCAATCCGAGTCTTCTCAAAGTCAAGATCAATGTCCGCAGACCACTGACCCTACCCGAGGTAATAGTAATCATAGCCTTCCTGAGAGTAAGGAACCCAACTGGGGGGTGACTCCACTCAGTCGGTGCTCCGTGACTACTCCGGGGTCCACCCAGGCCAACGACCCTCCCCGGAGGAGATAATAGAAGTAAAGGAAGGTAGACGAACATATATATACATAACATAAACATTCATGACCGGTTCCCCTGAACCGTCATGATCCATAATATCCATAATCAGGTAACATGCCGGTTCCCATAAACCGTCATGTACCGTAATAACATAACCAGGGTTCATGCCGGTCCCCATAAACCGTCATGAACCAGAATGACCTGACAAAGGTTCATGCCGGTTCCCATAAACCGTCATGAACCACAATGACCTTTCCAGAGTTCATGCCGGTTCCCATAAACCGTCATGAACTTGGAAATCCACGTAGGGTCCCTGACCCGAAATCATAAACCATAAAGTAACTGGGTCTCGTGCCCGAACATATGACTCAACTGGGCACCGTGCCCGATATCTAAGGGTCAGTCACGACTCCGATCATAGTGATGCGTGCAACCATCCATCTAGGACCGCCCTCAATCCTGGTATGTCGCCGTGAACGAATCAACCGACGCGACCATCGCAAGACCATGGTGCACTCATCACCGATCGCTATCCTGAACCGTCAGCACTCCGAAGTCGAGCCTCCACAGGCTGCCCGACAACGAATCGTGCATCGTGACCTCTCCGGAAGGAACACATCCCAAACCGGAGGCGAGCGTCGTATCGTCGATCGCCGTGCACATAGCACCCGCCGCGACCACGATTTAGACCCGAAGGTCGTAAATAGTGTCATATGCCCGAGACAAAACCAAATGGGTCTCATACCCGAGTTTATCCATTTAGAAATCCAAAACCATTTCATTTAAATCAATAAAGGAATATAGACCCGTATAAGCATCGTATAAGGTCGAAACCTCGAATTACGTGCCTATACGTAACCACATACAATTGCACCCATGGCATCATCAAACATGCAATAAAACATATAATAAACATTTATGCATGCACCAATTTAGAAAACAAAGTCCACTCACAGACCGTCTGAGCTGCCGCCTCGATTTGCGTGCCATACGGCTCCCCGAGCCGATCACCGTCACCGGGACTCCCAAACCTGTCCAAATCGTAATAGAAGGTTACTGACTACTTAATTAACCTCCCACTAAAGCCCCATAATTTTCCCGTATTTTTAACTATTTTTAATCCCGAACCTAACCCTTCCGATGCCCCGAAACATATCAAGACGGTGTCTGATCGACACGAAACCAGTCCCAAAATGTTCATTACATCGAGTAGAAGATTTCGTATGTTGGAACCTTCCCCAAATTCTCCCCCACTCGCCCGCACGCGCCGCCTGAAGTGGCTGCGCGTGGGCCTCACGCCCCGCTACAGTGCATCTTCTTCCTTCGATCGAACCGGTCCGGGCTGGCCGGTCCGGTCCAACCCCTGCAACTGGACCGGCGTAACCGGTCCAGGCCTCCTTCTCCCTCATTTTCGGTCCGATTTCTTCCATTCCAATTTCTAAATTCCTATTTTCAAGTTTCCTATCTAACCCAATTAACAAAACAACCTAAAACCCCCTAAATCGATCCCTAAAAATTCACCCCCCACGGCCCCCGTTTTCCGATTCCGTCCCCAGGCTTCACAGCCGTCAACCCCCGTTCAAAATCATCTCTATACACCCTAAACAATCTAACAAACATTCCCTAATCAACCAAAACTATCCATAATGTAAAAATCGACAAAATGGGAGATTTGGGCCTAACCGGGTAACCGTTCGGGTTTGAGTCTCCACCGCGCACGGTGGCTTTGTCCTGGCCGGCCACCACACTTCACCGGTCCTCCTCTCCCCCTCTGGTCTCTCTGTCATGATCATAGGGTGAGGGTTGGATGTTTGGGTCGCACAGATGAGAGGAATGGGATCGGGAAAATGGTTGGAGGAAAAATGGAAAAATGGATGCACGGTTGAATGGTTTGGTGCATGAGTGGGTGAGGTTGGCCAGTGGATGGGTGACAAGTGTCACTCATCCATTGGGCCTCCATTAAATATCTGGGCCCACTAGAGACGAAACTGCGCTTTTTGTCTCGTAAAACGTGCCGTCGTGAATAGTAACTGGGAACTTCCGTGAACCATAACTTCGTCGTCGAACGTCCGAATTTGACGTGCCGCCTGTCTACGGATTCGTATCGTCCTTATCTTCGTAACGGTCCTCGGCCCTCGGCCATCGGACCTACCGGTCAAAAAGTCAACATTTGACCCCTTTTATCCAAAATTACCAAAATGCCCCTAACCTTCCGAACGTCATAACTTCCTCCCCGAACGTCGGAATTGAACGTGCCACCTGTCTATGAACTCGTGACATCACGAACTACGTCACGATCATCGGTCAAAGTCCATTTGACCGCCCGATTGAAAAGTCAACATTTTGCCACCACCAGGGGCAAAACGGTCATTTCGTATCGTTCGTCCGATTTCGCTCTACTAATCACGGATTAGCCTCACTAATCGTGATTAGTCACTAATATAATCATGGAATTTGGGACGGGTCGTTACAATACCGTTCCAGATCGGATCAAACCGAAAAAAATACCGAATAATAAAATCGATGTGATGATTGGTACGGTACCGATTCAAGTCGGTACAGTTTCTGTAATTACCCATCCCGAATTCCAGGATTAGATTAGTGAGTAATCACGATTAGTGAGGTTAATCGGTGATTAGTTGGGCGAAATCGGACGAACGATGCAAAATGATCGTTTTGCCCCTGGTCGTGGGTAAATCGTTGACTTTTCATTCTGGCCGTCAAATGGACTTTGACCGACCATCGTGACGTAGTTCGTGACGTCACGAGTTCATAGACAGGTGGCACGTTCAATTCCGACGTTCGAGGAAGAAGTTATGACGTTCAGAAGTTTAGGGGCATTTTGGTAATTTTGGTTAAAAGGGGTAAATAGTTGACTTTTTGATCGGGAGGTCCAATGGCCGAGGACCGTTTCGTAGATCGGGATGTTACGAATTCATAGATAGGCGGTACGCTGAAATCGGACTTCGAACGAGAGAGTTATAGGTCACGGAAGTTCGATTTCACTATGCACGTACTTCAAGACGGGGATGATTTGGCAATTTCTGATTGGCCAAGATATTTTGAGTGGGTCCCATGGATGAGTGACAAGTGTCACTCATCCCATTGGACAAACCCCTAAAAAGTGGATCTACTTAATTAAATATTATTATATTTATTATTTTATAATTAATCTTTTCTAACAATCAATCCTAGCCATCCATTCCTTTTAATCTTTAAATCCCCACCACCCATTCATTTCCCTCTCATCAGATAACATCATTATCTTCTTCATCAAACTTCATTCTTCTCTTTTCTTCATAACCCGAACCCCCCCTATATTTGTTCATCCTCCATTTTTCTTCAAACTCGAAACACACGACCCACACACACCTCACCATCATTCATCTTGTGAGCTCAAGTGTGACCGTGTGAGAGTGAGGGCAGGACTGAGATGTTAAGGACACGACGGCGGGCTCACGGCGGCGGTCCACGACGGGAGGAAACTAGGTTTGGCGGGACCCGTGGGGATCAAAGGGAGCGGCTGAGGACGGCGGTGCAGCCCAGACGGACGGCCGAAATCCTAGGCTTCGGGTTTTGGCGTCACAGGTTCGGGAGTCCCGATATCGGTGATTGGCTCAGGAGAGCGGTGTGGCAAGCAAATCGAGGCGGCAGCTCGGACGGTCTGTGAGTGGACCTTGGTTTTCTAAATTGGTGCATGCATAAATGTTTAATATATGTTTTATTACATGTTTGATGATGTCATGGGTGCATTTGTATGTGGTTACGTATAAGCACGTATTTCGAGGTTTCGGCTTTATACGGGTTGGTATTTCTTTATGGGTTTTAATGAAAAGGTTTTGGATTTCTAAAAGGATAAACTCGGGTATGAGACCTATTTGGTTTGGTCTCGTGCATATGACGCTATTGATGACCTACGGGTCTAAATCGTAGTCGCGACGGGTGTTATGTGCACGACAACGGACGATACGACGCTCGCCTCCGGATTGGGATGTGTTCTTTCCGGAGAGGTCACGATGCACGATTCGTGGTCGGGCAGCCTGAGGAGGCTTGACTTCGGAGTACTGACGGTTCAGGATAGCGATCGGTGATGAGTGCACCATGATCTTGTGGTAGTCGCGTCGGTTGATTCGTTCACGACGACATACCAAGATTGAGGGCGGTCCTGGATGGATGGTTGCACACATCACTACGATCGGAGTCGTGACTGACCCTGAGATATCGGACAGGATGCCCATCTAATGTCATATGTTCGGGCACGAGACCCAGTTACTTTACGGTTATGATTTTGGGTCAGGGACCCTACATGGATTTTCAGGTTCATGATGGTTTATGTTAACCAGTATGAACCCTTGTTATGGTATTGTGGTACATGACGGTTTATGGGAACCGGGCATGGATGATGTTTTCTATATATATATATATATATATATTTATATTTATATGTGAATGGCATGGATGCTATAGATCATGACGGTTTAGGGGAACCGGGCATGAATATTTATGTTATGTATATATATGTTCATATACCTTCCTTTACTTCTATTATCTCCTCCGGGGAGGGTCGTTGGCCTGGGTGGACCCCGGAGTAGTCACAGAGCACCGACTGAGTGGAGTCACCCCCCAGTTGGGTTCCTTACTCTCAAGAAGGCTATGGTTACTATAACCTCGGGTAGGGTCAGTGGTATGCGGACATTGACCTTGACTTTGAGAAGACTCGGATTGAGACCCGGGTAGCACGCGCGTAGCTTTGGAAACCGTGATAGGATTGGTTGTGTGACTTATATATGATATATGATATGTGATGTGTGGTATGCACAGGTGTGCACAGGATTTGAGCAGTGGCTCGTGTATTTGGTTTTAGTATGGTTATGGTTTTGGGCTGAGTCCCTTATTGGTTCCTTATGGATTTGGGCAGTGACCCGCTTATTGATTTAATTATGGTTTTGGGCTTAGTTCCCACATGTGGCTCATTTGGTTAAAAGGTTTTTTAATGCATGCAAACTTTTTAGTGAAGGGTACAAATGTCTTTCTTATGAAATGTTTTTATAAACTGGTTGTTTTGTCCACTCACAGCTTTTAATGTTTTGACTGCCCTTCAGGTTGACAGCGGATGTGGACTGTAGCAGAGACCGAGATATCACATACCTCCTCCGGATCCTGGCGTACTCTGATAGCCCGAGAGGGCAAAGGTCGGAAATATCCCTTGTCTGACACTTCGTGTCAGACAGGAGCAGGGTCATCCTGCGTTAATCCCAGGGGGATTGAGATGGGTCCTGTCAGTTTCGGTTTCAAGGTTTTGAAAAACCGTCCCGTACCGATATCAAACCAAATTAACATTTCTATTTTTTTTTTAAATAACTAAAACTATTTTCCTATTGGTTGATATACCAATCATAAACTAAAAACTATTATGAGTTCTTTGTGACCTAATGATAATAAATTTATCTAATTAAGATTATTTTGTCTACTATACTTGAAAATAGTCTTGTTGGACTACATTAGAAATCATTTTTCTTAAGCTAAATACTAAGAACACTAGTAGTCACCTAAAGAGTTGACATCATAATTCCTCATTAATAGTGGAAACAAAAAAAAAAAGTTTGCTAACTTAGTTTTTGTTACAGTAAAAACTATAATTACTCATTAGTATTCACCTAAATCCTAAATCCATAAACTTTTGGCTCAAAACAGAAACCGTATCAAAATCATATCGAATTTAATCAGTACGGTACGATCCGTTATCAATTTTAAATTGTATAATATTAAACTATACTAAATCTATTAAAATTAAATGATATAATTTCGATATTATCATACCGAATCGTGCTCCGTCCTATTTTTAGGACTGGGTATAGTGGATGAGACGCAGCCATCCATCCAGCCACTCTTTTACAGTTACATTAATAATAAATAAATCAGAATAAACGTTGCATCTGATTGGATATGGGAAAATGGAAATGGCTGGAATCCCACTCCTTCCCACAAACAGTCGGTCAAAAGTAGACCCAGCTCGAACACCAAATATAGCCGTTACTTTGACTTCTTTACCACCGGCCACCGGTTACCATTACCACGCCCGCCTCTTCATGAAGACGACAAAATTGGACCTGTTTCATTTGCATGACTTCTTTCTCGATTCTCGTGCTTAAAATGGCCTTCTCTATTTCTAGTTGTTGAAATTACTGTTTTAGCCACATAAATCTAAAGATGAATCAACCAAAAATAATGATTTACGATCTTAAGTAAGCAATGTAATTAATACTGTTGAAAACCTTGCTCAATCCAAAAAGATATGATACTTAAAAACAAAATTATCGTATGGCTCGATATTTGTTTAATATTCGTTATGTGGAAATTGATATATTTTGGAGTCTTGGAATTTGGATTCAAATAACATCCCCATGTTAAATAAGCACAATTTAAGTTTTTGGATTAGCTTAACTTGGCTCCATGACCTTCTATGCTTCTATCACAAGAAACGAAAGTCACTTTAATTTTCAATAATCTAGGAACAATATAGAGGACGACTACTTTAATCTAGTTTGACACTTGTAAATTCTAAGCTCTATCTATGCTATTTTTCTCACAACAAAAACATACGCTATTATCTTTCTAAAATTCCCAACCGCGCTTATTAGATGAAGCAGGGAGTCTTTCAGATCTCCACTTTATGGTGGTTGATCTGTGCTCAACCTCCGCTCCTAAGACATTGTTTGCTTTCTTTTGCCCTTCCTCTTCCGCTCCTTTATCTTTCGGATCTCTTTTGCTTTCGTTCTCTCCGTTTGCTGTGGTAGGGCTATGCTTGGTCTCCTTTTTTTTTTTTGGAGAGGATGATGATAGATGCTAGCCTCTTTGCTAGAGTGGCGAGAGTCTGAACTAAAAGCCTTGATAGCTTTTCTGCCATGCCGGACGTGCTCCGGTTGGATTTCGGGGATGGGCGCGGTTTGGGTATTTTTTTTTTTATTTAGTTTTATTTACTGTTTAGTTTTTCAGTTGGATTTATTTTCCCTAAAAATTCAGCAACTATGTTTACTTTGTTTTGTAGGCCCCTTTATGGGTGTAGGTTGATGCGGAGGTGGAGTGAATCTCTGTCGATGGTGCTCATGAGACCTTTGCGATTTGAAGGGACGTTCGATACTGCTGCAATATCAAGAGGTTTCTTGAGGAGGAGATTGCCTTCCATTTGGTGTGTCTAGGTTGCACGATATTTAGGGGTAAAATTCCTTATTTTTAGGTTCTCATGTTGTATCCAATTATATATTTGGTTCTAATTGGCGGCTGATGAGAGACTGTGTGCTTGTTGTTTGTACAGAGCCCTCCCTTTATATTGTCATGTTGTAACTTTTTTGGTAAATGTATTGATAGTTTTTAAACAAAGAATAAAATAAAAAACCTAGTTTGACACTTTGTACAATATAATGTAGGCTATAAATATGCCTTCCTTATATTAATACAACTTCGTATGCTTTCATTATCTTTTGAAAAATAGTTCAAAATTTGAAATTTTGATTGAACTTTTAGGCCTCGTGGTATGCTGTATTGTACTGATTATTTCAATCGGATAGATTAATCTGTCCACCGAATAAACTGATTATTTAGTCGGACGTTTGGTACTTTTCCGGATTAGAATGCCGACTATATTATACTGACCGGATTATATTATAGTAATTGACGAAATACTTATATCTTAAATATTAATTATATATGTCATTATTTTTATTATTATTTATTTTAATAATGATTATTATTACTATTTATTACATTTTTATTAATTAATTATTTTTAATTTTATCATTATTATTTATTAAAATATCATTAATTATTAATTATTAATGTATTATTATTAGAATTTATTAATTTATTACTTTTTATTATTAATATTTACTAAATTAATATTTTATTTTTATTATATTACTATTTATTATTATTATTATTATTATTATTATTATTATTATTATTATTATTATTATTATATTTTACAAGATTACTAGTTATTCGATTATTTAATACGGACAATTTCGAGCGTATTATTTTAGCGTGTATGGACCGTATAAAAATATTCAACCGTATTAACTTATACGGTGACTAATTAATACGACTGATACTAAACACAGGTTTCAGATTATTTAGCCTATCCGGAGTGTAATACGGCATACCAAACACACCCTTAGAGAAAACTTAAAGATCTAATAATACTTATAAAAAAAAAGTAATCTATCATTTGTAATTTATAAAAATTTCAGTACCGATCATTATTCGTTTATTATCAATGCACAACAACAAATACGACTTTCTATAAATAAAAAAATTCAATAAAACCTCGACTTTCTATAAAAAAAAAAAATGCAAGAAAATTAACTTCAAATACATCTGCGTAATAATCTAATCTCATTTTTATCTAATTAATTACACACATTCGTAAGCTGCGGTAATTGTTAAAGTACATATGCGGATACTTACTTTGGTGGTGCTTTGAGTGCTCCTCTGGAGTCTAGACACCTTCAACATGACGTGCGGCACGTGCCTCCAGCTCATCTCTATGTCTCCACGCGTTTCATCAAAATAAAAACAAAAACCAATTTGTTCCATGCAACCAAACTGAAAAATAAAACCACCCGTGAATGACTGAATTTTTATTTTAGCAATTTGTTTTTCTCTTTTTGATGTTTAATATACATTTATTTATGGTTAAAAAAATAACAAATTGATCATTAAATTTTAAATTCGACATAACAAAAATAATATCGATATATAATATATATATTCATTTGTCCATAGTCATGGTAGGAAAAGAAAAATAGTTTTTTTTTCAATTTATTTAAAGGGGACAGGGGATAATGTTTTAGGACATAATATATCATTAGGATTTAAATTTGAAGTAATTGATTTGCATATCGAAACTCTTATTAACACAATTATACCATTAGTTTTTTTTCTTCTTCTTAAAATGCGGATATTTTTTAAAAAACAATTTAGATAAAATGTGATCTTTAAAATCGTCGGTCAATAAAACAAGTTCATAGAATCATAGTATTGACCTAAATAGCCCATAAAAGTATATAGAGGTAAAATAATAAAGTAAAGACATGACTCATGCCATATCATGAAATTGAACAGAAATTTCAATAGGATTAATATAATAGAGGCAAAATCGATCAGCCTTAGAGGTAAAATGAAACTTGATAATATATTTTACGTGAAATAATTAAATAAACCTAAAAAAATACAAACAGGCGGGCTTGTTACAAAATATAGATACATAGTCTTTCCATCTTTCCCGTTTTGTTATTATTTTGTGTTGAAGATCGAAAACTGTAAAGAAGACGCATATGCATGCAGGTGGATTACAAACTGGAAGAAATGAATTTCAACGCGAAATTCATTTAATAAATTAGAAACCTCACCGTAATCATGGAGGGTCCGGCATCCAGCTTTCTTTCCACGATATTAATGGCGATTAATTATTATTAAATATTACAAAGAAATAAAGGACAGTGGTATAGATAATGGCAGTCGAGTAATAAAATGGAAGTGGATGCCGCATTCTAAATCCCCACTTGCTTATAAACCCGACATCCGTCTCTTTCTCCTTCTACCTTCTATCCCCTTCCTCTGACAGTCGCAGGCAGCAGCGACTGGAATCTCTCACTCTCACTCCCACTCTCACTCTTTCTCCTTCTCTCGTCTCATCTTCGTAAACTTCGCCATGGGCTCCGCCGCCTACTCTTTGTTCGCGGCTCTGATCCTTCTTGTGCCATGTCTAGCCGCCATGGCCACCGCCAAGCAGACGTACATTGTTCACATGAACCACCATTCAAAGCCATCCTCCTTCGCCACCCATCATGAATGGTACACCGCCAGCCTCCAATCTTTCTCCTCCGAATCAGATTCTCTTCTGTACACCTACACCGACGCCTATCACGGCTTTGCCGCCGCATTAGACCCCGAACAAGCCGAGTTGCTCCGCCAATCCGATTCGGTCATCGGGGTGTACGAAGACACAGTTTACACTCTCCATACCACTCGGACGCCGGAGTTTCTGGGCCTCGAGATCGATACTGGGCTCTGGGCCGGTCACTCCACCCAAGATCTTAACCAAGCTTCCAATGACGTAATCGTCGGAGTCCTAGACACTGGTGTCTGGCCCGAGTCCAAAAGCTTTGACGATACTGGAATGTCCGAGATCCCAACTCGGTGGCGCGGCCAGTGCGAAACGGGTTCCGATTTTGCCTCGTCTCTTTGCAACAAGAAGCTCATCGGAGCTCGGAGCTTCTCAAAAGGCTTCCACATGGCCTCCGGTGGAAGTTACATGAGAAAATCGAAAGAAGCTGTGTCACCGCGAGATCAAGACGGTCATGGAACCCACACAGCCAGCACTGCAGCGGGGTCCCATGTCGCCAACGCCAGCCTACTCGGGTACGCGAGCGGGGTAGCGCGTGGCATGGCGACTCACGCGCGAGTCGCAGCATATAAAGTTTGCTGGAGTACTGGTTGTTTCGGGTCGGACATTCTCGCAGGTTTGGATCGGGCAATTGCGGACGGCGTCGATGTCCTGTCCCTCTCTTTAGGCGGTGGCTCCGCTCCTTACTACCGCGACACTATTGCGATAGGCGCGTTCACGGCTATGGAGAAGGGTATTTTCGTCTCTTGCTCTGCTGGGAACAGTGGGCCCAGTAGGGCCTCTTTGGCTAACACAGCCCCGTGGATTATGACCGTTGGAGCCGGGACCTTGGACCGGGATTTCCCGGCTTATGCTGTGCTCGGTAACAAAAACCGGTTCACTGGCGTCTCCCTTTATAGTGGGGCCGGAATGGGAAGCAAACCGGTTCAATTGGTGTACAACAAGGGATCTAACAGCACTAGTAACTTGTGCTTGTCCGGTTCACTTCAACCGCAAATGGTACGTGGGAAAGTGGTGATATGCGATCGAGGTATCAACGCACGTGTCGAGAAAGGTGGCGTCGTGCGCGCCGCAGGTGGAATTGGGATGATACTCGCAAACACTGCCGCCAGCGGTGAGGAATTGGTGGCTGACAGTCACTTATTACCGGCTGTAGCCGTTGGGAGGAAAATTGGTGATCTAATTAGGGAATATGCGCAGCACGATTCGAATCCAACGGCGGTGATTAGCTTTGGAGGCACGGTGTTGAACGTAAGGCCGTCTCCGGTTGTGGCGGCGTTTAGTTCGCGAGGGCCCAATCTAGTGACTCCCCAAATCTTGAAGCCTGATGTCATTGGCCCAGGTGTCAACATCTTGGCTGCATGGTCAGAGGCGATCGGCCCAACAGGGCTCGACGAGGACACTAGGAAGAGCCAGTTCAACATCATGTCAGGTAAACGGCTAGATTAATAAAATTGATTGATTGATGACCGTTGATGATGTTGACCTGTGTGAACTTGACTTAACAATTGTGATTCGTGTAGGTACGTCAATGTCATGCCCTCACATTAGTGGGCTTGCAGCATTGCTGAAGTCGGCCCATCCAGACTGGAGCCCAAGCGCTGTGAAATCTGCCCTGATGACCACGGCTTACACCCAAGACAACACCAAGTCCCCTCTCCATGACGCTGCAAACGGTGCATTGTCGAACCCGTGGGCTCACGGCGCCGGCCACGTTAACCCTCAGAAGGCACTCTCTCCGGGCCTGGTCTACGATATATCACCGGATGACTACATTGCGTTTTTATGCTCATTGGACTACACTAACGAACATGTGCAAGCCATTGTAAAGAGGCCCAATGTCTCGTGCTCTAAGAAATATTCTGACCCGGGCCAACTCAACTACCCGTCGTTTTCTGTCGTATTCGGGAAGCAACGGGTCGTGAGATACAGTCGTGAATTGACGAATGTCGGGGCCGCCGGGTCCATTTACAGGGTGGCCGTGACTGGGCCTCCAATGGTGAAGACCTATGTGAAGCCCACAAGGCTCGTATTCATGAATGCAGGAGAGAAGCAAAGGTACACGGTCACATTTGTGGCTAATAAGGATGCGGAGAAGACGGCGAGGTCAGAGTTTGGGTCAATTGTGTGGCAAAACCCACAACACCAAGTAAAAAGCCCAGTTTCTTTTGGATGGACTCAGTTGATAGATTAAGTTATGTTGGTAGTTGTTATCGGCTTTTGTTGTTTGGGCCTAGAGGAAGTGGGCCGGGAAGAATCATAGATAAAACTGAAGGCAAGTTCAAAGGGGGGATGGGGAGGGAGGGTGGAGGGGGCCTAGGAGAAAACTAATGTGTAATAGAATGAAATGACATGCCGATGTTTTTAAGTGTGTTTTTATGACATACCCAAATGTTAATATCCCCACTCGAGTTTGCCTACATGGTTACATTTCCCAAAATGTCTTGTAACTCAAGATGTCAAGTGCTGATTGATTGTATGTTTGAATGACGATTGCAGATTTTACAACGTAGTCCTCTCCATTATATTGGGGAAAGCTTCAAACTTAACTTTCATAAACACTGTTGGGAAAAGTTTTAAGACTTTCATAAACGGTGAGATGACCTACAATTTTAACCGGATATTGTTCCATAAAAAAAAATTGAGTGCTCCCAATTTGCCCCTGTTATATCAAATAGGGAACCAAACAATTCAGAGGCCAATACTTTAAAATTTACTTCATAGAACATAGTTTTATTTGAAGCCCAATATTTGCAAAACTTAGACTAATTAAAGAAAGAAGAACAAAGCTTGAAAAAAAAAAAAGATACTACCAACAACATCTACTACAAGGGTTACAACAGGTTGTTATTCTACAGCAACAAGGTCGTACCTTTGGACATTTAGGATATTTAGGACATTTAGGATATTTAGGACATGAGCATTTGCAGCAATTGCTGCAAGAGAAATCAGGGCATGCACACGACGGTAAAATGCAGCAATTTTTGCTGCACGAAGAATTTTTGCTGCAGCATTTGGAGCGGGGACATGTGCAGCAACGCCACTTAGGTAACGGACAGCAGCAGGCACATGGATTACAGTTGCAGGCACATGGATTACAGTTGCAGGCACACGGATTACAGTTGCATGAACCGCACTCACAGCAGCGTGGCATTTCTAGGTGAAGAGAGCATCCATCGCAGCAGCAACAGCAACAGCAAATCCACGAACAACTGAAACAAGACATTCCGCTGTACCACAAACATATTAAGATCATATTTCAAAGTTTATGGATTATGACTAACTGCTAAAACTAGTCATTGTTTGTATACACTTTATTTCATCTTATTAACAAGTGGGGAAACAAGATTATAGAATGCAGAAAAACTTGAGAAGAAAAAAGTACCAAAGCCATTTCCAAAAGCGACATGACTGGCGTTTCTTTCGATTCCTGCTTGAAGAGAAAAAAAATCTAATGATCATAATGCACAGAAGGCAAAAATAGTAACAAATGTCTGGATGGAGTTGTGCTTACGTAGGTATCAGCGGATCAGGGTTTGCTACCACAAAATCAGTAATCCTGTAAAGTGGTTATAATCAGTTCACTATCTAAGAGAATCAACACCTTGTCTTTCAGTTCGCTTCTTTTTACCTAAAACTTTGAGAACTAGACATCAACTAATAGAAAAAACTAACATACTCTTTGCAGCATCTGGAAGCAGGTTGTAGGCGTTCAACAGATTTTAGTTCCTCCTGCACAGATATGTAATTGTTGAAATTATCACCATTCCAAAGAAAAGGTATATCAGGCATCTATGATCGATTGAGAGGCAACATGAAAAGTAGATCAAGTTGTTTTCGACTAGTACAATGCAATTATGCAGCGAAAAAGCCAGCACCAAGATGGACCAAAAATACATTTTGGCAAGAAGCCTGGGTGCATTCAGACCCTCACAGGGGGGACCTATACATTGACCTCAAGATTGGAAACATCTTACTTTCTATGGCTCAATATAGCTATTATCTGTTGGTCAGCAAACTTTATTGCTACTACTATTATTATCTGACATGATAAAGAAAAATGGGGTATCAAATTATGTCAATGGGAAACCTGCCAGGCGCCATAACACAACCATATACTTTCCTATAATTGAATAATTCAATCTCGGTAACTGAAGTTCATCATCTTGTGAGAAATAGTTCACCAAGTTGATCCAACCTCGCCGGATTAGCTTCTAGACGGCGAGGCTTCTGGTACCGGACAAATTTAACTTACAGTCTAGAACTACCAAAATTTTTAAAAAACAAACAGAGGAGGATTATTCATTGGATCAACATATAGTAAGTCCTAGTAAGAGACCAACAACATAGCAAGAGGATCTGAAAATTCCCGGTTTCATTATGGTCAATCTCCACTAAATTAGTTTTAAATGATCACTTTGGTCTTTGAATTAAGCAAAGTGTTAACCCAGTTGGATCAGTCTCTACCAAATTAATTTTAAATTACCAATTTAATTTTTAAATTTAAGCAAAGTGCTAAGCCAGTATGTTGTCTAGCTTTATGAGCACACCTTTAAGTCTTAGTCATGGGCTTATGATTCCACAGAAATGAAAGCTGCCCCCTTTCACTTTTCACATTATTAAGCTAATGAACTTGAGAAAAAGTAAAGCTTATGGTATCGTATTAAGAAAAAGTAAATCTTTTCTATCCAAATTGAGAAAAAGCACCACTTTCTAATCCAAGAACAAGCCAAATAGACAAACTTGTTGAGCTTGTTTTCACTTCAATAAAAAATTTGGATTGTTGCCAAGAAACTATAGAAAAGACAGAAAAGGCTTCAAATTTAAGAATTACCATCTTAACCCACATGACAAGGACATTCAACTTTTTAATTTTTCAACTCAGATAGATCATCATCACATCAGTTAATTAACTAGTAAGAAGTAAATCTTGCTCTCTTACTAAAAATTATAAATATGCAGCAAAAGAAGGTACTCGAAATGAAAAGTCACCTCAAGAAAGCCAATTTCTCTCTCAAGCATCTGGACTCTGGCTGTTTCTCTGCGCTTCCCATACAAATCTGGGTACTGCGGGGGCGACTTTGGGCAGGGCGGCGGCAGAGACGGCACCGATGCAGAAGAAACAGGAGGAGCTTCCATTACTAAACAAAACCCAGAAACTGAACCACAAAAATGAGACCCCCAAATGAAGAAATGACAGAGGAGACTTGAGAATGCTGCTGCTGCTAGTAATTACAGAGGTCACAAGCAGAAGCAGGTTGCAGAAGCAGAAGCAGAAGCAGTAATGGTGAGAAGCGGCAAATGATGGTAGGTGGTGTCTACAAAAAGCCTGTGGTAGAAGCAGTAAATTAAGGTGTCTGACAGGGATAAAAACGACCCAGAGCCACAGAAAATAAAAACACAAGTTGTACAGTGCATAAATGCATTGAGTGAATGAAGGTTTTGAAGCTGCCAGGCGATTTCAATGGGGAAAATGAATGAAAAGGTTTAAATTTTCGACAAGGGTAATTAATTCGAAATTTAAAAGGGTCGATAATGAGTCTAAAAAGAGTCTTTTTTAAATTTCTCGAGACAATAATTCTGAATAACACTGAAAATATTAGTAGTAATAATAATAATAATAATGGTAAAGACGGCTGTGAAAAAAGCCTGCAACTGCAAGTGTCTGTACGAACCCATTTGGCAAAGTTGAGGGATTCTGATCGAATTTGAGTGAGATTTTTGGGGGGTCTGGTTTATACAAGTAAAGAAAAGTAAAAGTTTTCAACCCTTTTTCTTTCCAAAAAAAAATAAACAAACTTGTTTTCTTTTTTTGAATTATAATTTTGTAGTTTTGTTGTGTGATGAGTCTGATGAGGCTGCAGATTTGCAGAGAAGAAGCGGAAAGCACGATGGCTGAGTACCTCAGACCGCACGTGACAGCTGCGTAGGAGAGAGAATAGGTCGATATGTTGTGTTCGGGCAAAAGAGAGACCTGGAGACAAATCAGCCCTGATTTTGAGAATAACTACCATCAAACTTTTTATCCATCCATCTGGGTAAAATTTCATGTCAATTTATGTCAATTTACCTTTAAGCTTGCACTACATCAACAATGTCTACCACTACTACTACCTCCCAGCTACTTTTTTCATTATTCTGAATTTGTTTTCATAAACTGCCCTTAGATTCACTATAAAAGTTATAACTAGATCATATAAAGAGAGGGCTTGCTATGAATAATAAGCACAAAGGCTCACGAGTAGCCAAAAACATAACCAAATAAAATACTGAGTATAACATGAGAGCCTAATGAGAAACTTCAAAATCCTCACATTTGTGACTTGAAGGAACCAAAAGGAGGGGCAATTCACGCCCTTTTAAACCACATAGGAATCATGAGCACCACCTACAGAGATTAGCTCCAGTTTCACATCAAATGACACCGATATGGGGACTAGTCAGCAAGCTCAACATAGCTAATGGACTTAGGGAAATTAAAACTACAATTGAAAGACTAGCAACACATAAGACTAAACAAAAGCTACCAAAGTCGCCAATTTCCGAATTCATAACAGCATTGACACTTGCAAAAAAACCGAGGAGTTGAATCCTCCGGTATGTATAATGACTCAGCCTAAATAGTAGACTAAATTTGAGAACTTAATTAGAAAAGGATGATTTTGCCCTTTATTATGAAAGGGGGTTGAAAGTCAACTTGAATTTGAGAAGTTTTTTAGAAGCTTTTCTTGGACTTTGTGTAGGCCTCGAATTTATGAGTTTGTAGACAGGTGACACACGAAAATCGGAGTCCAGATACAAAAGTTACAGGTCTTGAACCCTCATGGGAATTTTAATAATTTTGAAGATACATATTTTGGGAAGATATTTCTTCCATTCTCCAGAATTTTTTGGGCACGCTCTCTCTCTCTACCCACATTTTTTTCTCTTCATCTTCCGTGAGAAACAAAAAGGAATTCCTCCAAAATCATGATTTTGATTTTGACCATTTGGATCTAAACAAAACACATTAAAAGTTTCCTCTCCTCTCTATGAACTAAAACATGTTATCCATGAAGCTTGAGGATCACAATGGAAGGATAATCAAAGGCTCAAAAACTAGCCAAACATTCTTGTTTAATTTCCAGCCACCACATGTATGTATTCTCGATTCTAACTTCATATTTAGATTCCTTGGCTTAAGTATATAGATTTTCATTATTAGAACATCGATTTTGGTTAAGAAATGAGTGAGATATTAAGGTTTGAAGTCTGGTTGGTTATGGAGTTTTCGAGTGAACAATACTCGGCGAGTGAACAAAATCAGTGAACATTACTAGTGAACAGTACCAATGAATAGTAATGTGACTCGTGTTTACATGTTTTCGACATTCCGAACCTATTGGTGCAGGTTTCAGGTCAACCAAAATTCGTTTAGGGACTATTTTGGGTGTTAACGTTATTTGATACTCGTTAAGGGCACATGTGAACTCCCAAAATTTGGGGGAGATCATATTAGATTTTGAGAAGAGCCAGGATATCAAATTAGGACTCGAGAAGAGTCAGAAGAGCCGGGACATTGACTTATGGCTTGGTAAGGGTCGGGTGAACCAGGACATCGAATAAGGGCTCAGGAAGAGTTGAGAGAGCCAGAATATCATATTAGGGCTCGGAAGGAGCCAAGAGAGTGGGTACATTGGCTTATGGCTCAGGAAGAGTCGAGAGAGCTGGGAGATCAGATTAGGCCTCGGGAAGTAACATACCCTTCCAAAAATGAGAACCATCCATACATTGATGATTTTGTGAATCCTGTAGTTTATGACTTGATTTTGATTGAACCGGTGCCACCTTCTAGTTTGTCGAACCGTCACTAGAAATCACTAGTGAAGGCTGAACTCCAAGCTTTCCCAGTTTCCTCAAATCCTAACAGTTTTTAATGATTCACCCATAGATCTTCATCTACTCCTCACAAGGAGTTCGAATCCGGCCTCAAAAATGGAAAAACATACCCGGAATGTCCAAAAAATGGTCGTGAACTTTTGGACAACTTCCGTCCTTTGATTCGCCTCGTTCCACCACAACCCACCTTGATCCTAGCACCAAACAGCTCCTGGCCGCGCGAGGAACTCAACCTTGTCCTCAGATCCTCTCGATTCGACCCCAAAATGGTCAACCCCAAAATAGGGGTGTCTGGTGATCGCACAAGAAGAGAGAAAGAGGCCACGCGAGGAACTCAACCCTGTCCTTAGATCCTCTCGATTCAACCCTAAAATGGTCAACCGCAAAATAGGGGTGTCTGGTGAATGCACGGGAAGAGAGAGTGTGTGTGAGAGAGAGAGAGAGAGAGAGAGAGAGAGAGAGAGAGAGAGAGAGAGAGAGAAAGAGGCCCCGACTGACAACCCCCTTATGTGAGAGGAAATACACTGAATAAATACCCTGGATTTTTTCCCAAAATTACCATTATGCCCCTACTATTTCAGACCTGAAACTTCGGTTCACGAACTCTGATTTCTACATGTCGTATGTCTACAAACTTGTGAGCTCAAGACCTATGCTGACAAGATCCATCCCTAATCCCCCTGGATTAACGTCGGAGGACCTGCTCCCATATGACGGCACGTGTTAGACCAGGGATAATACCGTGACCCAAACAAGGTTTCTAGAGTACGCAACTTCATGTGATGCCTCGGTCTCTACCACAACCCGCATCCGTGATCAACATGAAGGGTATAAAAAACTATTTAAAATTGTGAGTGGACAAAAATAAACATTTCAAATACATTTCGAAAAAATACATTTATACCCTTCAATTAAAAGCTTGCATGCATATAAAAAAAATATATATATAAACAAATGTTTTCTTTCCAAAACCAAAATATGTGAAAACATCTGGACACAAAGAAATAATCAAAAACATAACTAATCCTTATAACCCACATCTGCCTCATGTCATATCATCATCAGTCATGTCATCCATGCAACGCATGTAAATAAGCTCCAGGACAGCTCACGCCAGAGCACGTCGCCGTGAACAAATTAACGGACGACATTCATATTATTGTGAACATATCAACGGGTGACATTCATATTATCGTGAATATATCAACGACTGGTCTCATACATCATAAGCATTCCTAAGTCGAGCCTCCCACAGCTGCTTGACAACATGCAGTGCATCGTGACCTCTCGGGGGGAGGGGACACAACGCATTCCGGAGGCGAGCAACATATCATAGGGATCGCTCCGAAGAAACATATTCACAACCGGAGTCCCTTTCTGGGGAAACACATTCATGTCGAAGTCACATAAATCTTAATAGGATGGTCTTAGTGAAAACATTTATCAAATCTCATAAACGCATTTTCACAAACACTTTTGCTTTCAAATCAAATCATATGTTTCACGTAGGGTCTCAGCCCAATACATAGTTTCCAAAAATAAAAAACAGTGTCCAGCACTTATTTCATAAATCACATCAAATCATAATCTCGCTTTCAAAATTCACATGGACTCACACTCTGAGTCAAACGTCTTTCCAATAGAGTCACAAGCCCGAAATGACACGACCCATCCCAATCCCCCCGGGATTACCATGGAATGTGACGTGCTCCCGTCGGACAAGAGGCGTCCGACAAGGGATAACCGATTGCCTTTGCCCAACCGGGCTTCCAGAGTGCGTAAGGATCGATGGAGGAGGTGTGCGATGCTCAAGTCTCTGCTGCAGTCGTATCCGGAATCAACCTGAAGGGCATTAAAAACAAAAGCTGTGAGTGGACGAAAATAAACAAGTCTGTTAAAACATTTATAAGACATTTATGCCCCTCAGTAAAATCATATGCATGCACCAAAACCAATAATCCCATATTTATTTAGAAATAACCAATAGGGCCTTAGCCCGGAAACCAAAGCATAATTTCAATTTCCAAAAGTAAATCCAAGAGTTATTTCATAAATCCAGTAATATAAACCATAAGGTATATAATAATAACCATAACCATAATTTTAGTTGCTGCACTATACACTCCAATCCGACATCCCTGATGTCTGACGTCCCTGACGTCAATAAGGTCACAATCACAAGGCTACGCGTGCCACTCGGGTCTCAATTTCCGAGTTCAATCCCCGAACCCCGTTCGGGTACAGCATCCCTGATGCTTAGCGTTATAGACGCTGGACGTACTAGACGTCCGTGACCTCTCCGGGGTACCTCGCCGGAGGAGACAATATAATATGGAAGGATCTATACAGTGCAGTACCAAATACATTTTATCGATATCCACATGCAAGGCATATATATATACATGGATAAAAATCGAACCAATCGTTACGTTTCATCAAACGGGTCTCATGCCCAAATACCGTGAAACGTGCCATAACCGAAATATCATCAAAACCATTTATAGATTCCAGCATGTGAACATATATAATATGTAAACCAGGAAACATTTATTCAATTCCATTTTAGGGTCCCCGACCCGCAATCACATGTAGAAATCAACTGGGCCCCTGGCCCGATTTCACAAGTTAACTGGGCCCCTGGCCCGATCCACATGTTAACTGGGCCCCTGGCCCGATTTCATAGTTCAACTGGGCCCCTGGCCTGATTTTACATTATTCAAGTTCGTAACCGTTTCATGAAATTATATCCAACCACATTTATGGAAATCGGTGAAAATCCAGAAAATCTCAGTTTACGTGTAAATACGTAATTCACCTCGAAATACGTGAAATCATTTTAAATTCACCGATATCCAAAGTAAATCATTTAATCATAATTATAACAATCATAAAACAGTTATGCATGCATCGAATTTATGAAACCAATGTCCACTCACAGACTGTTTAACCGAGCGCCTCGATACGCGTGCCATAGGCCTTCCCGGGCCACCTCACTATCACCGGGACTCCCAATCCTGTTCAAATCAATTTAGAGGATCACTAACCTCATCATTAACATCCTATTCAAGTCCCGTAATTTTCCCGAATTTTTAAGTATTTTTAAATTGGATTTAAAACCTTCGGACATCCCGAACAATAACGAAACGGTGTCCGATCGACACGAAACCAATTCCAAAATGTTCGTTACAATGTATAGGATAAAAGTCATGTTGATCATACCTCGGGATTCGCACTCACGCGCCCCCACGCGCCACCGCAAGCGGCTGCGCGTGGAAGCCATGTGCCTGCTACAGTAACCCGCACAGTCATCCCTCTCACCCGTTTGTCTGTAAAACGGGTTGAAAAACCCGCGAACAGACCCGGTACAATTACACCCAATTCAACACCAAATCCATCCATTCTTTCAATTGATCCCTTGTAATCAATCACCAATTAAGTTCTGTAGATTGAATTACACAATTTAGGGTATAAATCTCCACGACTCACGATTGATCCTCGACGGGTTTTCAAATCGGGTTCACCGATTCCGTCCCTGATTTCCAAATTAAATCATATAGTAAGCATCGTGAGAGTGTAAGGGATGTTTCTGCACAATCAATTTGATGAATTCACACCTCTAACCTGTTGAACTCAAGCTCGAAATGAAGCTGCCATGGAAGCTCCGTTCTCCTTCAATCCGACATGGTTTCCTGTTGTTTTTGCTGCAAAGCTTCACGTTTTGATCCCAGAAGACTCCAGCTAATCCCCATTTTGATCGACACGGCCCAATTACTTTAATTCGAAATTCCCTCCAATTCCCCGAAACTTTGGTTCCCGAATTGCACCTCCCTACCCAGTCCCCCGTGCTCTCCCTCAGCCAAAACCTTCCCCAAATCACCAATTAAACTTTTGTGCAATCAATTGTGGAAGAGAGATTGGCAATGGCCAGAACCCAATCTCTCAATTTTGTTGTTCACGGTGAGGGAGGAATGATCAGAAATGGAAGGGGGAAAATGAGATGGACGGCTGTGATGCAATCTGGGGGTGGAATGGATGGTTCAGATCAAAAGCAGGGATTAAATGCTAGATTATTATGTAGTGGAAGCTTTTAGTATATAGTTTATGATTAGTGGATCAAGATCCAATCTAGCCGTCGGATGAGTGACACTTGTCACTCATCCAAGTGTCCTCCAACCACCATTTCAGAATAAAATAATCCACACAGTTACCGAGACGTAACTTCCCCGATTTCACGTTCCAGACCATAACTTCCTCGTACGAAGTCCGATTTCGGCGTGCCGCCTGTCGTTGGATTCGCATCGACGAAACCTACGTAACGGTCCTTGGCCCTCGGCCATCGGACATCCCGGTCAAAAAGTCAACATTTGCCCATATATCGTCCAAATTACGAAAACGCCCCTGAACTTCCGTACATCATAACTTTCACCACGAACGTCGGAATCGAACGTGCCACCTGTCTATGAACTCGTGACGTCCCGAACTACGTCACGGTCATCGGTCAAAGTCCATTTGACCATCCGAATTAAAAGTCAACGTTTTACCCACGCCCAGGGGCAAAACGGTCATTTTGCACCATTCGTCCGAAATCGCCCAACTAATCCCAGATTAGTAAATCACAATTAAATATCATTAAATCCCGATATTCGGGACGGGTCGTTACAACCTTCCCTCCTTAAAGAATTTCGTCCTCGAAATTACCAATAACCTTATTCCACAACCACCACGTGGAAAACATTTCGACCACACATCTGTGTACACTTGTACACCCACATACTGGGACAACACCAGCCTCGTTGTACCCAGACATCCCATCACAGTCATACGTCACAATAGCAACAACACTCGACCACCTCGAGTGGAAATGATCACCTGATCCGCGATAAAATCGCCTAACCATTTAGCTGACTCCTTCAGCTAGATGGTTCCCTTCCCATTATCAATAAATCCTTACATTTGCTCCCGTTGGGAGTCACCAAATCTCATTTGTCAGTCCATGCTGACACCATCAGTCAAACTGTCACCACTAAGCTTTACCACCCTAGTAAAGCCCCAACCGATCGGTCAATCAAAGACAACACCATGTACTACATCGCCCTTGATGTAGCATAAGATCAACCACATGATCTCAATTCGCAGGGCAAGCCCATCCTGCGACATAAATAAATCTCAATGTCCATAATCGCCGACTCCCTCAGCGAACCAAGACGCTGGAAAATATAACGGCGTAGTAGCATCACGTAAGGCTACTCGTGGTTACTCTGACCACCAACTCACTCATCCTGAGTGTACGTATACCGTCAACTTACTCCATCAAGTGGTGTAACTGGAACACATTGAATACCAGCCCAGCAGTGAACACACGTATCAATACCGGGGTTCCACTAGCCAACCGTGGCCAAGAGCTCCTGCTCATACAATCATTGAACCCAGACAAAATCACTCTGCCCGGCGCACAGTATCCAATGTCCAGTCCACAATATAGCCAAACAAATGATATCAGAACCAATCCGATTACCAACACATTAGTTACACACCACTGGTACATCCCACGTATCGCCATTAGGCACCACTCAGCCTAACCAGTATCAATCATCGTACAACGTACCCTGTACGTACCTCAATCCATCAATCTGACTATAGCCACCCAGGTTATAGCCAAACACGTTCTAGTAATGGAGTACATTTGCCCAGCCCAACATGAGACAAAACGAACTCCACCCGTCATCTAGTTCCAATTCCGAATCCGAATTCGCAATTTCGTAAGAAATCCCGAACCCGAACCCAACATCATATTTTTAACCCATTTCCAAATCCGAATCCGAAATCATTATTCCGTAAGCTAGCATTGGAATAACCATTCCGCACCCAAATCCAGTAATCCATTTTCGAGCTTCGCAATCGAATCCTGAATCGTCACCCAGAAATTTGATTCCAAAACCCAAAATCTCGTTTACGTCCATCAAGACGTAACGTAACCGAATCTATCGGTTGCCTCTCCAAAACACTCGATTGACTTCATAGGGAAGCCAATCCCAAAATCCACACGTCAAAGGTTGACAAAATCCGACCACATCGGAAACCTACTCAACCGAGTAACAACCATATGGACTCACTCCGAAAAGAAGTTCTGTCCCGTCATTAACGACTCACGTACCAAGGTAAGAGTGATAAACTCTCCACCCATCTGGATCATCAAGATCACAATCCATATCCATCGCTATGTCACCCGACAAGTAACATCACGATCCTAGATCGTCACATCGACCAAAGTCGACAACATCTCAAATCAGATCCACCTAGTATCCACGCATGCCCACGCAGTTAACAATCCATCTGAAAGCTGATCGTAGGGTCTTACACCCTCAGTTGAATCCTTCGCCAAATTTCCCTTGGTGGAAAGATGACCTCGCATTTCACCACCAAATCCAAATTCATACTCAACTTCTTGTGTCCAATGACCCCAAGCCAAACATGGGTCCACCAACCAATACACACTCAACGTACTGGTAGCAACAATCATCATCTGCCACGGCAGGAAATAAGAAGTCAACCCCAAAGACTTCGGAATACCAATCACCGGTGTGGAAACGAGCACTCCTCCCGTCTCCCAATCACAACTCTCCCCGACACGGGAGTTCCAACCATGTTGGGAACAGACATGCTCCCAATGAGATGTCAAGTCCAACCGCTGGACTGCCCACGTCCATACCTCACTTGGACCACCACGTGTCCAAAATCAATTCATTACTCGGACCTCACGTCCGTCAATAATCATGTATGCACACACCCCGATTCCGAACGGGATATCCACAACTCTGCCTGGATGTGCATACCCAACTGCCTTCGTCTCACATCACAACCTAAACAGGTTCAATCCTCAGGTTCCAAGTGATTCACAATCACAAAATACCAAGAATGGTTTCCCCGACTTTTCCAATTTCAATAATTTCCTTGTATTTCCTGGGGATATAAGAAGTATACCAACATACCAATCTCGGAGTTGACAACAACTCCCCAAATCCACCAATACACCTGACATAGGGAACAGCATCCCAAGATTCCCCAAATTTCAATCATACCATTATATCCGTTCATCACTTGTCGTCATATATCTGTTAGGACTTATCCCAACACGACACAACCTCCACTGGATCCCATCCAGTCCAAGACTCAACCACCACTGAGTCGCATATACCAATCATCGGTCCATTATGACAGAGTCACACCCCAACTGGTGGCTCATTGTCAACACAATTTCTGACACCAGCACCAGCGCTAGTACCAGCACCATCGCACCATCATCAACACTAGTATCAGCACACAGGCATCCATACCAGTATTGGCATAAAGGTATCACCATACCGACATCCATACATAGCACACGAACATCCATGCTAGCACACAGTGTGCAAAGTTGTTACCCTGGATCTCCGTTCATTACGAACGACGATCCCGTAACACCACTCGTACCCCACGACTATGGGTACCTCCAATTTGACCACTGGCACATCAGGATAATGGACGTTCCCTGAACATCCCCAAGTATTAAAACCACACTAAATACCCTCGATAGCCAGTCATCTCGACACAACTGTCGACCAACAGTCATCGTTGTCAAGATCCATATCCACACATCACACTACTATTCGATCCAACACGGGATTCCATATTTTATCTCATAACCGCATCCGTGGATCGAATCCCATAATCCAGACTAGACTCACTAGAGTCATCCACATGGTCATCCATGACTTCAGCCGCTCGTCGCAGCACAAGTTCTCACTTAAGGTTCACCTTTCGGTCCATCAATTACAAGTTAAGGTTCCAAAATCACACCCTAGGGTTCCACCGAACCCAACTGCCCTCCGCAGTAAAATCCACAACCTGACCGACCCCGCGGTCCTGACATCGTATAGACGTCCAATCCAATCCAATCGTCAACTCAACGTGGGTTCCATCGTGGGTTCCACCACGAAGGTCATCGGCTAACTCCGATGCACCAACACCCCGTACACTAGCCAACACTACCAGGGTCCATTATTTAGACCAATACTCAACTGAGTTTCGCATTTGCAATCAAATGGGGTTCCCTGAACCTAGCTGTGCCCAGTGGCACAACAATCCATAATCACCTGACCGAACCGACGGTCCCACATTACCAGTTAATCTTATACAACCCCACTTGGGTTGAATCGCATCAATGCACGGCGTATCGGGGCAAACACTCCCAATTCACCATACAAATCCAAAACTATCTATCAGGTTGACAACGGAACAGCAGCCCAAAGAGACATCACACCCTCGTCCTTCGCGCACAAAAGAGCAAAACCTGCTCTGATACCACTTGACACGACCCATCCCAATCCCCCCGGGATTACCATGGAATGTGACGTGCTCCCGTCGGACAAGAGGCGTCCGACAAGGGATAACCGATTGCCTTTGCCCAACCGGGCTTCCAGAGTGCGTAAGGATCGATGGAGGAGGTGTGCGATGCTCAAGTCTCTGCTGCAGTCGTATCCGGAATCAACCTGAAGGGCATTAAAAACAAAAGCTGTGAGTGGACGAAAATAAACAAGTCTGTTAAAACATTTATAAGACATTTATGCCCCTCAGTAAAATCATATGCATGCACCAAAACCAATAATCTCATATTTATTTAGAAATAACCAATAGGGCCTTAGCCCGGAAACCAAAGCATAGTTTCAATTTCCAAAAGTAAATCCAAGAGTTATTTCATAAATCCAGTAATATAAACCATAAGGTATATAATAATAACCATAACCATAATTTTAGTTGCTGCACTATACACTCCAATCCGACATCCCTGATGTCTGACGTCCCTGACGTCAATAAGGTCACAATCACAAGGCTACGCGTGCCACTCGGGTCTCAATTTCCGAGTTCAATCCCCGGACCCCGTTCGGGTACAGCATCCCCGATGCTTAGCGTCATAGACGCTGGACGTACTAGACGTCCGTGACCTCTCCGGGGTACCTCGCTGGAGGAGACAATATAATATGGAAGGATCTATACAGTGCAGTACCAAATACATTTTATCGATATCCACATGCAAGACATATATATATACATGGATAAAAATCGAACCAATCGTTACGTTTCATCAAACGGGTCTCATGCCCAAATACCGTGAAACGTGCCATAACCGAAATATCATCAAAACCATTTATAGATTCCAGCATGTGAACATATATAATATGTAAACCAGGAAACATTTATTCAATTCCATTTTAGGGTCCCCGACCCGCAATCACATGTAGAAATCAACTGGGCCCCTGGCCCGATTTCACAAGTTAACTGGGCCCCTGGCCCGATCCACATGTTAACTGGGCCCCTGGCCCGATTTCATAGTTCAACTGGGCCCCTGGCCCGATTTTACATTATTCAAGTTCGTAACCGTTTCATGAAATTATATCCAACCACATTTATGGAAATCGGTGAAAATCCAGAAAATCTCAGTTTACGTGTAAATACGTAATTCACCTCGAAATACGTGAAATCATTTTAAATTCACCGATATCCAAAGTAAATCATTTAATCATAATTATAACAATCATAAAACAGTTATGCATGCATCGAATTTATGAAACCAATGTCCACTCACAGACTGTTTAACCGAGCGCCTCGATACGCGTGCCATAGGCCTTCCCGGGCCACCTCACTATCACCGGGACTCCCAATCCTGTTCAAATCAATTTAGAGGATCACTAACCTCATCATTAACATCCTATTCAAGTCCCGTAATTTTCCCGAATTTTTAAGTATTTTTAAATTGGATTTAAAACCTTCGGACATCCCGAACAATAACGAAACGGTGTCCGATCGACACGAAACCAATTCCAAAATGTTCGTTACAATGTATAGGATAAAAGTCATGTTGATCATACCTCGGGATTCGCACTCACGCGCCCCCACGCGCCACCGCAAGCGGCTGCGCGTGGAAGCCATGCGCCTGCTACAGTAACCCGCACAGTCATCCCTCTCACCCGTTTGTCTGTAAAACGGGTTGAAAAACCCGCGAACAGACCCGGTACAATTACACCCAATTCAACACCAAATCCATCCGTTCTTTCAATTGATCCCTTGTAATCAATCACCAATTAAGTTCTGTAGATTGAATTACACAATTTAGGGTATAAATCTCCACGACTCACGATTGATCCTCGACGGGTTTTCAAATCGGGTTCACCGATTCCGTCCCTGATTTCCAAATTAAATCATATAGTAAGCATCGTGAGAGTGTAAGGGATGTTTCTGCACAATCAATTTGATGAATTCACACCTCTAACCTGTTGAACTCAAGCTCGAAATGAAGCTGCCATGGAAGCTCCGTTCTCCTTCAATCCGACATGGTTTCCTGTCGTTTTTGCTGCAAAGCTTCACGTTTTGATCCCAGAAGACTCCAGCTAATCCCCATTTTGATCGACACGGCCCAATTACTTCAATTCGAAATTCCCTCCAATTCCCCGAAACTTTGGTTCCCAAATTGCACCTCCCTACCCAGTCCCCCGTGCTCTCCCTCAGCCAAAACCTTCCCCAAATCACCAATTAAACTTTTGTGCAATCAATTGTGGAAGAGAGATTGGCAATGGCCAGAACCCAATCTCTCAATTTTGTTGTTCACGGTGAGGGAGGAATGATCAGAAATGGAAGGGGGAAAATGAGATGGACGGCTGTGATGCAATCTGGGGGTGGAATGGATGGTTCAGATCAAAAGCAGGGATTAAATGCTAGATTATTATGTAGTGGAAGCTTTTAGTATATAGTTTATGATTAGTGGATCAAGATCCAATCTAGCCGTCGGATGTGTGACACTTGTCACTCATCCAAGTGTCCTCCAACCACCATTTCAGAATAAAATAATCCACACAGTTACCGAGACGTAACTTCCCCGATTTCACGTTCCAGACCATAACTTCCTCGTACGAAGTCCGATTTCGGCGTGCCGCCTGTCGTTGGATTCGCATCGACGAAACCTACGTAACGGTCCTTGGCCCTCGGCCATCGGACATCCCGGTCAAAAAGTCAACATTTGCCCATATATCGTCCAAATTACGAAAATGCCCCTGAACTTCCGTACATCATAACTTTCACCACGAACGTCGGAATCGAACGTGCCACCTGTCTATGAACTCGTGACGTCCCGAACTACGTCACGGTCATCGGTCAAAGTCCATTTGACCATCCGAATTAAAAGTCAACGTTTTGCCCACGCCCAGGGGCAAAACGGTCATTTTGCACCATTCGTCCGAAATCGCCCAACTAATCCCAGATTAGTAAATCACAATTAAATATCATTAAATCCCGATATTCGGGACGGGTCGTTACACGAAACATCATTTCATAAATCCGAAAAATCATTTCATTAAAATAAAATCGTCATTCAAATCACTATTCAAATTCACTTTTGACTATAATCTAAATCAAAACCACTATCCAACTTGGTCTCAAGCCCAAAATGTCATTTTCACACAAATCCATAAAATCATCAAGAAATGATATCAAATCATTTCAACTCAAATTATACGATAAAGCATTTAAAACATTTATGCATGCATCACAGTTATAAATCAAAGTCTACTCATACACGGTCCATTCTCAAAACCCGGGTCGTAAGCCAATCTGAAGCCTTCGGAACGTCGGGGCCTATCCAAATCACACCCAAGGGTCACTATCAATCCATACAATAAACCCTCAAAAATTCCAGAATAGACTACGTGTCGCGAACACGCTTCCTGAGGAGAAAAACCCCCAAAACACCAATAAGACGATCTCCAATCGACTTGAAACCACAACCACTGGATTCAAATCATTGAAACCTTTTGAACATGACCAATTTAACCTCAAAATTTGTGCCCACGTACCCACACACGCCGGTCAAAGTTCTCACGCGCCTGGTCAATGACGTCATCTGATGACATCATTGCTTACATCACCTGCTGACGTCACTATTGACGCCAGCTTGACATCTAACAACTGACAGCTCTAATAGCCTACCACATGGCACCCTCTGACTAGTGCCACATGTCACCCTCTGACACGTGCCACGTGTCACATGATGACATCATCACTGCCATGCCACTCTGGTCTGACAGTGCTGACGTGGACTTGCCACGACACCTGACACGTCAACCTGACAATCTCACAACCCTTTGACACACTGCCACGTGGCACCCGCCTCACTAGTCCACGTGGCCTAATAGCGCTGACGTGGACT